>CM060560.1:133543378-134143378 GCA_030625065.1 Alectoris magna
AATTTTTTGTTTATTGAGATTATTGTTCCTAGGTGCATTCAAAGGGAAAGCAATACAAACAAACTAAAAGTAAAGCAAGACACCTTAACATAGATATATGTTGTGTTTCATTTCAGTATATCAGGTTTTAGAACTGAAGCAGATTAAATCATTAACTATTGTCTTGCATTATCTGGTTTTATATTCTGTTTTTTAAACAAACCACGTGCTTCCTTTCATTAAACAGCCTAATCACTCAATATTCAAAATGTTTTTGGCACTGTAAAGAGGTCAGATTTACCTTTGGTTTTAGTTGGAAAAGGTGAGTCTTAAATGGATTTTTACCAAATTGTAGTAAGCATGAAAAATTAGCCAGACTTCATACAAATGTAAAAGAAAGATACACACCAAACCTACATTTTGTTACCAGTTTCCAGACTAAAATGAACCTCTTGCCCATGAACTCCTTGCTCTTCCATTTCCTGATATGGGCAGCCTACTGAAAAGTAGCTAATCAGCATGTCATATCTACTCTAATTCTGTCAGTGTAAATCGCCCATACGCACAGGTTCACCAGCAGCTGACTTCCCCAGGCAGCAAGGGATCTCTGCAATAGCTTAGTTCCTCTTTTTCTTCTGTTCCCTGTCTGAAAGAGATCAAGGGAATGTGATCAGAGCACTGCTCTACTGCAGCTATTCTTGGCCATCATATTGGCCTCTCAGGGCCATAGGAAGTGTAATATAACGTAGTTCTAAATGTGTGTCCATGTCTGGACATAGGGAAAGTTTTTATGTCTGCTGTTGTGCTTTCAGCTCTGTTTCCTGGTGCAGGAGAAAGAGAAGGGAAAGGGAGAAATAGTTACTAGAAAGCTAAATTGATTTAACCTGAAGCAGATAGAAAGCATGGATCTCCCATTAGCATGTTTAAAGATTGATTTTTAACAGGATCCCTTTGTTTCAAATGGGAGTTTCAGTGGAGCCTCTGTAATCCATCTCTACAAGCCACTTTTCTCTCATTTTGCTACTTCTGTTTCAGAATTAATTCACACATAAGAAACAAGAGGGGACACAACTCCAGAAATTCAAAGAGGGTGAGGCAGTCATCCAATCACTGAATCATAGAATGGCTTGGGTTCGGTTGGAAAGGACCTTAAAGCTCATTCAGTTTCAACCCCCTGCCATGGGCAGGGCTGCCATTCACCAGCTCAGGCTGTCCAGGGCCCCATCAAGCTTGGCCTTGAACACCTCCAGGAATGGGGCATCCACAGCTTCCCTGGGCAGCAGTGCCAGTGCCTCAACACCCTCTGAGGAAAAAATTTCTTCCTAACATCTAATCTAAATCTCTCCTCTTTTAGTTTAAGCCATTCTCACCTGTTCTGTTACTATCTGCCTGCGTACAGTGACACCAGCCAAATGAAATTGTGTTCAACAAGAACAACAAAAATACACAATTCAATTTTTCTACCTGCAGCTCTAAGTACACAAACTTTAAATTCAAGATGAAGAAACTATCTGTCAATGTCATGCTACCTGAGAGTGCTAACTGTAAGAGAATATTATTTATGACTAACAGGCATATATATTCACTCAACACTTATGCAGTTTAAGTCAACAGGAATAGGTTGAAGATAAGATGGGATTTGTAGAATCCCCAAAGAAAGACAGCTACATGCTAGGAATTTCCATCAAATTGTCCCTGACCAGGCTCTGGAACTCAAACATTCATAACTTAATATGACAAGGTGGTACGTGCCAGGCTTTCTACAGCACTAGACAGAATCTAGAGACATTTGGTTAATAACATAATGAAGTTTGAAATTTATTGTGACTTTAATATTGAAGGATTTAAAAAGCAATTAAACTGCTTTAAAATAGCAGAGAGTTTATGGGAATGCAATATGGATTGGAACAAACAGGCCTAAATCAACACTGGTTTGGAAGTCTAGTAAGGACTAGAACTATGGGAGGTAATTCAGGAACAGATGCATCAAATTAATTCCAGTAATACTGGAGTGTTAAAAATGGCAACAGAAGCCAGCTTTGTTCAATAGAATGGAAAACTAATCATCCATTCTCCCTCCTTCTGCCCCCGAGGGGCTGGATTTTCCCGTCACAGCCATTCATTGGTGGCAGCAGATGCACCAAAATGTCTGGCACAAAGAAACTGAAGACAAATATAAAACATACGGGGGGGAAAAAGACGAAGAAGAAAAAAAGAGACCCCAAGTGTATGTAATGCAGAGGCAAAGTTGTTCTATGTTTTACGCTGAGATCTTGAAACAGGTAATACACTTGAAATACTGAAGAAATGGTAAATGCCTTACAAGTAAAACATGGTAGAGATCACAAAAGGAGCAATTCTGAAACTAGCATTGATTTAACTTACTTAAATACATCGTAGTTTAGATACTGTGCACTCCCCATCCCCAAAACTAATTCCGCAAATGTGAGTCCTACCACAACTTTAATATCCCTGTCTTGCTCAGCTCTCACAGGCTGTGTTTTAGTGCAGCCATGGATCCCTCTTATGGGTACTTGATATGAGTAAAGTTCTGATTTGGGTAGTGTGGAGATGGAGATTGCTAATGACTGGAGTCTTCAACAGCAGTTTTCATCTAAAGGTCTTCAGATCCTCCTTACGCCTATTTGCAAGCTACACTGATATTGCTTCCCTGGTTATTTATTAGCCCCACAGCAGCTAGTGTGTGGAGCCTCACAAAAAAACTACAACACAGTTTAGGAAAAAATGAAAAAGGGCTGTCTTGGAGGCTGTGCAGAAAGCACTCCAGTTGCTCATAGCAATTTCTGGTCACAACTGGAAGTGGATGAGCAAGTCACAATTTGTTCAGCAAATTTATCACTTTTCTCAAGAATTGTCTGTGAACAGACTGTGACTTTTATTAATTTGTCTTCAGTTGGCAAGGGTGCACCAAATATTTTATGTGAATGAATCCTGGCCAGTGGATTGCTCACAGACTTATGTCTGTTCTAATTGCTTCAATATTCCCACTTTGACATTCAAGCTGAGGAGGCTTAGATCAAGCCCTGCTTACAACAGATATGGTTTCATTCCTAAAGTAATGAGAAATTTACCTTTTAGACAGAAGATAGCCATAGAAATCTTCCCCTCATTCAAAACAAAGCATAGCAAATCGGAAACAGATCTCTGGCACTGAGAGAAAGGCAAGGAGGAAATAGAGAAAATATTGATTAATGAGATTTACTTGTGCTGCGGATGGTGATCAAAGGGGAGAAAATGCAATGCATAGTGCTCACCATTGCTTTTAAAACCAAAATTCCTTTGATGTGCAGCATAGTATCCGGCCATTATGGGAATTAAAAGCAAAAGCCATGAGAACGTTATTAATAATGGTTTAAATTGAGCAGCTTCAGGCACCAAGCACATAGTACCAGTGTTCTGGCTTTCAAATGACCAGCTGTTGAATAATTATTATAAATTACATATGCTTAACCAGTATTTACTAGATTTTAGTATGCAAAACCTACTGATGGAAACAGTACTACAGTTTCCATACAGAGCAGCTTGCACACTTGTGGATTTGATAAGCTGCTAAGCACAAAGAAAAAAACCTCAGGAACAAAGCAAAGGCTACAGAAAAGCAGAGTGGGTGTGGGGACCATCCCCAGGAGTGCCAGCAAAGCTCCAGCACAATCAGCAAAGCAGCAGAAACATCACACAGCTGTGCACACATGAAGCATTTACAACCTTGCACCCTTCTCTCTGAATCCCTCCTCACATATCTCAGCTGACCACTTATTTTCCCATTTGGAGGTCAGCTACCCCAGGAAGGCTGCTCAGCCTCCAGCAGCCAACTGCAGCCTCACTGATAACACCCAAGGCACCCAGATGCAGCCAGTGCTGATGAGAACCCTGCCCCTCAGCTCAAGGAGAGTCATCCCTCCAAGTTTTCCACTCTTTGTGGCTCTTTGAAAGTTTTCTTTGCAGGCACAGTCAACTGGAAGCTTCTTATCAGCTCAGACAGAATGGAATTCTGATGAGGCTTGTCCAGGGCAAGACCATTCCTTGCCATGGGAAGAGACAGAGAAGCCAAAGTATGTCTCCAGTGGGTCAGGCTGGCAGAGGCTACTGCCATCCAGGAAAGCAGGATGAGGTAGCAGCTTTGGCTAGGAGCTCCCATCCATCTTCTCCCAGTCTCCCCTGACACCAGCAGAGCAACTCTGACAGCCTCACACAACCTTCAGCCAACCCCACTTGCAGCCCTTGTTCAAAAGCTGAATGTTCATGCTCGGGTTCTACAAGACCTTGCACACATAGGAATTTGTCACTGCAGCGGTATCACTCGTTAGGCTATCATAAAAGTTCTGCCAGTTATTAAAGGATGTTTTATATATACATATATATATTTAAATTTTCCTGCCTTAAATATTACTGATTCCTTCTTTAGTTTTGCCTCAACTACTGTTAATCACAAATAATTATTTACCTACAGAAATAAAGAAGAAGATCCTCATATGCTACATTTTTGTTCACATGAAAAACCAAACTTCATCTTCCAAAAAAACCTGAAGGGGCCTGAAGAGCACTCATCCTGATGGTCTGATAGTATTTCATTTTTGCAGCCCTTAATGCATTTTTAGCCAAAATGAAACAACAGCCAAAAGAGAAAAAGAAAAAAAAAAAAGGAAAACAAGTATCCAAACTATACGGACGCTTGTAAGCCAAATCCTAACCTCCTTTTATTATTATTTTTAAATAAAAGGTAATCCCACAGTTCTTTTGACAGATTTGTTTAACATTGAAACAGCAGTAGTGCACTGTGTTAGCACCAATGTTAAGCTGAAGCACTGAGATTACAAGGATCATAAATAGAAGGGATCTGATAATGAACTAAATAAAATGCATTACAAGGAATTGCACTGACAGTAGAATGTAGAAAGAAAATCCAAAGGCCACAGAAACAGTTCATTGACTGAATAAGATATTAAATTCTTGGTTTTACCAAAATAAATAACTTGAATATATTAAACAGGGGTACGTAGATACAATTTGGTGAAGCATTTAAATTTTACAAAAGCTTATTTGAAAAAAGTACTCATGATAAAACTGTATAAAAAGCTTAGAATGCCGAAATAAAAATAAAAATAAAAAAGTGAAAAAAAAAAAGAAAGAAAAATCTTGGATGTGTCAAATTAAATACTCCCTACATCTGAATGAGAAACCTGTACTTTTAGGACCCAGGAAAAGCAAATTAAGGGTTACTTTCAAAGTTATAGTGTCTGTTCTCCTTTCACACAAACACAGAGGAACAACAGGATGTGTCCAGGATACCGAAAATTTAGGTTCACATACTAATCAGATGTGATTGCTGCCTTCTCACATTCTCATCTTACCATATACTATGTCATAGATGCTTTTACTTCTCCTGAGAAGCTTGTTTTGTTTTGCTTAGATAACTGAATGTTCACTGGGTAAATAGGACACATCATGAACAGGATATACTTGGTTTCCTGTTGCAGGTAATTTCTGTCACTGGCTTCAGTGAATATTCAATATTGAAGCAAGAGATCTGTATCAGGATGACCCACCACATAAAACACTAGGATACTCCAGCAAAATCAGAAATCCCATGGGTAAAAGTTGGGGCTGAGGTGAGTCCTTCCAGAACAGTTCGCTTCTTCTGTCTCTCAGCTAGTGGTAAAAGAGAAGCTGGTGTCACCCAATGCTCCCTTCCCAGACAAGATTCGTTACAAATTAAAGGTGAAGGTTCATTTTTCCCAGCGATTTAACTATTTCTCATCATATTCCCCCACTAGAGCATTAACACAGCTCTAAGAGAAACAAGAAATACATAGGTCACTCTGAAAACAATGTCTCCTATTTATTTCTGTGGAAATTATAATGTATACAAAGAGTACAACAATAACACTATTTAATAGAGAAAGTTCTCAGCTACTGAACACTACTTCTGAACACAGCCACTGCCATTAGATATGTATTTTGGCCAACAATAAATAACAGCCTACATGTAATATTCAGAAAAACCTGTTCGAGTGGAGGTGAGGCACTGTCGCTGTTGCGAGTGCTGAAACACACCACCTACTGCCTCACTGTGCACACATCCACTGTTTGGTCTCCAGAAAGTGTTGATGAATGTCAATGGGTGTCATTTTTTTGCATGGAAAAATTCAATGACATACCTTTGCTTAATGCACACTTCCATGTCATACTGCCCCTCTGCTGCCATCATCTGTGACACAGCAACAAAATGCAATCAAATATTGGTGGAAAGGTTCAATTTCTACTATCATTGCCACCAACATCCACCTCTGATACTGTGGACCAATAGAATAAAATAGGAGGCATTACTTTTATAGCATTCCTCACAGACTGTGCCATCATCAGAGCCATCAGAGGAAGGCCGTGAGTAGAAGCACCTTTCAGAGAGAGTGTATTTGTTTATGAGGTGCTTGTGCATGCATGGGCACAGATGGAAGACCCTAAATCCCCACAGCTGCCAGGAAATTTAATTTCATGTGGAAAAGCATCCCCACTTGCAGTGTGCCATTCACACAGGGCTAAGTTGAGGAAGAGGGTAATGCTTCCTTCAAAATGCCTTTCATAACATGCCGTACATCAGCAGCCTGGGCAACCAGAAGAAACTCCAGATCAACTGGCTGCAGTCCTCATAGGAGATGTCAGCTTAGGGCATGTACAGGGGGGATAGTGTAGAGAACATTTAACCAACCTACAGGAGATTAATGGTTGAGATGCAAGAAATATCTTGAACAGTGGGAGCAAGAGAAAGAAGTTATGTCTCCATCAGCTGAAAATTGGCTAGGGAACAGAAAAGAAAGTCACCATAAGGCAGATTATTGCTGGCTGAGAAAAAGTTACTTGAGGCAGCAAAGCTGGTTGGAGCAGTGTTGTTATTTCTTTATTCTTGTCAGGGCTCCCATCAAAGCAGTTGATAGCTGTTTCTGCCAGATAGGGTTGTGGACAAGGCTGGTTTGTCAATCCTTGATCATCTTAGCCAACTATTTTTCCTAAAGTAGCTGTGGCCTATTTCTCCCTGCTTTCCTCTCTCACATGAATGGAAACAAATGAGAAATGTATGCAATTCTTTACATGTAAGACATAAGGAACAGTACAGAAAGAAGAAAAGCACAAAGCTTTGCAAACGGGAGAGACTGGAGGGGAAAAAGGTGAAAGTCATAACAGCCTTACTGGTATGTCAAAATTATCACTCAGAAGACAAGTGTTAGACTGGAATAGTTGCAGGAAGCAGGACAATCTTGCTTTTTTGTGATGGGTTACTCATGGGACAGAAGCTGCCTACTGCCCAGCACAGGCACATGGTTTTAGGTTTGCCAAGGAACACATCTTTCTGCTGTCCCAGGCATTGCTATCACTTACTCATGGACTTGAGGGGTTGAAAAAACCCTTGGAGATAGATAGAAGCTCCCTAACCATGGAGAACTCCCAAACAACATGTGGAAAGATGGGAACACTCTTGGCTTGAACCCTTCAGCAGTACGCTTGCTGCTCCCCATGGAGCAGAACAGCTGAGCACTAGGGCCCAGCAGCTGCTACTGTTCAGTAGGGTGAGCACAGAGGTCAGGGACAGATTTGTATCATTCCCTTGGTCACCATCATTCAGTTATACATCCATTGATACCTAATTAAAAATGCATTTAATATTAGAAAGTACTAAATGAAGGGTCTTCCCCCAAACCAGCTCTGTGCCATTATTCTATCTTACCTTTGCAGGATACTCAAAATTTGAGCAACATGCTTCAACCTGCCCCCAGAAATCTGATTTAATTTGCCCAGATGAATGTTTCTTGTACGTATCTCTCATAGCTCATGAAATTCATCTTACTTTAGGCCACAAAATATAATATATATATATAAATATTTTAAAATATAAAAATATAGGCCAAAAAATAGGTGGTATTTTTTCTCTTACTTCTGAACCTCATCTCAGTCTTCACACTTCACTAGTTACTCTCACCTTTCTAGTCTCAGCCAATTTCTGCTTACTGGGATCGCTCCATTTCAGATTTTTACAGCATTTCATAAGCACAAGTATCTGAACATTTGGCAATTTCAAATTCATCACCAGCATTCAAAGAGGTCAAACTTAATAGCATAGTATAATTACTGTGACATTAGAAATGTGATTGCTTGACTAAACCAAATGCAACCACTTTGTCTGTATGCTTGCAATTTGTTATGATGCCAAAGACCATCAGTACTTATTTCAGCTGCTTCCTTCGCCTTTGAACCAGCCACTCCTAGACTGAAAGCAGTAATAATGTGGTCGTTGCTACTACAAACATCAAATGAAAAATAGAAACTGTAGTTTCTTTGAAGCACTATGAAGTTTTAGTTTGCTTATGTAGCTATGTGAGATAATTAGTAGCCTGTATGCTCCTCATAATGTGTTAGAAAAAAAAGTAATCAAGAGTTACAAAAGAGCTACATCGCAAAAATAAATTACTCCAGTGATCTCTGCATGTTGAATTAAACAATTTTTTTTCAGTTTACTAGGCACATTTGGTCTGCCTCATAAATACATCATTTAAATAATATACCAGCCCTAATATGACTTAAAAACAAACCCTTTCTTTTTGAAACAAAGTTATTCCTAAAAAATGCCAATGCCACTCTTTTTAAATGCCTGTACTCACTCATCCTGCATTGATTTTTCCTCATTCCTTACTGTACAGAAATAATTACCCAGCATAAGCATTGTAGTTTTGTTTAAATCACAGGAAAAGAGAGCAGACCTTTTGCAACTTGTTGCATTTCTAAAGTTACCTGTCTTAACTCAGTACCAGTCACCTTTGCAGTACAAGTTGTACAAAAGAAATTTAGGAAATGCCAGTAAGCATAAGTTTTATCCACAGTCAGTTGAACCTGAATAGCTGATTTCATCTTCTATCACATAACACTGTTACATTTGGATAACCAAAAAAATATGGCTATCAAGCTCACTGCAGGTACTTTCTAACTAAAAATACTAGTTTATTCAAATGTCACCGTTTTAAGGCATTTTTCAACTTTTTAATCTGAAAGTTACATTTTGTTCAAAGTTCCATTGTTTCAGTTTTTATACATTTATTTTATTTTCATACTGGTTGTATGGTTTTATATTTGTTCAAGTTGCCAAATTATTAAACCAGCCACTGGTAACATCAATAACAAACAACCATTCTAAATACGAAGAGAGTAAAGTGCCAACTTATCTACCAACTACAAGATTGCACATTTCCTAGCAAACATTACCAATGCAGCAGAGGTTCTGCTAGGGCAGCCAATACCCATTGCCAAATCTGGAGAAAAAGCTAATGAAACATGTTAGGTTTTTGTTGTTGTTGTTGTTTTCCCCACATAATGTAAAGTTAGAGCAACTTTAAGCAGCAAGAAGAGGTTCTGTTTCAGACACTATTTAGACTGGACAATGAAATTTTAGTTTATTTAAATCACTTTTCTTCATTCCTACTTCAGGAAAATCCAGATCAAAATTTCAGATTCAAACAATTGGAAATGTGAGCCAGAAATTGGATCCAAGTTTTGCAAAAACAAAAACAAAAACAAACAAACAAACAAACAAAAAAACCCTCTATCATTCAGCGGGAGTCCTAACTCTAAATTCTTACACCTCTCAGCTTAGCCATATCTGTCACAATATGGAGGTGTGAGTATGTGATTTCCTGGCTCCATTACCTGCCTCAGCTGAGTTTCACAGCTACCCAGTTTGACCCCAAAGAAGGAACACCAGCCAAAAAGCTGTTGTGGGTAGATGAGGCACAGGGAGAAGCAGTGACACAATTCATCCTGTGGGCAATCAATCGCTACAATTTTAAGGTACCAAGCTTGGCATAAATCTTTGAGGGAAAGTGACATTTCAAACAGCATTTGCCAACTTCAATTGCTTCAGGAAAACACAGTTCCGTGAGCAAATCTAGCCCTAAATGAATACACCAAGTCAAGTTTGCTTTTAAAAATATTACAAACTACAAGAAAAGTCAAAATCAATTTGCATTTTAAATTTCATTCGGGATCAGGCCAGTTTGTAAATGAGAATTGAATACACACATAATTTCCTCTTTCCTCTCTCTTTTTTTCCCATTATCTTCCCCAACCCAATCACAAGAATTTCATGCACATTCAGGCTGTCCTTTTGTTCTGCTACAACAAAGTGCCCAACTAATTGCCAGGTCAAATGCATTCAGTCTTCTTCCTATTAGCATAACAGCTGGTGTTTGCCTCTTAAAATTCCTTTTCTGTCAGCTGCTGCATGCCTTCCAATCTGAAGAATTTCTAGTGCGGCTTTCCACTCCAGTCCTTTACAGTTCTCCTAACATGACTTTAAGATTGGATTAGTGCCCAGCAAAGACACAGATTAGAATGTCTTCAGATTGTGTTCAGATTAGGAAACAAACATCATAACAGTTCTTTCCCTGATAAAATAAAAGCATAAATTTGAGCAGAATTAACCAAAACAAAGCAAAAATCACACTCTACTATGATGGAAGTACATTTCTTCAGTATACTCAAGACCCAGGAAAGCATTTCAACTCATGCGAATCTTCCAGTGGGCAACTAATAGTACCTGATACCATTTTTTTTTAACATAGAATCATAGAATCATAGATTCACTCAGGTTGGAAAAGACCTTAAAGATCATCGAGTCCAACCACAACCTAACCATACTACCCTAACAAACAACCCTCCACTAAGTCATGTCCCTGAGCACCACATCCAAACCGTTTTTAAACATATCCAGGGATGGTGACTCAATCACCTCCCTGGGGAGCCTATTCCAGTGCTTAACAACCCTTTCTGTAACAATATCCAACCTAAACTTACCATGGCACAACATGAGGCCATCTCCCCTCATCCTGTCACCTGTCACCAGTGAGAAGAGACAAACCCCACTCTCGCTGTAAGCGCCTTTCAGTTATTGGAAGAGAGCAATAAGGTCTCCCCTCAGCCTCCTTTTCCCCAGACTAAACAGTCTCTCCTCACAAGGCATATTCTCCAAGCCCTTCACAAGCCTTGTTACCTTTCTTTGGACCTACTCCAGCACCTCAATGTCCCTTCTGTACTGAGGTGCCCAAAACTGAACACAGTACTTGAGGTGAGGCCTCACCAATGCTGAGCACAGGGGGAGGATTACTTCCCTAGTCCTGCTCACCACACCATTCCTGATACTAGCCAGGATGCCACTGGCCTTTTTGGCCACCTGGGCACACTGTTGGCTCATTCAGCTGACTGTCCATCACTACACCAAGGTCCCTTTCCATCAGGCAGCTTTCCAGCCACTGCTCTTGAAAGACAGAGCCATTGTCACCTCCTGGACAGTAGCAGCACTACTTTAGCAGCTTTCCAAACATCTTACAGTCTGTAATCCCTAGAAGGACCGATTGTTCAGTATATGATGCAATTTTTATGAGATGTCCAAGAAGGAACACAAAATAAAAGTAAATAAGCATCAAAAACTAAAACATCTGCCAAATTGGAATAAAAATAAAAATAAAATAAAATAACCCCAATGCTGTAAGTTACAAGTAACTGTTGTAAATGTTCTTCATATTTAAGAGGGATATTAGCCTCCAGAATACTGAAGACCACATTCTCCCATCTTCAACAGTAATGTTTTTTTAAAAAAATTATTTTTCTATGGGAGAGGAGGTGAATGGGGAGGAAGTTGTTGCTGTTGTTTTACATTAGAATTGAAGTCTGTTGTCATTTTGATAAAATTACATAGAAAATGTAAGATTTTATGATTAATAGGTGTGAAACATCCTAAGGGCATGTTTCCTAACTACCCTCCTGGGAGCTTGAGCACAGCACCTGCAGTGCAGAGCAAAGGAAGCTTTCAAACATCTTTATTCTAGACCAGGCATGTCCAACCCTCAGCCCGGAGCCTACATGTGGCCCAGAACAGCTTGCAATGCAGCCTAGCCTCAGAGCAACCTGGCCTGGCCCCAGGTCTGCTGTAACTCAGCTACAATCAAACAGCACCGTGCGAATCCACACTGTCTGAGCTGAAACCGGGATATGGGGAGGGTGCAGTGCAGTGCTAACAAATTATAGCCAATAACAGTTTGCAGGTTCATAACGCTGGCTAAACACAGACCTGTGAAGAGCAAAAAAGTTGCAGCCGCGCTTTCTGCTTTAGTAAAGGAGTTTGAGAACAGATTTCAAGATTGCCTAAAAACATCAGTTTTCTTGGTATACTTGCAATTCCATTTTCAGTTGACGTAAATACATCACCTGCCAATTTTCAAATAGAATGTATAGAGGTGCAATCAGATATTCAACTTAAAAATCTGATCATGCCTCTTTACTAGAGAAAAATATCCCATGCTTCACCATCATGTCTTATTCATGTGATCGCTTTTTGGCAGTACATACATTTGTGAACAATTACGCATGTTAACAATCATAGATGAAGTACTGAAAGAGTAAAATTTCATCTGAAGACTCAGACAAATACCTTGAGTATTCACTAAGAATGACAACCAGACTGATGCACTAGTTTCACAAAAACAAGGTAAAATATTGCATTAGTTTTATGTTTTGTTGCTCCTTTTTTTTTTGTAATAAAAATATTAAAAATTAAAATAAAATTTATAATTTATGTACATTAACTTTATGGTATATTTTACAAGGGCTGCTCTGAAAGTAGTGCCTTCTATTTCATTCTGTTAGTCCACAATATCAGAGGTGGATGTTGGTGGGACAGCAGTAGAGGTTGAATCTTCCCACCAATATTCCATTACATTTTGTTTCCATGTGCCAAAGGGCAGTCAGACAAAATGGTGTCTGACATGGAAGTGTACATGAAGCAAAGGTGTGTCATTGAATTCTTCCATGAAATAAAAAATGGCACCCACTGACATTCATTGATGCTTGCTGAACATTTCTGGAGACAAAAAAGTGGATGTAAGCACAGTGAGTTGGTAGGTGGTATGTCTCAACAGCGGTGACAGTGCCAGTGAGTCCCCTCTACTCGTGCAGATTATTATGAGCATGGCATGCAGGCTCTTGTTCATTGCTAGTCAAAATACTGATGGTGATTATGTTGATTTTTTTTCTTTAATTTTTATTTATTCTTTTTTATTATTATTTATTTATTTAGTAGCTGAGAATTTGCTCTATCAAGTAGTGTTATTGTGCTCTTCCTATCTGTTGTGGTTTCCATGGAAATAAATAGGAGGCATTTCTTTTGGAGCAGTATGTTTATGCAACCCTAGACAGTTCATCTTCCCTTAAGATGGCCCAGGCAAGGCAAAAGGTTGGACACCCATGTATCTAGGCCACATGACTTCCGTATGCAATGATTTAGATGATGTGAAAGCTAAGCTACCCAACTTTTCTATAAATACTGTTGTAACCTAGTGCTGCTTTATGTCACGGAAGTACTAAATGGTGTGATTTACATCTGACATTCTCTTATCTCCTAAAACCAAGAACTAAAAACTGTTTTCTACTGCTTTTCAAGCAGAATGTCTTGCCATGTCCAGGAGTACAATTTTAGTGGCCACACCATATCATTTCAGTCCTTTAACTCAGTGTAAATTGACCAAATACTTTTCAGTTGGTCTTTATGAGCTACTTCATCGTCTGTTCAGATGGGACAAAGTCATAGAGAATCTAAAGCGATTATTGACCATACGTACACCCAAAACCCACTGAGGCATGCAGGGTAGCAGAGTTCACTGACTTTGGTGACTTTTGATTATGCTCCACACACCTCTATAATATTACTTTCTATTCCAAAATATTACAGCTATTTCAGCAGATGCCCAGCATCTGTGGGCTTGATGGGGTGCTAATCCTATTACAAGGTGATGATTGGAAGCCTATAGCTTGTACTTCCAGATGCTTTTAGGATACAGAGACCACATATGCTCCAAGAGGGGAGAAGGAATGTTGGGAGAGCTGTTGGGGTGTGAGAGTTTCATATGGTATTTGCAGAGTTTCAAGTGTTTCCGGATAGCTAAGGACCACAAACCGTACATACATTAAACAGTAGAGATTCATGGCACTCTTGAAAGTTTGGAAGACTTTACCCAGCAATATGCAAACCTGTTAATACTCCCACTGGAATGTGTCAGAGATCCCAGTAACTCTTGGCACAGTACACCTGGCAATCAGCCACTCAAGCTTCTTTGCTTTCAGGAAAGTATGGAGGCCCCGTGCACAATTTCCCAGTCTTTCTTCAGAGTGAGAGGTTCAGGTGACTTCACTTATTCCATTCCGGCCCAACTTCTGGCACTAGATGTGGTGATCTATGGGTGCCACTGTAAGGAACTCGTTAGTTTCCTGGTCCTGATTAACGGGAATATGTTGTTCACAGTCCACATTCACTTCCAAAGATTGCACAACTCCATAGTTCAAAGTCCCCAAAAAAGCACTCATAGAACCGTATCATAGAATGTCTTGGACTGAAAGGATCTCAAACATCATCTAGTCCCAACCCCCCTGCCACAGGCAGAGTTGCTAATCACTTAATCAGACACTCAGACAGGTGGCCCAGGGCCCCATCCAACCAGTCCTAAGGAAAGAGAAACAACTGTTGATCACTATTTCTATGCGTTACTGTGGAGCCTCAAAAGATTTGGTAAATACCTAAGCTCCAGCTGCTGAAATTGATGCAAGAGTCTTAGCTTTACTTACAGTAAATGCTAGCTTCAGGGAGCAAGGGAAGGGTGTGAATTGGAGGGCTGAAGTAGATTTCAATGTTAACAAACCCAAATGCAAACATTTTCAAACAATGGCTATTTGTAGCATAGATTACAATAAGAATCTTGTTTGCACACACATGCTGAATCTTTTCTAATGCTCAAACAAACAGGCTAGCAAAGTAAAATAAACAGTATTTCAGCACGTTAACAGCTATGTAACTCTATCAATCTCACACTTCTTTTGACTTGCCAGTATTAATGACAGTGTAATTAGATGGTCAGTCAATATGCCCTTATCTGACAGGACAAGAAGAACTCCACTGCAAATGGAAAAAAAGAGTAATTGGAAAACATTTTCAATAAAGCATCAATAAGATAGTAGGGGTTCAGTTCAAGTTTATTGAGGCTAGATGTAAAAGCTTTGAAATCAGGTGTATAGAAGTAATAACTGCACGATGTTATGAAATTCATTTTCCATCCCAGGTCTCCATTAATGATAAAGAAGCATCACTGCTATCCTTTTACTGTAGTATCAGTTATAATATATAAGCTCTACTGGCTGAACTGCAACCAACATTATTCTCCATAATAGTTCTCCATTCTATGTTGTCTGTTACCAAGTTGGAGAAATAATGTTTGTTCCTGAAGAAACAAAAAGACCTCAAAAATAGTCTAAAATAGTCTTCCAGTATCACCCCCATCATTTTTAGAGATGTTGCAGCATACATGAATTGGTGGAAATATCAGAAATACTTTTTTCGCCAATAATATCATTTAGTATGTTACAGAATAATTATAGATAAATATATATAGAATACAATAACCAAGACTACATGAGAAACATCTTTGATAACATTATCCCATGGATTTTGTATAGGAACTGATATGAGATTCATAGAATACCCCAAGTTGGAAGGAACCCAAAAGGATCAAGTCCAACTCCTGGCTCCACCCAAAAATCAGACCATATGTCTGAAAGCATTGTCCAGACACTTTTTGAACTCTGACAAGCACGGTGCCATGACTGAGCAGAGTGGTGACTTCCCAAGGGGGCCTGTTTCAATGCACAGTAAAGAATCTTTTCCTATATCCAACCTGAACCTTCCCTATCACAACTTCATGCCATTCCCTCATTGGTCACCTGAGAGAATAGATCAGTCTAATCTTTCAGTCTGTTAATAAACAGTCTTAAAAATAACTACCTGCGCCAAATTACTGCATGGCATGCTTGGTGTCAGGGGTATCATACTGACACCAGCTTCATCTGATAAGACCTCAGTTTTATAAGCATGGGTCTCAGCCTTGTAACTAAATCCATTAGTTTCGGGTCTTTATGGAGTATATTTAACTTCAAGACACATTCTGAGGAGTTACAAATGTATCTGTGCCACTGATCTTGTTGCAGAATAACGCCCTTTGGGAGTAGAATGAAAGGAATATCATGCCTCTTACTGATGTATTGTGCCAGGAATCAGAGCTTTTGTCTTAAAATGTTGTAGTCTATAAACCAGCTCTTCATTACAGATGCATTGTAAAACATCTCAATTTCCATTTTTGACAATCAAAGCTGTTTTAAGTTTCCATTATTGTTCACTATTTGCCAATTGTTTCAAGAGTGCTCAGAGCGCAATTTTTTCTGCTGTCACCGATTTTTTACTTCAGTGATGCCAAGTCTATAAATACCTTTCATATTCATCAATATTTTAAGTATCAAAGTACCTATTAAAAGCTGTTTTTCATTTCATTGTCATACAAATTCATGATAAATCTGGCAGCTTCTGTGGAAGAGAGATCTGATTCCTCTGGATGAGAAAGAGTATGTGGGCACCCTATCTCACTAGACTTCTAGAGTACTATGTAGGACCAAACTTTCCTTTATAGAGTTTGTCTACTTATTTCAATAGAGATAAGACTGGCAGAGGGTGCAATTAAGATGAAGATAGGCTCTTTTCAGTGGTTCCCATTAGCAGGACAAGAGGCAATGGGCACAAACTGGAGTACAGGAGGTTTCCTCTAAACATGAAGAAGCACTTTCGTGCTGTGCAGGTGGTGAAGCACTGGCAAATGTTGTCCAGAGATTCTGTAAAGTCTCCTCCTTGGAGATCTTCAAAAGCCGCCTGGGCATGAGCTGGGGCGCCCTGCTCTGGGTGTCAGATTGACCAAGAGAATCCTTCCAGCTTCAGCCATTTAGTGAGTCTGAGGAAGGGGACTGCATAGGATTCTTCCAGTCTACCGCAAAGGGAGTAACATTAACTCCTTTTTCATCTCCATCACCACTGATGCCCAATCTCTCTAGAAGGATATAACTGAAAGGTACAAGGCAATGAAAGAGGATTTATCTTTAGCTGAATGCTGTTCTTCTGATCAGATTTAATACTCTCTTATGATGGGATTGGAAGTGTCAGACATTACCAGCAGCACATTTGCCAAAACTAATGAAAAATGTCTGCTGAATGAACGCAAGTTTAGCAGGAAAACAGATGAGTGAACCAAGGAAAACACTATATTCCTCCCACCAGAGTGGTGTGAATCTCTCTAAATATATGGATTTTAGTAGAAGACGCTTGCCTGTTCTTTGCTGGAGGTACGTGCCAGTGGTACAAGGGAGTGAAGTGGCACTTCTATTTAACTTCAACATGGCAAAGCAGGCTAAATAATTTCTCAGTCTGTAGTGGGGGAAACATGGAGAGGAGTGTCTTGTCAGACACCATCTCCTGGACTCTAAAATATACATAGAGAGGATTACACTGAACCTTTAGGCAAAGCATCAACTTTCACTACAGGAAAACTGTTTCCGCCTGCCTCAAGCAGCACTGTTCTGATTTGAAAGGAATGGCTTTGTCTGAGCATTTATGGCCAGGAGAAATACACAACGGAAAAATCTGCCTTGTTTTTAAGTCATAAGTACATAGCTGTAGGCATGTTTATAAGGTGTATATATAGTATGTGGACAGACGGATGGATACATTTATCATGGCAAGTCATACCACTGGGGTATTTACTATCTAGCACATGGTAGAGCTCTGTACCTCTACTCTTTTCAAACATTTAACAAAGGCAAAAACATCCATACCTGCATTTAGATATAGCAGAAGAGTTTCTTTTAAAGGATTCTTCATAAGCTTTAGTCAGATGGCAAGCAAACACTTCTGTAGTAATTGCCATTTTCTACAATGTTCTTGATCTAAAGAGGAAACTAAAACACGTCAGCCTAACTTGAACTGTAATCACAATGAAAGGTTATTATCAATGCTGTAAGTAGGTACAGTAAAGTGCTGTTCATGTGATTTCCAGCATTTGATTACACACATACTTTTTATCTCCACATACATAGACCTTAACAACTCCAGGAGATTTGCCAGTTACAGTACAGAATTATAGTCCTAGGAAAATGTCTGATTTTTTTTCACAGTACAGGCTATTTTCTTGTAAGCACAGGACCAAAGAAAACCTTTATTATGCTTGTACCACCTCTGAAGCAATGAGATTCTGTAAACAGCTTAAGCAAAGCATCCCTGAGGTATTCCCAGACAGAACAAATGCCACTGTTTCATAATTAAACAGTTGGTCTAAATCTTTCTCAGTAGACCAATAGTTCCAAGCTTTCAGTAACTTGGAAAATACATATTTTGCAAAAATGTTATTCTAATTTCCCATAGGTACTTCAAATTAATTTGTACATACATCTGGAAAATAAAATCCAATTGCTGCATGGACAAAACAGGAAGTATTATGGGCTACGACAGTCTTGCAAGCAGCAACTGAATTTACATTTTTAAGAGCTGTGCATTTCTGCAAACCAGACATGAAACTTAGGTATCAGTCAAGTTTCTTTAAATTCTGAAAGGAGAACATAGGGGAAGGATATCGAGACTTCAGCAGAAGCAAGCACATTTGAAAAGTGTATAAAACTACAAGTTGGGGCCTAAGTTTACAAAACACTTCTGGCAAGCATCTTCATTAGCACTTTGCTACATCACCTTGTACAGAAATGTCTCATTGTAACTGTGGCTTCATCATTGCAACTCATCACTATCTACAACTACTTGACAAGAGGTTGCAGTGAGGTGACTGTTCATCTCTTCTCTTAGGTAACGAGTGATAGGACACAAATATAGATTGTTTTAAGTTGAGGCACAGGAAGCTTAGATTGGACTTTAGAAAGAATTTCTTCATGGAAGAAATGGTCAACTTTGCAGTGCGCTGCCCAAGAAAGTGGTAGAGTCCCCATCCCTGAAGGTATTTAAAAGACATGTGGATACAGCACTGAGGGAATTGGTTTAGTGATAGACTCAGTCGGTCAGGTTGATGGTTAGACTTACTAAATCTTGAAGGTCATTTCCAGCCTAGATTATTCTATAGTTCTGTATATTACAACGGGATGGAAAGCAATAGGTATCTTTATTACACAACAGTACTTCGTCTGAAAATACAGAGCTTACTATATTTGCTGCTATCAATTATGAAATAAATTATGAGCTACTAAATAATTACAACAGTACATCAGCATGCAGATTTAGATATTCTGATACTAGTCTCCTGGAAAAGCAATTTATAAAGATCAAATGGGGTGGCCACAGGATATAAGTAACTTCAGGAAAAGATGGATTCTGAACTACTACCACAGTTTTCAGATGCAGCATTTTCATATGATAGCTTGCTTTCATGCAAACAAAACAAAAGCAATAACTCACATGCAAAAACAAGAAAGATATTTTCAGTACAAAATTTCTGTTCTAAATTTTTTGTAGCATTTGTTTTTTCAAAACCATCTTCGTTGCACTAATATTCAAGTCACGTGTTCCTTTTTTTTCCTCAGATGAGCAGAATTGAATCAGCCTTCCAGAGCAAACAGTCATTATTATGAGCTTAAACTTTCCTTCCCACAAATATTCTTTTTAGTTCCTTTCAGTGACCGTTCTAGTCAATCCCTATAATTCTATTTACAATGTAAGTGAAGGAAATTTAATGAATATATGACTTGAATCACTCAGTGGGAATCTCAGATAGAGCTGGAATTAATTTTCTAGCTGCCTAAGTCTAGTCTAGTAAGTTTTCTTGCCAGCTATGAGAACATGAACATCATAAAATCAGACATACAACAGTTGTTTCTCCAAAGTTACCTTTAACAACTGTTACCACAACACGGGATCCAAGATAACAGGGTCTTCTGCATTTCTGACTGTGAAATGGAGAAATTCATGCAGAGCAGAATTTTACTTCAAATTAATTCCAACAAATCATAATTTCTCTGTGCAAAATAGCCAAATTTCACAAATAATGTTTCTCCAGGATGTCACATCAGAAGTTTAATAGTTCCTCCTTTAAGGCAGATGTTAAATGTCTGATACATAAGAAACTGGAGCTACAATCAACTTTTCTCTTTTTAATTGCAGTAAGATACCAACATCTTGATAATAGTAAAGACTGTTAAAATAAGTTTCCTATAATCTGTGAGTATAAATACTGTAGGTAAAATCTGCATGGAATGATTTTACTCCAGTGACTGTCACACACGTTGGAACAAAACAAGCTTAAAGAAAATAGTTTGGGTTAGCTCTACACCACTTCAGATTAATGAGATTTAAAATATCAAACAGTAACAGATTATTAAATATCACCTGTTTTAAGTAACATTTTAGATGTCCAGAAAACTAGCAGAAGCAAGGGAAAAGACTACATTTTCATCACAAATGCTCTTTCACTCACTATTATGGCTTCTAAACCTGTACTGGTCCACGAACATGTGCCAGGAACAAAATATTTCCAATATGGATCTAAGGACTAATTTGATATTTGCTCTGAAATTTTAAAGAAAACTCTAAATAAATACTTGGCATCAAATACTTTATTGCAAAAGTATAGAATTTCTCACCATTTATGTGTTCTCTTAATCCTGGTAATTTTTCTTCCTTCCTAAGACAAATTGACTGTTGTTTTCTGGCCAACATTCCTCTGAGGTTGGATCAATATATTGTGTTAGAAAACCTTGTGAGATTTGATGGTTTCCTAAACTATTTGTCGCTCCACAGTACAAAACTGAGATTTTTCTAAATCATTAGACACTGTTATTAGTGATCAAGATTTACTGATGCTTGTATGTAGAGTCAATGGTTACATAAAGACAGATCACTCTCTCGGAATTCATCTTAACATTTGGAGATGATGTCCACAACTATTTCTATTAAAGCTTGTTTTAGCCTGGGCAAGAGTCTCGGCTGAGAATATCCAGATCTGAATAAGTTTTGCTGTTAAACTTCTTTCCAATAAACAAGCCATTAAATAAGAAAATGCTGCAAAAAGAGTTTTGAGAAACATTGGCAGGATAGTTTGGAAATATCTGGAAGACTGGACACCACTTATATATTAACTTTCAAAAATACAAAATTTACCAAAAGAAGAGGTGTTGCAAGGCAAAAGAGTATTAATGAAAAAACTATGATAGCAATGATAGTGATGATGTTTCCTTGTTATACACATAAGCCAGCAGTGTGAAAGGATGTATGTTCTGAGCTGGAGCTGCTAGTACATCCTACCAGCCACCACCTGTTTCAAACCAAACCAAAATACTCCGATGGAGTTCATATTTCAGGTCTGGCTCCTAAACACACCAATAACTCTAATGGGAAGGGCTTGTGCAACATATAAAAAGCAAATTTGAACAGTAGTTTATTCTGGAGGTTATAGTGAGTCACCTGGAGCAACAGATAAAATGATGAAAACAAATCTCTCTAAAGATGTGGTATGGCTATGGAGGAGTTCATTTCAGAGTCATATGAAAAGTCTTTCCTAATGGACCGATTTGGGGATGCCAAATGGTATAAATTTAAAGATTAGTTGTATTGATCTGCCAAGTATACTCCTGAACACTTGCAGAGGCTCATACTGGGCTGCATAGGCTAAGCCATCATATGACTAAACAGCTGGAAAAAAGTCCTCATAGAGTGGAATTGTATTTAATGGTCAAAAATGCAGCACTGAAATAAACCGTTGGGTTTTACAGTATAGAAGACAAAAGTACTCTACCTATCTTCATTATAAAAGCAAGAAAACTGTGGCAAAAACAGATTATATATACATGACAGGAAAAGTATAAGTAGCAGCAAGATTTTTTACAGTGTTCTATTTACATGCTTTAGTTCTGGCACTTCACACTCTAGAGATAATAATCCCCTTTGTCATTTTAAATGCTAAGCAGCTGGAATCAACAGTGGTGAATTCTATGAGTTAGATGTCTAACTTCACAGTTAGTTCACCTCACTGAATCTCCTATTCTTATCTGATGTCATCCTCTCAGAAATCAATGAAGAAAGCCCTTGCATCTGTACAAGGTTTTACTCAGCCCTATACATTGCTTGTTTGACTGTAGGCATCAGAATTTCTCCCACTTAGGTCTGAATACATTAAAGGTGAAATCACATCAATCTCAGGGAAGACTAGCAGAGAAAACGGTCACCCAGGGCAAAAAAAAACTGAAATTGCTCACAAGATGGTGAGGAAGGCTGGAAAGTTTTGAACGTAGAGCAAAAAGCTGAAATGAAGCAGTTCTGACAGAGTAAGTTAAGAACGACAGCAAACTTCGAGGACCAGGAATATTAGAAATTAAGAGCTGACTCTCCTACTGATTTACTTCCTAAATAAATACATAAATGAAACAATAAATTGATAGTCTTCGTGGTCCAAGATTGGTAGATAAAAAAAAGATGTATACAAACAACCACTACTAACAATTAAGTACAGTTAGTACTGCAGCATGACCATTCTTACTTTTAGTATCCAACATCAGATGCATTTTTAAGAATCTGACCTGCATAGTAACACAAAAAAAAAATCACTGAGTTACATTCAGGAATGTGTCAGATTCCTAAATACAGGTCTTGCTATTTTCAGCATGTATGATAATGTCCCTGCAACATTCTGTAGCTCCCATATCAAGACCAATCTTTCATGTAGTTAGAGATTTCACCTCCTCTCATACTGCTATATCAGGAGTGCTTATCATACTTCTTTTGCCTCTTTATTTCCACTCTCAGACTTTCTATCATAACCAGGTTAACTCATTAAGGTTCAAAATGCTCATAAGTCATTTTATAGGCTTAAACAGAGAACAGTGTTATAGAACTTGTATTAAGTCTGGTTCTCTGTAGACCAAACTTTGTAAAGGTTTGTGGACACCTAAATTCCATTTCAGTTTTTAAATCACTTTGTGCTCACAGTCAGAAGTATCTGTATCTACTTCTACTAAATTCACTTTGGTGCTAAACTTGCTTTTATGAAAACTTGAACTAATGAATTATGGCAAAGAAGAATCAAAAACCTTTATGAAATTGGGCCTATCAAACTCTGTAAAACTTACCATCTGTATAACGCAGAAGATAACAACCAGTAAAAACACTACCTACCCCTAAAGAAATAAAGTGAATACCACAGGAAATACTAGGTAATCACACAGCTGGTAATTTCCAGGACTGAAAGGTAAACAAGTGTCCTATGTTTGGAGTACTTTCAGTTACTGCAAGCAAAATAAATAAATAAATAAATAAAACCAGCTTCATATTCCACATAGAAATGAGTCTTTGTATAATACTACGACACACAACAAAACACTATACAAGCTGGACCACCGCATACAATAAAGTTAACAAATTTTACAAATAGACTGAATCACATTTAGTCGGTTTTTAGAAGTACCAAAAAACTGCCAGGATTAAATGCTTGACCCTCACACACTGTATTAAACAAAGTCGTTTTGATTAATTCTTCTAGCTTAAAAAACAAACAAAACAGCAACAACAACAAAAACACTTCAACCTCTCTTGAAACTGCAATTCAAAGTAAAACCATAAGATTGCACTTCCTCTGAAAATGTTGTAGAAATGTAAAATTTACAGTTTTTCACATGGTGTTAGAACATTTTCCACTTTTCTCTCCACTTATTTGTCTTTTTTGATGGAAAAGTAGAAAAATGGGGCTTGAAATAGAAATTGGTAAAGAAGCAGAAGATAAAGTCCATTATTCTTGTTCGTTAGGTATTTGTTTTTCCTGTCAAAAATATGAAATGACATGGAAAGTTAGATTTCCTCACTTTAATTTCTTACAGACTGTTCAAAACCCTTTTTGAAAGGCTGTTTGGTAGCAATATAAAACTTTGTTGAGATCAATTTCAACCTTTCTGACTGAACAAAAAAAACCACCAAAAATCTTATCTATTAAAAAATATTTTAGGCTGGCATTTAAGAGCAAATGTTTTTCCAGTCAGTTACAGTTATTTGTGATAATATTAGAAGCTTCAATTTATCATGTTTTAGACCTCCTAAATAACTATTTTTAGGCTTAGAAGCAACTTCTTTATCTACCTAAAATTCTAAAGTGCCAGTCTCAGTATGTTATGCACACATTCTGCAATAAGATGAACTCTGTCTCCTAAATGGACGTCCAAGCAGCTTGAAAATTTAGTCCATGTGTTCTATCATGAGTTTTAGCTCATTGATTCAATTCATACTAAAAATTAAAAGAATATTTAAAAAAAGAAAAAATGAGCAACACCAGAAATTAATAGAATGAAAAGGTCATAATTATTGACAGCTGTAATGACCCATATTCTCCAGCTAAAATCTAAGAGAAGCATCTATGTGAATGTTATTGCAGAGTAATGATTCTAACTTGAGATCATACATTTATTTATTTTTAAAATTGTTTTCCCCAAAACAAACTCTAATATTATATTCATCCATATACTTTCCAACTGAGACCAAGCCAAGCCAGCTGCAGAACCAAAAAAAGGAATTCAGCCTCAAAAATCCCTTAAGCATCTCTGCTAAAAATGCCAGTAATTGACCCAATTCTCTTCCTTCTCTTTCCAGATTCTAATGGATTACACATCAGCCATCAGCCCTTCTGCTCATTTCACGAACCAATTTCAGTTTCCACTGAGAATCCAAGGTATGATATAAATGGCAGCCTACTTGCATTTAAGACCTAGGCAAGGTAAAAACCTCAAATCTTACAGCTGGGAAGTGGGAAAGGTGCAGAACCTTGCCTGCGCTTCATGCCATCCATCAGTCTGCAAAGCTGGACACATATCTTTTCAGTAAAAATTACCCCACAGTAGATTTATATCATAGTTGTGGTTTTATTTTTTTTTTTATATATATATCAACACTTTGGGATGCCATATCAGCTTAGCATTCTTCTTTTGTGTACATCTATACAAGCGTAGGGGAAAGGATACTATTTTTAAAAGTATGTGTTCCACATAATTCACCACTCTTGGCAATTTTTATTCTATTTGCACTTAAGAAATACCTTTGATGCAATGCCTCATTATCTGTGTAGCAAAAGATTCCTTTTCCTGGCAGCATTTTAAAACATAAAGTTTAAAAAAAAAACAACAGAGTAAAACATAAATAAAACAACGACAGCAGACCTCAGATAACTTCAGTGAGATGACATGTTCTCATGAATAATTCTCTCAATAGATCAGTCTAATGAATATGTGCAAACATTTGGCATATCTATTTTCTCCTTTTTAAGTCACATTGACCACAAGGCACCAATATGTTCAGCTGTAATTAGTAGAAATGCTGTGGTCCAATATACATGACACATCCTAGAGCCACAGGAAGCTCATCTGTTCACTGCTTCACAAATTGCCAGAACATTTCACAATATAAGATCAAGCAGCACAGAAAAAGTTCATCCAAGAAAATGTCCTTGATGTATCTTTGGTACTGTTTGCAGGATACTATTTATTCTCAGACTATTTGAACATCTCATGAAAACAAGCTTTTTACAATAGAAATTACGTATCAACTGCTCAATGCACATATTTAAACATAAACAGGTTTACATTTAAAATCTAAAAATAAAACCTATTGATCAAAGATGAAGAGGGAAAACTATGTCACTGAAATTGCAGTGAGGCTATTGTTACAACACTAGAATATCTTACTGTCATTTAAACTAGTCATATAGACTCATGCTAACTCGAAATAAACCTTGCCTAGTGAAAATTCAGGTTATAGCAACACATGAACCAAATTAACTTTCCCAAATATTAATTGAACCAAGAACCCTGATACCTTGGTCATTACAGCCCCTTAGTCTTTATTGTTATACTGTAAAATTGCAATAAAAAATATATTTAAAAAAAATCAAAACAGCAAGAAGATACTATTAACAAAACAGTGAACTAGAATGCAATCAAAACCGTTGTAACATAACAATGAATCCTAACAAAAACCAATACTTGAATTTGCTTTCTCCAGGCTGGATGTGGCTCTGGGCAGCCTGGTCTGGTGGTCGGTGACCCTGTCCAAAGCAGGGGGGTTGAAACTAGATGATCTTTGAGGTCCTTTTCAACTTAAGCCATTCTATGATTCTATGTACCTCTGATATATTAAATATTAATTCTCTTTTTTCCCCTCTTCCTTTATTTAACTACAAGAATTTAATGTTAAATCTCCTGCATCATATTCACACATCTATATCATCACGTCTAATCACAGGTATAGCTCTCCTGCAATACAAGCACGGTTATGCTCTAACAAAATAAACAATGTATTCAAGATTTGTGGATCATGAGTCTGAAGATCATGGACTTTCCATGATCTTTCCAAAAACAAACTAGTTTGTTTTAGGTCACTGCTACAATTTCACACACAACAGGTGGAAGAAAAGGAAGAAAGCCTCCCTGGCCCCTTTTACCTTCCCTTCCCCTTTTCACGGAGAAGATAAAAAAAAATGACCCAATTAAGGTAAAAACAGGACAGTCACATGCATCTTGGATGAAACTTTCATCACAAGTCCAGCACTTCTGACTGCACTAATATATAACACTAAACAGATCCTTCCAATTAAATAATCTTCTCTGCTCAGTAGGTGTTTAAGTTTCCCTTAGTCTTAATGTATGTACAATATATCCAATTTAAGAGCATTTTTCCTTCCTGAGATATCTATCCTTCCTTAGAACTGTGATATCTAAGTTAAAGAAACTAACATCTTCTCACCATGAAGGCCTTCGTACCACAAAAAAAGCCATTTCTTTTTCACAGGCTACATGAACTATCTTAATTGTTTCACCATAAGCAAAGCATGAATCATCACTGTGATATTCTCATCTCTCTTATTTTTATGTATTTTATGTAAGCAATGATACCTGGTATGCAATTAAAATAGCTTACAAAAACACTACATACCTTCATTTTCCACATAAGAAGACAATTTTTATCAGTGATACCCATCTTTGCCCTCAACCTATCCTCTCAGAATTTTGGTATAGCTAAATATATGCATTAGTGATTCTGTGTTCCAGTATCTGAATTCAGCTGATAGATGTTACTGTTAGATAGCAGCAAGTGTCCAAACAGCAAATATACTTAACTTTGCCTTCAGCATCCTTATGTGTTAGCACAATTTAGGAGCATCAGTGGTTCTGCTTTTATGTAGAGCTTGGATGCTGTGTTCAGATTTGTCACATATCAATAAGACAGTCCAAAGTAGATCTCATTCTACACTAGTATTTTCCCCTTTTCTTCCAGTGTGTTCAGTAAATAAAAATAAGAAAAGCTCAGAAAAGCTATCTACTCATTTCCTGATATATTTCGCCAACTTCATGAAGATGACAGCTCATGATCTCCCTACACTGATTATCTCCTTTCATTTAATTTTTGACCAGCAGTAAAATAGCTAATCCTTACATTTTAACCAGACATTTGCGTTAATTCCAGCTGAGATGATTTATTCTTTTCCAGACAAACTGTTACACACTATCTTACATTTCAGCAGACATGACCACTTTTTTCACGGTTGTTTTTTTTTTTCCCCCAAGCTTTTCTCCCAACCAAATCACTAAACATTTTAAAACAGGTAGAAGATAGTGGAAAATGGGAAACAATAATCTAGAAAGTAAAATGACAATTCATATAAGACATCAGATCCTACTAACATCAAACACTTTTGATTTTCAAATTAAAATCACAAATTCCATTCATACCTGTGTAATTTCCTTTTTTTTTTTTCCCCTCTCAAATAAACTTGTAGACAACAGACAATTGTGAAATGGCCTGCCATATCCATCAACCACAGGACTGTTTCAGGAACAGACCAGGAGACAACATCCTGAGTTTCTCTCTTGCTGGATCTGGGAAAATTCCCATTAGAATGTAGATTCTGAATCCTCAGTTTGAGTTCAGGTTTCAGTCATTGATTCATTGGTCTCCAACACAGCTCTGAACTAAACAAGCTTCGGTTTGCTTCTTTACCATTTATTTCCTCTGAATCTGAAGTGACAGAGTCAGATTCAGGACATCATACCAATTTTCACAGCAAAAGCATGCAATGGTAAAAACATGGGGTTATAAATTTTGCTAAAGGAACAAAGAGAAGAAAATCTGGCCTGAAGAAGAGAGAGAATCCATAGTTGAAAACAAACCACATAAAAAGTTGCATCTGAACTCCCATTTTAAGAATATTTGAACTGTAGATCTTTGTACCATCTATAAAGCCCAAGAAGCACTGGAAAAAAAAGAAAAAAAAAATAGAAAAAAAATATTTTAGCTCAATACTACATCGGTGTCATCACCTCGGTGCAAAAATTTTCCTTGAAGTCAAACAACTGGCATGTGTAATCCTCCAAAGATACATCATCAGTGACACAAAAAACAACCTGTATTTACTTCCTACCAGCCACAGCCAACAGATTTTCTTTTTTTTTTAATCATCAGCAGATGTTCCAAAGCATGGGAGAATAGTCAACTCATTATTCAGACATCTTTAGCAGCCTTCCTGATCAGATCCTGCTCCTGAAGTCTAAGAAAGTAGAGCATAAATGCACTCTGGGAAACTTTCCATGTTCCTAAAACAGTGAGTCATTCAAAAGCTGTTTTTAACAGGATCTGAATGGGTGCCACCAGCAACACTAAGGTCATCTCCAAGCACACACTAATGAACCACACAGAAAAGTGAAGAGGCATTTGCAGGAGGTTGTTTAATATTTCTTGACATCTCAGTACTTATATGGCCCTCACAACTTTAATATGAACGTCTGAAAATCATTAATGAATTTCACCCCCACATCATCCCTGAAAAGGGGAGTTATCTACATTTTGCAAATGGAGAAACTAAACTAAAGAGTAGGTTAAAAAAAAGAAAACTTTAAAGCCAGAGCAGAGATGCAATTAATTAAAAATGTGGTCATAAATATCTTGAATCCTATCTTTTAAAACCTTATGAAAACTTGATAAGAAAGTGAATGTTTCTGTGAAAATATCCAGCTTTCTGAAGGCAAACAAAATTGCATTCTGCTCATATTTTCATAAATATGAACTTTATATTGATATCAATGGCCTTTTTGTATATAAAGCTCCTTAAATTAAGGAAAAATTATTCAGTGTCTAACTTTGAGCACAATAATCACTGTCCACTATTGGAAAGTATGCCAGGTATCCATGTAGTTTGCTATCCTTATTGACCACTCTTATTGCAAGATCACAAAAAGCCCAAGTCCTGTTGGGTTCAGGTCACGTTATCCAAATCTTCATATAACAAAAAGGAAAATACAGGTTATACCCAGGGAACTTACAATCAAGAGAAGTATATAAGATACAGTATCCATCCTGTCCTCGGGTCATGGAATACATTCACCATCTTCACAACTCCTGTGCAATGTTTGTGAAGCCTAAGCAAAGCCTCAAAGCTTTGCTTCCCATTTCTCATGTTAAAAGTCTCCTGTGGTTTTAAATCCCTGACATATTTTGCTCATAGACTGCTAGCAAAATAAAAAGGAAAACAAAGAAAAAAAAATTCCAAAAAGTAGCAGTATGTGTCTTACTCATAGTGTATGGTTTATTCCCGCATTGAGAACTATTCTGTTACATAAAAATCAAAACATAACTTATGTTTACATCATCATACCTCCTGAATTTAAAAGGATTAACCTTGCTCCTGCTCATACAGCTTTACACTCTCACACTGAATACAGAGCCAACAGGGAAAAAATGGACCCAAACAAGTACTTTGTTAAGGATGAGGTTGAGCACTGTGGCATATGTACAACCGATCAGGTATCTGAAGAAAATTAAACCTAAGTAAATGAAGTTTTCGTGCACGACATTCCACCAAGAACTAGGCAGCTGTTTCTTAAAACACATCACTATTACCTTTATCATACGTAGAATGGACAGGTCATAGAGTCATTGATTTTGGAAAAGACCACTAAAATCATCTAGTCCAGACATCAGCCCATCCCCACAATGCCCACTAACCATGGCCCTCGGTGCCACATCCACACAGCGTTTTTGAATACCTCTAAGGATGGTGACACCACCACCTCCCTGGACCACCTGTTTCAATGCATCACCACTCTTTCTGAGAAGAAATTTTTCCTAACATCCAACCTGAACCTCCCCTAGCATATCAGTAAACAATCCCAGTTCCCTCTGCTGCTCTCCATAAGACTTGTGTTTCAGACTCTTCACAGCTCTGTTGCCCTTTTCTGAACCCAGTACTTGAGGTGCAGCCTCACCAGTGCAGAGCACAGAGGGACGATCACCTCACTGGTCCTTCTGGCTGCACTCTTTCTGATACAAACCAGGATGCCATTACTTGATGGATTGCAGCATTTAGACATCTAATCTGAGGAGGGATTAATCTCTTCCCAAGGAAACAGGGGCAATGACAGCAGCACATCTTGATCTGGCTAACCTTTCTGATAGCTCCTTCCTTTATCCAGCTGCAGCCCTTTACAGTCATACAAAGACATACCTGATGTACATCTTCTCATGAAAGAAACCCAGAAGTGTAACTATTAAACATATATTATCCAGACTAGAAGTTAGAGAACGACTGTCATGGCCAGTGGGCTGTAAAATAGCACCTTCAGTAAGTCACTAATGTTTGGCCAGTAAACCAAGAACAAACACCACTTACAACTGGAAATTCAAAGATGCACAGTTTCATTTCACATTTAGCTTTCCTAAGTTTGAAATTTTTTCTGAGCTTCCCAATTTTACTGAGGAAAAAAATAAAATAAAATAAAAACCAACAACAACAACAACAAAATGCTGTTATGTTTTGACATGCACAAGAGCAGCCTGAAGACACCGCTTCTCCCATCCCAAATCTGGGTGTCAGTGCGTCTCCACAGAACACACCGCTGGCTGCAGCAGGAGGAGATGCGAGCGTCCCTGCACAGGTGAGGGCCGAGCCGGGGCAGCCCTCCGGCCGGAGCGGCCCGCCAAGCCACGGCCTCGCCAGGAGCCAGCAGGAGCGGCGCGAGCCGGGCGCCCTCTCGCGGTCCCGCCCGGCAACAAGGCCTGAGGGGATCTGTTAAACGGCTGAGAGCAAAGTGCGAGGAGTTGGTAACCTCTTGGGCCCCAAGGAGGTTCTGGATGCCCCACCCCTGGTGGCATTCAAAGCCAGGCTGGATGTTGCTCTGGGCAGCCTGGTCTGGTGGCTGGCGACGCTGCACACAAGCAGGGGGGTTGAAACTAGTGATAATCATCACTGTGGTCCTTTTCAACACAGGCCATTCTATGATTCTGTGATTCCTTACCCTGCCTGCCACGATTTGCCTGTTGAGTTTAATTCCCTCAGCCACAGGGATAAGGGCACACGGACCAATAGGATGCAGAATTCCTACATCCGGGTCGCAAACATGCCTTAGCAATGCCAGAGATCATGCTTGGAGACCTCTCTTGGAACAGAAAGACAACTTCCAGCTGCCATTCCACACTGAGGATCCAGAGAGAGAATGGAACTTTGTAACATACAGAATTAACACACGGGCAACTACCAGTGTTGACTGCAGAACATGGAGCTTTAAGCAAAATGTTTCAGGAGACAGTGCCAGCGCACGTCTGTCTCAACCATAGCATTGTTCCACAAGAACTCAGTGTCTCAGCTTGCACCATCCAAAGCTTTTGTGTGTGTATGTGCGTAGATGCAATTGTTAACTCACACAATTGCTTGACTGACAAAAGCAAACGGAAAGAATTGGAGCAGAAAAGCCCTCCTGAACAAGCTGGAGGTTTGATGAAAGTATATGATTCGTAAATACTCTGCTAGCTTTCTGCTGTTTCTTTGAAGAACATAATACTTCCATTTGATTTAATTACTCCGACATAAAATCGCTCACATTGAACCAACAAGTCAGAATGGGAACAGGATTTTTAAGCCAACAAACTTAGAGTGCCTAACATCATATGTCATATTGTTGCAAAGGGTCCTCTCTGACAAAATCCCACTACTCCCATTTTCAAGGGTGTGTGGGAAGCATCTTGCCCCTGGCTCATTCACAAAAAGTACATCTGGACTACATGACTATCCACATCCATGACAGATTTGTGTCACTATGTAAACAGCTGGAGAATGAGCTCTCCCTCCCTTCAAGTCTCTCTCACCATAGCACCACCCAACTAGATAGCACCACCCAATTAGAAGCTGCCTAGCATCAAACTGTCACATCACTTTTGGTGGCAATTTGTACCACTTCAGCTGTGAAGTTGTGAGGAATGGGACAGTAGAAACAGCACTCTGCAGAGCTGCAGGGAGAACAATGAAGAACTACCACGTGTCTAGTCCTTCCACCAGGTCTTCTCAAACACCCTATAGATGACCCTTACCTAAAAACAACCCCTACTTAGATTTTTAGTAATGTGCAGACAGCTTTGCATGCCTATTTAACACAAGAGTTTTCAATCCTTCCAACCCTATCTTGCTAATTAATCAAATCCACAGAGCCACAGGAAAAGCAGTAGCAAGCATTTGCTCTAATGAAAACTGTAGACTGCTACCTCCTTACACTCTAGACGTCATATTTTCACTTTTCTCTGCAAGCACAGAAAAGTATCTGTCAAATCTCTCCTGCCTCCCTTTAAGAACGTCCTGCCAGTTTACTGGCATCACAGAGCTGTGGAGCCAAGTCTACACGTCTGCCTTGCATTAACCTAGTGCATTAAAAAAATGCATTCTCATGAGATATGGGTAATAGCTTGACATAGTGAATGATGTTTGACAACAGAATATTATTTAATTGGGATTAGGTGGTTTGGACCAAGAGAGATCTCTGGAGAACACACTTTGATTTCCTGTTTGACACATCCCGGAGGGGAATGACTAGATTGAATAGACACTGCCCAAAGTTTCTAGCAGATGGAGGAAAGAGAATGGAGGGGGTTTAGGACTTGCAGTGGGAGTGCCTTCTGTCACTACTGCAGTATGCCTCAGGCTAGACAAACATGAGGTACATTTTTTAAGGAGCAGGCTGACTCCACGGAGTTTAAGTTGGCTGTCAGGAAGCATGAGACAGCATTGCACAGTGCACTCCTGATATTTTCTGTTGCTCATTCAGCAGTAAAAGACATCTGTTCCTGTCATTATGGTACTAATTCACAGATTTAGTGTGTTGTCTAATTGTAAAATTAATTTTAATAAGTTAGAGTTGCTATCCATGCACACTACTGGATACGAATACATGGGATTTTCTATTCTCTCTTCACATGAAGGGTTTTGTAGATATCGTCTGAGGTTATTAGTGCCTGCATAAGCATAGACTTTAAGTATTTGGATAATGTTAAACCCTCAGTGTGTTCCACTATCAATCTGATCTCCTTATATCCCTGTTTTACAAGAATTACATTTGGTTAGTGTGACTCTTCTGTTTCCTCCATGCTCCAGTTGCATGTTACCAGGACAGATGTTTAAGCAAATGGGGGATGTTTATTGAAGGTTTTGTTTTTCTGTTTTATTTTGTTCTCTAAAGGTAAATTCTCAAGTCACAGGGGAGCAGGACATTAAGAAGCTTATTCACGTATGTGAACATTTATAACTATAGAGATGGAAGTCACTGCAAAAATCAGAGCCAGAGCTAGCCATTTTAGCAAAAGTGGGAGAAGGGATATAAAAAGAAAAAAAAGAAAAGAAAAAAAAAAAGTGCATTGTTGCAATCATTTAAAAAGTGAACTTTTTATTTAAAAGTTTACAATTTTTTTTTTAATTATAAAATAAAAAGAAGCTTATGTTTCAAAAGGATGTCCTCTCTCTTGCACATATTGTAACAAAATTCTCTGTGAGGTAAATAAGAAATGAGCTTAGCTCCAATCCCAGTTGATTAATACTAGAATTCTTTTACCCAGAGCACTGGCTTTCTGGAGATGAAAAATTTCCAGTAAATATGGTTTCTTCACCCATTAACATCCCTCCTTTCTTTGCCCCAAGGCACACTTGGTAGACTCCAGATGTATCACTATAGTCTTCAAAGAAATTCCATTGACTGTTATATTCAAGGAAAAAAATTTTGCAATTAGTCTATTTCCACTGTCAATACAAACATGAGATCCCAGCACCTTTAAGTTGTAGTTTACAGACAAAAACGTTACTGGGAGAAAGCAAAAGGATGCTGAAAAGTGATCCTAAGGATTTCATCTTGGGGTGAAGATAAGAATGCCACCTATCATAGATCTACATTGCAGTTTTTGCAGTTACTAACCAAAGCCTCATTACCTGACAATCAGTGTTTTCAATGTGTTTTCATTCAGGGATTGTTTCTCCTACGGAATACAGGTGAGCACAGATCCATAGGAGATAGTGAAAATGGTTTACACCAAGGGAGAGGCTGGCAGCCTTCTCCCAGATCACTTTTCCACTAATTTTCTCTTTTCTTCTATATTCCTTTCTTTCTTCCTTCATTCCTTTCTTTTCTCCTTCCACTCATGTTTTCTTTGAGAAGTAAGGAAGGGAGAGAAGGATCTTCCTCTGACTCATTTGATCACACTGACATTAGTCAATTAGCCCTGTGCATAGACTTACTGCACCCATGGAGCAACAAGGAAGATAGGAATGTAAAAGTTGCTTCCATTTTTCCTAAAGGCCTGGAATCTCCAGGTTCATCAAAATACAAGAAAAATAATCACCAACAAAACAAGTGTCAAGTTTACTGCTGGTGGCTCTTACAACTCTTTGGAATGCTGCACTGTCACTATCCCATATTTGCCAGTTCTCATATTACCAATAAACTCTTATGATGTCTTTTTTTTTTTTTTTCCCTTAGAGCCACAGTTCCTTGAAATAAGTGATTACTTAATGATCTTTTATTTTCTCAATGAAAGCTAAATTTCAAGTCCTTGTGGACTTAGGGGAATTATTAAAGATTCATAAAAATACACTCAGAACCCTTTTTCTTCTTTCTTTTTTTCATTAAAATAAAAGGAAAAAAAAAAAGCAGCACATAAGGAAGATTTTAATCAAATTAAGATTGTCTAGAATTGTTTTTCAAAAGGAAGCTTTATGCATTCCATGACTACATTTTCTACAGGAAGCATCCTAATCCCCTACAAAGTTGCAATTGCAAACAACACTGCTGCACTTTCATCATATGATCTGTGATCACATCTGCAATCTCCTTCCTCTATAAAATATTTTCTCTCTGAAGGACACACAACATACAGTACTGGGTTGTTGTCATTCCATCTCCCATAGGAGAGGCTGGAAGTAGTCTGATTTGTGGAGACCAAAGCAATGAAAGAAGTCATAAAACACAAGCCTTAAGGAGTACTCTAAAACAATGCAACAACTTAGAACCATCAACAAGCTGACCTAAAATAAACCATGAATTTCAAGATGACTTGACAAAAAGAATTTATTTTTTTTTTCCTTTGGCAAAATTGATGCATTTCCACAGAAAATATCAATTTTGCTCTAACCACAAATGTCTGTCAAATCATTTCAACGGAAGAGTTTCCAACCAATGCTAATCATCAGTCACTTGGAAATGTACACCAAAATGTCCTTTGTTTTAGTGTACATCTGCAGTCAATCAACAGACTAATTTGGAACAAAAGAAGTCCATATACAGTTGGAAAAACAAAAACACCATCGAAACTGAATGGCTGCCAAGAATGTAGCCTTGAGAGAACATCTGAATGACACCGAGATCTGTTGTTCTACACTAATCTTGGGAGAATCTCTTTTAATTGTGAAGAATCTCTGTGCTGTATGGTACTTTCACACTCTATCACTGTTTCGCAATGTTTAGAGCTACCTAAGCCTATGTTCACCCAATTACATCTGTTTGTTTTCCTCAGTGACTTTATTCAAGTGAGACTCATTCCATGTATGCGGGAAGGGAAAGAGGGAAAAGGGTAAGTGACACCTTTGCCCTCTGCTTCTCAAGGGCTGATCAGATACAGCCTGGAAACATTGCCACTGAAAAATACTCAGACATACCCTAATGCATCCTGCCTGATTTTGTATTTAGAGGAATGGTTTGTTCAGCAAAAGCTTCCAAGACTTCACTGCCGTCCAGTTGCATGGCACATAACGTCTTATAGAAAGCAAGAACATTTTTACCAGTCAATCAACACCTTTGTCACTATACTACTTTTTGTCCCAGAAATTCTTGCTCATTTGCTATACTGTAATGTTTATAAACACCACTAGAACATGTAAAGGAAAATATAATGAGAAAAAAATAGTTTTTAACTACAGTGAGAATCCCTCCACTTTGGCTGTAGTTAGGGGAAAGAAAATATGCCATATCTGGAGACATCCCATAAAACTTCTCAGCCTCATATTTATTTCCTCATATGAATTGCAGTCATTTCATACGTAACCTGCAGCATGAATAATTCAAAATCAAAAAAGACGGGGAAGTAGCACCTGACCTAGAAAGGAGCCAGCTTTTGTTTTCAACTAACTTCTGATGACAGTCTTAATATTTTTTAAGACGTGAAGTACAAATTGAACAGCACAATGGAGTAAAAGTTACATCCAGCATCCTAAAATGCTCGTTATGAAAATGTAAATGTCTTCCAAGAAAAAGAGACCATTGTTTGAAAAAATAACCAAACAACGTAAAACATCCCTCATGGGAGTACAAAATTTCTTCCATGATCATGTAGTTCTAGCAAAACAGAGATCAGCTTAACTATTAAGCAAAATGATTGGCAGACTCTCCTCTTTGCCAAATATAACAAAGATACAAAAATAAATGGGAAGACTGCAACCAGCTTAGTTACAAGGGAGGGAGATCAGAATATGTGAAGTAGTGATCGAGAAGCAGCAGCTGAATCACAGGCAAAAACTTCATCAAGACACAGCACCATGCATTCATGAAGACCAGTAACAATTTGTAATATGAAATGAACACCCATCTACAAGGGGTTTGCAGTGTTGTATTTATGTACTGAGAAGACAATCAGAGAAGTGGATACTGCGAGAAATGGAGACTAAACATCGATATAACTGTTACTTTCTAAAATATGACCATATTTCCAGCAGAGAAAACACTTCTCAAATATTATGCAGCTTCTAAAACATGTCCCATGAGCTGCAAGAAGTTAATCAAAAGTCCAGCTTTTACTGAAATGGGAGTTTTGTATATACCAGCCTGGAAGTTCTGTGAATAATTTGGTAGTAGGACCTGGGAATTCATTTCCTGGGACCAGGAGGACACTTTACAGAAGCACTGAAAAGATCATTTCCCTGATATTGTTTACATGTTTATTTTTAAAATTGATTAAAACTTGTCCTTCAGTTTGACAGCATTAGGGTGGCCAGTCATGTGGATCACATGTCACAAGCTCTCATTATTCTAGGCCACTCTGAAGCTTTGCTGAGGTATCTGAAAAGGTCACTGAATCAGAGAACAGAGAACATTCAAACTCTTTTTTAAATCTCCTCTTCCAAGGAGTGTCTTGTCTCTTCCCCTATGCTTTCCCCTCACCAAGTACTGTGATTCACCTCCTTTCAAGTGCCATGCATCCAGTCAGTGTTGGCTGGGACCTGGTAGAACTGACCAAATACTAAGTCTGCTTGGCAATTCTGTGACTAGTGATTGAACAGGAGTAGCAAGTGGGAGCACAGAGATCTAATGAAGCTCTCTGCCCAGCAACAGCACTTGAATCACAAACCAACTTTACATTCATTCTTTGCCTTTTTGCCTTTATTTGCACCAGTTTGGAAAGGAAGAAAGGAATTCTGAAATTTGCTCACATTTACAACACCTTTGAAAAGTGTAGCTCTTAAATAACATTCTCCTTTATAACCTGATTGAAATCATCATCACACAGTCAAGCAGTTTGATGGTTACACTCAAAGCAAAACATGCTTCCAGCTGTGAGAGATAATTGTGGTTTATTGATTGGCTTTTGAGGACTTTTCTGTTATATTTAGTTGTAGGCTTGAGCATGTGTGGTTTTGTGTTTTGTTTTTTTTTTTAATTTGTATCACAAGCATTGATTAAAAATGGCTGTTGCTTAGAGCAGACAGCTGCCTTCAAATGATTAATCTCTTATTTATGTTCAGAATATGCTTCACCTGCAAATGCGCAGGGACTTTGAGATTACTTCCAGTCAAGCTGCCATGAGCGCTCTTCACATGCACTAGAAAGAACAGGTAATTATAAACATCTCACTACAGAGGAAATATTTTAGAAGTCATGATATCAACTTGAACTGGTTTCCCATCTCTTTAAGTGTTCCTACTCTTAACAGTATCTTGTACAGGTGCTCTAGAGGCAGATTCAGAAACCAGAAAATAAGCACAGCAGAGTTCATAACCCTTTTGTCTGTAGTAGTTAGGGTAGAGTGCATACTTACTCCAGGAATTTTTACAACTCTTCCAGGACATTTTTGGTTTTGTTTTTGGTTTTTGTTGTTGTTGCTGTTGTTTTTGTTTGTTTTTTGTTTTGTTTGTTTGTTTTTTAGCATAATTTCTAATAGCCTTTACCTTTATTTCACTTGCTCTGCAGATGACAAACTCAAAGCCCAGAGAGGTTGTCTCAAGTGTGACTCAGGGTCTGTGAGGGCACTCATGGAAACTCTGACTGTTCAGGCTTTTTTCAGTGTAGTCTTCCACTCTGATGCAAGTGAAACAATGCAAAAATGCAGTGGTAAACAGGAAAGGTCAGACTGTAGCTTTACTGCCACAGCTATGGCAGTTTCAGACACAAGAGAGGGAAAAGCACAAAGAAGGAGCAGCAAATCAAGATAACTGAAAAGTTTTTTTACTACATTCTTCCTAAAGCAAGATTGTTTCATTTGGAACTGGGCCTGAAGTTTAAGTCACCTAAAACTGAAATGCTCCATTCTGAAACAAGCCATACCACAAATGAAGCACTGAAAACATTTTTTTTTTTTTTTTCATATTTTGTTTTGGTTCATTGAATTGTTCCAAAATTGTTTGCAGATAAATTGAAAACAGTTCTCATCTAATCAAACCTGTTTAATTTATTCATTAGGGTACCAAATGAACTCATCACAACATGCATATTGCAAAACTAATTCCCTGTCTACGCTGAAGAGTTGACTGTGTTTCCACACAACTCCATGAAGGACATGTGAGTAATTGCAGAATTGAAATAGTCAAAAAGCAGTAATAGGACAAGACAATAATAAAGTTGGCTATTTGTAAAAGATAATCAGATCACTGGGTTTCAAAGATTGCCTGTGACTCTGAGTATTAATGGAACACGAAGGAAGTCAGGATTGATTTGATACTCCTTGTGATTGAATGTTTCAGAGTCAGACAATATATTGTAGAAATACATCTTTAGGGTAATACTGCTATCAGTAAGGGGTGATCAATCACACAGCAATCTGCCATATATTCTACAGAAGTGAAACCATCATATTTCCATCCCTGTACACAGCAGAAAAAGAGAGAGAAAATCAATAAGGAGTCAAGACTACTGTGAAGGGAAGAAGAAATACAGAGTATCATACATTCTTACAAGTGCTGTTAAGTTACAGCACTTACAAGTGCTGTTAAGTGTTACAAGTAATGCCTCCTGTTTTATGATGTAGGACCACAATGTCAGAGGCGGATGTTGGTGGTATGGAATTTGGGGTTGAAACTTCCCACCGATATCGCATTATTTTGTTGCCATGTGACAGATGGCAGCAGAGGGGCAGTCTGACACAATGTTGTCTGACATAGAAGTGGGTATGAAGCAAAGGTGTGTCATTGAATTCCTACATGCAGAAAAAATGGTGACTATTGATATTCATCAACGTTTGCTGAATGTTTATGAAAACTGCACAGTGGATGCGATCACAGTGAGGTGATGGGTGGAGTATTTCAGCAGTGGGAATTGTGAAAGTGGGTCACCTCTGCTTGTGTTGATTTTTATGGGCATGGCATGCAAGCTCTTGTTCAGTGCTGGCGAAAATGCATAGCTCATGGTGGTGACTATGTTGAGAAATGGCGTTTTGTAGATGAGAATTTTCTCTGTAAAATAGTTTTACTGTGTTCTCTGTATCTGTTGCAGTTTCCACGGAATTAAATAGGAGGCATTACTTTCAGAGCAACCTATTTATCTTTATTGAATGCAAATGTTAGCAGCAAACAGAATAGTTCCAGGCTAGCTTTCTGGCACTTAGAAGTGACAAATTATTTATTTTGTTTAGCACATTGTTTGAAGTATCAGACAAACGGACCTAAACTTCCTTTACTGTTAAGATTTGGATCAAGACTATTTTTACATTTACTTTAGACAGAGAAGTGTGTTATCAATCTAGAATCTCTACTGTAATTGCTGTTTGAGGGGTCAACCAATGTACCAGGTACCATCTTCAAAAGGATTAAAGTTGACGTAATGCTGTCTCAACTTAATGGAAGCTTTATTGTCAGCTTCAGTGGGAGAAGAATTAGATCAATGAGTACTTCTGAAAAGCATATCCTAAGTCAGGTCAAGATTAAAAGATTAACACTGAAAAATTACATATTAGTAAAGTTACTGAAGTGAACAACTCCACTTTCCGGTGGATTTGTAGAGTAATGGAAGGATGAAATATAAACACATAAAATTAAGGAGAACGAGCAGACATTAGTAATTTTGAAGTACCAGATGCCATGTAAATATATACCTTGTCTGAATTCAACTATGCTTGAATCCCTGTCACTAGAATAAATAAGACAAAACTTGAAGTCAATGGATAGTCACAATTTTTCAAAAAACAATGTATACAACTCTTCAATGGGAGTGCTAACAGTAGAAAGAGGCAGTAGCTTCAAACTAGATTGTTTAAGAATCTCCATGAAGATTAAATCGAGCCAGTCTCATCCCTCACATGCAAAAATAGGAACAAAAAAAAAAGGTCTGTTGGTAGTGGTTTTTCCCCCCTTCAGTGTCGTAACGCTGTCATTGCTAGTTTTCTAACCACAAATGGAAGTATCAAAGAAATATTGTCTTCTTATCTGTATCATGACAGAAAATGTCAGGTAGACTACTGACATTTTTTGCATTGTGTGGTCAAACGTGGTGCACTCTTCACCATTTGAACTTTTCCCATCTTGTTGACAGCCTTCCATTTTTGCTGATAGTATTCCCTAGGTTCATGTCATCTTTTATTTTTCATTTCTGAGATCACTTAGCTTTCTATCTATGGAAGTCCTAGAATGGGTTGAGAGCATAGCTAGCCTTTACGTGGCATTTACTCCTTTATGCCAAACGAAGTCAATGCAAAGAGAAAGCTCTCACATCCCTCAGTTACTGAGGTTTACTATAAAAGGTTTTCCTTTCTTTGTTGAGGCACCCTCATCTCTACTGTCCTGATTACATTCTCATTGAAATCACATTCAAAGATCTTTGATGGGAAGAGGAAGAGTATCTGTAGTAATCAGTAATTTAAACAAGTCCTTACATTATTGAGGGCAGAGAGAAAAGGCTTTCACCCTTCACATACAGAAAGCAGCTAGCTGGTGTGGGGGCTTTGTACACTTCAGGAGATATATCCATAAATGCTCTAGCATTTGTGATAACAGCACATCAGTAGTTACTCGTGTTGTGTACTGGCAAATGTGCAATATGCACTTCAGTACTGTTAAAAAAATGCTGCATTATAACAAACCCATCCCACTTGTTGTTTGCTCATTTTCAGTCACAGTCTCTGTTTTGCTCCCTGCTTCTAAAATCTACATGGCAGTTATTTAATAGAGGAGTAATTTAAGCATTATGGACTCCACAGAACACAACTGCCTTAAATGCCAATCAACATGGTCTAAATAATGTATGTTATGCTCTGGCACTTATTTGATGAACCTTGTGAGAAGAATTCATGATATAAATCCAGTTCACAATAGGAAGGTGCCCACAGCAACAGTGGCAACCTCTTCTCAGATCATCAAGGAATGAAAAGGCCTGGAGAATAACCCACTTTCATGATTGGTGATCAAAGCTGAAATTGCGTGTGAGAGTGTGTGTGCCTGCAGAGGAGCACTGAGAGAAGGGAGAGTTGGCTTTATTGCTCATTCATGTTGTATCTTGCTTTTTAATAAATTGCCTGATCTAATTCCCACTGAAGTAAACTAAACAACTCCCATTGTCTTAAGTAATGAATCTAGTCCAGGAAAAATTTCAGAACTTTTCAGCACCATTAAATTAATTCAAGAAGATGAAGAAAGAAAAGAAATTACCCAAGAAAAATATTAGAGCTAAATTCCATCTTCTGGTTTTAATATGAGCAGCTATGATGCTAGCCTGTGACTTTGAAACACTGGTTTCAATTCTCTGTACTATTTAACACAAGAAAAAAACTTTTAAAGGAGGAACATAAAATCAAGTATCTTCAATACATCAACCATTCTCTGATAGTCAAGGCACTTTTTCAGGAATTAGCACGTCTACAGCATGTGGACTATAATCCCACATACTGTAGGGAAGGGAGTGCATCACATCACTGTCAGATGCAGTAACCACGAGGCTGTTGTGTAAGCTGGACTACCATCACTGTCTAGTCTTTCTCCAGATGTTTTTCTCATGAGCTTGGAGGCTACCGCTCACTCCAGGTGGAGACTATTCTAAGAAATATGCTTTAACTGTGCTTGTAAGAGCCAGACCATGGGGAGAATGCATAATCAAGGTTCTGCCTGGATCCACATAGAGGTCCACCAAATCTCTCAACTATGATGAAACAGAAGTTATTTGGGCATGCATTACTTCATATGAACCAAAAAGTTCTCTAACTAAACCATAGGCATCTGTGAGACGAGTTGTGGAGGTAAGGTAGTCTTGGTTTGAGGTACTCAAATCACCCCCTGCCCTAAACAATTTTGCATGTATCAGTTCAGTGCTCAGCTTTCCCAATTGGGAATGAAGACAATACAATTTTCTAAACTAACAAAAGTGAGACAAAGACAAACATCCAAAAAGAAAAAAAAAAAAAAAAAAAAAACAACTGATGTCCTGAAATATAAACAGGTGTTGTATTTGTATCAGAGAGAGAAATAAATTTAGAAAGTGAACATCTCTGTTTCTTTGTGAACCTCCATGAACTTCCCCCTTGGATTATGCCTTTCTTGCTGTGTTTACAGGAAACTGAAAAATGACTGAATGGAAGAATACTACTTCTTAAAGGCTTCATTTTGCAGATACTGTAACAGATAGTTGAATAGATGTTTTAATGTCTTTCTGACTAATGCTGTATTTCCTAGTAAATGTATAAATATATCAGCGTTAAATAAACAGTCCTCTAACATCTTATAATTACATACAGCTGCAAAAACCTGTTCACTGAAATTTCAGGAAGCAATGCAGAACTTTTTGCCTTTTCAGATTTTCCCATTTCCCTAGGCAATTTATCCTGAAGCATGAGCTGGTATATATATATTTGTGCTTTTTTTTTTTCTTTTTTTAATCATTAGAAAGGTATTTCACTGTTTAAACTTTTTTGTAAACTGATTACAATTGATACTTAAATGATACATATGTCTTACCCTTTCTCAGGGATCTTTGACTACAAACAGCTCTTGAAAAGATTTTGATTTAAGCAGAGAAGGTTGGAGGTCAAGGTTGACAATCACAGGTATCAGCTACCCATGATATCCACAAGTTCATTATCTGCAGAAAGCATTGCTAGTTTGCTAATTTAAATCAAAGCGCTGCAGATGATGTCTGAAATGTATCAAGTTTCAAACAAAACAAAGAAAACCCAAATAAAGCAGCAACAAAACAAAAGAAAACAAAAAAAAAAAAAACCAACATGTAGTGTCATAAACTACATCCTAAATGCAGAAGCCATTTAGGATGAAAGGTGGCCCTGAACAGAAGCCTTGATCTAGACTGCTAACGAAATTCAGATCAAGATCATCCATAAATGAGTGACTAGAGCCATGCAAATATTTTAACAAAGGTAAAATATTTTAAAACATATAACTTCTTGCTTGGCTTCTTTCCTTATAATACATGAAACCAAAATCCCAAATCCAAATTCCATCTAAAATCTGGGAAACTTTTTATCCAGCTCCAGACTTGGGCAGTTCATTTAATATGACTTCATTGCCAAATAAAGAGTAAGACTTTCATTTACAAAGCAGCCCAAGATTTAGATGCCCAATTCTGAACAAACAGAAAAATTCTTGAACTCCTTTCAGTAAAGGAGAGGAAGAGTTGCTGCTTATCTGTTCATTAAGTAGCACACAATTTCAGACATTTCTTTCTTACTACTGTGCAATAGATAAGTCACTATTAAAAGTGTTTTAACTTCATTAAACACAGATAATGGTAAATTTGTATACCATACAAATAGATTTGTTTTGAGGCAGAAATTTTAAGAAGAGTGTTAATGAATTCCAAATATAAGAAGAAGCTCTCACTTCTTCTAGTGGTAATGGTCTTGGACCAAAAGACAGACCCATAAATATTTAAGTTACATTGAGCTGTGGAGTTTTAACCTTGACTGGTCAGGACAAGTGCATGAATTTTGTCTCTAAAGATCCTCACCTTTTAACTGCAATATCCTATTGTTGCCTGTCCCCAAAGTCTCTGCCCCAGAGAGACAGGTTGGAGATTGGAGTGTTGGCACTGAAGAATGGAAAACAGAACAGGAAGAAAAGTGTGTGGAACTGCTTAAGGCTTTAATCCTAGAGCATCCTCCTTCAATTGCTCTAAAAGTTCATGCACAGTACTCCCATTGCACAGCTCAAGAGGATATAGCTGCCAAATTCCAGGTGCAATTAAAATCTTCGGAAAGCAGCTTGAAAGAGCAAATCCTTTCATGAACTCTGATTCTTGACCTCTCTCTTCCCTTTGGAAAGCTGAGCAATCACAGCTAACATCTAACAAGAATTAATTAGGATTCATTCTCTTGGTGTGAATAGAGTAATACAAAAACTGTAGTCGTTTCCAGCAAAAACAAAATACATTTTGATCGCAGGATTTCAATATATAGGCCAGGCACTGTTTTTGCCAGGTGCATAGGGAACACAGTGGCTGAAACAAACTCCAGCTTCTTTTATCCACTAATGCATTTTAACAAAATTCTTTCCTTACTTTGTATTTTTGTTTTCAAGAAAAAGCTAAACATGGTCTTTGTACTAATACACAGATTGTCAAATAGAGTTTTAAATAGATGCAGAGTTGCTTTGAGCTGGATTCTAAAGCAGATGGGAGTCAACATAATTGTTGGAAAAAGAGGCTGACATTCATGTTTCCTGACATATATATATGAGGGCAGACTGCAGCATTCTGCTCCCAATGAAGAGCTGGGATTTGGGCCAGGTAGCTGTGATAGTCAGGTTGAGAGGACATAAAGGAGAAATGGTGATAAGTCAAAATGATGCCATGCACTGGGACTATTGCCTTGCACAATCTAGTTCAAACAGAGGAACAATACTACTTTATTGCTATAATTTACCATAAAAAGAATTGCTATATTTTTCTCTGTGCGTATCATAGCTTCAAGGACCCAGGACTGCCTACATCTAGTGAAAGTTCTGCTATTTGCAGCATAGCAGTAAAAGGATTTCCTTTAAATCTCACTTCTTTAAACAAATTGTTAAAATACATAACATTTTAACAATAAATTTCAAATTATTTTCCTTCCTTCATTTTTTAAATCACAATTGATTTCTCAAACAATTAAGAGACCAAGCTAAATTTTTCCTTTTCCATTACCAGTGTTTTGGTACAGAGTATAACTTGCAGAAAAAAAATCACATGAGAACCATGATGTCCTTCTGTGGATACTCAAAAGCTACCTCAGCAAGGCAGGGGAAAAAAGGGGGAGAAAATGGGTGCATCAAAAGTTTGTTTCATTCAAATAAAATTTGCCTCAGGTAACAGTTTATTGGGCAGAAGCTTCCTCCAGCTCACATAGACAATAATTTTCAGAAACTGACTTTTACACGTTTCTCTTAATCAGAGACTCCCAAAGGAACTTTTCTACCCTCACGCTTTTCACCATCTGCCTAGCAGTCACACGAACAATGAATTCTTCCCATCAACCAAAATCCCTCTTTGTGCTCACAGCCTTTATGAGGACCAGATGTTCTTGGGTCTCAGTAGACCTAAACCATACAGATACAGCTGGCAATAATCTAATTAGGCATAAACAGGTCTCATCTCCCCTTAAACAGCCATTCATCTTATGACCAACTGGTATGTTCAGATACCTTAAAATTTTCAACTGCATGGTTAGCTTGTTTCTTTAGTGTCAAGGAGAAGGAGGTGTGTATGTATAGGCTTGTATAAAGTCTCTCCCTTCTGTAAATGTCTGGCCTTTAGGAAACATGCCAAGACCACAAACATACACCACACTCAGAGGCCTACATTTTTCTCATTTAAAGCAGCGTACATTTACATTGGCTCCTCCAACTTCAACAGAGAGATCTAGAAATTAGATTACCTTGTTAAAATTTTATCTCAGCATTATATTAATATGACTGTTAGAAATACATGACTGTACTTACAGTTTTCCAGTTGCTCCATTTTGGTTGGCAGTTGTCTTTCTTCCTTGCTCCTTGCATGTTTCTTCTCTCAGTCTTCTTTTCATACTACGGGTACTTACATCTGTTCATCTATGCACTTCTCACCAGCCTGCTTAATCCCTGATTGATTGCAGAATGAACTGTAAGAAAAGACAGGTCATCTTAGCTACAACGCAGCTGTTGGTCTGTTGATTTCAAAACTTCTGATGTTTTTTTTTCTTAATCAAACCACAAAATTCTATGGCTACTTGATTCCAATACAGAAAAGTTCAAAGCCCTTTGGTGTCACATGGAAAATGCTTTTTGCCGTGGAAAAAGGTGGAGTAACTTCTACCTGTGGCAACTTACATTTCAGCCATGATAATAATAGAGCTGATAAGTTTGACCATGGGATGTAGAGTGTGGGCACCCTGCCCACTCATGACTTGCCAGTTGCTGGGAATTTTTTGCCTTTCAATCTACACAAATCTTCACCAGCCAAACCTTGTGCATGCCAGTGATGTTCACCAGTCAGAGTAAATACAACAATCCTATGGGGAAGTTGTGATGTGAAGTAGGACAATTAAAAAAAAAAAAAAAAAATCAGTCTTCTGTAGGGGAGGCTGAGGTGTGACTCTGAACTCAAAAAATGCTTGCAAAGCTGGAAAAACTTCTATTGAAGTTTTACAGACATTTACAGGGAATCACAGGCAATCTCAATTTCATTTCAAGGTTAGAGGAGTTTGCATAAATGATTCTCATTTATGAGAGATCATAATAAACATCGTTTAGAGAAGTATTTATGACGGGGAACAAGAGTGTTTGTTAACTGTTAACTGATGAAACAAATCCTATGTAAGGTCACATTTTGAAATAGGATATGGAAAAGCAGTAAAGCAGTCTAACAGTCTTAGGAAAAAACTTCTAAAACATCAAAACAAAAAGGAGACAGGTGGAAGTTACTTAGGTCAGAGTTAGTGCTTGATGAGGACAAGTGAAATATAGGAAATAATAGTTTTATATTAGATTTTTCTTTCCTGTCAAAATAATCATTACTGATTAGCTTATATGATGGGCTACTAATGTCATGTATGCCCATATTCTAAAATTGTAGCTGGAAAATAATTCTTCCTTCTCCTGAAACTTTTGGAAAGTTGCATAAGCATTAATTTATATGAATGCGTTATTGACAGGGAATGCTGGGTAAGAAGAGGTACTTACCTCAAATACATCTTTGGAGAAAAGAAAGTATCCCCAAACAAACAGAAAATCCGAGCAAAGATTCTGTTGAACAGCCTTATATGTCCTTATCTCTCCCTGATGTCGACTTTGCCAACAAGGATAACAGGGATTATGCCTCCTCTGCAAGACAAGGAACAAATATGAAATTACACCAGTTGGGCACCTCGTCGAGAGAGATAAAATAGGAGAGCACAAGAGCTGAGATCTTAAAAATAAATAAAAGAATAGAGCTAAGTCTAGTCCTTTTAACGGGGACCAAACAAAAAGACTTTGTGAAACCTTTCTATGGTTACTGTTACCACTCCAAATGAGGAGTGAAAGACTGAAAGCATGTCCCAATTCCAAATGTTACTGGAAAGAAAATAGTGAAAAGAATTCATGCTTAAGTTAAAGAAGAGGGACACACACATTTTCTGTTTAACTTTGTGTAGATTCAGTTACTGACCTTACCATGTGCGTTTCACCTTCCCCAGCTAAAACCTGATTTGTATCTGTGTGCACAAAAGGCCCCAGGGAGGATGCACTTTTATATTTCATGTTCCTGTGCAAGGGCTCAGCCTGATTTATAACACACTTGGGAGGCAGCCTAAATATTTTGATTCTGACTATTTTTGCTACTGCTAACCACCTGAAAGCTAATAATTACAATGACAGACATCTGTCCAAATCAGATGTTATTTCCTTTTTGCAAATTATCCTACCATCTCAGGGAATACATCAAAATAAGAACCATCCCTATAGAGTTCTGCATAATTACTAACAAGACCAAACATCCACATTCTTCTTCCCATCTCAAATCCATAGATTGCTGCAGTAGGAAAGAGGATTTGTGTTTAAACTTTTGATTCTTTCCCAGTCTTTTTAGAGCTTTGTCATCTCTCTCAGGAAAACTAATCAGGGAGACTGGATCATGCTTGCCTAGGAAGAGAGGAAATTTTATTGCATCTAATCTACTAGCACACTGACTGGATTAGAGATTCAATGTTTAGGATATTTGGGTATAAAACATCTGTCTGGCTCCCTGACAAACCAACTCTGAGATATGCAGACAACACAATGCAGAGTAGTGACACCTAAGATGGCTTTGTATGAGCTAACAGGGGAACCTTACATCTCAGCATGGCATTGCAGTGCTGTACATAACACTCACTTGAGCTGGTGTTGCTAATTCAGTGTTTCGGTGTTGTACTCCCTTGCTTAGTATGGACATGGTAAAGGAGAAACAACTTTCCTTCAAATGCCTTCTTACCAGAGCGTGTTCAAATGGAATTCCCACTCTCCACATTATCTCTGAGTCAAGGTTTCTATGGAGGAGGAGAGTATGACCTTGAAGAGGATACCCAAGGACTTCATCTGAAATCCTGACTCTCCTGCCCTTAGAAAGCCCTCTCACTTGGTATCATCTCACAGGTCGGAAGCACTGGCAGCCGGTGATGAATAAATCATAGCCTATAATCTCTTTAATACAAGTCTCGCTTCTAACTCTTAATAAATGAAAACACTATGTTTCCTTTAATAAGAAATGCATGAAAGTGTGCCATTCATAAAAAGATGCAATTAAACATATGAAGCATATCCCGATGTGACCCATATTTCAGTAACAGTGTGATCTTTTTCTTGTGTGGCAGAGGGACTTGACAAGGCAACTTTTTTTTCAACATTCAAGTCATCTCATTGAGAAAAACTGGTCAAATTATTAGCACTAATTCTACAAATGCAAAATAATTCTCCAGTAGTACTAAATAAAAATATCTATTAGAAAATAGGCTGTCAAATCATGCTTTCTTTTTTTCTTTGAAGAAAAAGAAAATCCCTTTTATTCCTCTTAATGAAAATAAGGAGGAGCTTTGCTTCAGGCAAATTAGATCAGAAAAAGCAGTGGAGGAACTGCTCACAAGAGAAGGATCCTCCCTCCCCAAGATTTTTTCTTCTAAATAATTGTATTCAGGTGCAAATGTAAGAATCTAAAATGTTATTTGAAGAGTTGATTTGAAGTCTTTTAAAAAATTGTTATCTTTGACTTAAACAGTCTGGTGCAGAAAAGTGAGCAAATGAAGGAAACACATTCACCAAAATGGAGTCCAGCATTACTGAGCAGAGTCCACAAATGTCCTTCATTACCTTCAGAATGATCTTTTTCACCATTTTAAATCTCTGCAGTTACCTCTTTGTCATGGAAAAGCCTTATTCAAAGTAAATAGATTTTACAGAAAATACTTTGAACTATTACTGAATATTCCTCTTTCTACTGTCTTTTCTGAAGTACAGGACTATTTAGTTAGGTAATTAAAGTGAGCCCTCGCTCAGTGAAGTCAATGGGAATCTGTTATTCACCCCACTGTTGCCAGGATTTAATCTTCAAATTTTGAAAGGACTGCCTGTCTAGTTAAACTTACTTAAGAAAGTATTTAGGCGTACTGCAGCACTAGGTAATAAATCTCTCTGGTTTCTTTATAAATTTCCATTAAAAAATATGGGAAAAAATACCAGTGAATTTCTAGAAATGGAAAACTGCTCTATGTGTAATTCTCCATTGAATGCTAGTGCCCTGCTGTCGACTCTGCAGAGAAACTGTAAGTGACATTGTTTTGTTTGATCTTTACCATTTCCAATCAGCCAAAGATTTATCCCATTTCCATGAAAGATTTCACAGTCAACTGACATGAACCAGCTACATGAGCAGAGCTTACCCAGTCAGAATAAACTCCTAGTAAATTCCAATAATGAAGATGCTGCAATATATCTTCTCTTTAATTCACGTTATAAGGATCCTCTCCAACTTACTCTTCTTGTTGCCACATATGGCTTCCTGCAGAAAACAGAAAAGATGCCAGGTCTCAGTTTGATCTGCCCAACAGGCAGTAGCCTTCAGATACCACAGGTAAAAGTGTTCAGGACATCCTCCAGAGCTGCGGGATGAAAACCACATTGTCAACATCAGCTTTGCATCAGCATAGTTTAACTTTATTTATGTAAAAGTGAAGCTCAGCTGTGCAGAATATTGAGTTTTCCTGAAGAACAGTCCAAAACTCTTGCAAAAGCTAAGGTAAATCTTGCCTCATCCCAGTCTGCATGCAAAGCTCATTTATTTAACCTTGCCCTTTTCTCTTTCTGCCACAAACATACAGCTGTGGGTTGTTTTAAAACAAAACCCATACAAAATGGCACAAATAACAGCACGCACATTTATCCTCCAGGGGAAAAGCTGAGAGACTAAGCAACATGCAACAGACATTAGCTGCATCACTTTTTACAGGCTGCAACATGCTGGGAGGCTAACAATTATGAAAGCTGTGGAGATGCACAGCAGCCTGTGCCACAAACATCCAGTTCAACCCACATTGAAAGTATTGACTTGGAACCAGCACACCTTGCTCTAACTGGGATTAATACTGAAAGTGATCAAAAACTGAGATTATGCAAAGGAGTTGCATCACTTTTACAGACACACAGCTCCACACAGCAATTGCCCCACTTCAGAGACATGCCCCCCTGCAAAAAATATGCTAAGGGTGACTAGTATTTACACCCCATCTGATCATGGCATACAAGTGACCAGAGCATCTCGTGCATGTCTCATAGGCAAGTTCCAGCGGACATTTCTGTCAAAGCCAAAGTGTTCTGGGAGCTCGGTGACTGCTTGCATGCTCCTAATTTAGGTGCAGCTCAGCAGGTCCACCAAGTGCCCTGAAATCCCCCATTTTAGCATACCTTTTTGACATGTTTTTTTTCAAGCATCACAGGCTGCTGTCCTTGCACTGCAAGTTTAGCATAAACAAATGGCATTTGAGGAAAACAATTTATGATTTAAGCAGAACAAGACCTTGATACCCACGGGCATATAATTACTGTATACACCTAATCAAAAAGTATTTACAAAATTGAAGCACAGCTAACATGAAATATATGTTAGTATAAGGCCAGGTACTAATGATAAATGTATTTTAAATTCTAGCAAAAAATCAAAGTGTAACTCCAATGCACACCTCTTAAAACTCAATATAACAGAAGGTGAATTATAGTTCAGACAAAAATCATTCATGTAATACCTTATTTTTTTACAATGAATATAAGGAATTCTCAGTATTATCTCTTTGGATGCTTTGCATGGTTTTGCTGTGAATTAGATAATAAATGAAAAGGTTACTACAAGATGACAAGGAAAGGATCTTTTACATAACTCCTCAGTTGAACTAATGCAGATTTCTGGAGATTATAAAATAAATGAGCATTTATAAATATAGATGGCGAGATCTTGGGAAAAATACAATTTATTGTCCTCGGAGTCCTGGGAGAACCTGCCGGAGGAAGACTGTGTTCCCCAGAATTAGCGCTTGGCTTGCCACCTCCAAGAACACACCACCAAGAAATCATCTGCTGTTTGTACGAGTTACTCAGCATGTGCACTACTATGCTGAGGTCACGGACTGCTCCCAGCAGAAGAGGACAGCCTGCCACATGGACTCCCCTAGTGCCTGGCACGGTGTCTGGAATGGAGACAGAGCCAGTTTGCATGAGAACAGAAAGTCAGCCTGAGAGACTGCCAGCCAGCCGTGGCCGTTTTAACACCCTAGTTGAACACAGCAAAATTTGCTTTACTAAATTTCTCTTCCCAAAACCAAATTACTTAAGTTTTTACAGAATGGAAGAAATAAATGAGTTTATTTTCGTTTACTTCTCTGGTAAGCTAACATTCACATTAAATTATATGAACCCAATCATTCTGAATTTAGAGCCTTTTATATGATTTTGATCATCTTTCTAAAACTTCCAGGCACTCACCATCACCATCACCATCAGCTATAAGTACAATTGCCATTCTACTCTTTCTTATACAGTATTTTAAGGTCATGTGCAACATTAATCCTGTTTCATATTTTATTAAACTACCATTCTCTTCCACCAAAAAATGTTATGTTGATCTCCTCCGGCTCCAGCTGTAATTCTCTTCCACAGTGGATTTACTCTGTTGCTTATCATTACAGCACTAAGTACACTTGCTTTTAATAAAAGCAGGAATAAATTAGACTTTAGTTAGCAATTGTACCAAAGGGCAAGGTAATTAGTAGCTAAACAGACATGAGCAGTCATGTAAAATGAATAGCGTAGGCTACCTGCTTGAAATCCTTATCAAACCTTTACTTGTTTTATTCTTAATACCAACTAGAATGAGGCAGGGTAGTCAACTAAAACTGCTTTGGCAAGAATGATTTTTACAACAGCCTTTTAAAGCATTTGCTTAGCAATTCAAGATGAAGACACAACAATTCAATCTTCAGAAAGAAGAAATCTGATTTGACTTATTTGGGTCCGAGTTTCACCTTTTGTCCAGATGAATCATATTAAGTACTTCGGTCTGCAACATTATAGTCCTTGGCCATGTACACAATGCTATCAGTGTAGCACTTTGAAGATGGGCTATAAACAGATCATGCCCTCAGTGCACACACCGGTACCAGATGAGGCAGGATGAACAAAGTGCTTGCTGCCACACCTGCACTCCATATTGCTTACTTTTAAGCTCAAAGACACTACCTTTGACTCGGGAGCTATGCCTTGTGATCTGTCTTATGCTGCCACTACTGCCACTGAGAGAAGATACAGGATCTGGCCCAGATATGCCATACTTATTCAACATGAAACTTCACTGCCAACCTCATGTGAGGTGAAGAAACCATAAGATTTACAGCATATATATGCTACCTTTACATTTAATTGTCATGGGGCAACCAGAGTTCTGAGTAAGTATCTAGGGAACTGCATCTTTCTGCAAAAGATCTATCTCCAGGGCCTCTACCACTTAATCAAGAGCAATCTTTCTGCTGATTCAAATTTAGTACTCTTGTATTGGGATTTTTACTGAGTCACATTGTCTGTACCCCCCAAACCTGACATAAAGGTGGAAGGACATGAAAGCAGAAGCACAACAAACTCTGTATTATGAATTCTGGTTGATTACAAGAAGCTATTGCCTCTCTACTCCTAGTCAACATCAAGCACAAAATCGTAAGGAATCCCACATTGCAAAGACTGGCTATTAGTGATGAAGAAATTGCAGAATCACTTAAAAACTACATCACGCAAAAGACAGCGAATTGAACTAGGAATACCCCTCAAACATCTGTAGCATCTACCCTCAGAGGACAGAGCTGTGAACATATTTGCAGTTATATTTCAAATCTCACAGAAGTGGGTGCTGCAATTCTTCAAACTTGTGTTTGCTTTGTTCTTAAATCAGAAAGCCGGGCTGAAAGCAAAAAAAGAAGATGCTGCTGCTTTTGAATGAAGGAGCACACTGGAAGTTGAGTAACTCCATAAAAACCACACCCTCAAATGATACGTCTCCAAGTCAGGATGAAGAGGGAAGAAAGACTCTGGCAAAAATTTTCCAGAGCGCAGCAATCTGATGGTGGGCTACAAGATGGTCCCTCCAGCTTTGTCTAAGAAACCAAGAGCATCAATTCACTGAACTCTTTGTGAGCTTGGAACCTCTCATGTCTAACAAAAAGAATGTCTGTGCTACCTGAAGATCTGTGATGACCACAGCCTGAGGAGTGACTCCTACAAAATTGATAGGAACCTTTTTTTTATGTTGACTATTGGAAAGAAGTGTCCAACGACAGGCCCGTAAGAATACAATCACAGATAGAAGGATGAACTCTGAACTGACCATCACTCTCACTTAGGAGTAAGACAAATTGAAGCACGCAGTTCTGTGAAAACATTTTTTTTTTTTTAACATGTAATTAATTTTTTAAAATTAATTTTTGTTTGGTAGTCACCAAAAAAAGCAAATGCTGTAAGGCTGGCAGGAAGCTGATACTAAATAAATGTAATGTATGGTTCTCAATGCAGCGAATACATCAGACCTATGGAACCCAGTGCCAAAGGATACTGTGACAGCAAGAAACTTGTGGAGATTTAAAAGCAAACAAATGTGTGTAGAAATGAACCACAGATTACAAAGCAGATTAGGCACAGGCATGTTCAGGGACGTCTCTGAGAATATAGTCAGAGCCTGAAAATGACTAGGATGGAAGTAGCACATATATTTGACCTGTCCTCACTCTTCCTCGGGCATCTCTTTGTTTATATTTTGGGCTTTACAGACAATTTCTATAAACAGTTACAAATGCTCTAATGTCCTAGCAGGCTTGGAACATTATTCTAAATTCCACTTGCCTTGCTGAACCATCTTAAATATTTTCTGGAGACTTACTTTTCTTCCAAACCTGAAGAATAAGAAAAAAAAAAATTAACCTGGCTCATCTTTACACTCCATATTTTAGATTTCTTAAAGCCTTTAAGAAACTATAAGTTTTCTGTGCAGAACTGTCAGTTCTACACATTCCCAAGATCATTGTAACACTTAGATATTTGAGTAAGAATGGCTCTGCAAAGACTGCAGCATTTGAAGAATTCTACCTGAATGGCCCAGACCTATCATAACTCAACAAGAAGCTTAGAAGAAGAAAAAAAAAAAAAAAAAAAAGAAATTAAAAAAATTGCTTTTTAAATCTGTTTTTAGATACATACTTTTATTTACAAGGAACTGTTGAGTCTATTTTTAAACAGAAAAGCACATCAGGAGAGCATTTAAATAACAGGCTATAGAGCCTCAAAAATTAAAACCAGCCCAGAGTGATTTAGATCTGGATTCCACCCATCCTTTCTTACTTATTCTAGCTTTTATTTCATGATCAGCTGCACTTGTCCAATATTCTATCAGTAGTCCACATTGTGCCCTTGTGTTTACTCTATATGCATATTTCTCTTGTGCTCAGTCAAAAAAGATTAAACACATTTTATTAAGTATGAAAAAGCTTTACTTAACAAATACAAGACACCAATAAAATCCTCCTCAGTCTGTGTGTTTCATTCTCAGCAATTTCATCTTCCAGAACTATTTTTTATTCATCCAGCACAAAGCACAGAGTTCCTGGTTTGTATACATGCATGAATCCACAATCTTTGAAAACTAAAAGTAGTCCTATCATCAGAATTAAGTGGAAAAAATGTTTAAGAAACCTACAGATTCTTTTGCAAATAATTGCAGTCTCTGAATGAAATTTTTTCACCCATATCTAGGTGTTACTGGTATCCATGACAACATTTTGTCAGTTTTCTACTATTTCCAGTGGTTTTCCACATTAAAGTTACATATGTTATTATTCAAAGATTAGCTTCAGATTTTGCAGAACCTGAAATCCTTCTTAACAATGGCTGCTATACCAAAAACGTTTAAAAAGTGTTGAGAGTCAGTTTTGATAAAAATATCACATCCCTTTTGATAAAAGTGTAGATAAAGAAACAGCAATGACCTCTTATGTTAGCATACTTTACCTTGTAGCCTCAGCCACCTATTCATAATCTAGCCTGCTATAATACAAACATGTCAATAAGAGAAATACTTTGAAGAAAATCAAGCAAGAAAGATGACTGACGACAACCTGAGCCACAACAATCAGAGCTGCACCTGCAGCAGTTTCTCTTCTTCGTAGCCAAAAGCCCATAGATCCTCTAAGTTTCTCCCTCCAGCACTAAAATCAGCCTCAATTCTCCCAAGTTCATAATGGTGTTGGCTCACAAAAGACCTGTTTTTAAATAACAATAAATAAATAAATAGATAAATAATACAGAAAAGACTTCATAGGAGACAGAAAACTTGGACCATTCAACATGGGAAAAAAAGTTATGAAACATCCACAATTTTATTCATCACCATAAGTCATTCAATTTTCCTTTGTACAGAAGGTGGCTGGAAGAGATTTGTTGCCACAGTATAGAGCATCTTAAGACTGCAAAGGTCATGAATGAAGTAAGAGATTTGCCATAGAAGAATAGGTGACGTATTCAAGGAGGAATACTGCAAGTCAGCCACTGTAAGCCTCAAAAGGGACCCAATCTTTCTCTTGACAGAGACACATCATTCTGTGATGGAAAATATGAGAAAATCAAGCCATCTAATGGTTTGTGGGTTTGTTTATTTTTTTGTGTTTTTTTTTGTTTGTTTGTTTTTGGGTTTTTTTTTGGGGGGGGGAGGGTTGTTTTTCTTTGTTTTGTCTTTTTTTTTCTTTCTTTTTTCTTTTTTTTTAAGTGGGACATTTGATGTGATGCATCATTCAGATTGGCTTGAATAGATTCATGAACTTGAAGAGCATTTAGAATTGGCAAGTAAGCTGGAGTGAGAATTCAGACAGCTCAGCTGGGTGCTGCAGGAGGGAAAATCCAAGCAGCAGAAACTACACATAAATAAATCATATGGGGGGGGGAAGGATGCTGCAAAATGTTCTACACTGCTAAGAGCAGGGAAAACCTTGGACTGACCCCAAGGAGGAGGAACAGTGAAATTCAGTGATACAGACATGAAAGGGCAAAACACTTTTTATGTTTGGTGCTAAATTTCTCTCAGGAAACATCTGAATCCATGAACTGGAAGAAAGAATGAAAGAGCATTTGGGAAAGCCTCCGATAGTGCCCAGCAATGCACATCTGTGAGTATGCACACAGCTATGTGGCATGTCATACAGCCAAACCTCTTTTCAAAACTTTTTGAGCATGAAGACCAAGCAAGACAAACTGAGAGTTTCAAGCGTCATAAAGGCCTGAAACAACAATTCCAAAGCTCTTCTAACACTATGTTCTTCATAAAACAGCAACAAAGGAACATCCTCCTTGTTCTTCTGAACTCATCCGCAGAGTTTCCACTCAGTAACAGCCTGGCTGTGAATATTTAAATTATTTCGTAAGCAAATAATAACAGGTTGCTGTAATAATCCATTGCTGATTTTGGTATCACTATACTGATTTTAACTACCATGCAGTAAACTACTGATTAGCTACTGAGTTCCCCTCTGCACTGTACACATCAATGAAATTCGTTCCTTTCTGTAACAGGGATTTATTTTAAAAGTCTGTTTCAGTTCATTATCCAACATGACATATTTATTGCATTTTATGAGACATTCAGGCCAGGTGTCTTGATCTGGAAAAGCAACTAACTTGAAGACAGATCCAGTGGCAGGCTGCAATCTCATTAGCATAACATTAGGACTGGTTGCTTCTCACCTGGGTTTTAACACATAACACAGATCTCTTTTTCTCATTATTCTCCGCATTTTCTTCAGCTGATGGGCCTGTAGTAAGAGATGAACTTTAATTTGCAAGAGTTTTCAGCTTTCTCCCCTGTGCTATGACAAGATGTCGTCTCTTGGCTCCTCTATTTATTCACTAACTAAACTCCCACCCTATAAGCATTTATTTTTCATGAGAAAAATAAAAATAAAAATAAAAATGGGAGTTAAAAAAGAAAATCATCAAGCCTTTCCCAGCCTGTTTTAATGGAAACAATGAACCCAACTCACGAAGGCAAGTAGTGAACTTGCAACATCGAGAAATACACAAGTCCTGTACCAAGACTACAGCAAAGGACTATGAGGGCCAGTCAGCATGCGTCTCCTGTCTGGCCAGAACATTTCAGAGCAGATACCTGATCTGGTTACAGTTGATCTAGTACAGTTACGAAAGAATTAACTGTTGCACCCGATTGATGAGGAGAAAACAAACAAATAAAAAACTTTTTCAAAACTCCTTAAGCACAAAAATGAGACTGAAAAAATAGGTGTCTTCCATCTCTTCATTAGGCAGCTCAGAACAAACAGTCCCTATCATTACCGTCACAGCAAGTACTGTCATATTACAGAATTAAAGAATTACAGGGGTTAGAAGGGGGCTCTAGAGATCGAGTCCAACTCCTCTGCTAAAGCAGTTCCTTACAGCAGGCTGCATAGGTATGTGTCCAGGCATGTCTTGAACATCTGCAGAGGAGGAGACTCCACAACCTCTTTGGGCAGCCTGTTCCTGTACCCCACCATTCTGACAGTGCAGATTTTCTTCTTTGCATTTTCATGGAACTTCCTGTGTTCTAGTTACTACCATGGCAGTAAAATTAAAGTTGTTTGTTTGGAACTCTTTAACAAAAGGAAGGTGAATTGGTTAAAATGTGAAGGTGCAGGTTCATATCTCACACAGTAATGGTGGGACAAGAGTATGTGGGAATTTACTACAAAAACATCTGACATAAAATTAGAGACATTTGCACTCCTACACATGGTGTTCTCTCTCAGATTAGTAGTGCAGCCCTGCAGACAGCAGTAAAAATTACTTGAGAGAGAAGAGATACAAAACCAAAAGACAAGGAGAGGAGGAAATTGTTCCCAAAGTCTTCTCAGCCCTGACATCTAGATGCCACTTGATCTAAGCTGTATCACAGCTTCCCTGCAGAACAGAGATCTGCCTTTAAACACTTTGGAATAGATCATCCTTTCCTCATGAAGAATGCTGCAAGTACGATAGTCAAATATTTTCTGCTAAAACATTTCCAACTGAAATTTAGGCATTTTAGGGGATGAGTGGGAAGAGGTAGAGTAGGCCTTCCACAGAAAATGTCAATTATATCTCAAATCTAAACTCTCAGTAAGGTGTTGCTGTTCAGGATCTGGGCTTCTCCGGCAGATTGTAATACTTACCTGGCTATTCTGTCACCTTTTACTATGGGAGCTGTATACGGAGTGTCTCCTTTTAAACTGTAGATATAAGATAACCATCTGTAATTTCAGTCATCTTCAGCATTTACCAATACAGTCACTGGGTGAAAAGGAAAACTTTTTTGACTTTTAAGTAAGTCTTCTTCTTTTTTTTTTTTTTTTTTTCCCACTAGGCTTTCTATAAAAGATTGACTGTCTATATTTAAAAAAAACCAGAGATTTACAGGTCAACTGATCCCACAGATACTCACATGAAATTCATGCTTTCATGCTTTACTGGTAGCAAAATATATCAGGATTTTTAAAAGTGGAAGGAATACTTTAAAGGGTGGTCAGTCCCAACATTATCAGTCATGATAATAATGTGACTTAAGCTAGTTTAATCTTCCCTGCACCTGACTTTAAAGGCTCAGGCTGCTTACCAACATGAAGATACTATCACAATTACTATTCAAAATTTCAGGTATTTGCTACTATACTTCTAAGATCACTATAAGAACAACAACAACAACAAAAAAGATAGTAAAAGATCTCATGAAGATTACAAGAGATATTTTCTTTTTCAGTTCATGCACGTCTAGTGAGGTATTAAGATATTTCAGGAACAGTATTTGAACACTGACAAACAAATTCTATGGGAATTTCAGACTGTATAAAGATCTATGCCATAATGCAATGTACTAGAAGTCCTTACTGTGAATTTTCAATATAATCACTCAATTTGATAAATATGGACCAAATACCTTCATGTCTCCAAATACAAATTAAACCCAAATATATAAGTATGTATATTTTTTGTATACTGCATTAAAAAGAATGACCTTGAATAAGAATGAATGAATAAATAAATACATAAATAACACCACCTTTGGACTTGGATATGAAACAAAACAAAACAAAACAGAACCTTTGGTTGTGGCATGTAACCTTTTTTGCAGAACCATGCTTGGAGTTCACATAGCAGAAACGTTCCTAGGTAGGTTTGCCTTCACAAGCTGTAGATACATACTGAAATTTGCAGAATCAACGTGTGCAAGGTCTCAGACCATATTACCACATATTCTAAATATAATCGGTAATTCAAATGATGTCATCTGAAACTAATTCTGGCCCCTTCACAGCAAGCCCACATGAACTCACATCATACTGGCCACGTGCATTCCAATCTGTCCGTATCTCCTGCCTCCTTCTTCAAAGCCACACAGGTGCCTCAGCATCACCTTCCATGCTGCCCCTTCTGTACAGGATGTGCTGTCCAAGACCACATGCCAAGGTATCTTCCTTTTCATGCTGCCTGTAGGAATGAAGATAGTTAAAATATGATGTCAAATCCACATCAGAAACATGCACCTCCCTGTGCTGACTATGAGATCTTTCTTCTATGACCCTTGTTATTCCTCTCTGTTTTGTACTGTTCTGGTTTGTGCTTTTCTTTCTTTATTCATTTATGCGTTCTTTTAAATTATTATTATTATTATTATTATTATTAAATTAATTATTATTATTTTATTTGTGTTTGTTTTTCTATTATTTCTCTTTTATCAGAGTAGGCATATTAGGGTCATAATCTACAGACTGAATTCTTGGCATGCTTCTGACCACATACACAGGATACTCAGCACAAAACAAACTTAATGACTGTGGAACCACCTTCGCAGTTTTCTTTGCTGCCGATTCTGCTCATGTTAACAGCTGTTAAGCACTACAGATTTTTGAAAAAGCTATCTTCTTTATTCAGTTACTAAACACTGCGTGAGGAGCCTATCCTTAGGCACATGTTTGGTTTAAGCCTCAGCCTTTCACAGGTTGCTTCAGTTTTTTCAAGATAAATGAACTGCAGGTATTATCCCACCATCAATACCTGCACCGCTAAAGACAGCATCAACAGCTTCCACTGATGAGTGGTGCTCGGGTTTCCCTCCTTTCCCTAAATATGCAATTGAAAAGAATAGCACTATAAACTTCCCTCCATGTCACAGATAATTAACTCTGGGCATCTCATTTGGCATCGCTTTGAGCCTTTTCTGCAGGTGCCACCTCAAATCACTAAAAATGTGCTTTTTATTCAAGAATCACAGTAAGCAGTCGTGACAGCAGCAGTAACAAACTTCATGACAGCTCCACAACTCTTAAGTATCCAAAGCAGAACTGCAGGTTGAAATTGATTTCAAACAAACTCCACGTTACTCAGTCAAAGCTAACACAAAGCTTGTGTCAATGGCTAAACAAAGTATGTAATTTTATTATATGATCAAAAGCAAACTGTACTGATGCTTTAGGACCTTTGTGTCCCATTCTGAAAATGCTCTGGGAACCTCATAATGTGCAGGTAAAAATAAAAAAAAATAAAAAAAAAAAAGAGAGAGAGAGAGAAAATTAGAGCCTTTTTATTTTATTTATAGAATAACACCTGCTCAGAGACAATATTCACACCAAGACAAAGGCTTTCACCCGCATAGGTTACACTAAAGTTAAATGAGACAAAGTTTTGGAGAAAGAAATATGATGATGGTTTTACAGGCGAGCAAAGTGACACATGATCACCAGTTAAGGTGAGTAATTTCAAACATGGAAGAGTAGCCACAATATTATATATATGGGCACTACATTCAGTCCATGGGGGTGCCTGTTACCTTTTTGGAAAATGCTTCACCTGTGCGCCTGAAAAAAAGTTAAGAAGTCAATGACTTCTTCAGCATGGCAGATGGCGTCCATGACTGAAGAAGGGGCGCTGGCCAGATTTTGTGGTTATGACATGCACAAAGTCATTTCTGCTCCTTAGAGTACGTGCATTATGTTTATTTGTGCACAGACAAAAAAAAAATTCGTCCTTCTACTAACAGTTCCTCAAACCCTGCTGTCCTACTGTTCACAACTTCTATTTCGGCATGTGTTAATGGAAAAGATAAGGATTCCGATTTCAAGATGTTGGCAGAAAACAAATCCATATTTTGTTGCTCCAGTCTCTCCTGGAACAGATTGAAAACAACTATTAAAATCCTATCCTGAGGACTGTAACAGCAGCCAAAAATGCTTAAAAGAGGTTCCCTATCAGGATGCTGTTTTTCTTAGGCAGTGACTCATTATTATGAATCACAGTATGTTCATCATTATGAACACTTAAAGTCTGGTAATCTTTTTTCATTTGATTTCAAATTATTAAAATCTTTAAAAAGAAGCACATATGCAACAGAAAGTACGCTAATGAGTAGCAGGCTTTGGCAAATATGTTAAGGACAAGGTGATAACATTAATCATCATGCTACTGTGAATGTAAATAACTGTAATTATTATTTGTTAAGCACAGAAAGTGTGATTTGTAAAACACTTATCTGTACAAATTACTCTGTAAATTGAAACTGAATTCAGACATCACCAATGCTGTGAAGACTCACGTTGGCCCTAGCAGTCATGATTGCTCAAAGCACAGGTGGAAATCAAGGGTAAACTCACTATCCTTGGAAGTCCCTTCCAGAACAGAAATACAGCAGATGATAGTTCTTTTTCTTCTGCTTAGTGCTAACTCTGTTCTCAGGAAGACAATAAATGTGGGCAGAACGATCATGGCTAGGATGCCTAAAAATAGCAAATTTGTAGAAAGGAATTGAAAGGAAAGGTTTTCTCTCTATATTTTTCAAGTGAAGCAGAGGCACTCAGGTTGCAAATGTAGTCATCTGAAATAACAGCGCTGTCACATGTGGTAATATAATTCCATGCATGGAGAGAACCTAATCACTGCAAATGGGAACACATTTCAAAGTGATTGAAAATGGATGATGCGTTTGATAGAAGAATATGGCCAAAGGTCAGGAAGTACGAGAAGAAGGAAAAGGTCCGTATCTGCAGTATCCATTTCACAACAAAGACTTTTGAAGCCAAGAAAGCAGCAGAGAACATTATGCTCAGTAGAATGGTCCTCTGGGATTTCTGGAAAACATTGGTGAGTTTATCTAAAATGAGAAGAGTTGACAATGAAGACACACCATTTACAACTTCCACAGTACCAGACAAAATGAATCACTGAATGACTTGTTAATGGAAAACTGGTGGAAAAAACTTCTCTACCAGTCTTTACAGGGAACATAATTCCTCTAAAAGATATGTGTTCATGCATGCAAATAAATTTCAAGCAAGACTGGCCTGGAAAAAAAAAAAAAAAAAAAAAAGGGAATAAAAATTGTAGACAAGAAAGAAAAAAACATCCAAGACAAAGCAAAAGCACATCCATTAAGAGACTGCAATTCCCTTACTAAGGAGGAATTTTACAGCATGTAAATATTGCCAGTCTCTAAAACAAGTGAAATCATTAAATAAAAAAAATTTAAAAAAAAATTAAAAAAGGAATTGAAAAAGCAAGCGAAAGCAAATTAGAGTACAATAAGAGTATCCAGATTAGTTTCCTCTTTTATGTTACTTCTTATGTTATGGGGAAGCGTAATGGAGAACTAGTAGAATATTCTTGTGGAAGGCTGTCAAAACTATTTTAGTAATAATATTTATTATGCTATGCCATTAGTCATGAAGTCAAGGATACACACAATATACAGGCACAAAACACAGCATAATGTCTCTGGAACAAACCATCAGAAGGAGAGATTGGTAAAATTCAGGACTTGCTTTAAAGATTAATCTTTGCAGCCCGGAGTAGAACTGACAAGAGACAAGCACACAGTTGTAATAGATTAGAGACTTCTAACACCAGTGCTTGTGATGCATCAGAAGAGGCTTACAAGCATTTCAAGAGGAAAGGAAAAAGGAAAACTTCATTGCAGTTGAAGGATCTTTAATAAAAGTCAGAAGGATGTGTAATGAAGCAGGATGGTGTTACCACCAGTGAAATGAAAAAGAGCTGACAAACATCTGAGCCAGTGGCAGAAGTTTAGGGATAGCTGAAGGAATGGTTGCTTAAATTTGATATTAAGCTTGGAAGGAAATCCTGCAGTTTGTTGAGGGACTGTTGAGTCTGGCACAATCAAACATGGATCGATTTCCACAATTACTGAGCCTACAAAAGGCTCCTGTACAGCTCTGTAATAGCACTCCCCTGCCTCAGCTTACCACTACAGCTCTCCAGACACACAGTGCTCATTGAAAATCTTGGCATAGTGCTTTTTTGGGAGCCACAGAAGAGAACTTTAAACAGACCCAGAAGGTCCTTTTTTGTTGTTGCTTTGGATTCAGGTTTAGTGGGAAGAGCAATTGGCAGAAAGCAAGTTTTAAGGAAGCAGCCTGAAATGCGGAGAAAATACAACACATGGCGTCCAAAGAAATTGTATCAACAACATTTCCATTTCATATGTTTGGATGAATTTCACTGAGAGCTGGAGCAGAAAGACATTCTTCAAAAGCCTTTACCCAAATGTCTTCAAATTTGGTCAAAAGGGATCTTTAATCATATCACGTTAAAAAAAATAATAATAATAATAAAAGAAGAAAATAAAGAAACAGAAACTCAATTACTACTGAACATTTCAAAGCTGTATATCTAAGCCGCTTGCTTAGTTTCTCATTTTGCAGTGCAGTAGTGTTTACACTAATAAAGCCAGAATGAACAGTTGTTGGTTTTTTTCTTCTCTTCCTTCCTTGCCTAGAAAAAAAAGGACTGGTCAATGCTACACCAGGCAAAGACTAAAATACTTTGTAAATCAATTCTCCGGAGGGAGGAAGAAAGGGATGAAGGGCGCTGGAGAAAATGAAGCAATCATTTCACGATAAAACCAATGAGACAACACTGAAACGTGGCCAGAAGTGCCACATGCCACTGTAAACAGCGTGAACAAGTCTATCAGTGTAGTCATGAGCAGAGGCTGCTGTCAGATAGGAGTGCACAGCTTGGGAAGTCCACAGAAGGTCCCGCTGCTCCCTGGGGGAGCAGTCGGTGCCGTAGATCTGATCCAGTTCAGTGCAGCAGGGTCATGTCACCATGGGACAAGGATTCAGAATACAGCAATGTTGTCTTATCTAGCGAGTTTTATTTCTGGCTGACAGAACTGGCCTTTTGGGTCTCCAAAGACGCAAATCCCAGTCTCGTTTGATTTGCGAAACTGGAAACACTTGCTGTAATCTCAGCTTGTTTAAAAAATAAGCAAGTTTCTATCCCTGTTCTATCCTCTATCTTTCTAAATTATCTTGACAACGTATACTGACTGACAGAGTTGAAAGCGCCGTGTTTTCTTACAATCAGGTTATTTTCACAGTCAGGACAAACAAGTACCTGGAACTGACCTTAGAGATCTCTCTCAAGTCTTTTAAAGGATCACACTGTTCATTTCAGTTGTGAGGAACAGCACTGCTCTGACTACCGGATCCAATTGCAATTGCTCACAGCTGTAACAACTCCAGTGTGCAAGCAGGGTGACGGCAAACCACTAATTCCAGGCCAGGGCTGTGGCCTGGGAGCTGAGCATAGAGGGGACCTTACAGCAGTCTCATTCCTCTGAAGTAAGTACTAAAAACCTCACTGGGCCCAACAGGGGCCAAAGAAAAGAAAATACTGATCACAACCCACCATCCTCTTGCAGCTGCTTCACCCCCATATTCAAATCCTGGATGAACTCTCCAAGACTGTACAAACCACATGGTGCTCCTGTCTGGAGCCAGGGAGCAGGGCATCCCCAAGGAGCCCACACATCCACCTTTGCTGACTGACACTCAGAAATAACTCCTGCTAAAACTGTGGGCAATGCAGGGTAGAAAGAAGAGAGAATTAAAACTTTCTCTACTGAAAAATCCTTTCTCTCACCAGCTTGTGACACTGAGCACTCAAATACTAGCACGGCTGCTTTCCAGAATCCCAGTCCTACTCCTCTGCAGCCAAAACTACTGTGAGAAGCAATGGGTGAAAGCCTTATTATTTCTAAGGCTACTAATGAAAAAAAGTGAGATAAAATGCTCTCAAAAACTGAAGAGTAAAGCATAAACAGAGTTGCCTGTAGAGGGAATTATTTGGATGTCCAGCAAGTTATTTTCTACTTTTTAAAGCTGAGCGCACACCGTATGAGAGCTTTAAAACTTCACCCTGTTCGAGGCTTTCTGGATCTACCTATATCCAGAAACAGTTTTTGAGAAGGAAGGGATCAAATGATACTGTCTCCTCCTTGATTCTGAATTCTAGAACTATCTACATTAGTAGTGTTATGTTCAGTAAATTTGTTTTAGTGCTTATTTCCACTACTACTACAATACCCCTCGATTCTCTTATTTACAGTGACATAGCCACAGCTCTTTTCTACTCTTATTTTAAGTGTACTATGGTGGCATGAATGAACTCCCATAGTAGGATCGTGTCATACCAGACAGTACAAAGAATTAAAAACACAGTTCACATCCCACAGATTTTCCAATTCTGAGTAATTTTCACAATCTTTTATTGCAATTTATTCTGTTATTTACCCATTACATGTACTTCATCCTTTTCACATACCCAAATTTGCCTGTCTTCTGATACACTCCTGCTCTTTTCAAGAAGCATACCTTTTGTAAACTGACCATTAATAGGCCCTTTCTACAAACCCTTTAGAACTGTATGAATAAGGTTCTTTAATCCTGTGACCGATTAAGATGTGACTGAAGGCCCCTTTATGTCAACAACACCTTACAACAACTTCAGGGAGTACCTCTTGAAATATAGAAATCCTTCACCAATTAGATCTCATTTACAGCTTCACTGGATGTTTATTTCCAAAATATTGAGCACCTAGTAGTAACCATCTTACTGTAGTTCTTCCTTCTTGGTACATAATACATTATATAATAATGCAGCACTTCATCAAATGCTTTTCCAAGAACAGAACTTTTTTTTCTTTGAATACAACTATTACAAACACGAAAGACTGAAATTAAGTAATAATGGCATGAACACTCTTAATTCAATCTAGTATACTATTTGAATGTATCTATCTTCCTGTTCATGTGCATACTACCTCCTTAACCAGTTAACTAGAGGTGAAGGAAAGCTAACAAGGGTTTCTTACCTTTCTCTTATGTTTTTTTCAGTGTGATGATTTGCACAGCCATGGTAAGAAGAGGTTAAGATATTTTGCATAACATTATGAATTAGTAAACTTCATTAGAAATGTCATTGTTTTTTTTAAGTAAGTACGCTTCAGGATAATCAAAGAACTCATTACTCTCAAGGTTTGTGGAGAAAAATAGTTTTAAGGTGTTTAGGCGAAAGGAAGAATTTGGCTTTTGAAGAAAATTGCATTGAAATAGAATCAATTTAATTTCTTCCGAAATAGGTCTCCTACTGTACTTTCAGCCAGGCAAAATCTAATTTGCTACAATAACAGATCAAAAGATCAGCATACAGTTTTGACGTTGTTCTGAGAAATAATATCTGGTAGATTACATGAAGTGGTCAATTAGTTTTCTATTGCCTGCAGAGCAAAACACAGAACTATCTATCTGTTTAATAAAGCAATCTCAGCCTTATTTTCTTAGGATTCCTAGAATTAAATCTGTATGTCAGTTGTGGAGTTCAGAAGAGAAGGAAAATAGCTCCGGGACAATGCATGAGGTTGCAACTCCTCTAGTTCAAACTGATAGTGTTCTGATAGGAGAATCCTCTTTGTGCAAGAGACCCGTGATGACAGTGTCTTCAAGAGTCTCTAAAAAATTCCCACTAATGAACATGCATAAGTAGTGAAATGCTTTAGGGCAGAAAGCAGAAGTAAAAGATCTTGACAATCTGAGGAACTGTCTTCTAAGATCGTACTTACTAATTTATTGTGTTATTATTGTTATCTGCCTATGTGACTAATTAATCCACGAGGAATGAAGAAAAAAACTTAGTATACCAATCATAGGATTCTGTGCTCTGAGTTGTATGTGGGTACAAGCAAGCTTCACAAGTGGACAAGAGATTCTGAATTAGAAGGTGATTTAGATGAGTCTTTCCTCTACAGACCTGAGTCACTAAAGGTTATTAACTGATTGCATCAGACCTGGAAAGCACACACCTTACATCTTTCAGATCCATAAACCATAACAATATGAAATGTAGGAATACAGCTGAAGTCAACATTCAAAAATTGAAATGGGAAATGGTGTCAAATGCCAGAAGTATGTGCCTCCACCCCCTTTGCTTCTTTGAAATTCGGCAACTCAGTCACCAGGTCCAAACATGGACAGTGACTAAATTTCTACCATGAAAAAAAAAGAAATCCTTTTGGAAAGCAGAGAGAATGACCAAAGGAATTGCAAGGAGACTAAGCTGTGTAGTTGTAACTGACACAATATATTTATGAAAGCCAAGACCTATTAATCTGACACAAGTTCATGCCAAAGCTTTTCTCCGAGTCCAGTGACTCTAAAAAATGTCAAAATGGTCCTACTGCTGTCAGCAAACCAAATACCTTCATGAAGCCCCATCTAAGGCACATGGTGTCATTTCCATGTTAAATTTTCAAGTCTTGATGGCTGGTGACAGAATAGCGCCACACTGAAATATGTTTGCTATCACAAGTTTTTGTTTGTTTTAAAAGGAATGATGACACACAAGACCCATAGAACTTGCCCCAGAGCACGTTACGATGTGGAAAGCATCACATACACCACTGATGAAGACAATCTCAGACAGATGTCCTCATCTGTTACATAGATCGCTCTGAGGATTTCAGAAAGCTAAAATAATCAATACGGCATCCATATAGTCATAGAAATTGTCATTGCATATGCTGGAGTGCCAGTTACGTTTAGTATAACCTAGAGATGTACATGTCAGAAAAACTATTTGAAGCTGCAGCTAGTCTAGCAACCATTAACAAATTACATAGGTTTTCTGAAAAAAGATGACATCACAATCCATCACGATCACCAAAAAATGTCAGGGTAAACTCTTCCATTCAAAGTGCCTCAAGAACACCTTTCTCCCCACCAGATTCACTAAGGGCAGTTCTTCTTGATTCCCTCAAGAGCTGCAGTCATACACAGGAGTAACAAAAAACAACAACAACAAAAAAAAAAAAAAACAAAAAAAAGCTTTTGCTTTCATCTGCTTTTTTTGGATGTAGCCAAGGTCTATACAGGTGTATGCCAGATGGGCATGGCTAAACTGCTTGTGTTGACAAGTGCAATATTTCCAAATGTTTTGCTGTTTTTCTTGGACAGTCTTCCAGTGAATGCTTAAGATTTCTGCCATCTACTTCATTAAATCCTGGAAAATTTTGAACTTGCCTGTGAAAGCCAGGAGCAGATGAGAATATTGCATCTGGGACTGGAGGTTGTTTTGCTGGAGTTTGAGGTTTTTCTCCATTCTGTCAGATAACTGGTGTCAGAGAAACCAAGCTGTATGAAAAGATTTAATGCATCCTTTGAAAATGATGATTTTCTTTGGAAACTGTGTGCAATGCTGGCTTTGTGGGCTAACAGTAAGCATTGTAGCTGGGAAGTGAGAGGGGATGGCAGTTCAGCCAAAACAATTAGCATGATGAACAGCATTGGGACACGGTAGATGGAAACACAATACCTGGGGCAAGGTGCCGTAGGCTCTCCTCCGGAACCTGAGCTGCAGGGTAAGAAGTGTCTGGCAAAAGGAAAAGAGAAGTAGCAGCCCCAAGTGGGAGCTGAGTAATTTGATTTCTGATGTATTTGGACCATGAGCAGAGGAACTCAGCCTGAAGCCACTTCTTTAGGCACTTGCACGGAATGTAGTTCTATCAAAGCCTCTCCAGACTCATATATCCATTTGGTTATTTGCTAGTTTTGTTTATTTGCTTTTTTCATAAGCATCTGAAGAAACTTAAATTAAGTGCAAAATAGTAATTAATGTATATTTTGGTTGCTCCAATAGTAATGCCCCGTATTTTATTATGTTGGCCCATGACATCAGAGGTGGATGTTGGTGGTATGGCAGTAAAGGTTAAACCTTCCACCAGTATTCCCTTACATTCTGTTGCTGTGTAACAGATGGCAGCAGAGGAGCAGACTGACAAAATGGTGTCTGACATGTTGTGCATACACAACAAAGGTGTGTCATTGAATTTATCCATGTGGAAAAATTTGCACCCATGATGTTCATTGATGCTTGCTGAGCACTTACGGAGACCAAACAGGGAACTTCCATTATCTGTAATAAAAAATATGGTTTAACTTTTATCTACCTATGTGCAGGTTCAATAAACATTTATTTCTTAAAAAGGTGCTAAACATTGGCAAAAGATCATGTTCCATCTATTGCCGTTATGAAAAAAAGCAATCATTTATACTTTCCTAAGTTCCTCCAGAAAACTTAATTTGGATATACCACCACAAATTAAGCTATGAATTAATACATATTGATTCAGAATTAAGGCAATCAGTTAAGTTCAAATGACCCTACTTATATAAAGAAACAGACATAAAGACGCCATTTGAACAGCAAATACAACACCAGAGCACTGGCATTTGTATTAACATTGATTTAGGACAGAAGAATGAAAAAAGGTAGTGTATCTATTGGACATCAGCACAAGGGAACTTATTTCTTTTTGCAAGAAATGAGTTCATTCCTGTAATAAGCCTTCCTTCTTTTCCAAGACAGCGGCAAAAATGACCCATGTCTATAATCACGACTCTATACCCTAAATCAACACTGACCAATTATGCTGGTCTTATCAGCATGACTAACAAGAACCAAGATCTCACTAACAGAAAAACTAATATGCAGGCTGGAGTTATTCAATTTTTTATTATATTTTTTTTCCTTCAGAATACATCAAATTTTCTAGCAGACAAAGTTTTATCCTTGTCTAACTTGGGCAAGGCATTGACAATGTTCGGATGAGTGGTGTTCTCCACTATTCATGAGAAACATTGTTTTTTAAAACATGGAGTGAAGTTTCTACTTACACATTTGATCTTCGTGTGCTAGGATATCAAATAAGCATGGAATAGAATTTGTTTCTTATTAGAGTTGTATTTTTCTTAAAATACACCAAGAATCAATGTAGTTTTAGATAACTGTGAATTCACTGACTTCAAATCCGGTGTATCAGATGTTGCTGCTATCTATGAACCAACATCTACTATGTCTACCTGCACTAGACTTATTTATCAGTATTAATGATTTAATGTCCTCCAGGGTAGCAGTATCTTTTTCCCCATCTATAATTCTACGTTCCTTCATCTCTTCTGCATAATTTGGCAATTACTCAATTGCTGAAGTACTCAAGTAAACTCTTTTACTCTACACATGGCACAAATTTTTCCAACCACTTCTCTTAAGAGTTTCTTCAGACCTGAAGGGTTGTTGACAGTTGTTGAATTCCTGTATTTCTAGGGGATTTATTATAGCATTTCAAAGTGTTTAGGTCCCTGTGCTTTTAGAAGACCTGCAACTTTCAAATGCACTTATTAGAAAAACGGGACACTGAAGACGCAGTGATTCACTTTAAACTACATATTTAACAATAATAATAATAATAATAATAATTAATCTGCCAAAAGCAACCCTGTCTTAAGCAGCTTCTTATATTGTTTTCATGTGGATATGTCTTCCAAGATGTGTAAACTGAGTCACGTTTTTCTTTGTCTTCTGAGATAAAATTTAGAATCAGATTTCTTATTGGAATTTAAGGCTTTTTTTTTTTTTTTAATCACCATAAACAATCATCAACTCTCTTTTTTTGGCTGTGTTTTGTTGTTGTTGTTGTTGTTGTTTTTTATGTTTACTTGTTCTTGGCTGATCTGACAAATCAAAGAGCTATGCAATCTACTTGTAGTTATCCTAGTGTATTTTTTTTCCAGCGCATGTAATGAATCCATGTGTATATTTGCAAGTTTTCTCATAATTAGGTCAATAATAATACAACTTCATGGAGATGAGGGAATGAAAAGTTTGATGCTAACATCTACAGTGAATTATTTGTTCAATCCCATAATTAAGGATAGCATCAGAACTTTGTGCTATAGATAATTTTCTTGGCTTATCATCACACTTCACAGCTTCACCCCCACGGATTGTAGTGGAAGGTTCTAAATAAAATCTGCAAGCACATGACTGGCTTTCTTCTCCCCTTCCATTTTATGGCCTTTGGGATGCTTGTACAGGGATGCTAACAGAGGAAATATGGAAAATATATGGTCTTCTAGCCCAAGACTAACTTCACCTTCATATCTTTCATTGATAAAGTCTTCTGCACATTCTCCTCAGGAAAGTCACATAACATCACAAAAGTATATGACATGGTTTTCATCAGGATGTAGGTGGTGGTATCTAATTCTCATTTATCTACTGATCTTTCCTGCTCCTATTCTTCATCCAAATCAGTAATTGTATCGCTTGTCATTTTATGCACCTATCCACCTTTACTTTTACTTGGTATTCAGCTGAAGCTTTCTCTTTCTTTTTTTTCTTCCTGTTTTCATGATGTTAGATTCCACTACTTCCTTTGCAGTATCCTGTAGAAACAGTACACATGTAACAGAATCTGAATGCACTGATTTTCATTGCATGTCACTCTCCCTGTTCCTAAACATTTTCTTGTTTAACTCAAGCAAACCTCGCAGGAGGAAGACTTTCTGGAGATACTAGAGCATCTTCCTATCACCAGCTTCAGTGTCTATTTTATTCATGTACTTCCTCCTAGATCATTCTTTACAGTTATTATACCTGCAGACTGATAGCATTGTCAGACTGGTAGAACACACTAGAGAACTAACAAATAAATTTGCATCACAGCAACAGCTTGTAAGAACAAACTGATGGCTAATTAGACAATTCTACTCTTTATGCTCTCAAGCAGAGTAGACACCTAGTAGGCTTAACAGCTCATACACACAAGGTACCTACACTCAATTCATTGCCTTGAAATCCATTTGACTACTACTCAAAAGTATCTCAAATCCTACCTTTCTTTTCGTAGTTTGCACCTCTTATCCAAAAGGAAACCACATCTCCCTACTCCTGAGTCCACATCCCGTATAAGGATCCACTTTCAATCAATCCCAAGATTTCTCCTTCTATCAAGGTAAAATTTTTCTTAATGCCTTTTCTATTGAAGTTCACTGCATAAAATTACTTTTAACTCTTTAACATAAAATTTTCAATGCAAAGCAAAACAAAACAGTATATAGATATACCGGATACATTGATCTTTGCTACTGTCTGTGCGTAGAATTTTGGAATTCCTGCAAATAATGTGCTAGCACTTTTTAATTAGCAAAATTAAAGCTATCAATTTCTGATAATTACGGAATAATCATTTTATATTCTCTGTTATGACAAATTAACACATCTGGCATTTTTTCTTCCTTTATTTTTTCAGAAAGAATGGATCTGACTTGCAATGGCAGAGGATTTTGAGCTTTTCCATCTCGAGGTAGATGGTGCTATTCTGTGACTTAGAGTCTTTTTCTCCTTTCCCAAAAGGTTTTTTAATTTCAGAAGCACATCTCATTTTCAAAGCACAAAAGTGACACAGGAAGCTAAACCTCATTCTTAAAAATATCTGGAGGATTCAGAAGCTGCTAAAGGACAGCAGCTCTTATTTACTTGACTAGCTTAGGTAAATTTGCAATGCTCATGTGCTAAATATGGCATGCTGAACAAGGGTTTTCTTCTGTGTCAAACTGTAATTGCCTGCTGCTTTTATGATGTCATTATAACTTTTCACTCTGCATTTTAACTTCCAAGGTAGATTGAGATATCCCTGTTTCAGTTAAAAACTGATTGTTTGACAACAGCTGTCAGCTCTGGCAACCATGGTTGTGCTAGGATTTCATGTTCTTGGAAAAGGGCTAACCTTGTGTCTCCTTCACTGGACCTACAGGCAGTTGATTTGATCTTTCCATAAAGGAACTGGGTAAGGCTAGAACATGTTGGCAGAGGTGAGACAAATCTCATTTTCAAGAAATGACTGCTTTTCTGAGCACCAGCCCAGACCACCAGCAGAGCCCACACAGCAGGCCAGCTGCCAGGCACCAGGATACTGAACCAAGCCCCTGGGCTTCTGCAAGGGTGAGGTCAGACAGAGGCAGAGGATGCATGTCAACTTGTTGTTTTGCAAAAGGCCATTAAAGATCCCTGGAGCTTTCCAGGCTATACTTAAAAAAATTATTTAGCTAATCCTACTCTCTTGTTCTCCAGCCACATCTTCTCATATGGAAGTCTCACTCATAGTCAGGTATTTTTCCATGATGAAAAGGTGGTAAGGCCATGGCACTTCCTGCAGAATCCATACTTCTCAGACTTTGGAATCCACAGCACAAGGAAATGGCCAGACACAAAGTCAACACCAGGAGTACCTCTCTATGCCTGTGAATTGTGCTGTGCCTATTAAACTGCTGTAGGAGGAGGGGGAGGGCACCAGGATAAAACAGCTTCCAAAATCTACCTGGGAGAGACAACAACTTCTCTTCGTTTTTGTGTGGCCCAGGAGAGAGAAATCAAAGAAATTGATTTGTTAAAAATCAAACTTTGTGACTAAGCTAGCCTACCTAAATTGATCTATATTTTAGACCTTTCTCTGATGTTGTGGTCTTATATTTGATGCTCTGTGTGGATTTTTAGATTCTTGATTCTTACATGATGATGCTATTGCTCATTGGTGACTGAAGTTTTTCCAAGTTGCACAGGAGTGCAAAATTCTCACTGTGGATTCTCAGCTCCACCTCTGGTAGTTTAACCTCAGGAAGCAAAGCAGCAAGGGGTCCCTCAAAGACATTTTATTTTATACATTTTTAGATGGTTATCTTTGCACTATCACTACTCCTGCCTCATGCTTTGATTTAGAATCTTGTGGAAAATGTTTACACTGATCACTAATTTAGAAAGAGTGAAAAAACCTTTCTATTTCTCCAGAAGTGCTTTGACTCATCTGCTGCTGCACTCACATTTTACTGTTTATCCTTTGCTAACCTGGCCTTACTATGTCTAATCTGTACATCACTGCCACAGTCTAAGTTGAGTATAAAGGATTTGATTGAATTCACTTAATTAGTAACTGCATCATTCAGAGAGCTGTACCAAAAATAACTTGATTTAGCTGGCAGTTTAAATAGCCCTTTAGAAGCACTTAACAATTACCACTGATGGAAGATATCTCTACTGACTGAGAATCATCAAGGCTTGGAGTGAGTCAGGTAGCTCCAGCTCACACAAGTCAGAGCTGGCAGTTCATGTCTGGAAGATGTCAAAAAGGAAAAAAAAGAAAAAAAAAAAGAAAAAAAAAAATTAGAGGGCAAAGTCCAGTTAGAAAACCCAGCAGAGATTTCTTGCCAAATCACTGGCTGGGGGACAAAAAATTCCTCCTCTATTGGCATTACATGACAGGAGAGTTGATAGCTGTTTTCAGGAGAGCCACTGTAGTTCACTTGAAGGTGCAAGAAAGTCAGAAACTTCTGCTTCCTCACTTTCAGACTGTATTCATTTAATATGGACAGAAAATAAACTGGACAGGTGAAAGTTACTCAAACACCAAAATATCAAATCTTGGTTTTGCTCTGGTATTCCCATGCCCCTAGAGTCACAATAAATTCTGATAAAATACACCAGGAAAAGTCAAATACTGCAACCCCATGTTCCAACATATTTTTCTTCACTGTCCCTTCCTCAGCACACATTACTGTTTTTCACTTTGTCAGTTGCAGGTGCAGGAGAAAGCCTGAAATCAAAGCCCTACCATTCTCTTTGCTGAGGATGCCACCTGGATAAGAGAGCACTGACAGCCCTCTGTTAGCCCTTTGTACAGTGTTTCTTGTGAAGCAAAGATTTACCTACAGCTGGATGAGAAACTCCAAGGAGCTAGCGGATCATCCACCATATAACAGAACCAGGGTGCCAGCAGAAGTGCAGATGCTGGCTGGGGAAAGGAAAGGGCACCTACAGAATGACTTAGATTCCTTCCTACCTGCAGAGGCTGAAGGCTGTGGGAGGGAACTTGCCACCAACATCACTCAAAAGCAGTTGAGAGAAGCAGCAGTGCATTGTAAACAAGCTGAGATCCCAACAGCTGCAGACAGCCTACAGCACAACCACAAAGAGATATGAGTCACTTCAAATGAACTGGATGCTTTTGAGAAAAAGTGAAAGAAAGAAGGAAAGAAGGAAAGAAGGAAAGAAGGAAAGAAAGAAAGAAAGAAGGAAAGAAGGAAAGAAGGAAAGAAGGAAAGAAGGAAAGAAGGAAAGAAGGAAAGAAAGAAAGAAGGAAAGAAGGAAAGAAGGAAAGAAGGAAAGAAGGAAAGAAGGAAAGAAAGAAAGAAAGAAAGAAAGAAAGAAGGAAAGAAGGAAATAAAGAAAAAGAAAGAAAGAAAGAAAGAAAGAAAGAAAGAAAGAAAGAAAGAAAGAAAGAAAGAAAGAAAGAAAGAAAGAAAGAAAGAAGGAAGGAAAGAAAGAAGGAAATAAAGAAAAAGAAAGAGAAAGAAAGAAAGAAAAAGAAAGAAAGAAAGAAAGAAAGAAAGAAAGAAAGAAAGAAAGAAAGAAAGAAGGAAGGAAAGAAAGAAAACTTTTAAGGAAAGCACAAATCTGATAGAATTTCTGAAGAAGAAATAGGCAAGTGCATTTGCAGGTGGAGACAATCAATAGACTGTGAAAACGGGAATAATGCCACTCCCATGCATCTTGGGCAATGAAACATGAGGATGCAAGGCATCAAGAGGCCAGAGTGACTTGGGAGCCCAGGATAGAACAGAAATATAGGAAAAGGGCAACGCATATAAATACATGCATCTAAGCATATCCTAAGTATTCTACGATCTGTTAACTGAACCAAGATTCTGGAAGAGTAGGCACTACAAAAATAAACAAAAATAAACAAAGAAGCAGAGAAATGGAGAGGAGTAGGGGGGAAAAGATAGAGTACAGTGATGAAGTAATAATCCTTACACAAAATTCTCAGGTGAGGGGGAGTAGGAACTGTAGAGCTTTAAACTCACATGGTGGGTGGCATCAGTACTGTGCTTCTCGTAGCTACTCCAAGAATAAACACATCTGTGTGAGAACTTGCCCATGTGACAGAGATGCACAAATGTGCTTCACTGAAGGAGATGTCATGTAGATCACAGATAATTCATTTGATGTGGCATTTGCTCGGGTAACCATGCAAATTTTTGCAAACAGCAAACTAAGCAACTGTACAAAATTTGTAGTTCATTGCTCTCATCTTCCCTGTGGCTGAATAAAAACTTCTTATTTTTTTAATGTATTGCATAACTATTTGATCCATTCATGTTTCCCTTTTTTTTTTTCCAGTTGCTCTCCCATCTACAGGTTTGCACCATATAAGAGTGCTCACTGCAATCCATTCAGACATTCTTCATTCATACAGATGCAGTAAATAAATATATCCAGTAGTCTGCCTGAGATGGAGATGGCATTAAATCTCTTCAAGGAACCCAGCGAAGGTCTTTCAGAAATGCCTGCATTATCAGTTTGGCACCTTTTTAAGAAATAGATGTTTGTAGAACCTGCAGATAGGTAGACAAAAGTGAAACCGTATGTTTATTACGGATTATAATGCAAGATCCACTGTTTGGTCTCTAGAGATGTTCAGCAAGCATCAGTGAACATCAGTGGGTGCAAATTTTTCCATGTGGATGAATTCAACGACACCCCTTTGCTTCATACACACTTCCACGTTAGACGCCATACTGTCAGATCGCCCTTCCACTGCCATCTGTCACACAACAACAAAACGTAATAGAATATTTTTGGGAAGGTTCAGCCTCTACTGCCACACCACCAACATCCAACTCATAGGCCAATATAGTAAAATAGGAGGCATTACTTGCAGAGCAGTCCTTGTACAGAAAATAAGACATGCAAATGCCTAAGATTTTCAAAAGAAATATCCTATAGAAATGCATAGCATCTGGAAAACAACACATACACAGGAAAAAAAAAAAATTCAGAACAGACTGGTTTGTCTGGTGACTGGTTGGTGGTTTTTTGGTGGCCTTTTTTTCCTTCCTCTCTCTGCAGAGAAGCAGTTGCGCATTTGGTTAAATTACTTCAACTCAAAATGGCAGTTCTGCTTGTTATCATGAAAGGGCTGAATATAATGTTTCTCCTAAAACTAAACTACAGTCCCCACACACTATTAGGAGTGTATTTATTTGAATTCATACATCTTGAGAACTGGAAGACCGGTCAGTATTCCGTGCATAGCAAAACCTGCTAGTAGTGAAGCAACTCCACAATCATCTATTCATCTTATATCCTGTATGCCCTAAGAGGTGTTTTGAAGTGTTTTCCCTGTGCTTTCCCTGTATTGCAGTAATGCCAAGCTTTGATGCTGATTATACTAGAAGTGCATCTGTCCTGTGAAAAATTCCTGTTGAATCCATATGGATTAGAGTTTAGTAAATCGGGTATCTTCTAATGTTCCCCTGTTTTTTCATACAAGATAAAAAGCTATTTGTAGAAGACAGAAAGTCTAGTTAGGAAATACAATCATTTTGTGTGCCAATAGGAATTTAGGATTTTACACCAACACTGATGCAATAGAATGCAAACCCACGCTTCGGACAAAACAGATTCTCAAGCATAGATAGGCCTCAGCAGTGCAAAAACTTCCTGTCTCTCCCTTTAGGACTTGATTGTGTTTGTTGTCTTTTCCTAAACACTGTTGGAATGTTCTACAGCTTTAAAGACACTGTCCTCACCCTGGCACTCAAACAGATCAGGGACTTTTTAGTGAAAAGGGGCTAGCAACATTTCATAGTAGCGTGGTCAGCATCTAGTGGGTTGCCCTGCCCATACAGCCACCTACAGAATATCTGCAGCATGTAAGGAGCCCAAGATTTCACAGTCACCCTCCTGCCAGGTGGTAGCCACCTCACTTTTTCAAGGACAAATTCAGAGAAGGGCAAATAGGAGGATGTTGCCATGTAAACAGCTGATCAACTGCAAAAAGCTGATGATTCTGAAAATATGGAAACTCAGCTGTACACCATTCCTTGGAAACAGTCATTTCAACTAGGTAAACCACTTGTACAGTTTTTGCACAAGTTCTTCCACTCTTTGATATTTGCCACAGCCTTCTTTTATACTAGGTTATCCCTAGCTGTGTTTGGAATAAGTGTTTTGCTTCTTCTTTAGTTATTGATGGTTTAGGCAAACCTCTCCTACACAAAATGAGTTCATTATTTCTTAGTGTTTCAGAAGACTTAAAACTTGCTGACTAGTTGTTCTGTTTCATTGTGTTTAAATACATAAACAAGAAAGGGATTAAGCAGATTTATGCCAGCATATCCTAGCTTCTGTAGAGACTTCTTTCTAGAAGCCATTGGGACATATGAGTAGGCAGGTGCATGAACATAGAAGCTGAGCAAAGCTCATTAAAGGACAAGGATCCTAAGTTGGTCACACATTATTTCTGTATCCTTTAATATTCGTTTTTGCAGTGCTTCTAAGTCGATATAACAAACTCTAATTATGCTTTTATGAACATCTAGAACTCAGTAGATTGCAACTGCAAACACCCTAAACTGTTCATAAATGAAGGCTTACCACTAATTGTAATCTTTGAATGTTACATATGAATATCAGAACTATAACAAGTGCAGAAACCTTTACATCAGAAAAATTCTACAGAACCTGCAATCCCAAACAAAGAACAAGGTAGGACTCCAATGTTTGGCCTTCAAATTCCCAAATGCTAAGAACAAACTTCTTCCCATGTTGTCTCAAGTAAGCAGATTTCTTCTGCTTTCAAACAAAATGGTCTCGGGGCTCAGAGGAAGAGAGATAGATCAAGAGTTGAATGAAGCTCTTAAATATCTTTCAGGAAGAAGTTCACAGAATCACAGAATCACAGAATCGTAGGGGTTGGAAGGGACCTCCAGAGATCATCGAGTCCAATCCCCCTGCCAAAGCAGGTTTCCAATGCCCAAATTGGGAAGTCCAAACGCCCAGTGCTGGCCCAGAGGCCTGTAATTAACATACATTAAAATGGAAATCTTGCAAATAGTCTCCTACTCTTTGATAGACATCACAATGGTTGCTGTGATTTTCTGTTTTCAATACTCACATGCTCATCCTTTGGAAAGTCTTCATATTAAACTCATGCTTATATCTGCTGTTTGCAACAAGTTTCTAAGGCAACAAGGAGGTTGAGCAAACAGTTTTACTTTGCACAAGATAATAGGTAATTCAAAACATCTTTTTTTAAGCAGAGTTGGGTCATCTGCACATCAAATTCTGCAAATGACACCGAGTCCAAGAAAAGTCAACATATCCAGCAAGACAATAACAACAATCCCAAAGTGCTGTAAGCTCCCATTAATTAAGAGGATCAGGGCTGAATGTCAGGGGTGTGTAAAATATCCTGCTGCCAAACATCCACCCATTATAACCACAGGGTGAGGGAAAGACTGATTAACTGTCAGTTTATTGCCAGAGAATGCAAACAACATGGAGTTTCAGCCAAGGTGAAATTCACTTCTATCCAAGGGTCTTACTGGCACCTGCATACACAGCAGGTGCATCATACAGTAGGCTCCAAGAGGATCTGATCCACAGCTCAAGCCAATAGAGAGACTGCTCATAAACAATTATCATTCCTGCTTGTTTAAACTGAAGCTCTGTTTTTTGCTCAATGCAAGTTAGAAAGCAAGGTCTTGATCCCAGTAAGACACCACTGCCTATGATTCCCTGAACCTGACAGGATGAGACCTCACTGGGACCCTTCAGTATTTAAATGAAGCTTATAAGATGGAGGTCAACTTTTCTCAAAATCTGATAGGACAAGGGGGAATTGTTTTAAACTAAAAGAGGGAAGATTTAGGTTAGATGTTAGCAATAAATTTTTCCCTCAGAGGGTGGTGAGGAATTGGCATAGGCTGCCCAGAGAAGCTGTGGATGCCCCATCCCTGGAAGTGTTCAAGGCCAGGCTGGATGGGGCCCTCAGCAGCCTGAGCTGGTGGGTGGCAGCCCTGCCCATGGCAGAGAGTTGGACTGGTTGGGCTTTAAGGTTCCTTCCAACCCAAGGCATTCTATTGTTCTATGGTAATTCACCTGCATGCAAAACGAATCTGACATCCTTTAAGCTTTATAGAAACAGAAGTAGATCTATATAACAGAAGTAGTTTTATATAACTGAACATCAGTTGGTCATGAGACAAGAAGCACTTCTCCAGAAATTCCTTTATTCTATGGTTACTAAAAGATCATAGCAGGATTAGACTAGACCTCTCAGGATTTTAACAAATGAGCCCTTGAAGGGAAGTGTATTTGGAAACCTGGAGACTGAAGGGGGTGAAATGAGCAGTGTCATTCTGGGTCAGACTCCTGAGAGGAGGAGCATGCTACCAGGGCTGAGGTGCAGTGAGCAGACATCTCTTCACTCAACACAATGAGGTCAGGAAGCAGCTGCTGCAGATGGTGCTGACAGCACCTAACAGTCCATTGACACCCAGGTGACACAGTGGTGTGGCAGGACATCAGGCCAGCCACAGAATTTCCACACTCTTATCAGTTTTGTGCTCTCAATCTCTGTTGCACCCCATGCTGGAAGGAGCTGGAAGGAGAAGGCTGCTGTGTTGCAGCATTTGTACTGTGCAGCCATAATGTAACCAGACAACAGCACTGCCACGAGCTCCTGTGCAGATGATTATTTGGGAAAAAAAAAAAAAAAGAAAAAAGAAAAAAAAAAAGGATAGCTTACACCAAAAAAAGTTTAAATTGATTGACATGTTTTGCTTGGAAAAAGGAGATGTTTGTTCTGCCTCACATGCTGTAGGCCTAGGTGCTCGCCCTAAGTGCTGCTGGCAGATTTTCCCTTGTAATACACACATGAATCAGTGGCCAAAGCACAATCATACAACATGTCGCTGCTCTGGAAGAGAGCAGCTTAAAATCAGTGCCTCTTCAAGGCTCGGTGCATGCTCCTGGACAACCTAGGGCTTGATCCTGCAAACAACTCACTCACCAAACAGGCCCCCACTGTGACTTACTTACATCCTACTCTGGGCGGGATTGGGCCTTTGACATTTTCTTCTACTGCACTGTTTTCTGCTTTCTGTGTATTCAGGTATTACTAGTTACTAACTCAGCTGGTGCTGATGTTTCACGGTAAGACAGTGATCTCAGCAGTATCTGAGAATAGGGTAACAGCATCTTTGCAAGCCAGTGTACGGTGTGATCAAAGTACACATTTTACACCATGATGTCCAAAGTCTTTGTAAAGAAATGTCACTTTCTTACCAGTAAGCACTTTGAAATGTGTTGGTCATCATGGGTCTTAACACTGCTGTTTATCACTCCCAGAATCTCTTGAAAATCTTGGTCCCAACCTCCTCCCATGGGGGGCACCAAGTTTGCAACACAACTGTTCTAGAAGTTCTTCTATTAAACTCTGTGATGTCTAGAAGTCCAATCACGGAAGAAAGTTCTGTCTTCCACATCAAAGCATCTCTGTCTATCACGATTTACTCTTTTAGTGACAATTCACCTCAGATCCCACTGCAAATCACAGGTCCTTTTGCATGGTGGGTACTCTGGATGACAGGAAAAAGGACCAAACTCAATCAGGGCATGCAAGAAAAGATAGTTGAACATGGCTGGTTACAGTCTACTCCCAAATAAAGGAGGACAGATATTTCCAGATCAGCTTTGGCATGATCTTGATGACCTTCTCCAAAATCCCACACTGCATCAGTTGCCTTTAGAAAGAGACAAGTATATAAGGAGCAGAGAAAAAAAGAAAAAAAAAGAAAAAAAGAAAAAAGAAGAAGAAAGAAAAAAGGAAGAAAAGATTAGTAGATGTTTCTCACTTGGAAAACAATAGTTAAAACTGCAGGAAAAATACATTGCTCTGTGCCCTGCTGAGGACCAGCACCTGACAGCATAGGTGTAATACTTTTAGTATGGTCATCTAACTCATGAATGAGAAAGAACATTGTGTTCACCTGGCTAATAAGATTTCTATACCTACGCTATTTCTCCACTATCAACTATCAGCCTCTACCCATTTCAATCCCAGATATTATCAGAGGAGTGTTTTAGGTGAACAAACTCAGGTGTCTCATGAAATTCCAGACTTCTTTGTATGCCTCTCCTGGTCAGCAGCTATTACTAGAGAATGAGAAAGTTATCCCATAGGCTCTGCGTTATCTCTACTTGCACTGTGCAATACTCCATAGTTTAGGAAACATACTAGATGCCTTTGTTTAGGTACTTCAGTTGCTCCCTAGGAGGCTGTTGTAACTGCAGTTGGAGCCTTTGTCCATTGTAGCACTGTTACAAACAGTTGTCTTTTTTCTAGAAGCAGTAGCACAAATAGGAACACAAAACCCTTTTATCCAGTAGAGAACTTGCATACACACTGCTGATTACCCTGGGAGGTGGTCCATAGAGGACACAGTAATTTGATTGATGTTCTCTTCTGATCTTGCATGAGTCTTGGTGACACTGGATTGCTATCAGATACAGGAAGTTTTCTGAGCCTTACAGCACAACTTCTGGATGCAGGTTAGGAGCTAACCAGATTGACTGCTTTTAAGGAAAGCCTCCTTTTCTGTCTCCTGTGGCTAAGATTATGACAAATTTTGTGCAATCAATTCAGTGGCGTAGGTACATATCCACCCTACTAGGCACAAGTAGTATATACAGTATCTCATTCTCTGTTACCCTCTGCTTTGGGGAGAAATCGTAGTTTAGAAAAAGAGTACAGAAGAACTTCTCATTATTATTATTATTATTATTATTATTATTATTATTATTATTATTATTATTATTATTAGAGAGTGGAACAAATAGCTTCCGTCTTGTTGTTGGGAGTAAAAGGAGCCAACAAAACAGAGATCCTGAGCAGAAGCACAGAGACATGTGTGATCAAAAGGATGCCACTGTTCAGAAAACTACAACACCACTATAGCTGGGGCTTACACACACTTACCAGGAGACCCACTGTGATTTGTACTGGCAAAACTGTTTTTCTTGAAAAGTCTTTTTTGTACATCTGAAGAATGGAATTACTGGCATGTCCTGTTAGAACGAAACAGAGGTACCATTGTCATAGAGCTGCTTTAAAAAAAATTCCTAGACAGAAAGAAAAACAAGTGGAGTCACAGTTGGATCAAAAGCAACTGAAGCTCTTGGGCTTGCATCCATTAGCTGGAGGTGAATTGAAATAAACTCCCCATTCCACAGAAATTTGGCAACCTCCTGGGAACTACACTCACCTCCAAATCTATAAATAAATAAATAAAACCAGCAAGTGCAGACCTCCCGCTCCATCCTATTTGACTTAATAGTCAACACTTGGGTGGTCCAATTCCTAAGCCAACCTCTTTTATGACAGTGGAAAATGCTAAATTATGCTTGTGAAAATGGAATATAGTTCCCAAAAAGATAGGAAAAAGAAATAGAATATAAGAGTAAAAGCAAGTTAAGCGCTCAAGGAACAAGGGAGCAGAATGAAAGAAGTTGTGTGCAATTAAATTTGACACTTCCATTTTTTTTCCCTCCAAATATCCCGGTCTACAATAAAATTGTCTGCGACTGTCGTCTGCCCCCAACCACAGAACCTCAATGACTCCTGAAGTGCCAAGCGCTGAACACCTGGCATTCTCCATATAAAACATTAAAATTTTATGAGACCCCTTCTTCATCCTGCTGATACACATTTACCAGGAAAAAAAAAAAAGAAAAAAAAAAAAAGGCTGTTGTTGAGGGTAAGCGTCAAAACTGAAGTGATCCCATTCTTTAACTTTATTCTCAGGCTGCAGGTAGTGCTTTGTATTTCCCTGTCACTGTTATTTGAGCAAGATCTTGCCTGTGGTTGCATGCAGCTCCTGTTGGAAAACCATACTACAGACCATTCCCAAAGCCTAGGGGACATAACCAAGGAATCATAAATACCCAGCTCTTCACTGCTGTCTTACCTGCAATTGGAAACCTATTTAGGGGGAAAAGAAAAAAAAAAGAAAAAAAAAAAAGAATACATCATTTTAAGAACAAGTCTGCCAGCAATTTCCTTTTAGTTCTAATTACAAAGCTTAAATGAAGCACATCTAACATTTTATGGTTGTAAGCTCACTTTTCTCTCCTAAAGTATATAGATAAAAATAGTTTGCAATGCCGTAAAACAAAGCAGAACCTCAGGCATTCCACAGGCAGGATTAAATTGTTCGTGTTCTCTGAACAGTTTTTTCAGTAATGTTCAGCTCTTGATTTTGTAAATTACGTGTGATTTAAAACAACAGCCGTTGGGGTTACACAGAACTCTTACATGAGGAGCTCATGTGAGACTACATATCATGGGGGTAATTACACATTTTCACCTTTAACACAAGGCTGAAAGCAACCTCGTCTGTTGATCATTAAAGAATGTTTTCATCTGCTTAGTCTTATGATCTACCATAGAGACAATCCTGATGGATCTCACTTCCACTCTCCCCTTCAAACTGTTTACTACCTTGTTTTCCACACCACATAACCTCCAAAGATCCTTGTTTCCAAGTGATGCTTGCGAGTTCAAAGACACTGTATCAGATTGGGTCTCAGGTGCATATGAGAGTTTGTCTGGCTACTGTCCTCCGCACAAGTTTCCAAAACACCAGGTTACAAACACATCAGCTGCAATTGATGAAGTAAGAACATTCAACAGCTTTTATGATAAAAGTCATCATGGAAAATGCAAAAAATGTGGTTGCTGGAACTTCCGAACACATAGGATTTCCTTGAAAGATCAAAACACTCCAATAATTGGATTTGAGTTCATCTGCCCTGAAATCATGAAATCAAACTTTTTGTACTCCCTCAGTCAAAATATGGCTTTTTTATTCAAGGCATTACATCATCCTACCTCCTGAATTTAAAAGGATTTACCTTGCTCCTGCTCATACAGCTTTACACTCTCACACTGAATGCAGAGCAAACAGGGAAAAACAGACTCAAGTATTCTGTCAAGGATGGGGTTGAGCACTGTGGTATACGTAGAACTGATTGGGTATCTGAAGAAAATTAAACCTAAGTAAGTAAATGAAGTTTTCATGCAAGACATTCCACCAAGAACTAGGCAGCCGTTACTTAAAACACCACATCACTATTACCTTTATCATACATAGAATGGACAGGTCATAGAGTCATTAATTTTGGAAAAGACCTCTAAGATCTTCTAGTCCAAACATCAGCCCATCCCCACCATACCCACTAACCACGTCCCTTGGTGCCACATCCTCATGGTGCTCTTGAACACCTCCAAGAATGGTGACTCCACCACCTCCCTGGGCAACCTCTTCCAATGCATCAGCATTCTGCCTGAGAAAAAAAACTCCTAATATCCAACATGAACCTCCCCTGGCACAACTTAAGGCCATTCCCTCTCATCCTATTGTTGTTACCTGGGAGAAGAGGCTGATCCCCTCCTCAATGCAAACTCCTTTCAGGGAGCTGTAGAGAGCAAGAAAGTCTCTCCTGAGCTCCTCTCCCCCAGACTGAACAATCCCACCTCCCTCATAAGACTTGTGCTCCAGACTCTTCACAGCTTTGCTGCCCTTCTCTGGACACACTCCAGGGCATCAGTGCCTTTCATGTAGTGGGAGGCCCAAAACTGAACACAGTGCTTGAGATGCGGCCTCACCAGGGCTGAGTATGGGGGGATGATCACCTCCCTGCTCCTGCTGGCTACATTACTCCTGATACAAGAAGGGATGCCTTCTTGGCCACCTGGCCACACTGCTGGCTCATGTCCTGACATATCCAGCAGTTCTTAGGATATTTACATTTAAATTTACTCTTAAAAATATAAACAAAAAAATAAACCCACCTTAATATATAAATAACAAATATGGATTCAAACATGCATGACTGACTTCCTCTTCCTTTGCAGTATAGCAGAACTTCCTGCAGTATGTAATTTAAACAGTATATTGTTTTTAATATTTCAATTTGTTTTACTAAAAAACTATCCATATTATGACAGATGTAGTATTTGTGTAGCATTTGTGTAAATCAAAAGGCTGAAGAAACACTGATAAGTAAGGTATATGTATTCTGCATACAGAATACAGAAATGTTTATTCATTTATGTAGAATGCATACAGACTATAATAGAAGATCCTGTTCTCTATTCTACTATCCTACCTCATTTTTGCAAAATGAATCTTAAGAGACCCACAGCTTTAAATGTTAACAGGTTCAAGGATTTCTGTTTCAGAAGAATCTGTTTCCCAGAAGTATACTAAAGCACGCTAACTGTCAATTTAAATAATGAATATCATCACTTTATGGGCAGATGACAAAATTCATCTACCTGAGAACACTAACCTTGTATTAGCTCATTACTTGAGGACAAAGTGAAATCTAATCTTTAGGTTGGATGTCAGGGGGAAGTTCTTTTCTTTACTGTGAGAGTGGTGAGGTGCTGGAACAGGCTGCCCAGAGAGCATGTCCCTGGAGGTGTTCAAGGCCAGGTTGGATGGGGCCCTGGGCAGCCTGGTCTGGTAAACGGGGAGGTTGGTGGCCTTGCCTGGCAGGGGGGTTGGAGATTCATGATCCTTGAGGTCCCTTCCAACCCAGGCCATTATGTGATTCTGTAAACACAGCCAGTCCCATATTTTATTCACTTCATGCAGTATCCTCTATATAGGATTTTATTTTTTTTCCATGAAGTCATGCGCACAAAATGTGAATGAGCTGCATGCAGACACAATAGTGGCTGCATGTTCACAACCCACTTACCTTTCCTACAGCAACTTCTTTTCTTCAGACTGGAGAAAAGGAGAACAACTTTTTGTCAAATCCTCCTTCTTTCAAATGCGTGCACCCAACAAGAAACCAAATTTGAAGGACTGGGCATATACAAATAAACAGCAATGCAAATCGAGTTTCTTGATGATATCCTGCAAAGAACTTCTATTAAGGACACACTGCCTAACAGATGCTCTGTATTTCCACTCTGATCGTGTAGATATGCCATGAGTACAACTGCATCATCAGGCATGCAGACAGGGTAAGCATCAAGTGTTACTGATCTAAGCACCAAACTCCTGGTTACAGCAAGGGCTAAAGCTGTACTTTGTAAATCAGTGAATCTTGAAAGGGAAAAAAATATACCCAATCCAACTAAGGCTCTTCCAGGAGTAGGAAGCAGGGTCAGGGAAGCAAACTGTTGAAAGCAGGCTTTGAGGATACATACAGATGTCTGTTGTGACAGGACGAGGGGAAATGGTTTCGTACTAACAGAGGATTGATTTAGACTGGATATAAGAAAGAAGGTTTTTACAATAAGGGCAGTAGGTACTGGCACAGATTACCTGGAGAGGTGGTGGATCCTTGTCCCTGAAGACACTCCGAATCAGGCTGGATGGGGCTCTGAGCACCTGAGATAGCTGCAGGTGTCCCTGTTCATTGCAGGGGGTTGGACCAGATGACTATTAAAGGTCCCTTCCAACTCGGAAATTCTATGATAAACGTGCAAAGTCTAACACAACAGATCAACAAAGACAACAAACCTTTGGTAACAGCCTGAGTCTCAGAAGTGGCTCTTGTACTTCTTGTGCTTCTTACCTATCAGAGGAAGAATTATCAAAATAGAATAGCTGGCATGGTTAAGCAGCTAGGCTAATCTTTGTATTTGAACTAATTTGCATAATGACAAAATAAAGCCTGGTGCCTTCCTACCTACATCCCTTCCCATCCTGGGCATCAGGCAGCACATCGCTTTTTAAGCATTCAGGCATAAAGAAAAGTTATATGTTCTGCGTGCATATATGCCTTCAGTGCAATCAAGGAGACAGAAGGAGAGAGACTGACATCTTTCACAGAACTAACAGGATGTCTAGGTGTAGTATCCCCACTTGCTTTTTTGCAGCCTGGTTTCAAACCCTGCTTGTCCTCATGGTATTGTACTACAGGCAGATGCAATTCCCAATGCTTTATATTTTATCACTACATTATAACCAATAGCAGTTTGCTGGTCATTACTAAATGTACCCTTACTTATGCATTACAGCCCGCTGTCCTTCATTCACCACTACACAAAACACAATTCAGACTAAGACTATTTAATCTATCACTGTCTCAGGGCTGGAAAACAAAGGCTACACTGAAGAAAACTTATACATCTTTCCTTTCATATAATCATCTCAAAAGCAGCTGTTCTGACAAAACAGCACTAATGCAGAGTATACTTTGTTACTTTAGAAATACTGGTACAGCTAACTCCTGCATCAGTCCTAGACAAGCTGTACTCTCTGCTGCTAAAACAGGATTTTCCGATAACTTGTGTTTACTAAAGACTCAATGCATCAGCCCCTGCATTTCTCATGGAACCTTGCTAATAATAGTGAACACGTCCAGAAGACTGCAGTCATTTGGGGTCATTTATCTAACAGTATTAAAACAGATCAGGAATGCAGCAAAGAGGCTGATCATACCAGAAAGCAGAAGTTCATGCAAAGGTAACTCAGAGCCCCCTGACAAGTAGGGAAAATGAGAAGTGGGTTGAAGCATTAATGGGAAATAGGTTGCCATTTTAACATCGTTTCTAAGCACTTCCCCCTCAGTGATGAGAGATTTCTTTATAATAGCTAAAACCACAGACTGTTACTTTCATGCTTCTGTTTCCCCCCTCAACTCTAACAGCACTTTTCTTTTTGAAAGATTTACAGCACCTGGACTCCCAGATGTCAAACACCGCATGGTATAATACTTTTGAACTATAAGCTGTCTTTACCCTGAGAAAACAAGAACTTGTCTGCACATCAGTTTTGCCAGTACAGTGCGCCAATCTGAGTTAAACTCGCCTACCAACATAAGCATAAACGCACATTTATCCCAGAGGCTTTTCAGTCTGGCTTGATGTCATTCCTAGCATATGTTTAACTGAAGAAAACCCCCTGGTGTCACTGCAGAGAAGAGACTACAAGGAATTCATATTTTACGCCAGTGTAAGCTTTTAGGTAAATTCAGTCCTTCAGACCCAGATGTGTTAGAAGAAGAGCTCCATCTGTAGAGACTGCCATCCCAGCAATTTATCAGTAAGTACTCAAACGATCAAACTTTCATTTCCCTCTGATAGCATTAGGTTAGCTTGAACTTTTGAGATAGCTAATCTCACGTAACGTAAGATACATTTTATGCCTCTGCCTCTAAATGAAGGAAATGTCTCTAGTTGCTACTTGATAAAACTGGTTCGAAAAAAAATTGCTCTTTTTTTTCTTTCTTTTCTTTTTTTTTCTTTCTTTTTTTTTTTTGAGAAAGAGAGGTTAAACTGGTTTTCCTTCATCAAAGCAATTTAGAATACCAGGGGGAAAAACAGCTGTGTATATTAATAAGCTAGCAGGCATATGGCATCTGAACAAAGTGTTGAGATTTATACCTGAGACAAATTTCTGAAGACAATTGCCCACCATGATAGAAATTTCTCACAGAAAAATCCACTCCATAACACTGGTGTTGTATTTCAACACTAGTAAGCCAACACTATTAAGTACCGATTCAACACTAGTAAGTACTTTTTGGTTACACAGTCAAAAAGAAGCACTGACCTATTCTGATTTTCCTTTATAGTATATGTAGTTGCGCCAGAACAGAACAACAGCAAATAATTTTGTGTGCTTGAAAACATATTTTTATATTCATTGTTCAACAGCAAATGGCGTTTTAAGCAAAGAGGGACAGAAGGAATGTTACAAGAGGCATATTTATTTACTCTTCCCCTTGATTTTACTTTGTAACATTGATTTCAAGACAAAATCTTCAGTTTTTTTGCTTACTCATCATTTGGACAGAAATCTCATCAAGTTTGGCCATGGTTTTTGCTTGGGAGCTCAAATAAGAGTTTGAGCTCGGAGTCTAGAACTGTGACCTATAAGATGGCAGAACTTGCGCCATATAACTGTTTAGCTGTTGAGATCATCATCTTGTGCCACCTACCACTCCTATCTTAGCCCTGACTACAGCACACATATAATAACCGCAGAACCTTTTGCTACATTCCAGTCACCTTTCTTACCAGGATTCAATCATAACTGCCAAAAAAAAACCCCCAAAAATAGTAAGAAATCATTGCCAATAAGTTTACTAAACCCAGCAGAAACTCTCAGCGTTTGGCTCCAAATCCAAATTGCTGTGTCTTTGGTAGCACAGCCAGAATGAAAGGCAGTCTAGTGAAACTCTATTTCCCTTCAAGATTTATCTGAAAAGCCTCTGGATATGGATGATGCTTTAGAACTAGAATTCTAAGGGCAATCTGCTTGGAAGGTAAGAATTTCCATTCTTACACTGCACAGTGGCAGACAACCATCAATCAGACCATCTCTTACGCTTTTTGGCCTGCAAACCATTTGTTTCTTCACAGTGGGTGCCCCTTTCCCATGACAATCAGCACAGCTTCTTTTGTGGAAAGACAGCAAAAAGTAAAGGGCCCCAAACTGAAGACTACTATCTTCAAATGGGGAAAGAGAAAGAAAGCATGCACAAGAATACAAGGACATGCAGACTTTTGTATTTTTACACATACATAAAATAAAAAATCACTGAAAATACACGTTATCTGTAAGATTGACAAGGAAAATACTGTCCTTTATTATATAAGAATCTGTGATGAAGGGCAGATGGAAGCTTGTGTACTGAGTTGGCTGCTTCATAAACTCTAATTACGGTGGATACAAAATGGATCACTTCATCTGTCTGGAACAAAAGTGGGATTATTGCTTGGCATTTTCATTCTATATTGGACTGCAAAATATCATGCCCATCTCTACTCTTTGGCACAACAGGTTTTTAACAATGAAATATAAACGGATGCAGAGTCCAGATTATCTTCTGTTTACAGAAGCGATAAATTAACAACTGGAAAGATAAAACCTGCCTGAGCGATTATTTCTCTTAACTGATCTCATGCTTAGGCACTCCTTGGAATGAAATCAGCTTTGGAAAAAGACATCCATAATAATTGAAAATAAATGGTGAATATGCACACACACACAAAAATTATATATATTCACATCAATGACTGAATTGGAGTTTCAGACAGGTTTCCTAAAAGTTCCGTGGAAGCCTGAAGGTCTCCTAAACATGCAGCCAGTATCTAGCTGCACACCTATATTCACCACCACCAACTGCCAAATTACTGTCATGGGTACATCACACATCAGCTAATGGATTCAGTTTCTGTAAGAAAAAATAACAGGAACTACTGTGCTCCTTTTAGCAATGGAAACTATAACAGAATAGATCTTACTTCAAGGTCTGCAGTACATCATACAAAACACATAGTTAAGGACCATGGAAATATATATCATTTTGATCTGAACCACAAGTTATACAAAATAACATCAAGTTTTTGTGATGCACATGCAATTATTGGCCTAATTCTTTAATATTTGCTTGTCGTTACACTCAGGAGCTAATTCAGATGGACACAGCTACCTGAGCTGTGTCCATATCCCCCCCCCCCCCCCCCCCCCCCCAAAAAAAAAAAGGCCTTAAGCCATAGGATAATAAATCCCCCAAATCATCCAAATTCTATTCTCAGCAGCAACTTTCAGTTAATCATTCAGCGCCTTTCTCATCATGGCAGAACAAGCACATAAAGCCTGTATTTCTGCTTTGGCAGTATTGTGCAGCCATTCTGGATGACTACCGAGTTGAATTTGGTATAACAATTTCTGGCAAAACTGTATTCCAAGAAGAACACGAACAGAGGTTTATTTGACATCAGATAAAGAACCGGATTTGCAGAAACACGGAAAAGAGACTAGTTTTGAAACTTCTATCTATCTTAACACCTTCTCCTCCTTGACATAGCCAAGAGTGAGATTCAAGTGTAGGTTCTTAGTTCACTTCATCAGACTCATCTGATGATAAGCTAATCACATTTTAAGCCTTCACAGTTGTGAACAGTAACCAAAAGTATGACCCAGTTATGCACAACATACCAATCTCTACTTGAAACTGCAGACAGCCTGAGATTATAAGCATGAGCAGAGCAGATCAGAAACCAGAAGATGATATTTTCAGAATCCCTGGAAAGCTGTAGAGTGCATAACAGGCTGGCCTATTGTCCAGACAACTACTAGAGGGAAAGGACTGCAACCAATAGGCAGCTTGATGGACAACGGCTCAAGTTGTACAGTTCCTCAAGGCAGTTGATTCCTGGTGCAGGCGGGGAGCATGATCCAACCACTGATACATTTCTTCTGCTATGTTCAACCACATAAGATAATTTCTGAGATGATAGCTTAAAATTTCAGGTTTAGAGCAATAAGGACATGGTAGCGCTCACTGTATTATCTCACAACACCCCTGGATAGATGCAAAGTAATCACCTTCCTTATTGAAGCAAAAACTACTGCATCATTATCTACTCAAGGAAAAAGGTTATGTGAGTGGTTACTGCAAACCAGTAGATGCAATTGGCAGGATTTTTTAATTTCATTCTTTAAATCCATGCTGAAACTGCCAGATTTTCACTTAAGAGGGTAAAAAAAGAGCCTGATCTGACTTTAACACTCACTAGAGAACTCTATAACCTTACTTCTGTCATGCCCCTTTAGTAAAATAATCAGGTGGTTAGAAGTACAATCTTAGGTATCACTGGGACAGAAAAGGCAATAGCAAAATGACATGACCAGGCGTCATGATTTGCCACCTATATTTCACAGAATCTTTGAGTATTTGGACAATAAAACATTTCATTAATGTATTTCAACTTCTTCCATTAGTCAATTCTATTTTCCTCTGTAGCTTCTCTTCTCCTTTGCAATGTTTTAGACATAGACCAGAAAGACAGAAGATTTGTTAGATAGGTACATAACACCATCTCATATCAGCAAAGGCAGCAAGTTACCCATAAGGAAACTGGTTTAGGAAAGTGAGAATACATGTGAAGTAACATCACTAACAAGTGATAGGAGTATATAGATAGGTTTAGCATGGTGGATTGCTGCCCCCTTTTGGTTATAGATTGCTAGGAAATGAAACTTCTATCCAAAGTGCACAGAGTGTGTAGATGCATTCAGTGTTATATGGAGTCCTAGGATCCTGGAAAACAGTGAGGTGGGACAGAAGTATCATTAATATTTTCTGTAGATCACATCTATGCATTTTCCAGTTTAAAACAACTTCAGGTGTTCTGCTATTGAAACCAGCTCCCATTAGGATGCATTCTATGGTTACTGCAGTATGAAATACATTCTAATAAGTATATTAGTTGAAGGGGGGAAAAAGTTGAAAGATGACTCAATGCAAATAATCACATGTGGAAATACATCAGAAACTACAACAGGCCATTTGTAGAGTATTACCCAGATGAGGCATTATTCAAGATAAAAACTTTGTTTTGCAATTAACTCCATAATTCATCATTTCTCAAGAACAACAAAAAGGAACTGTCCTGTGTAAGAGGCCATCTTTCACCCCAAAAACATCTCTGGTTTGTTTTTTTTTGTTGTTGTTTTTTGTTTTGTTTTTTAAGATAGATAAAATCTGAATGCATGCTGCATCTACTAATTTTTAAAGCTATTACTAACGAGTCAATGAGAAGTGCAACATTTTTATTTGACCTACGCACACTATGTAACCACTTGAGAGTCTACATAATGTGTGAGGAAGCAAATACAGACCTTTTACCCTTGATAATTTTACCCACATATTTTCAGACCCTGACATCTGACTGCAACATTGAAATGCTCATCCTTCAAATCAGTTCACTGCATTCTCTCAGTGACTGCAGAGAGAACAGCTACAATGAAACTAACAGATGAACAGAAGACTACTAAAAATCTTTATAGTTACTATCCTGGTATTAGAGAAAAAAAATCTCTCATCTATATCAGATGACACATCCATCTGGTCAGTGAGGATGTGTATGTCAGAGATGACTGCACAGCACAATGAATAGAAGGCAATATCACACAACAGCTATGAGTTCAGAGTAATATTTTTAATAAACAATTACACATGAACTTGCTTACTGGCAGCAGACAGTTTCTTGACATCCTTTTATGTTTCCCCACCTCCCCATTTGTTTAAAAAAAAAAAAATCCAGCTGCAGGCAACTGCTAATTAAATACTTTGGTTTTCAGCTACAGTTGCTGTATGCACACATCTGCTGTGCAATAAACACTGCTTTAAGGGTAATTGATGTATTTTCCGTGCTCTAAGAAAGAATATTTATGACATGAAGAAAGAAAAGGCAAGCCAGGTCCAAGCCCCTGCCTCTTATTCATTAGAAAGTAAAAGCTGCTAAGCGTTGTCCAATTTAAAATGCCTTTATTGTTGAAAGTCAGTCTTTAATTCCATGTTCCAATGCTTTGCTCCAGAATGTATTTACTAACTTTTTGGCTTTGATATTATGTAAATTTAAGCATATATTTCACTGCTTAGACACATTTAAGTGGCTCATGTTGAACCGTCTGGCTTAAATGAATCCTAAGAAAAATCCTGTCCCAGTGCTTCTGATTTAACAATCTGTGTTTCAAACAATGGATGTGAATTGAGGTAGGCAAGGCAAGTATCCATAATGAAGTCCTCCTAAAGTCAGTGAGCAGTTCTGTAGAGAAGGACTTGGCTCACGTCAAAGTTTTCGTCCACCAGGACCCCCAATAGTGTGTGCTTGCAGCCCTAAGGCCAACTGTGTCCCAAGCTCCATCAAAAGAGGGGCGGCCAGCAGGGTAACGGAGGTGATCGTCCCTGTTTACCCCGCCCTCATGGGGCACCATCCAAAGTTCTTCATCTAGGCCTGGAGCCTCCAGCACAAGAAAGATGTGGATCTGTTGAAGCAGGTCTACAGGAAGGCCACAAGGGTGATCAGAGGGCTGGAGCACTTGTCCCATGAAGAGATTGAGGGAGTTGTGCTTGTTCAGTCTGGAGAAGGCTCTAGAGAGACCTCATTGTGGCCTTCCAGTACTTAACAGGAGCTTATAAACAAAAGAGGGACAGACTTTTTCCATGGTCTGATAGTTATGGGGCAAGTGAGTATGGCTTTAAATAACAAGATAATATTCAGATTAGACGTCAGGGGAAAATTTTCACTCAGAGGGCAGTGAGGTATTGGAACAGGCTGCCCAAAGAAGTTGCATATGCCGCATCCCTGGAATCATTCAAAGCCAGGTTGGATGGGGACCTGGGAAACCTATCTAGGGGGCAGCAAGATTCAGGTCCCTTCCAACCCAAGCCATTGTATGATCTAGTGAAAGATGTCCCTACCTGTGGCAGCTATGGTAAGGAGTTGGAATAGATAATCTTTAAGTCCCTTCCAACATAAAATACTCTGTGACTATTATAGAATTAGCTTTTTACTTTATAGCTGTGCATTACTAGTACTCAAGTATTTTCTAATTCTGTTTTGGACTTTGTTCTATGTTATCACAAAACTATTAAGTTTACATAGGCCTTGGTTAGACTAGAACAGTTTTCGGCATAATTTTCATTAGCTCACTAAAGCTGAAGCAACTCACTCACCAAAACATGCCACAGCAGTGAAAACCAGCATGGTGTCATCAAACACCCTAAGCATCTCCATGATCTGAAAAGTTGACTGATCTGAAAGGGTTATCATTGGAGACAACAGCTGGGAAAGGGTGTAATATATTTCATGCTTTTTGCTGAATGTTTTTGAGAGCAAGCATTCTAAAAAGCAGGCACACGAGGAGTGACATTTTCAGACTCGCAGATCTCCCCAATACAGTAAATTTTCTCCTCCAAATACGATGGAACTACACATTTTTCATGTAAAAAGAAAATAAAAGACTGCACGTTTTCTTGTTTCTGTTTGTTAGTCAGAAGGGCTACTGACTGCCTTAAACATTTTCTTGAAATCATCACAGATGCAGCTGGCTGGTACATTGTAGCATTCTTCTTAGTGAACTTCTCTGCACTGAAATATAACAGACAGACATACCTACACTATAGAAGGGACAAGTCTTGTAAAAATTGTGTGACATCTGGGAGGCTCACCCTGTAAAATTCAGCCCTTCTCCTATGGGCTATGACGATCACTAAAAATGCCAAATTCAAGTCACCTAAGGCCAAGACAACTATTCATTCTTTGGTGTTTTTGTCATCTTGAAGAGTTACACCCCAAACCTGAGGATGAGGAGCTTCTACTCATCTGCAAATGCAGGATGCAAAACTTTTTATTTTAATAATCCGATTACAGTCCTTTTAGCAACCTGCAGAAGGACCTGCCCAGTAAATTCCAAAAGCTATATTCTCAGTTCTTCATTCTGCTACAAATGATGCTGTGACATCAAAGGCCCTTCTTCTCCAGAAAATAATCCCAGACAAAATTACACCTGTGTGTGTGGGTGCAAAGGGCAAATAAATATGATAAACTTGACAACGAGCAGTCAAATAGCAACAGCTGGATGAGAAAAATATGCTAGAAAGCTGTTTAAACTACATAAATAAGTAAATAAATAAAGGATTTAACATAGAAGCTTAGAAGAGAAACATAGTTAGCATTTCTTTCTTGACTAGAACTGAACCTAGTATTCCTAACACTCAATCTTTACATACTTAGCCCTCAAGTCATTTCTCCTTCCCTCTTGTTCCAAGCCTGTATGAAAGATGTCACCCGCCACTGGTATGAGTTACTCTCTTAGCTCCAGTAGGACAGTTCAACACATCAACAGATATTGTGGATATGAACAGATACCTTCCAGCTCTGCTGTTACCACTGAAAATGATTGTAAGGTACTACTGTTATTACTGGAATCCATACATACATTAAAGTCATGTATGAAATTACAGATAAAAGCACTTTAAGATCAAGTTACAAGACCAGTTTTCAAACGTTAGGGCACACAAAAGTTACAGATGTATGTGGAAATTTACCTTGATTCACCTCTGTATTTGCAGTACTGTGTACTACAATATAGAGTAAATGGGCTAGCATGGAAAGTACTGTAGACCAGGTAATTTACTAAAAACACTGGGAGAAAACATATACAGTTTGGTTAAAACTGAAGGATCATAAAGCATGAAGAGGCAGATAACTCTATCCCAACACTACTTTTCATTAAATCGAAGAAAAAATATAAAGCAGTAATTACACAGAATTTCGCTAAAATTAAGTCAAAATGCAAACATACATACATCGTAGATGTGGCAGTATAAAGGCTAAGACACCTGGACAAACATTCCAGGGAGAACTTTTCACTATAAGGACAGCTGCAAAAAGGAAAGCAAGTTTGCAGTGTCGCCACTTCCAGTCAGAAAGCCAAAAACTGAGGTAGCAGAAGTGATCTACATTCATTATCACCTGGGAAGAGTAAATTCTCAGCTCCCATTTCTTTGATCCAGTGCTCTGCTTTTAACAGAAACCAAATAAATGTTTTTCGTGCAACCCCAACACTGGAAGACATCCTGAGATTTCACCAGAGTATTTGTATCTGCTGTATGTATTTTGTCAGCTATATTCAGGGAAATTAACAGCACAGATGGCTGAAAAATAAACAATTTTCTGGAGTATGGGATTTTATTGTTGGTCAAATTTTAGTTTATCATATATTAGAAAAATACTGTAATTAGAGATTACAACAGTGGAACCTTCTGGCATTGTTTTAATTATTCTCATAAAAATACTTCAGGAGATTACGCACTTGTATTTATACCTGTGAGCTCCAATTCTCCTCATTATAAGCATTACAAGACTACAGCTGTATTAATGTGACTTCATTCTGTTAGTCCCAGCTCAGCTTATGTATTTGCAAGCACAAGGTTTTTAGGGAAAAAAAAAAAAGGGGGGGGGGGGGGGGGGGCACTGAAAATATATGAAGATATTCTTGTTTTTAAAATATTTTTCCATCATACCACTCAAACAAAACAGAAAAGGATTGCTGTGGTTTGTGTTTGTTTCTCAAAGCACATTATTCAGAGAATTATTAAAAGTTGAAGCAACATAATTTAGCAGGGTATTAGCTTGAAGTAAGTAAATAGCAGGATAACTAACAGGCCCAAGGGCATCTTTACTAGATTAAGAAGACTCATGTGATGTTACGACTATCTTCAGCTGTTGGAATGTTTTGTTTAGAACTGATTGTTTTACAGATCAAACTGTTTATTTTATTTTCAAAGCCATGCGTGAATAGGGTCTATCCACAGAACACGTATTTAACAGCTTATAGAACATGACTGAAAGAAACCATAGATTCAGCTCACTGCTTTTTTAAAAAAAAATGTTCCTGATTAGACTTGTTTTTTTAAATGCTTTGATACATTTTTGTGGAAAAAAGAAATACTTATGATTTGTTTCATAAACCTGTATGAACTGTCAAGGAGAGAAAAGATTATGTGAGGATAAATCGACAATTTCAGACTAACATATAATGATGAATTTTCTACAGTAACCAATTTACATGCTGCACCAAAAAGAAAAAAAAGCTGTAAGAAACAGAAATCAAACACTGATTCTTACCAAAAACAATGTAGATTTAAACATAATTAACTCATTTGTTCAAAAGTTAGTCCAGATGTAAGTTGTTATTTAAGTTGGAAACTACCATTATTACTTATCATGACATAGAATCATAGAATCACAAAGTTGGAAAGGGCCTACAAGATCATCCAGTCCAACCGTCCTCCCATCACCATTGCTACCACAAATCACTAAACCATATCTCGTAGCTCCTCATCCAGACGCCTCTTGAACACTGCCAGGGACGGCGACTCCACCACCTCCCTGGGCAGGCCATTCCAGTGCCTGACCACACTCAGAGAAAAAAAGTTTTTCCTTACGTCTAATCTAATCCTTTTCTGGTACAACTTGCGGCCATTTCCTCGGGTCCTGTTTGTTGCCTGGGAGAAGACCTGGACGGGTCTCTCTCTCTCGGCTCTTATCTGGAGGAAGACCTGGGAACTACAGGCTGGTGAGCCTTACCTCTTTGCCTGGGAAGATCATGGAGCAGATCCTCCTAGAAGCTATGCTAAGGCACCTACAAGATAGAGGTGATTCGAGACAGCCAGCATGGCTTCACCAAGGGCAGATCTTGCCTGGCCAATCCGGTGGCCTTCTACGATGGAGTGTTGGCTTCAGTGGACGGGGGAGGGAGACAGATGTCATCTACCTGGACTTCCGCAAAGCCTTTGACACGGTCCCTCACCACATCCTTCTCTCTAAATTGGAGAGGTGTGGATTTGAAGGATGGACTGTATGATGCATTAGGAACTGGCTGGCTGGACGCAGCCAAAGGGTTGTGATTAATGGTTCTGTGTCAGGGTGGAGGCCAGTCACGAGCGGTGTCCCTCAGGGGTCAGTCTTGGGACTGGTGCTCTTCAACATCTTCATCAATGACACAGACGATGGCATCGAGTGCACCCTCGGCAAGTTTGCAGATGATACCAAGCTGAGCAGTGCCGTTGATACATTGGAAGGAAGGGAAGCCATCCAGAGGGACCTGGACAGGCTGGAGAAGCGGGTCTGTGTAAACCTAATGAGGTTCAGCAAGGCCAAGTGCAGGATGCTGCTCTTGGGTCGGGGCAACCCCAGGTATTTATACAAACTGGGGGCAGATCTCCTTGAGAGCAACCCTGTGGAGAGGGACCTGGGGGTCCTGGTGGATGAGAAGCTGGATATGAGCCGGCAATGCGTGCTTGCAGCCCGGAAGGCCAACTGTGTTTTGGGCTGCATTAAAAAAGGGGTGGCCAGCAGGGAGAGGGAGGTGACTGTCCCCCTCTACTCGGCACTTGTGAGGCCCCATCTGGAGTACTGTGTCCAGGCCTGGGGCCCCCAATACAGGAAGGACGTGGAGCTCTTGGAGCGGGTCCAGAGGAGGGCCGCTAAGATGATCAGAGGGCTGGAGCACCTCTCCTATGAGGAAAGGTTGAGGGAACTAGGATTGTTTAGCTTAGAGAAGGCTCTGGGGAGACCTCATAGTGGTCTTCCAGTACCTGAAGGGAACATTTAAACAGGAGGGGGAATGCCTGTTTATGAGTGTGGGTAGTGATAGGACAAGGGGGAATGGTTTTAAACTAAGACAGGGGAGGTTTAGGTTAGAGATCAGGAGAAAGTTTTTCACACAGAGGGTGGTGGCACACTGCAACAGGTTGCCCAGGGAGGTCATAGATGCCCCATCCCTGGAGGCACTCAAAGCCAGGCTAGATGTGGCTCTGGGCAGCCAGGTCTGGTGGTTAGTGACCCTGCATATGGGGGGGGGGGGGGGGGGGGTTGAAACTAGATGATCATTATGGTCCTTTTCAACCCAGGCCATTCTATGACTCTGTGATTCTATGATTCTAAGAAGCCAAACCTCTCCTCATCACAACCTCCCTTCAAGAAGTTGTGGAGAGCAATGGCCTCCTCTTCTCCAGACTAAACAATCCCAGCTCCCTGAGGTAATCCTCGTAAGACTTGTGCTCCAGACCACTCACCAGTTTCACTGCCCTTCTCTGGACACGTTCCAGGGCCTCAATGTCTTTTTTGTAGTGAGGGGCCCAAAACTGAACACAATGCTCGAGGCGTGGCCTCACCAGTGCTGAGTACAGGGGGATGATTACCTCTCTGCTTCTGCTGGACACACTGTTTCTAATGTAGGCCAGGATGCCATTGGCCCTCTTGGCCACCTGGGCACACTGTCGGCTCATGTTCAGCCGAGCATCAAGAAACACCCCCAGGTCCCTTTCCTGTTCAGTCATCCAGCCACTCAGCCCCAAGCCTATAGTGCTGCCCAGGGTTGTTGTGTATTGGACTTATGTAAGTCAAGAAAAAAAAAATACATTAAGTGCTGTATATATTGCAACTGGGGCAAAATGTTCAAAAATAACCACTCGAGAAACTACTTATATGCAACTGATGTCTTTGTGCTTCATTTATTTCAGAAGTAATTTTAAAGGCAGAATGAAATCTAATATCAAACCATCGGCTGTATGCTATCCTCAAATGCTAGGAAGCTTTCCCAAACAAGAATTTCCACTCAAGCAAAAGGCAGGCATGTTCTTCATTCCCAAAATTCACTCAAAATCCTGTTATTCACACTTAGAAAACTGTAAAAGTCAAGCGAACCCATTGCAAAAGGACTGGTGATTTTGGGTACAGGGATTTGGGTGCACTGCAGCCCTTGAAAATCAGAACTTCCAAAGAACTGGGTTCAACACACGTTCTTTCAAGATGTCCCAGATGTAGGATGATCTAAGATACCCACAAATGCATTTGGCATTTCTGAAAATCTTTGCTGCTGTCACCCAACGGTAAATGAGCAAACACTGCATCCCATGTCACTGTTTGCCCCACATCCTCGTGTCCCAGCATTGACCTTAAGACAGTGCCACTGAAGATCAGCTATGTAGGACGCCAACACAAATGTAGACTAAAGCCGCAGATCCAAGTTAATGCCACAACTGATTAATTTTCATATCAAACAACTCCAATTCTAGCCCAGATCTATGAAAATAAGAACTGTTTGCTAACATGAGCTAAACATAGCTGAAGCCTGCCTGAGATGGAGGCTGAAGGCGAAAGCCAGCTTCCTTCCGAATCAACACACAGAATTACTCATATTGAGAGCTACCTTGGGAAAGCATCTAATCCGATTTTCAGCTCAGCATATCACTAACACTGAACCCTGACCAAGCTGTTCCGGGCTTCGCCTGGAACTTGAATCTTCCTAGAACAGGGATTTCATGATCTCTAACTGCTGTGCTCTAATGCTCAACCTTCCTCCAAAAACAAACAAACAAACAAACAATTTAATTACCACCTACGACAACTCCTTCTCCCACTATGCAGTTCTAGTAATCCTAGCTCCACCTTCTTGGTAACTGCTTCGCTACTGAAACAGTGTCATTAGGTTCCCCCAAAAGACTTCTCCAGCTGAACTTGCCCAGTTCCCTTGAGCCTCGTGAAATATGTACTCCAGATTAAAATTCAACTGCAAAATTACTAAAATTTTACAATTAAATCTTATTAAATCTGGCAGGAAACAGCCTGCAGTTAAGGGTAAATACCTATCTGCCTTGACAGTATTTCTCTAAAAGAAAATAAGTAGTCCAACTGGGAGGAGATGCATTCTCCAGGTAACTGGAAAAATCTCAGTAACAGGAAAAAGGAAAGTTACTTAGAAAGACAGGAGGAAGCCTCTGTATGTTACAGCCAAAACTAAAATATCTGCAATTGCTCAAGGGGTTGAGAAAAGAATTAATGATTAATGCTTTTCAAGAAAAACAGTATGAAAAATAGAACAATATTTCTCAGAACTCCTATGCCACACCAGTTCCACCTGCCTGGTTACTCTGTCACAACTGGAATTTTTACGAGGTGGGAGGGGGGGGGGCAGAAATAATAATGAAGCACACCTTTAAAGAAGTCAGTGTCATCTGAAACACAAAACACTATCAAAGTGCATCCTATAAATTATGTATGTAAAAAAAAACTTCAATAAAATGGTTTTTGTTATTTCAATTCTATACCTTCATGTTAAAACTGCCACAAATCCACTTACCTTTTGACTCTACAGGAAACAATATATTCTTTTGCTCCCAGATGTTTTGATCTTAAACTTCTTTTTTTTTTTCCTTCCAAAAGACAAGGTGGATCATCAGAACATCTGAAGATACTTTTCTCATACCCAGGAAAAGAAAGTCACGGCTTACATGAAGAATACATGATTGAATTCCCAAAATTCCCATTTGATTAAATGTATGTGTTTCACTGTTTATGGGCAAAATAAAAGAAGACAGTGACATGCTTACATTTACCTTTGAAAACTTCATCGAAATCTTACAATTTTGAAACTAACGAGGTTTGTTTGTTTTGTTTTATTAGAAAAAATACTCAGGCAAGGTCTACAATCATCTGTCAATTATAAATGACTTACAAGAAACTCATGAAGCAATAAAATTAAAAAAATACAAATACAAACTATATCTGAAACACTTCTATTTGGCAATTTTATAACAAATTCATAAAAGAAACAAAGATTGTGGATTATTTTATAGGTACAGAAAAAGCAGTAGGTGAAGTGCTCAAGCAAAAAAAACCAAAACACTGCATTTTTTTTTTCCAAAAATAAAGTCACATCACTACAGATTTTATGAATAATACCCTTATTAAACAACCATTCCAGAACATCTTATATTAGTGGTGCTTTTAATCTGCACTTTATTTTGCTTGATAAGATTTTTTTTTTTCTTTTTCATGTATATAAGTAATATTTTTAACCCATTGGAGCTAAGCAAGACTCTCGTGTCAGTACCAATGCAGAATGCATCTTTGTTATATTAGGGTACGCTCACTTCTGCAACCAAAGGGTTACTTCTAAGTTTTATTCTATTTAATAAAGATTTAGTGTAAAAACTGCTGGTTATTAGTTTCACCGTAGTAAACTCCTCCCCAATAAGGAGGACTAACTCTGCAGTTTGACTGCATATATCCATATAAATTTTACGTATCAGTTCCTCCCAATAGCAAGGAAAAAAACTAATTTTGTGTTCACTATTAGAAAGGAGTGCCATGAATTAATTATGGGTACTATTCATCCCTCAAAGATTTCTGGGAAGGATGTTCAACGTGTTTTTGTTCTTACTATTAACAGTAGTATATAGTCCCTTAGGTATGTAAAAGAAGGGGTTTTTATTGTTAAGGAAGGTGCTTTTTTAAACAATTCTTCTGGCAGCACTAGTGAATTACAATATCCTTCAATATTATTTCTACCGTAATATATACATTTTAACTTTCATGCCTCTAGAAAAACATCTACAGTACATTTCATAATATAAAAATATATTACAAATCTGCTGAAATATTTACAAGCAATGTCCTATTATCTATATGCAACATTTTTGTCTCCATACAAAGACTAACAGGTTAGACACATCTCTATTTGTCAGTTAAAAAAATCCATGGCTTCTTGCTTATTAAGCAAGAAAATGATTTTACTTTCCTTTTCAAAGCCAACTTTGGTGCATAAAGGATTGAATTCCTAGATATTTTTTTTAAAAATACCATTTTCTTTACAACTAGAAAACATTAGGCCAAATAAAAAAAAAAAAAAAAACCAAAAAAAGGATACTTTACAAGTGAATGGGGATTCTACAGGTTCAAAAAAAGTAAAATAAAACACAAATAACACTAATTGCTTAAGTAAAGGTTTTTCGAAAACCGTCCACTGATATGGATCACAAAAAAAAAAAAAAAAAAAAAAAGATCTCATCAAGATACTATACTACTCCTGAAAAGGGGGATCAGACATACCGCAACACTCTTAACATCTTTAAACCGTACTATATGTGTTCATAGTTGAATGGAAGAGACAAGTATTCCATCAACATGTTTTTTGTTTATGTTGTTTTTTCTTAAACATTATTCAACATATTTTATGGATCTGCAAAAGGACACAAAGTTACAAATGACAAATGATTACTATCCACCATATTGAAAGGGTGACAGGATAATCCCTTGGTAGCTGTTTTATTGTCTGGCATGTGTTATGTTTAGTTCACATTGATAAGAAGCCTAATAGCTTGTTAGCAGTTCTCCTGGGAGTTGTGAGTAAATGGTGACGGTTACTTTCTTTTCATCAATATAAACTACTGTATTCACTAAAGAAAAAAAGCAGCTTAAAGAAGAAAGCATGCAAAGCCTTTTAGTTGTTCCACTAAGTTGCCAGAAGAGTGTTTGCTCAATCTCCCACTGTACCATTCCATGAAAATGTGGATATACAGTAATATATTAATATATTCCACAGAAGCATCAACTTCATTCACAGAATGTTTACACTAAGCATAAATATTTATAAAAAAAAAAGATGGGATTTGACTAATGTGCAACTTTATTTCTAAATCCATTGTCAGTGACTAAGACTGCAGGTGTCCCCACTCGCTTGGATTTTACCTCTTCAACCTCTTCTGAGGCATTGTTCTGTAAAAGAAGATAGGACACCTTTTAGAAAAAGATCCTGAGATGTCAATCCAAGTTACCTAGAGCATATTACAAAATCATAACTAAAAACAATCCTTTATTTTGATTTAAAGGCATTTTATATGATCTCAAATTAGCATACATTTCAGACGATTTCAAAGTTTCCATTAGCATCAACATTTTATCATGACATTAATAGCTGTGACTGAATTCCTCTGACCACTTTTTCCCCACATGCAATATTTTGGTCTTCAATGTTAATTCTTTTGTCTCCTAGTTGGTCCCAAAGCTCTTTTTAATCACATACTGATCTATATTGATAAAAATCTGGTAACTAATAATGTATAGGGACCTTAATTTTATTTGGAAGAGGGAAAAAAAGTTGCTTATTTTTCTCAATGGACTTCAGCCCACAGATCATTTTTCAATGTTATTCTTTCTTCTCAAATCAAACTAATAATCTATCAAGTTCTGCAACGTTAATTGATACAAGAACAATTAACACCTAAGTTAGGTTATAAAACAGTCACCACATTACGTGGTTTTAAAATACATAATCCAACTTCCTCATAACATTTTATCATTAACTGTTAACATCAACAATTCATACGCAATTTAAAAAGACAGCACAGATAGTATGAGGATTTATTTTCATACTGTGAACCAAGCTTTCATTAACTCAATTAGTGAAATACACTGATAGTAAAGGCGAACTGAAAGGCTTATTGCATATCAAGACCTCAAACTAGCAGTCTAGGAACTCCTTTAGATGCTTGGCCATTGGAAGTTAAAGAAACTCTGGTTGTGGGAAAACAACTGTTTTCTTCCCGCCCAACACCCTCCTCCATCCCCACCATTTTCATGCATTTTTAAAATAAACCTATAAGCATGTGACAGACCTTCAAAAACTTAAGAGACAATTAAGCATTTCAGATTACCTTTAAAAACTGTACACACATACAACTGTGGGTACTGACAATTATGTGAGCACATTAATACAGAGGGGGGGAAAAAAAAAAATCAAGAAATTATTAGAAACAAGATGGGTTAAAAGCCAATCAAATCCTAAAAACATAAACGTGAATGCAGCTTAAAGGCAAGTGACATGTACTGTCCTCCTCTGTCCCCCTTTAAAGAATCTTGTATTAAAAAAATAACAGTACTTGTATACAAGTACAGATTTCAAGGTAATACTGCATGTATTACAGCTGAATATAAATTATGTAAATATAAATTTGGACTTTAAAAAAATTGGTATACAAACCAGTATGTGATCTTAACAGAAGTGATCTTTCAGGATTCCACTGTATGTACCTCCTTTACTAGAATTTCTGTACACCAAGCACAAAAAAGTAAAATACACTTGGTAAATACACACATTCCCCGTTTCTCAGTAACTAGACTTCAGTTCAAGAACTTAAGTAATTCTGAAACAACTTAAGACCTTAGAACTTAACTACTGGACACTGACAGGATCAAGGCTCCCTGTTCTGGTGTATAATGCATTAGCAATTCTGATTCCCCAGCGTCAAAAAGTTAAGTGAGGCTTAAGACTGTATTTAAGTAACGAAAATTTCAAAATTGAGACATTACCTGTATATGTTTGGGTCCAGAAGCAAGGCAGTATCTTTTGGTAGCTTTGATAAATGAACTACTTTAGTTTTTAACTGATGTCGCTCACTTTCATTTACCCACACATCAGGCAGACTATGAATAAATAAATAAAATAAAAAAATATTCAAAAAAGATCAACTGTTTTTCTTACCATAAAATTATGTGGTAAACTAGTACATATGAAGTTTCTATATGCAATCTCCAATTTCACTGGTTAAAAATCACCTTCACCGGAGCGAGGAAATGACAGCCAATCTTTACACATTATACTCCAAAGTCTTTCAAGTTCTCAGCATGAAAAAGATACTAAACAGAATTTAAATTAATCCAGAAGAATACTAAACCAAACATACAGTAACAATAGCACTATATTCTCTATTTTATGGGTAGCAGGAACTGAACAAATCTTTGAAAACACTTTATTTCACTAGGTATAAAATCTACTGCAGGCACACTAGTTTGCTCTAAGTGTCCAAACGCCCTAACTCAGCTGAAGTTCAAGTACCTTCTGAGGAAATTCAAGCAATCACCATAACGTATTTTGGCTACACATCAGCTCTTACTGTGAGATGGAATAAAACCTGCCACAATAACAGGAAGCGCTGTCTCAGTGCCACTTGCAGTGAAAACTGCTGGAAGAGAGCTAGAGAAAACATCTATGTCGATTGACATTTTGCTCTTTAACTCTTTGAAACCAAACCTGTTTGCTTCTGAGTGGCTTACTGCATTACTACATCTTCTACTGAAAGCCCTGTAGAGTTTTCAAGGCCCTGCAGATCTTGTCAGGTTGTTAAGAGAGAAACTGTGCTTACAAATGCTGTGAGCGCCTTACTAAAAACCTAATTCCCACCTCTTTCCAACAGTTAGCATTGACTAAGGCTAAATAAAACAAAGAAGTGATCCCTACTGCCTTCACTACTGGAAAAAGAAAATAATAATAATAAAACAAACTAGGATTATTTTCAGCCCACATAAAACTGTGGGGTTATTTCTTTGGTGTTGTTGCTTTGTTTTTTTAAGTGACTCAAGAGCAAAAAAAAAATTCATTTCAGGTTGGGCAAAAAAAGTTTGTAATTAAGAACTAACATTTTGAAGGAAGTTTCAAATGGAGAAACAAAACAAAATATTTTTCCCTCTGATGAAAGCCATACATAACTCTACAGACTTTTGCAGATTATTTTTTTCCAGCAATGGACATAATTCAAATTCAACTTTTTTGGTAAGAGAACTGAGAAGAAGCTATCTGAGAAGAAAAAGGAGTTTCTCCAATGATACTATTTTCACTTTTCAGGTGAAGCTGGAAGAAAATCAAGCAGCAATCTCTCTCTCCAGGTTCAAAACAGCTCGTGAATGATGAAAAACATCACAGATGGATCTTTTTAAGTAAAGAGGATATCATATGTTTCGAAAAGAAGCATTTTGAAAACAATTTAATTAGAAACTGTATGCTAAAGATGCAAAATGATAAGAACAGCATGTAAAACTTCTCACGGCAAATACCACTGGAGATATGAAGAAAGATGCAAGAAAAAACTCAGAATAAATTCCTGCACCAAAAAATGCAAGTGTTATTTTACACCTTTATAGGAAATATGCTTAAGACTGTAATTTAGTTCTGCAAAAATACTTAATGTACAGAAAATCTGGACCAATTTAACAGTTTCTCCAAATGACTCACAGAAGAAAAGGTTAAATCATTATTACTGGCTCCATCTGAAAGGCTGATTAACAGCTCAGTACAATGGAAAATAATCATTATGAGTGCATTCAGCTTTTCTGAAGTGCGTATATGCTCTGTGTCAGACAAATGGATGACAAGCCACAGTATCTTGCCTTTTCTGTTCTTAACTGTAATAATCAGGATGAAATTAAATCTACCAAATAATTCACAACTATATCACTCAGCACAGAAAGCACATTCTCTACCTAACCCAACCAAAATGCAAGAAATACAAAACACATAATTACTTTGAACTCGTCAACCCTACATCTATCAGGGATGTACATTAATGAATAACCTGTCTTCCCCAGTGTAGAAAACCTAACATTTGAATATATTTTCATGAGTTAAAAAAAAATATCTTGTCACTACACTAGGAAACAAAATCCCAATTTATTTACTTCTCGTGCTCTCAGTGTTATGTATATTGTAATACTTTTTCTTCTTAAAATACAATATTTTTTCTTTGTCTGTAATACCTGAGTAATAATAATTCAGAACACTGTTGCATGTGGTATAACAAGCTGTCCTAAAAGGCAGCAAAGAATTTCACTTTTATACTACAATATTTTAATTATTCTTTTCCAGGTTTAATTGAAACTTGGGGTCCACAAGTGCTGCAAAGAGCAGGAAAAGCTACAGACATTTTAAAACTGTCAAACATTGTTTAGGTAATTTACCGGCAACCCTAGTCCTCCATAAATGAAAGCTACTATTGACTGATACTGCCAAGTTCATGCTACTGCACATGACTGATCTGGGACACTACAAAACTGAGTAATTTATATCACTTCAAAGGAGAAAGTAGAGATTATTACACTAAGGCTTTTCATTACCTACAATCACTTAAAAGGCATCTCTGTATTTAAAAAGATTCCTTTGTTCTATATAGTAATTGCAAAAACTATGACTACTTCAAATGAAAGTTGAAGTTATTGAGTAAGTTCCCTTACTAAGTTTTACCAACTTACAGAAATCTTCCAACATTACTTTTAAGAATGACCTTTTAAACCTGTGCATCCTACCTAATTATGTAGGTATTCAACTTAATGTGAGCTTATGCAGACATATGGACTCAAGAATGCAAATCTATTATAGATATACTTAAAAGTAAGTATAGTTATCTATTTTCTTAAAAACTGTACAAAACGTGGATCATGAAACACTTGCAAGAGCTACTCTCTTACTGACTCTCCTAAAACTGCTTTGCCTACTGTCCTCCTAGAGCGTAGTGGAAAGCAATCATTTAGCCTACTCTTCCATATAATAAAGATCATAATATTTACATAAATTCATTCCTTTCTCAAGAGAAAGACATGATCCTAGCTATTTCAGTGAAGTAGTTACTACTTTGTATGTCCCAAGCCTACCTGAGGGCACTACCTGTGTACTGCATTACATACTCATTTGGAACAGGACACAACTTTGAAACAACAAGAGAAAAAGTAATCAAATGTTGTAACAGCGTTCCAAACTTCAGCAGGAAAGCCCAAAGAAGCAGTAATAATATAAGACAAGCTTTCAAGGACCATTTGTGGTTATTTTGCTGTTAAACTGTGTCCTCCATGCAAAGATTCTTGTAGTTCTACTATAATAACGGGTATAATATTTTTCGGATCACGGTAAAACGGTGGGTTAAAAAAAAAAAAAAAAGAAAGAAAGAAATCACTGGGATAATTCTTTTGTTCTTATGTATATGGCTGGCAAAAGGATTCAATTATTAGAAGACCTCCTTATTTATATCTATAATGACAAAACGCGTTAAAAAAAATGCAGCTTAAAGTTTACCCAAACTACAATCAATCAGTAGCTGAAATAAAATCATTTAAATACAGAACACGACTGTTTATTTTTAAAGTTTTTAATTTACTTTTTAACAAAAATTGGAGTTTTTTTGTTTTGTTTTGTTTTTTAAGTATTTGAAAAAGGTGTAACAAATTAGGGACAGTTCATTTACCCCACTGTAAACTCCATTTACATCCTATCATATCACTAGGATTATACTCACATGTCCTCTGGTGTCCAATGAAGCAAGAGTTTTATTTTTCCAGAATCTTCTTTTCTTTTAGCTATTACCTGATAAGAGTTGAATAATTTATTAAAATCATATTTGTAAATTTGGTGCTCTAATAAATTCTTTTTCATTTTCAACTGGACATTCGGAAAACACAAATTTTTAATCCTTCGTGGTTGTATTAAGTCTATGTATAAGTAGAACATGCACATCACTATTCAAGCCACTCTTGTCAAGGTTAAATGTTCTAACTTATTTTCCTTTACCATTTCCTTAATATAAGAAAAAGAATCATATACAGTCTTCCTTTAAAAAGGGTTCCGATTTTTAAGCAGCCACTCCAAAAGATCTAAAGCGCATGCATTCTTAGATATCTGAGTTTCACCAATATCCTCTATAAATACTTTCACACTGTTTCACAAGACGTCTATAGAAAATATGAGAAACTACTGCAGCTTCTAGTTTAATTCTAGTATGACATAAATTATTCTCTCATAGACATTTCGCATCTGGAAACATTATACGTGCAACTTCCCAGGTAACCCTTAAAATATCAAAAGGAATGAATAACTAAGTACTGAATGAAGCAAATGCTCCTTAGAAGAACTTACAGCATTACTGAGATTGTTTAATGCACATGTAACAGGGATCTTAGCATGTTGCTATTACCACTACATGAATGCCAAGTACAAAGACCTGTTGGCAACCCACAGGACATACATTTCCCCCCGGCAGGGTTCCAGATGGGAAACTGCAAGAAAGGAGCTCTCATTTCTTACACTAATTCACAGTACAACAGCATGCAAAATGCTCCCGCAGAGTAACTTTTTCAGGTGTAGGACACTGAAGCTTGACTCCCATCTTCAGTCGAGGTATCATGGTAAAAATGCACCATGTATTTAAAAAAAAAAAACAAAACTGTACACAAATGAAATATATTCATCAACAATGGCATTCAAAAGATTAAAAATACTGCAGTATCCAGGAAGACAAAGAAAAGCTACTTGTTACCTCTTCAACCGACTTACCCTCAGCTTTTCCTATGCTCTGCATGTCACAATACTTTACAAACAGTGAGATTTGTTTCAAACACCGCTTTCCCCCACTTTTTGCTCCTCTGAGCATAATGCTTCTTTATAATCTTTCAAAATTTCTACACACAGCCACCATAGATAAGGTAGACTCCAAAGAATTCATCAGAGAAATTTTCAGGCATAGAAACGCAGTGGATGGCAAACCATCTTTATGAAAAAGGCTAAACAAAAACGCAGCATATAGAACTTAAAGTACTTAAGTCTATAAACTGCAACTACCAAAGTAATTCTCCGTAACTGAATATCATGGTATGTTAAACTTGGTATACTGTAGTAGCTTAGCAAGTTTAAAGAAAAAGGAAAAAATGTTGTAGCGTACAGTTCCCCCAAACGAAGGAGATTCCCGTTATAATTAGATCCAATTTTAGGATCTGTCATTTAACATATTAGCAATTAATCTTGAAGTGTGGTTGGAAAGCTTGATGACAAATTCGGCTTTTGATACCATGTAATTTGAATTACAGATAAACCGAAGAAATGCAGCCTGTAAAAACTGCCAGAGGATGTCATATGTGCCACAAAAATAATACGAGGGCTGAAACATCTCTGCTATGAAGAGAGTCCAGGAGAGCTGGGACTGTTTAGTATAGAGAAGGCTCCAAAGGGACTTTTCTACAGCCTTCTGATAGATAAAGGAGGCCTACAAGAAAGATGGAGAGAGATTCTTTACTGGGGTTTGTAGCGCTAAGACAAAAGGTAACATTACTTAAAATAATGATAGAGTGGATTTCAATTACAGTGGTGAGGCAATGGAACAAGCTGTGGCTGCTCCCACCCAAGGAGGTGTTCAAGACCAGACTGGATGACGGGTCTTTGGGCAACCTGGTTTATTTGAAGTTGTTCCTGACTGTAGCATCAGGGCTGGAACTATTTGAGATTCAAATTCCCACCTCAAACCATTCTGTATGTCTGCCACAACAGGATATGTTAAATAAATGTCAAAAAGTTTTTTTTTCCTGTAATCTTTGCCCATTAGACAAAATATAATCAACTCTTACATGAAAAAATATTGTCAGATTCTGAATTTAGCCACTTGAAACATTGCTACTGCTTTTCCCTCACAGGTCTCAAGCCACATCCATAACAGGATATGTCCTTTTTTTAAGTTTGGAGCAGAGATGAAAACTGATATATTTTCTTTTAAATAAAGATTCAGAAAGCACCCCCCCAGTCCCTTCCAACTTCAAGTTTTAGTCTTTGCCCAGTCCCCATTCTTAAAACTTAAGAGGAGAAAGGAACTTTCAACAGTATGGAATACAAACTGTATAGCAAAAGAGCTAATTATATATTAAAAAGTCTATGACAGTCATAGCTAGGGATGCTTTCACTCAGATACACTTGGAACCAATGCAAGTTTTGCAAACTATTCTTCATATCACTGTCTTATCTTGTCCTTCATAAACACTCAAAAGCTCAGCAATTCACATGTTTTTGACTGGGATCGAAGATCTTCATCCCTTACAGGGAACATGCCTGGTTTTGTTTAATATTCAAATACTATGTCAGCTTTCTGTTAGGAGACAACAGAAATCTGCATATATACATGTCCTGCTTCTTCCCAAATGCATTTTGAAATTGTCAAGTTTAAAGATGTGTTTTTAAAAGACACAGAACGTAGCCACTACTTTTACCACACTTAGCACAACAAACATTCTACCACTTCCTAGGTAGGTTTGAGCTAGAAATAGTCATGATGCAGACCAAAAACGTCAATTAAAAAAAAAGAAATTAATCACTATTCTGAGCTAAATCTTCACAGCATTAAGGCCAAGTCAGCAAAAGTTACAACTGAAATGGAAGATACCTATCATAAGTTTGGTCTACAGACTTAAAGTCACTCTGTAAATAACTCAAATCCATTTACATTTCACACTAAAAAATATAGTTCAGCAAGTGAATGTATGTACAATACAGCTTCACTTGTACAAAAAAAAATCTTACTATATTACCTAAATTTCATATACTGTCCCTGGAATAGAAAACATATTTTGCATTTATTTCTGTGCAGGAAACCTTTAAAGCTGTCTCAAATCAGAATGGAGTTCTACTGACCTCTTCTGGAAGAAGAAACAAACGTCACTCTCCTGCATGTTTATTCACTTACTATGTTTTAGAGGCTTAAGATTTCAAAACACGTGTGAACACTATCACAGTGTATACAATCACCAAACTAAAATCCCTAAAAAAAGTTAGAAGTATAGAGAACAGTTTAGTACTCAGTTATCTTAGAGAACTAACCCTATCAACAAAAAAGATAGAGGGTAACATGCTAGGTACCATTCTTAAACAGTTTAATACCTGCTCTTTAAGTTAAAGAAAAATTGCTCACTTTTTCCATTTGATAATGCAAAGAATCAACGTATCAAGAATTTGACTCCAATTAGAAAAACTAATCAGAAAAATAAGAACAGATTAAAGCAAGCTGTGAGCTGGAAGACAACCTGCTTTCCTCACAGAATTTTAAATTCAGTCTTGGCCAGGTAAACTAAAATAAGGTTTAAATTCAGCAGCAGCACAGTAAGGCACCTATAAGTCTGTCTTTGCAGCTGGTGCGATCAATGCAGATAAAGTTCAGGACTAACGTTTTGGGAAAAACATCTAACAGGCTACAGAGATTCGTAACTATCATGAGTCTTGTGGAAGAGAAGGAAACACTAAGTTCCATGCATATAAAAATCATCTTTTGTTTATGGAAAGAGAATGACAGTTCAGTAGTTTAATTGTTGGTTCAAAGCCATAGCCAAAAAGAGAGCAGTCAGCACTCCTTCCTTGGACTGCCGTTAATCCTGCACTAGTCTGGCAATTTACAAAGTTCTTCATTTTGTGCTGCTTCGTATTTCTGTTAAAGAAGTGTCCCTACCTCTTTATACACTCCATCGCTCAATTCAGTAACAGACCATGAGGTATTACGCTTTTTGAAATTCTGATCCCTGTATTCAAACTCAGTACTTATTTCTCTACTTTCATCTCTTCTAAATAAATACTGACATCAATCCTACCCACAACAGGATACAGAAGCAGGACTCAAGGTTATTTCCCCACCTGGTACCTGCCTCCTAGAAATTCACTGACATTTCAGTGATAAGTTGTTTTTTTTTTTTAATTAAAAAAATTTTTTTAATTAAATTTAATTTTTTTAATTAAAAAAAAAAAGGAACTGTGCATTTACTCAGTATTCCATCTTTTAAACTAAAAAAGGAATATATGTGAATTTCACAGTAACACCTATCAGTTACACAATTATCCTCAAAGTCTTCCTTGCGATAAACTAATACTGTGAATTGCAACTGGGGAAACACTATCGGAATTGCATTCTTATTTAGAATATTTTCTGCCTGCCAGATATTTCCCCAAGTGTATCAGATGGGAAACATTGCAAGCTTTTCAATTCAAAACGCAGAACGATTACTAGTAGTATTTTTAAAAACTTATTTACTAACAGAAGTGAATAAATCAACTATTGAAAAACAATTACTTGTTACTGATTAAAAGCGATGTTACAAACAGGAATACAGCATTATATTTTTCAGAGATGCAGGTAACGAACAATGAACAAAGTAATACTTACAGTACTGTGAAATACAACACTGTGTCCTTTCCCTAAGCTTTCTATATGCGCTGAGAGGTTAAAGCAGATGGCTCGATGTCTTATAGCATCCAGTGTTTGTGCATCAAAGAAGTCATGAGGTCTTGCTAGAAATAAAAGAGATCCTTAGTGTTGAACCCGCTGAAAGCATTCTAATGCATTTGAGCACGTAAATAAACCTGAAGTGTCGTTAGTAAACCATTTATCTTTATAAAACTAAGGCTACTATGTCAGAGTTGTAAACAATAATTTAACTGAGAGGATGGCCTGACTCCAAACACAGAATGGTGATCCATTTAAGTTTGGTCATGACATACTCCTTCTAGATGAAGTAGCTATTTTGAAAAACTGAATTACACTCCTAAAGTTTTAACCTTGAAGTGACTTTTTTTCTCCTTATCTTCCACAATTAAAAATTCATTGTTTTTGCTGAGTATTTCTAGGAACATCTAATGCTACCATTTCTTAAAAAAAATAAAAACTCCAAAAAGGTGGCCCAGTGCTAAGGAAGTAAAACAAGAACTTTCATTAAGAAATTTGAGTTCCATTTTAATGCAAAAACAGCCCAATAAAGTTCCCATAAACTTTACAACTTAACTGGCCAAGGCACCCTTACAGCACAGTCAATAGTTCCAATATTATTGCTACGACTTTTAAAAAACAGTATTAAAATATTTTAAAACATGATAGAGCATGCAGTCAACATGTTAAAAGACATACCTTATTTCTGAACTTTATTAAAAGCCACCTGCCCTGATCTAATTTCTAATTACTAAAAAAAGTAAGTTCTTTCCAGCTGAATGCTGAGATGCTGCAAGGAGAACATACACTGCTTGCAGAGGAACACTGCAAAGAATTAGCTAAGAATTTGTAGTCTGTAAACAGCATGCACTAGTGAAGTCCTTTTTTATTCTGAAAAGGACTTTTATGGATAAGTCTTGAATACTAAAATCCAATTTGGAGCATAAAGAAGGTCTATTAACTCTACCCTAAAAATCACTCTAGTCGAAAATAACTACTAAGCACATATTTATCATCGCTCTTTGAAATATCTCATTCTAAAATTTTTTAAATATATTCTGCACCGTACAGTAGCACAACAACATGAGCAATGTATTAATGAAAGCATTAAGAGTTTTTAAATCTTAAGTGAGAGCAGTAATTCAGTATACAACGCTGGAAATAAAACTAAGAACAGTTAAACTAGATAATGACTATATCATCCTATAAGCCGCAAAAAACAGTTATATACAATTCTTCTGTCCGGCATTAAAACAACCTGTACCTTCTTTTTCATCATGATTATCTCCCCATCGTTTCTAAACAAACTACAATTTCCACTTTAGACTAGTATTTTCTACGCTCCGGGGACAAATTGTCGTTAAGCATTCATCTGTCCGTTATGTTCTGTCCTTATTCTATCTCAGTTGGATACCGCCAATTAGGCAATCATCCCACTGAAATGTTTTCCTCTAAGCGGTAACTTCTCACACGGCACAAGGTCACTGATGCAAGCATTTCTTATACAGAAACCATTAATCTATCAAGTAAAAAGGAGTATGGGTCACATTTTTGTGCACAGACTACCACTCTTCTTTCTTCATACAAATTAAAATAAGTTTTCGGGGAAACACAGGACTGTATGTAGTAACAGACTAAAGAAAAGATTCACATTTCATTATTACTGTGAAGATCTAAGCGGTAAATGGTATGACATATGAAACTTCCAATGCCAACCATTTTACAACAGGTATCCCTCTACCCTTTTCTTCTCTTTTTTTTTCTTATCTAAAGAAAAAAAAGCCTATCTTCCTTAGATCTGAAATTTTGAAAATCTCAACAGAAAAAAATCAAATGCTGATCTAGGCAGTTTGTTGAATCAAATGCCAGAAACTTTTGTGGAGCTTTGTTCATATTTATGAAATAAAATGTTTGTGAATTTATAACAAAGATTCTATAATACAAGAAGTTATATGATGTAACATACTTTGTATAACATATAGGTTCACAGAATCCTCTAGGTTGGGAAAGACCATAAAGGTAAGTCCAATCACCAACCTGACCTACCAAGTACCATCATTAAATCATATCCCAGGCACGTCCAACCCACAGCCCACATGCAGGCTGGCTAAGCTAGAAATGTGGCTCACCCTGGGCAATGGGTGCACACATGGGGTGGGGCTGGGCTGGGCTGCTTTGTTGGGAACAGCTGACACCTTGGCACCAAGTGTCAAACACTTTACTAAAATTCAGAAAAACAGTAGCCACAGCCTTTACCTCATGTACTTGGTGGGTTGTCTTGTTATAGAAGGAGACCAGGCTAGTTAGGCAGAACCCACCCCTCATAAGGACAGGCTAGCTGCTTCTGATCACTTGACTGCCCTATATGCCCCATGTGATCATACCCAGGATAATCTGCTCCGTAACTTTCCCTAACACTTAAGCCAGACTGACAGGACTGTAATTCCCCAGAATCCTCCTTCCCACACTTCTTGCAAATTGAAATTACATTCGCTAACCTCCAGACAACTGGAACCTCACCGGTTTACCATGACTGCTGATAAATTATTGAAAACCGTAGGGTGAGCACTATGACCAGGTCCACCAGAGTGCCTGAATGAATTCTATCCAGCCTCGTTATCTTAAGAACATTCAAAACACGTAGGAAGGCACATACAGTTTTCTCAGCAGGTTACAGGGACTTCACTCCATCAGTCTTTCAACTGAAGGGGTTGGGAAGCCTTGAGAACAACTGATACTAATAGAGACTGAAGCAAAAAAGGAATTAAGTAATTCAGGCTTATCCTCATCTTCCATAACAACACTTACAGATCTAATAAAGGCTAGAGATTCACTTTAATCCTGTTTTCACACTTGATGTATTTATAAAAGCATTTTTATCACCTTTTACTCCAGTAATTAAATAGAGTTCCACGTGGCCTTTGGTCATCCTAAATTTTCTCCACACACAGCTTAACAACATCTACAGTCCTCCCGAGATGTCTGCATCTTCTTCCAGAGCTCAATTTTTTTTTTCTTCCTGAGATGCAGAAGCAGCTCTCTGCTCAGCCAGACTCATCTCCCCTGCTTGCTTGACTTTCAGCACATTGGGTCAGACTGCTCCTGTACCTTTCACATGTCATCCTATTCTGCCCTCTAAAAATCCAAGGTATCAAATACTGTTAATCACCTTACTGACTTCACCAAGGAATAAAATCAAGGATTTCATCATTGTTATGCCCAAGCTAGACTCCAACCATCACATCACCCCAAAAGCCCTTCCCTGTTTGCGCACACACACAAACACACAGATTAAGTGAAGCACTTTCTCTATCACCACCTGTGTCAGGAAGTCATCCACACACTACAGGAATCTCAACTGGATTTTTACCAGACATCTGGGAAGTTAAAATGCCCCATGAGAACAATTCTAATGAGCATGAGATTTCCTACACTTGGTTGTAGAATATTTCCTGCCTTCATCCTGGTTGGGCAGTCTATAACAGACTCTCGCTGTATTACCACCATTACTGGCCTTGGCCTTAGCCCTGAAAGAGTCAACCCTCTCAGTACCATTGCCCAGCTCCATGCAGTCACAGTATTCCCTAACACACAGGGCTACCCCACCTCATCTCCTTCCCCGTAGTCTCTCCTTAAGAGCACCAAATTCTCCAGGCACATGAATTATCACAGGCCTCAATGAGACATGGTGGATGGATATCACAGCCCTGAGACTTAACTAAAACTTTCAGTTCCTCTTTCTTTTCCAAGCTCTCTGCATTTGCATAGAGGCACTTAAGCAGGGCTCTTAGTGAAAACTGTTTTGTTTGACAAAACGGCTGGAATTCGTGCTGCTTTTCAGGTGCTTTCCAGCTGACCAGACAAATCTATGGCTAAAACACAAATCCCGTGCCCATAAACTGATCAATTCAACCAGACTTAACTGGTCATGTCAAAGCCTTTTCCTCTGACCAGCAGAATCAAAGACGACCATCTGTCCAGAGCCTCTTACAGCTTCTCCAAGGATCCCACATTCCTTAAAGATATGCCTTGGATCGCCCGAGTGTTTTTGGTGCCCGCACAAAGTAACAGCTGTGGACAACAGTGGGCTACAGAAGACTCAGTAGTTTCTTGGCAACATCCCCAGCTGGCAACAAACCTTTAGAGAGTAAGCAAATGAGCACCTCTGCTCCACAAAGGAAAAAGTCTCCTCCTGCTATCACCGACTGCTGTTTCTCAGGTGGACTGGTCATTACATGGCAAACAGACCAAGTTGGTTCATTTAAAACCTGCATCTCCCCTGAGACGACAGGTCCTTCCTCTGAAATCTAGCAGCTCTGCACGGGCACTTCATGCAGTGGGGAAAAACTCTCCCTCCAGCTTGCCATACCAAGCTTCCATTCCTCCATTTTCAGTATCATCTCCTTTGAGGGGAGAATTCTGGCCATGGGTTCTCTGCAGACCATACATGGAACCATCTATCTCACTCCTCCTCAGCTTTCCCCGATATTGTACAGTCTACTCATCACCTACTGCAGGAGGTGCTCTACCTGGGCACAACTTTTGAAAGCAGGTTTACTGCCCATCCGCACCCCAAGAGCAAAGTCCAGGGCAATGACAGAACAGAAAGTCAACAGGGGAGAATACAAAGTAAATACCAAAATATTGCTTTTGGTTTTATATAGCAGCATTTTTTCGGGATTTACACCTGGATAACATTCAGTGGCTGCAGAATAAAGGGAACAATTTGTAAAACGCATATGAACTGTTTTAAGTATATGAACTTCAAGCATATGAACTTCATTAAGTGTTAAACCCATATCTTCAGCTCATTTTGTATCTATTAAATATTACAATAATTTTTGGACCAAGATGTCTCCCTTCTTACTTAATAGTATTAAGTTCCACATACATTTCACCTACTTAAATAAATGAAAACCTACTGACCAGCAACCTACTAAATGAAACACTAAGTCTTAGGTAACTAATACATTCCCAACGTAAATTTCACCAACAGTAAGTTTCCACATCTCACGTATCTTTCCAGCAAACTCAACTGTTATGGTTGTTAACAAGTATGTCATCTTTTCCACTGGAAAAGCAAGTGAACGCTACATACAATCTTAGGTTCCTCAAAAGTCAGTGAAGTAGCTTCAGAATAGCAATATTATATTTCAGAGACACATTAAATATATTTGGATTTGTATCTCTAAATGAGGAGCTTCCTGTAAAAATGAATATGATTAAGGGTATCTAGAAGAGAAAGAAAGCTACTGTGATCCTGAATTATTCTGCAACACCAAAATTTGTATGATAAAGATCAGCCATTTTTTAAACCACTAATGTCAACAGCTATAAAGGTGTGCATAGCAAAATATGCTTTTATTGTAAAGGTACAAATTTCTAAACTTAAAAACACATGTTGCTTACAGACAAGAGGAATACCAAGATGTTAAGAAAGAAAGAAAAAGAATATACAGTAGCAGTCTGAATTTTCTTTTAAGCTACAAGACGAGATACTTATCACACATAAAGCTACATTTAAGTTCATCTTTTTTCAATCAGCATGAATGTCTCTCAGAAGGGTGATAAACACCAGACATAAAACAAGCCTATACAGAGGAAGCAACTTAAAGGTTCAAATGCAGCAAAACAATTAATTTCTACGTAAGTATACTTCAGTTTCAGCATGTATTGACAATCAATTGTCAATAAATATTAATCCATTTACACACTGCAAACATCTCAGGGTCTTGTCAAACCACAGAGATATTTGACAGCATTTTTTCAGGAGAAAATTTATGATTTGACAAAATTATTTTTTCCAACAAACGACTATTTGTGAACGTAAACACTGTACAGCAGTGAAAAGCACCCTGTATTATATCTGTCATACCTTATAACCCTGTTTGCAGACAAAATAGTACAGAAGAAAAGCACATCTCCTTTTTAAAATATCCAAGTAAAAAACAACTTCATTCCTAGCTTCACACACTCTTGACTGGAAATACTTCATGTGGTTATTTTGTTACTTAGGCCTTTCAGGTAAGTTTCCTTGCCTTCTCCTCAAGCTAAACTAAGAAACTCCCAGATGAGCAAAATTATATCAGCTCTTTGTCAAATCAGTGATAATCCACGTCAAGTTTTAAAGAAAAACTACCAATATTCAACATTTTCAGAAAATGTCATCAACTTTGGATACATTTCTGGGTCACATTCTCCCCAGAGAAATACATTAAATAGTCATTTCCCAATTCAGTTAGTTAGAGATGACTTTTGCCTTAAGGCAAAACCATACAGCCACCATTGTGTTCATCTCTAGAGGTAACAAGATAAAAAAAAATTACTGTAGCAGCTGTCATTTTTCTCTCTGTCCAACACTTGATTAAGAGAACAGAACACACCATTCAAGTTCTACAGTTGAGTAAATATTCCTGAAATGTTAAAAACCAATTATACTTCTTTTTGCCATAGATTCATTTGAGAACTTTTTATTTAACTCCCCCGCTACTCCATGAAGATGGCTTTGTGCATATGTGCAGAACAAATTCTGCAGGATATCCTCTTATTATGACTGGGACATCTTTAAAGTCCTAACTACCATTTGAAATTTAAAGTCGATAACGTACATAAATTACAAATAAAATGCCCATCTGCGTTCTACTTCTACATATATTGAGGGAGACATTGAATAAAGACTATTAAATCAGTCACCTAAAAAAACCAACCTGGATAATTATGCAAACTAAAACACACCTTGCAAATCTCTGAAAGTGAAGTAATTTGAAATGATTAGTCTTAGACATCTGTATTTTGTTTGAATAATATAGTCAACAAAACAGTCGTCTACGAACCTGCACGTACTTCAAATAAGCCCTTCTTTACACTTAAAATGAACTAAAAGTACACTGTGAAGCGACTACTTGATTCTTCATTCATCAGACTTCCCTTTTTGAACCTTCTAATTTATGTGAATTGTTAAAAGCGAAAACTTTGCTATTTCTGTCCTCTTCAGTCTGTGACTTGCATTCTCACTTCTCTGAACTTTTAACCGGTTTCAAAATTACAGGGAATCTTGAAATTTACACTTAAGATGCATTTAATAATATAATTTGCTTATACATCCTTTGGGAATACCCAGGTGTCCCAAGTCTATCATTGCTAGAGGAAACAATTCTCACCTTAAACGACAAATCGCACTTCAAATAGCATAGGTTCACATAAAATTAAAAAACCTCAACTGCACAGAGAAAGATAAAGAATACAGCAAATCAACTCTCCCCAAAACTAAATTTTGGCTGCACTCATAATGTCATTAAGCTAATGAAACGTGCTGTTGTGGATATAAAACGTCCAGAAATACTTACGTAATGATCGCCGTCTCTTATTCTTCAACTTTCTTCTTTTATTCATTCCAGCTTTAGATGGAGATTCCTCTTTGGCCTTTGGCTGACTGGCAACTTTTGAAGAGTTTTGCTGGCTGAAGTGTGTGGGCACATGACGGGCAAGTCCTCCCTGAGATGCAAAGCTGGCATTGCACCCACCAACCACACACTAATGAGAGAAGAAAACGAAACAACTGCATGAGAGCACTGCATGGCAGTCATTCACAGAGGTTTCATAGATCTTTCAATTTGCTTTTTCTGGCTCAACCTCCAACACATTTAAAGAAAGATAAACTCTTAATGACCACGCGATTCTAAAAATAGAAACAAAAGCATCTGAAATAAATTCCCATCTGAACTTTGCAACTTATAACAGTTATTTCATGGTGCAGCCACTTTTTAAAATGATTTATTATATTCTACAGTATGGTATAGCAGCAAATTTGTCTTGAACAATACACTGAATAATTCCTTTCATAGAAAAGCACAACAGAAGAACTTTTCCCCTACAGACCAGCATTATATCCCCTTGCCTTCTCAAACACAGCACTGCTATTCTGTGTTACCCCACAGTTCTACAGTCTTCTGTACTGGATACACTAGTGTTCTATAACCTCTCTCTTTCTGTTGACAAAGTAGAAGTAAATTTTTTCAAATAAAAAAAAAATACATCCCCATCCACATGAAATTCAACATAGCACTTCTTATAAATGCTATACAAAGTCCATCAGTATATTTCCACTTGTCTAAAACTAACTTCAGTAATTTGAAAAATTTATTAGCGCTATACACATTTATTTTGGGATGGTGTAATTACTTCAGAAGTATTTCATGAAGAGATGCCATTTTCTTTGAAACAGAAAAATAAGCTGAGCTCCAGCAGTGACTAGGAAAAATACAGAAATCACAAGATACCTAAGACTAAGCTAGTAATGCCCACGATAATTATTAGTACTTTTGTACTTGGTTTATATTCACAGTTCAGTAAATTGTATAGTTGGAGTGGGAGGCACAAAGGTTTTGTGCTCTGAGCTTACAAGGGTAAAAGAAAATATAAATATTCCATCATGAGCTGCATAGTACTGTGTATCATCTCTTCCCTTCACTGCAAACTGATGTAGCAGCTGCAACAGCAGTTCAGCAACAAGTAACGGTGCAACTACATACATAATACTAACTTTTCTCTGAGGACTAAAGAATTTGCAAGCTCCAAGTAATCTGTCCCAGGCCTGCACATGTGATTGAAAGACAAGATGACAGCAGCAGAATACCACTCAGCATGTTTTGTTCCTAACACCCAGCTGTGCTGTTTTCCAACTGTGGCTGCTAAAAAAAAGAAACCTGAAATGTCTATCTCTGCCTTGCTCCTAAGCAAACTGTTTTCTTCAATTGTTATAAAACAGAACTATAGGGTTAATAAAGAGAAATGTATTATCCCTGTTGGCTTCATACATGCTACAGGACTACAAGATTACATGATAATAAAAAACAAGAATGAGAGGATATTTTTAGTATTTTTATTCGCATGGTTTTTAGAAAAAATTCCTTTAAGCTTGCTAAGTACTGAGCTAACTAAAACCACGTAATTCCCTGACAAAAAACTTTAGGACAACACATGTGATTCTCCCCATCTCCTCTGCTAGTAAGCATATCTCATGAAACATGGTGATCTCTAACAAAAACTTACCACCTTGCTCTGTAATTACCCAAGTTCAAACAACAGCAATACTGTACACTTACAAGAAATCAGAGCACATCTATATTCAGAACAATACGAAGTATTATTATCTCATTTACAGTAAGGAAACTTCAATGTAATATTATTACAGCAAACTAATCCTGAAGACGAAAAGTTCATTGTATTAGAGATGAACAAACTCAGTTCATAGATACAGATAAAATGTGCGTATTAGTTTGACCGATTTTTTTATTCTCCTGTTCTGTAGTCCTTGAAGCACCTGCTCTCTGGCTCACAAAAGCAGTTTCACAAAACTACACTAAGCAAATAAATCTAAACTTAGGTTTAACTTTCATTAAGGTGCTACTGCCAAGCACCTAGCTCTTTCTGATCCTACAAGTGCTGACAAAAAGAAAATGGGCACAAACTAAAGCTATATCCTTAAGTTCAACCGCACAGTAGCAAATTAAAAGTTCAATCTTTCCAAGGCCTTCTAGAGGTCAGAAGTAACTTGATGTTTTGGTACAATGCATTTATTACCACTTTATCAAGTGCAGTATCAAAAAGCAACACCTTTTGAATACACAAATATAGCAATGGCACAATTTTAAAACATTCTAAAACACAAGTTCGTAAGACTTTGTGCTATTTCTTGATAGACAAAAAGCACAGTCTTACAACTGACTACGGTTTGACCCACAGTGTCACAACTTGAGTTTTGTCTAGTGCAGAAAAAGCACAAACACAGATAATCAACACAGATTCACTACAGAAACTACTACTCTTGTTTTACCGAAGTTTGACTTTTAAAAGCTCAAAAATTAAGTCCTCCATATATGCAAACTGCAACTGGCAATTATATTTTTCCAGAAAGACTACTTACAGTCTGCAGCCTCAGCATGAAACATCTGCAAAGATCATCACATTCACATACTGTATGGTTGACACGACCAGATCGTATCACCAAGTAATCAACAGCTGATACATCAAAGACAACAACAAATGTCTTTGTAGCGGACAGAAGACAGTAGAAGAGGAGAAAAAAAAAAAATCTTACCTGTTTTTTTTCTTTTTTTCTCTAAAATAATATATCCAGCAATCCGTTACTAATGGATAAAGTCTCTTCTCTCCAAAGATAAAGGAGCAGTTCAGGCTGTCACTTCAGGATCTCTGGACGGTAAGTCACACCAAATCAGCTTCCCACCAGATAATCATACAGATCTAGAGGGCTTCTAATAAATCAAACTCAACTACTATGCACAACTTTACACCAGTCTCTTAACTTTTCCCCAAAAACTTTTATCTCAAAATTTTGCATTTAATTTGCAATACAATAGGTTGGGTCCGGATTGGTGGATATGTTACTTCAAGAGAAAATAAGTCAACACATAAGTAGTTTAATTTCTCCAGTGTACCCATACCCACCATTATTAATGGGCAATAGTGACCAGTGACTCTAAACAAGACATTAAAGTACCTAGCAATACAGATTTTCTTTTTTTCTCTCAAGTTCAAAATAATCAAATGGCCTTTTTAATAATATTCAATGTTAAATTTTTTTAATAAATTCAATATCACTATTTTAGACACCTGGACAAACCCAACTATCTAATCATCTGAGCATTAAAGCAGAATGTCTTTACATTTTTTATCTTTGTCTGCAATGTTCTAATGAATAGAGGATATTCTGCCAAAAGAACAGTCAATATGAATTCCAAATGATGACTGAATTTGCTTGGTTTTGCCTTCCAGATTTCAACAATATGTTACATTATTACGAGTCACATTAAGTGGACTTACTCCGTAATGAGTTTTGAAAGTTAGCTGGTAGAATGAGCACCAGGGTTCCATTTTATTATTACTCCTTCCCCCCATCCCCCCTTTTTTTTTGTGTGTTTCTTTTAAAGCAAAGAACAGAACTGAAATAAATTTCTGTACTGTCATTTGATGTTGCTGCTGGAAGCATTCACCCTGTGAGCAAACCTTGCGTGACTGATCTTAAACATTAAGAGCACACCCACTAGAATCAGTATGTGAAAGCAGCTGGTACCATACCCACACAGTCTTGTACTTATGGAGGATTGCTGTCAGCAATTATTTTGCTTAAAATCTCCCACACATTTGAGCTCATTTTCCCATTTGTTCTTTCACTGTGCCTAACACTTTTTATTTGTTCATCTACATTACACGCTAAGAGTTCTTTTGATAAGTCTACAAGTAATTCTCTACGCCTTCTACAGCAGCAACCAGTAGTTCAAATAAGCGCCAGTGCAGTGCCACAGCACAATAACTATTCAACTATTTATTTTAAACAGCCAGATTTAAGACAATTCCTTCTTGGCTTGCCAAAGAGTTACCAGCATCAGTTTTCTAACTCAGACTGTTCCTCTAGTTCCATCTATCTGTGTGTTCTGAAAGCCTAGAAGTTTAAGATGCTGAACTTAAGACAGGAGATCTGCTTTGCAACGATACTGCTGGTGTTCCAACCATTTTTAAAAAGCTGCAAAAATTATACAGAGCTAAAGAATGTTTATATTTACCTTTCAACTCTAGACATAAAATAATACACAAATGCGAACACACGAAACATCTTCAGAGAAATAATTACATGCTCTGAGAACATCTGTATTAAATGAATGCCTACAACAACAAAAAGATTGAAGAAATTGCTTATAGAAGTCTGGTTCTAGCTAAGAGAAGGCTGCCAGCAACACAGAAGCAAAAAGTTTCAGGTACTAAGAAGAGCAGTGTTAACTTCAAAATGCCTAACAGCAGGCCATAAGCAGCCAGTTAAGTTCTCAGACCAGAAATACATTCTAGACCAGACTCTTTGCTCCTCTTGACAAGAGGAACAAATTTGGGAAACAGTGCTTACCAAAAATATGATTAAAGAAGTATACAGCTTTGCAGATATATTTGATTACAGACTGAGAACTAGCTACAATGGTAAATGCCTCATTTAACAGACACACTTCTGCTTTGGAGGTTACCTTGGGAAAGAATATTTCCTAAACAACTAATCAGTGATGACTGCTTCAAAAATATGAATTATTTCATATAAACTCCAATCCATCCAGTACCAAAAACTTTGAAAAGGAGAGAAAATCAAATAGAAAAACAAAGAAATTCTAGGACTAAAGAGGAACTGAGGTCCAGAGTTCTATCCCAAAGAACTAGAGTATTATTTTTGCATTAGTTTAGCAGGATGAGTAAGATGTAAAATAGCTCCTACTCAGTAAATGTACATATGCTACGAGGAAGTTGCCCCATATTAAAAAAAAAAGAAAAAAAAAGAAAAAAAAAAGGAGCGAATATAATCTGAAGAAAAGGTATTTATAAGTAAATGCACCTCTTCCATGACATTGCTACTGCAGTATTCAGGGGTTCACATTAAACCACACAAACAGAAACCACAGGAGAAACTTAAAAATATATATATATATGAAAAAATTGCCTCTGTAATTTATAAAAGGGTTCATTTCAGTGACAAATGAACCAGACAGTTACATAGTTTATGTGCATACATGGACAGGGCAGGTAAACCCACAAAGAACTTTTAAAATGGAAGCATGGAAGCTCATTCACAGCAGGACACAGCTTTTAAATCAAAGGACAGCATTACAGGCATCACAAAAACAGGGAATTAAACCCACAATGGGTGACTACATAAAATGAATTCATCCACAGGCAAAAGGTAGGCAGGACAGGGACGTATCCTTCAACTGAATAGACCTGCAAAAGGCAGCTTTATTTTTTCCCAACTGCTTTCTAATTTAGTATTTTTATCCCTTCTTCTGGCTAGAGATGAAGGAACACAGCACCCTGCCATAAATTTATTAATCTCCTATCTTCATTAAACAATTATAGTTTTCTCCTACCTTTACAAAAGTAAATTTTCTCTGCATTTTATCAACGCCTCCATAGCTAATATCCTTTGCCTTTCTTAAAACCATCCTGAACAGTTCTTCAGACAACAGCACCAAGCTCTGTCATTTCCACTACCTTCTAAGTAAATCCCTCACAAATTCTGGCATTTATTTATTAACAAAAGAGTGAATGACTTGGCATTTTTCACTGAGTCCTCTAAACTGACAATGCTTCCTTCCTATAAACTAGAGCTCCAGTGTAACTTCACAAAGCAACAGATTTTTTTCTTTTTTTTCTTTTTCTTTTTTTTTAATTTAGGATTTTTTAAAATTTAGATAATCAAGAATGAGGTCTTCAACACAACTCTAATTTGGAAAACTTTGGCTTCTACTAGAAATCTGAGGAATTAAGATTTATAAGATTTATAAGCTAAACGCAAAAACATTTTGTTTTTGAACTGATGTAAAACAAAGCAACAGCTGATCCTTAGTGTTATTTCTTAAGTGATTTTCTATCAGACAGATTTCAAAAGCTTGAAAAAGTAAGGAATCAAGTGAAGAAAGGAGTCTAGTTAACTAACAGGTTATCACAATCACATCATGTGGGCTCTGAGGACTACATTCAGCATAAATGAAGGGGGGAACAAAAGAATCTTACTAAATTCGCAACACAATTATCCTCCACCCAAAGCTCCCTGGAGCAGATTTGAAAATATAAAATACAAACAGAAACACTGAAGACAACGGTAGGAAAAAAAAGGAAATGACACACTTTGAGCGGCAACAATAAACTACTGCAATTCTAGCCTATGCTTTATTCTTTCCCCAAGTGTGACCAGGGGAAAGTAGCTAGGGAAATAATCCACACTTAACACAAGATGTTTATTATCAGAACCAACTGTTTGAAATTGTAGGGCTTTAGCTTTAAAGAGGCTAGCCAAAAAAAAAAAAAAAAAAAAAACACCAACAAAAACCCAAAACCTGAGATATTAATTTTACTCACTTGGCTAGATAACACTCCCAAGACTCAAGAAATACTCTTTTTTTTCCCTGAGGTATGCTCTCCTCTTTTAAACTCAGTATCTCTAAATAGAGTTTCTTTGATCTGTAACAAGCAAGCGCTCAAACTAACCTACCGGAAGACTTGTTTATAAGACAGAAACCTGCCATTGCACTTTAAAGCACATCCTCAGTTCTAAAATGAGGAGAAAGAAGGTACAAGTTTCCCCCAATTACTCATTTTCAAGTTTGATTCAAGGATTTGCAGTTACAATTAGATCAGTTACTGGAACAATCATATTTGAAAGCTTCTTTCAGAGCTCTATGATCCTTACGCTATGCTTCTAAGAGCATGCTAACTTAATTCCTTTGAACAAAGGATACAATAAACCCAAGAACAAAATTCACTCCCTGCCATTCACTCTGTAAGAAATGTTCAGACTAAAGAAAGCAGTTTGGAAGGGAAAATATATATATCTTAAAAAATAAAAATAGAAAAGAAAAGTGCTTTCACCTGCACTGAACTATTTTTTACTCTCTGGGTTTTGAGTATAGTTTTCTGTCATAACTACTATAATAAGCTGTGCAGAAGCAGTAATTTCTGAGAGAGGTCACTGTAACAGGAAAGTACTTTTTAGTAATAAAACTGCCCTAAAATTAAAAAAAAAAAAAAACAACATGACATTATCTGAGAAGACAGAAAACAGAAGTGGAGAAACAGTGACTAAAACTTGATGGGCTGGGGCAAGGAAGGGGAAGGAAGGTATAAAATGCTACCTAGATTTAATAAAAAAAACCCTCATTTTTCAAACCCTAGATGGAAGAACTTCAATCTGAAGTAGCGTGGGTGAGACTTACCATCAAGTGATCCAGGACTGACAGCTATGAACTGCCCCAACTGTATCCATAAGAGGATGAAGCAACTCATTAATAACGGATTGGTGGATATGGGAATGATAAACATTACTATACCTAGAATTGCAGGTACAGATTAGGGGGAGAAAGAAAGAGAAAGTTAGAAAATACTACGCAGATAATACAGTCAGCTCAATGGTCCTGCATTCCTGACTTCCTTATAATTCTCAGAGAAATTAACCACACGCAGGCTTTGACTGTTTCAGCTGAATATAGTTAATAAAAACAGCTCATTCAAGCACAGAATGCACACCATCAGGCACCATCCAAAGTGTGAAGCATGAGGCAAAGCATCTCACTGTTACCCTGTAAACAGCTCAACTTGAAAAAGCACAAGAAACAGAACACAAGCACTATTTTAACTCAGATTACCCTACCCTTTACAGGTTTAAAAGAACAGGGACAGAGAAGCAATAATATCTTCAATTGCGTTTTATAACAGAACAGAATCGTTGGATACTATCATGTCAAAAGTGCAAGTTTACCTCACTTGATAAGTTTTAACAAATCCTCCTGTGACAGCATTTTTCAATTAATACATTATATAAGGAAAAATGAACAGGATTGCTCGTAAAATAAAGGATAATATACCTTGCTATGAACCTTACCTTGAAAGGTTTGTCCCCACTGTGTGTCAGCATATGCCTCTGCAACCAACTTTGACTTGTTGAAGGTGTATTATATACTTTGCAACCTTTCCACAAGCAAACAAACACCTGATGAAGTAAAAATGTGGTCAGTTTACACAAGTCAAAGAAAACAGTAAAAAAAAAAAAAAATTAATTAGCAAAGAAGCCTGCTTCCACAATACAAATTAGCTCAAAGAATTTTGAATCAACCGTTTATTCTGCAACACACTCATCTCACCAAGGCAAAAACAACTGAAACCACAAGTAGTAAAAAATAAAACGTAAAAAGCCAGGCAATCCTGCAGATAAACACAATTAACAGCCACAGCTTGCTTTTGCACTGTATATCAGTATCACTCAAGTACTGAGATACAAAAATTTTATATGGTGAAATTTACGTTTTCTGGATAGCAAAAATATAAAGGATAAAATGATTTCATCTCATAAGCAAGAAATAACTTCATTCTTTAAGAAGGCAAAGTTAAAGTCTTAATTAAAACCCAATTGTTTAAATATAAGTTTCATACTATAGAATACTGGATAACCCTAGTTAAGGTTTTAAGCTCACTTCCTGATGAATAAAGTTAAAATCTTCCACAGGATTCAAAATCTATGGGTGTTTAGCTATTTCCATGTACAGATTAGTCACACGCACAATAGTGCATTAAAGGGAGTAGAACTTACTCATGCTGCTTTTCTCTCTCCTCTCATTGTGTCTATCTATAACCTAGAGAATAAAAAAGCTCAATGAACTTGGCTTTCATCAGAAATTCCTCAACAAGCCTGTGTGTGAAGGGAGGTACAGCCCTAATTTTTAGCAGCAGAATACAGTCCCCAGGAATAGCATTGTCCAAAATACTTTCAGAATACCTTTCAGAACTGCAAGCAACTAATTGGATTTGAGTTTCTTGTTCTCTTTCAGAGATTAAAAAAACCTGAACCTTCAAAAGACTGTACTTTCAAAACAAAAGAATAGCGAGAGGAGTGCTACGTGATTGCTACATAACATACAGATACCCCAGCTTACTAATATGCAAAGCTGCAAAACCTTGTACGCCTATGTGACTGATCAAGGTCTACTGACCCATGAGGCCTAACTTTCTGACGCTTTGGTGTCTGCTGCATCCCAGCTTTAAGGTCTCCCTGCAGCCACTGAACTGGAATCTTCAGATTTCTGTTACTGAAACACTTCCTTAATTGTTCCAGTATCTCCATCATCAACTGTAGGGCACTCAGGAAGGAATTACTATGAAACAGCAGGTTGTTGAACCACAATCTCCTCAGAAAACATGTACTTGGTATTCCAGCAACCCACAAGAAACCCCAGCAAGGCTTTCTGGGAACACGTTTCTGAAGGCTAAATCCAAAATATTTATAACAAAACACTTCAGGGAGGTAATACTATTATTCTGTCAGTGTATCCTGGACATTCATGATTCTACATGGAGTGGAACTGTTATCTTAGTATTAGCTTAGAAAAAAATTTACATTACAACCATAAAAGCAACGTGATAAGCATGGTTATAGGTTCCCAGTAAGCGTTTACTACTACTTTCCTTCACGTTTATAGTCAGTGAGTTGATTAAGTTCTGAAATTCAATGAAAAGCCCCAGGAAGATGCACCACTTAATCGCCTCACCAGCAGATGGCGAACCAATCCTTGGAAGAAAACAGCCAGCATCATTCCCCTGCCAGAGCATCCAGTGGAGAAACTTTACAACGAATAAATCAGCTCCACCAGGGGGAACTGAACACAAAAATCAGGTGCATAGCGTTATCTACAGCTGTCTCTTTTAGAAAGATGAACACAGTGACATTTTCTAAGTAAAAATATCCACAAATCACACCACGCTGAACGTAAACACACAAATACAGCATGGAACGTTTTTCAGGTTTTTCAGTCTCTTTTTCAGGGGTCACAGGTGGGACAAAGGTCACCAAAGATGCATTTATATGAAAGTCCACAGGATACTGATACATCTCATCCACTTAATTGTTTCATCCAGGATACACGTAACACTTGTATAAACCTACAAATACAATTAGGGAAGTCTATCCCATGGGTGACTAAGAAGCTGGCACATTGGTCAGATGATTCTGCCTGGAGTTTGGACTGAAAAAAAGTCACTAAATATCAAGCTGGAAGTTCAGCCGTAACAATTAACATTAGCTAAACGCAGTCAATGAGTCACAATGACACAACTGAAGTACTACAGAGTTTAATATTAAACTACTTGGAGATTATTTAAAACCTTAAAATTGTGAGACCTACTAAAACCGCACCACTTAACCAGATATTAAACTGAAATAGGCACTTCAGTTTAAAAAAAAAAAAAAAACACACAAAAAAAAAACCTAGATGCAGTTACATTGAAAGTGTAAGACCTGCCAGCAGTACAACAAACAGAGCTGTTTTGTTAAGACTCATACACCCAAGACAACCAGTCTTACTTCTATCTTACATTTATCCACATATATTTTACTACTAGCAAGACTCCCATTGGTAAAAATAATCAAGATGTGGCTTAGCCTGAGTTAACATGCGGTAACACATCCACTAGAAGTTACAAGAAAATTAATTCCAAGCATTTCTATATAAACCAGCACATCAGGATGCTGAGAAATTACTAGATCTACTAAAATTTCAATAGATTCAATTACTTTATTTAGAACATATTTTCTTACAGCGAGCCATTCAATCAAAACCATAGAATGGAAAAATAGAGTGAATTGTTTAAACACAACAGCTGAATACCCAACACCACATTGCCAAGGGCCTAATCTCAGCTGTCACTAGCTACAGAGCTGATATTTTATAACATAAAATTACTACTGTCATTAAGAAGTGCAATATCAGTAACTAAGGAAGAAAATAAATAACACCAACCCCTCCTCGCTGACCATCCACATGTATGGAGCGAATATGATCTGCCAAATCCGGGCTGGAGCTGAAGCAAGCGTGGCAGTGGTCCCAACAACAGTTATAAGCAATGTTTTTTGTAGAGGAGGCAGGCACTCCTTGTCCATTCATCATCACCGGAGTTGAACGTCCACTGGAAATTGTGCTGTCTACATCCATAATAGTGCTGCTTATGCTGTAAGAAGAAAGTTCATGTTTGTTACAAACTTTACTTGTTCCATCAATTTTACGGCACTGCATCAGATTCATTTACGTCAAAAAGAATATCTTACACAAAATTATTAATTACGGTTCATCACCTAAAATAAAGCATTCAGCCAGGCAATAGCCACTATCGCTCTACTGCATAACTTCTGGACAGCAGCAAAAAAAGACAGGGCTGGAAAGTTTTACCCCACTCACTAACTTGCCAGAAAATCTTGTGTGGTTGCAGCTACTTCTAAGTCACATCACTCATCCCTTATTTTCACTCAGGGGATGAGGGGAAATTATGTGTGGTCAGACCAGAAATGTATCTACACCTACACCCACAATTGACCCTGAAGTTTTACAGGATGCTGAAGACTCCCACACTTAATTCCTTGCTCTGGTAGTATGTCTGTCACATGCATAGACTAAATTAATGATTTGACCTTGTTTGGGATTGTTGGTTTGGCAGTTTTGGGGTGTTTTGTTTTTTTGTTTTTTTTTTTTTAAGGGTGGGTGGGGGGAGAGGGGTGTGGGGAAGGCTGGGGAAGTAAGCTTTCACAAAGCATTTAGCAGCAACTGTAGGAACATATGGACAGCGGGGTCATTTTTATCAGATGGTCTGTTATGTATCATGACAGATAAAGAGCCAAGCATGAAACTGGACCAGAAAAAAGCAAAATAAAACAAAAAAACAACCACGGTGTTCTTTCTATATTAACGTGAGAATTACCAAGAATTACAGAGGTAGACGGATGTTGTTACTTAATTTTTATCCAGGAACTACAGACATGCCTTTTTTTTTAACCTAGTAAACAGGCTCATCGCCTTTTAGAACCCTTTACGTTTGTCTTCCATAAAGCCACAGAATCAGAGGACAGCTCACCTTTGAAAGGATCTCAGGGAGCTAGTTAGTCAAATTTCCTGCTCAAATAGGAACAAGTAAGATCAGATTGCTCATGACCTTCTACAGTTAACTTTTTAATGGGTATTTTAATGGGAAGTTTCTGCTACCTTTCTAAACTGTTTTTCCAAACATCTGATTAACCCTATTGTGGAAAAAGGGAAAAATTTCCTAACATCTCCTCAGAATTTCTAGTGTTGCAACATCAGTCTGTCATCATCTTCTTCAGTTTACAGTTGACAGCTCCAGCCCCTCCTTTGCTATATATTTCTTATCAGTAATAAAACAGCAATAACCCTCCTATTCTTATTCTAAAACTGAAGAAACCCAACCTCTCAGCTTCTCCATGCACAGCGTTTACTTCAGCTTTCTAACCAGCCTGGGGGCACTCCACTGGATGCTCTCGAGTATGTCACTATCTGGGAGCCATTTGTCCAAATGGACAGAGTAATCCAGAAGCAATTTCAAAAGTGCCAGGTAAAGAGGAAGGATTACTTCTGTTGACCTAATAGATACACCTTTTCTAGTACAGTCTAGTATGTGGCAGTGATATTTACCTAAGTGTCTTTACATTGCGTTCTGAGTAAAATGCATGGAAAAAAATAAAAAATCAAATGGCATTACTTTAAAGGAAATGTTGTTCCATATTTCTGATGCCATACTCACTAGCATTCTAAAGCATATTTTGACATGGGCAAAACAAAAACTACATCATTAATCAAAATTAGAGGATATTACCAGCACATCTGCTCTTTTGCTTTAAAATAATTTCACAGAATGGCCCAGGTTGGAAGGGACCTGGAATCATGAATCTCCAACCCCCACCACCACTGGCAGAGCCACCAACCTCGACATTTAATAGCAGACCAGGCTGCCCAGGGCCCCATCCAACCTGGCCTAGGAAACTCAGTTCATCATACTCCTTTTTTTCCTTTAACCACTGCTAGCTAGCATCTTTTTCCTGATTGCAAAATAGCAATTTCCCTTCTTCGTATTTCTCCCCTCCTCAACCATAGGCATTTCACTGTGTTTGTTAGTACCAAATTTCATGCTTTAGTTAAGATAACGGACTCCCTTTACAAAGCTTTCCAGTTAGAATGTATCCTGAACAATTCCCTTTGGAGAAAAAAATTAAAAAAAAATTAAAAAAAGTAAAGTTCTCCAGACCTTGTCAACAGGTTTCTGCTTTTATAGAAGTCTATCAAACATGAATTTGCTAAATATTACACAAATATCATCTTCTATTTTTCAATTTCAAAAAAAAAGACCTAATCCCTCACAAGGCATGCCTCCTCCCCATGAGAGCCACACTGGCTTCTTTCTGCTACGCAACATTTTCCCACATGCCCCTTATTTATTTTGTTCCCTTTTCTATATCCTGAACATGTACAGCTTTCAATGCCCCACATCTCACCCATCTTCTTTCTTCTGTACAAGTAGCAGCCTTGGTTCCTTTCATAACACGGGTTCACAGCGATAAAGCAAAAGCGGCCAACAGAAGCCTACAGATATGGTTTTGAACCTGTTCCATGTTTCTGTCTTTTCTCAAAAGTCTCATTTATCATCGCCAGAACCTTCCAAAAACACAACTAGAGCTGACTTGAAGTTACAGGCCCAACAACGCTAAGAGTCTCTAACTACAAAATACTAGTAACAGCTGTTAGTATCCCTCTAGGAAGACACCAAACTTTTTACTTTAAAGTATGTTGCAAGCAATCATGTTTTTTCCCCAATGCCAGGTCCATAACAGATGTACCAGGAGACTGACACTTCTACCTTCCTTATCTGATACCTGTACCAAAAGTTATTCTTGAAAGTAAAATCTGTAAGATCAGGTTATAAAAGCAAAAACTACCGACAGACAGCAGTCTGCCCTTGTGGTTAACACCACCAATGGTATCCTGGGGTGCATTAAAAAGAGTGTGGCCAGCAGGTCAAGGGAGGTGATCTTCCTCCCTACTCTGCTCAGGTGAGGCCACATCTGGAGTACTGTGTCCAGTTCTGGGCTCTCCAGTTCAAGAAAGACAGGGAACTTCTGAAGAGAGACCAGTGGAGGATGACAGAGATGATTATTAGGGACCTGGAGTGTGTTCTTAGGAGGAAAGGCTGAGAGACCTGGGGCGGTTCAGCCTGGAGATGGGCAGGAGTGAAGTGGATGCGGACAGGCTCTTTTTGAAGGTGCCCAGCAACAGAACAAAGGGCAACGGGCACAAACTGGAACACAGACAGTTCAATCTGAACATAAGGAAAAGCTTCTTTAACGTGAGGGTGAAAGAGCACTGTAACAGGCTGCCCAGAGCAGTTGTGGAGTCTCCTTCTCTGGATATATTCAAAACCCATTTGGACACTTTCCTGTGCAACCTCTGGTAGGGAAGCTGCTTTAGCAGAAGTGTTGTACTGGAAGATCCCTAGAGGTCCCTTCCAATCCCTATGACTGCGTGATAAAAAAAAATAAGGCTACTTAATAACCAACCGTTCCTCCGACACATCCAAGTTCAAGAGTTATCCTAAAAGTTCTCTCAAAATCAGCATTCTGAAATAGTTTTGAATGTGTTTGAGATGGCACGTAGCCTGACCAATTCTGAATATAGTAACACAACACTGACCCATGGTTCCAACAGGGAACAGTTGCTCAATCAAGGACAGCCAAGTACTACAGGTGCCCTATTAATACAACAGCTGCTTCAGATCCTTTCAAGCGGATAAATAACCATAACTTTATCATGGTTGACAGGTACTATAGAGTTCTATCCATGTTTTAAACAGAAGCTAAAGCTTCCAAGATTTGTACAGTCAAGTCCATGTTTCCATATCCACTGAAAGCATTAGGACCATTCTCAAAAGCCCCACACAAAGGCATTGGCAAACATTTGTCTAAGAAGAGGTACGGACCTGATAACCGGAAGGACAGACCAACAACAGTTATTCAAGCACGGCTCTCTCAAGGGTTCCCTGCTTTTAAAGCCTGGTCTGAAGGGTGAAAATAACAAGAAAACACAACCCAGTACAAATTCTGTGAAGGACAAAGTACGCACATCTGCATACATGTGTTTGGTTTCACCAGTTCACAAGCATGGAATCTGAAGAATTTCTCTAAGCTGTAATACAAAAATTCATTGAGCATCCTGTAGCAGGAGACTGCTAAGGAGCTACTTACATTATAAGTGCAATGCAACAAACACTGACTTTACAATACAAAACCACAGCTCTCTTAATTTTTACACATCAGGAAATGCAAGTTCAAGGGTTTCTTTCCTTTTTAATCCTCAAAATGCTATTCTACTTGTAGAAAACCATCCTTACTGCTGAGGAAAAACATTCAAGAGATGGAACTAGTGATAATGATCCAGCAAAAGATACTATGATAAATAGATGTGTTAATGACACAAGAAACCAGCAACACTTAAAAAGCTAATCTGATTTGCAACAGTTTAATGTTTGCCTTGTTTAGCTCTAATAGCCTAAGTGCTTGCTAAAGGCTAACAGATTAGTGTTGCATCCCTGAAGGTATTTAAGGCAGGTATGGACATGACACTAAGGGACGTATTTTAGTGGTGGGACTTGCTAAATCAGGTTGACCATGATGATTTGGAAGGTCTTTTCCAACCTAGATTATTCTACAGCTGCTATCAAAATTAAGTACTATAAGAACTGGAATAAAAGAAGGTTGCCCATAACACTTCAAAAGAAGTAGCATATAGAATTTCTTGGAAGTTTATCTTCAAGTGTTACACTGGACTACAGTTCTTCAAGGTATGCGAGACAAAGTAAAAATGAAAAAGGAACTGAAATCCAGCTTGGTCATAGTAGGTCAGTACTTCATTTAACACAAGTCCTGCGTTCTTCTTGCTTGCATAACTAAGACATTAACAGTACAGATGAATACTGCTGTAGCAGGACCTAAACAGCTCAACCGCTTACAGAACAAAATGATCAGGGTCACACAATAAAGGATCATTTTCTGGTTGTTCTCTCAACAAGCTCCCATAAAAAGCAAGAAACTTGCTTCTCTGACATTCCTTTTCTAAAAATGACCCAATTTAAAAAAAACTCAAATAGTCGTTTTATTTCATACCTCCAAAAGCAATCAATTTTAGGTTATCATCTGCATAGCAGTACTTCAACAATTGAGATTTTTTAAAACCTTTCTTCCATCTCACTTAGTGAGTATTGAGTCAGTCAGGAAAGACTATGAAGAGAATGAATGAGAGACCAGCAACATCTTTCCCCTCCGCCGTGTTTTGTACAGCAGAAGCACATGCACATTTTGTCTAGCAGGCCACACACTGAGAAAACATCAAGAAGCTTTTCAAATAAAGTTTGCAGATATATGGCATCGGAGGAAACACTGACTTGGAAGACCAGTTGACTTTCAATTTCAAGATCAAGGAGAAAAACTATGATGGATTTCGTAAACAGAACCGTGGCTGCTGCTGAAGTCTATGAAGATTTAATTGCAACACTTTTTGCTCAGTCTGCTCATTTACCTGATATTCACTGGCATCTCAGAAAGGGCATGAGAGCAAGGTGTACACATGGGTAAGACTGCAGACGTCCCATCTCTTTGCCTAACCCGCTAGAGTCCTGACCTGAAGCTCATCAACCCAGCCCAAACAGGGCTGGACTGCTACAGCAGTGTCTGTGTATCTTTCAAGCCCTGAATAGGAAATTCCAATCCAATCTGACCTTGGATCATGCTGTGTAGAAAAAGTTACATAACAAAAGGGAAAGCAGTAATGGTGAGTACATCTTCTGCTCTGCTTTCTTTTTGCTTTCTCCTTTAACGTCCACAGAGCATGTAAGTGAGAGAGCAATAATAAGCATCAGAGAACAGAGCAAAGTAAAGAAAGACATTCTGACAAACTAAAGATACCGAAACAAACTGTAGCTAAAAAATTGAAAACAGTTCTTTTTTTTCCCCCAGTTCTTTTTTTCCTCCCCCCAAGTCCTTTTTCCTCAGCCGCGAGATCTGTTTAAATCCTGACTGCCACTATCAAAGCAGAATGACACTAGTTCAACTTAAGCGCTTGTGGCATTCCCCTATTGCTAGTGACAGACAGGTCTGGGTTTGCTCCCGAGCTGTAAGCAGGCTTCAGCTCCATTGTAACGGATCTATAGACCATAGCCTGATGAAGAACATTAGATATTTGAGTTTCAGAGAGTTCAACTCAGGGGTCATCCCAAACAATAGAGCATCAAAAACAGTCACTGCTGGAGAGAGCCTGCATACACAATAGCTGTTTTTAAGAAGCATCGTTCAAAAGACTGACTAATTACTAAAATTTAAAACTGTTACAGCAAGCACAACTTAGTCTTCCAGACTGTTTCTCCCTACTTTCATCCTAATCCAAAACACTAGAATGAACCTTAAGTTAAAATCGCAGCCCTAGGGGCAAGAACTGAATGCTGTTCCAAATCGCCTCGCTACACCAACACCTAATTTTACCAAGTCTGCAAATGCTGGCAAACAATGCCTTCCAGATGTAGCAAGGTAGAATGGAAAGTATCACATCTTCTCAGAAGAGCTGAACCTTTTCCCTTTATTACGGCCAACAACTTTGAAATGAAACTGACATTTAAAGTGCATTCATTAAGCAACGCAATTAACGCAAGCTTAGCTAAAGGAATCATTACCTCAAAGACACTGTTGGAGGTCTTATTTTTACATTTTAGCTAAAAACAATCACGCTGATAATGAGGATGTATTAAGACGTATATTTAAGCATCACTTTAATATTAAAAACCTTCATACCTGAGCAACCTATGCCAAATGTGAATCAAATGCATCTAACTGATTAATTCAGTCCAAACTGTACTTAGAAACAACCCTTAGTCTGCAACATTAGCAATAATAGCTACATAGGGCAGCAATAAGTTAAAAACACACGAAAAAATTTCTTCTAGCATATTCAGTCTCGGATTATTATTCTCCTTTAAGGATCTGAACAAAATTAAGCTATTGTTGGAACTGCATAAGTACAAGTATTTCCTTTCGAGGGAAAAAAAAAATAAAAATCCCCAAATTCATCCCAATTTAAAATGCACAAATTTCAAACCACATAACTTACCACACGCACATTTGGGCACTAGCTGCTGCGTACAGTTAAACGTGAATGAAAATATAATGAGCCTGTGATTTAATGCACTGCAAAAAACGGGGTATTGCACATCATTCCTGACACACACTTAGCTCTCGGAGTTGATTGATTTCCGCACAACTGCAAGTAATCCCTTCTATTGAATTTGATGAATGAAACGCCCCAATTTTCTTCCCCCCGTTTTTGTTTTTTTTTTTTTTTTTTTGTTAATCTTTCAGAACAACAGACAGTAGGGGTTTAGAAATAGCATCAACAAAAAAAAAAAAAAGGAGCAAGAACAGCGTAAATGTATTTTCACTTTCCATAAGACCCCATTAGCCACCAGGTACCAAGCACATGCACAAAAGCCCAACCAATTTACAACTATATTTTTAATGTCTGCTACACATATTCCCCACAGACCTTAACTGAAGTAACCTTCCCTCAGGCAAAATTCAGACCTAACAGATGGGCCTTATACCATGCCCTTGAGGGTCAACAAGCAGTAGTTCTGTCTGATCAACAGGAGCTCATTGCAGAGTTACAGTACCTCCACTGAGAATGCTCAGCATCCAGTCCCCAGATGTTCAGTACATAAGCAAAGGACCCAGATGATCGCAGCTAACATCGGGGGAAATGGCCTTGACAGTTCCTATAATAAATAACCTCATCTTGCAACACGATAATTTTAAAACCAACACAGATTTCAGGGAATATACACTGCAGTGTTGCTAAAACCAACACTTCAGAGCAGCCATCAAGCCACACTAAATGTGACTCATTAATCTTCTGAAATATATAGTGCTGATCAAGTCGTAAAGCATCAAATCTACAGAAAATTGCCTCCGACTAGATGAAAGCAGAATTAACAATCAAGAATCCAAATGCTACAAATCTCACTGAAAGTAGGTGAATATTTTAAGGATAAAAAATACTGCTAGTTTCTTTAGCTTCACTAGCCTGTGAAACACCTCGTCATTTCTACATGAAGCTTCAGCTACTTTGTTCCGATCCATATGAAGGAAGCCTAAAGACGACTGAAGTGGAAGACTCAGAGGAGAAATACATACACATATTAAAAAAAAAAAAAGACAAAAAAAACCCCCACCAGGATAATGGAAACCAAACAACAGCTGCTTCTTACAACAGCTTCAAGGGTTAAAACCTGAAATTCCAACAGAAAAGCTTTTACAATGTGAAAGACCAAATCACAATTAGGTACTAATCCCAAAACAAAACAAACAGCATCAATCCGGATCATTCAATTACAAATGCCAAATCAAAACAGAACAAAAACTGAAAGGAAAAAAACTGAGGTGCTTAGTGACACATCAGAGCTCTACATTATCTTCACACTGCTAGGAAAAGTCAAGAGAGAAAAGGTTCACAAGCTTCCCAACCGTCTATCTCTTTCCAAAACAAGTAGAAGTCCAGGGCATAAAACAGACCACATAGCAGCTTTTCTTCCTTTTTAAAGCCAATAAACTCAGAAGTTATTTACACTATTTCCTATAGACTTCCAATGTAATCAATATTCAAGTGAAGACAAATCCTCACAAAGCTTGAAAATGAGCAAGTGATCAATCCTGAGCTCCTACCTATCCTTGACAGAAAACTCTATCATCTGTCCCAGGATTTTTTCTTCCTAATGTGTTTATCACTTCCAAACACAGAAGCAATTCTCCAAAGTAGCATCACATGATTAACTCTTATTTCATGTTCTACTCAACAACAATATACGTAGATCAAAGCTGCTAAAAACTGGAGCAGGAGACAACTTTAGAGGTACAAGTGACCTTAGCACTCCTCAACACCCCGAATTACCAAACTGGCCCTTAATTCAAAACAAAGTAAGAATCAATTCAAATGGCTTTGTATTAAGATTCAACAGTCACTGACTTTCAAGAAACATTACACAAACTTTACCACCAACCTCTTCACGGTAGTTATTCTATTAGAACATCAAAAATCAGGATTACCGGTACTCAGTAAACATTGTGCTAAGCACAACTACAGACACGTGTCCAAGCAGATTTAGATTTCCTTGCGTTATGATCTCCAAATAATTACACGAAAAGTGAGATTAAAATAGCTCACAAAACAAGAGACCACCAAGAGCCAGCAGAATGGTGAACCTGAACACCTGCCTGATCTTTTTAGTTCTCCTTCCTGTCTTTGGTAAGTTTGATAAACTGTTCACACAAGCAACACGTACGCTTCTACCACTAAGTTTCTACAATTATCAATTTAATTCTCCAAATCTAACGTTTGAGTTCCATAAGCAAATCGGCCCCCCATATTTTAATGGATGCAGTTTGACCGCAGCACAGAAATGCCATAAAGCTTTGGAGCTCCTATAAGTGTATTTTGTTTGTTTGCTCTTTCATTTATCCAGCAAGTAATCCAGAGATGATCATCAAAGCAGACCAGAAATGGAACTACCTGCATTTCTAACAAGTTTTTTTTGTTGTTGCTGTTCTTAATTGTCTTTAAATAGAACACATCCAAAGTAATTTCTTGACTAATAATCATCAGTTTCTGAATTTACGAAAACCTACCACCAGCAAGAAAAAACTAGTGTATGCACATAAATCACAATCAAAACAGAAACAGATTGCAGAACGCTAAATGGCTAAAAAGAGAAGGATAATCCGCATAGCAACAAGAAATGAGAATGCACGGATAAAAACAAGCCAGAACTACATGAACTGTAAGTCCATCACTGTGCTGTAAGTCAGTATCTTCTGTTCACACCTGTTTTAGCAACTCCTATCCATAAAGCCCGCTGATAACCAAGCAGCACAACTCCACAGCTGTTCAGGGGCAAGGGAAGAAAAATCTAATCACCACAAAAAAAAAAAATAGTACACGTCAGCAAAATTATTCTGTGAAAGTGAAGGGGAATTAACCTAGCAAGTAAGAGATGCATTCTAAAAACACTAAAGATAGCAAAGGAAAAGAGTAGTACTTGGTGATACAGCATTTCCCAAAAGCACCTTCAGGGTCTTTCTAATTTTAAGTGAAAAGCAACAACAAAGCAACTTCTGGACAAGAGGAGAGGAATAGAAGGGAGGATAAAGACCACGATAACCCAAACTGCACGAGTTAAGAAAGCACTAACTCCCTTAGAAGCACTTATGCTCCTTAGTCATTTGGATGCTTTAACTTTTTTTTTTTTTTTTTTAATTAAACCTATACTTCACACACATTATTCTGATGCAAATTTCCCATAAGGAAAAGACCTAAGAAATGTTCTGTGCTGCTGTGGCCTCACCTTGAGCACTGTGCGGAGTTCTGTATGCCACAATATAAGAAGGACGTAAAACTATGAGAGAGCACCCAAAGGAAGGCTGCGAAGATGGAAAAGGGTCTGGAGGGCAAGGTGTGCGAGAAGTAGCTGAGGGCCCTGGGTTTGCTCAGCGCAGAGCAGAGGAGCTGAAGGGAGGCCTGATGAAGGCTGCACCTCCTCACAGGGAGTGGAGGGGCAGCCCTGAGCTCTGCTCTCTGTGACAGCGACAGGGAACAGCACGGAGCTGTGCCAGGGGATGGGCAGCTGGGGGTTAGGGACAGGGTCCGTACCAGAGGGCGGTGGGCATGGAATGGGCTGCCCAGGGTAGTGGGCACAGCCACAAGTGCTGGAGTTCAAGGAGCATTTGGACAGCATTCTCAGACAGAGGGCTTGGATTTCGGTGGTGCTGTGTGGAGCCAGGACTTGGATTCAATGATCCTTGTGAATCCCATCCAACTTGGGATATTCTGTGATTCTATACATCAATCCTAAAAACAAGCCTGCAAAACTGTTTATTCAACATCCGAATAGATATATTACTGAGAAACCAACCTAGGAGAAAATGTATCAGTCAGGGAGAGAATTTTGTACAGTGTGACAACTGGTAGTATTTAAAAACGTGTTTTGAAATTCTTTTTGAAGCAGTTGCTAATTTTAGAGTAAAGCTGTTTCTAGATTAGGTGTAAATACCAAGAAAAGGGAACAGTATTGCAAACACTTCATTTTGACAGTATTAGACCAAGAGAAGTTAGAAAAGCTCTTCAAGACAGAAATCAAAGGAATTTAAAATAGCAAACACGTAGAGGAAACAAAACACAGCTGAGAAAGTGTGTTATGAATCACCACCTCTCCAGAGCTGCTTCCACTCTCCTGGATCACCTACTTTGATTATCTAGATTGTCAGCCACAGACTATTTGGGCTTATGCATTTACAGAACAAATTCAGGTTATCACCGGAGCTGTAGCATGCAGATCAACAAATAACAAATACAGTGAGGAAACCTGGAATGCAAAATGTCAGGAGAGCAGTATGAAGTACAGCAGATTAAACATGCATGTTTTGTGATATGACAGCAACGAGGACATACACAGAAGCATTACATATATCAAGAAACTGTAAGCGGCTCTACGTTAAAGACACAAGTAACACTTTCATTTCTGAGAAACCATTTATTTCCAACTCGATCATCTCCCTGGAGTCAGGAAACAGCAACAAGTGCTTTGTAATTTCAATCTTTACTGAAACACATTCAGTAGTTAAAAGAGCTTTTTTTAAAGCGTGCTTTCCACTTCTGAGAACCATGTTTAATACTACATCTAATCAGTACTGGAAGTTAAAAGCTTTCAGGCACGATGTCAAAGAAATGCCACCAGTTGTCACCATTACAGTCTCATTCTCCAAGCCTCAGGATGGCTACTCCCACCCCAACCACCAAACTCAAAAAACAAGCACACATCAAAACAAACGGAGAAAGAAAGAGGAGACCAAAACTCCCCTTCCTATTTCAGTTATCCCTCCTATGACAGATTAGGTTTGACTTAGAGAAAGACACAGTCAGACACAACAGCCTTCTGCGAAGCACCAACTTCATACTTTATGGAAGAGTCGTTAACTCTCAAGTAGTAATCAAGCATTGAAAGCAGAGAAACTAGAGAAGCAGAACTCCACTAACAGATTCAGTCCGTAACAGAAAGATCTGAAGGTGTGATTTTGTTCTGCTGGACGCTGAATTAAGTACCACATCTACAATTCATCTAAGCCACAGTTCGGCATTCAAACCAGCCTCGGGAAATCTACCCGTGATGTGACAAAAATAGACTTGTTTGAAACAAAAAAAACTCACAATTCTCTGCTTACTGCCGGTAATGAAATTGTTTTCTTCGGGCTTTAAGATCTTTTATATTTGGAGCCTGAGTTACAAATACAATAAGCTGTAACAATCAAAATAAGGACTTTGCTGGAGCTTTACAGGGGAACTGGTAATTTGCACAAGGTGCTGCATGGAACAACATTAATAATAAGCAGAGACTCTTTATGCTGTACTCTTATTAAAGTACACTTAAAAATGACAGAGCAACTATACATGGCGCATCCGCAACTACAGACTTTCATGATGGTATCAAATCTTTCACTTTTATACCACTATCACATAAGTCAGCATATGCCCTCGGTAACAATCCATTAAAGAAAGCATCCTTTAAAACCAATCAACTGAAGAAGTTTTGGAGAAGATATTTAAGACCTTACATTCTAGTACAGAGAATCGCACAGTGAAGAAAATGGGGGGGGGGGGGGGGAGGGGGAAGCAACACCACACCTTGCCTGAGATGCTGCGCATTTCTTTCCTCAATGATTTATTTTTTAGTCTTGCAAAATCACAACCTCAGAAAGGCAAACTCTGCTTTAATGCACCGCTAAACGAATGACAGATAGCAGGCATAATACGGAATGTTTATGCTTCATTTTCTAAGACAAAAATATCTAAGCACATCCATTTTCTAAGCATGAACAACTTTGGACACCAGGCATATAAAGCAATAAAAATGAACCAGTCATACAAAAAGAATCTTCAACTTTCAGAATTTTCTACAACTGGCACTTAAAAAAAAAAAAAAAAACAGAACAGAAAATGGAAAGCCTTGCTGTTTGCATGAGTAAGTTCCCTGCTCTCCTCTGTTCTCCCCTGCTGCGTGAGTTCGCAGAGTTTACGTTCCCATCTATTTCAAGGATTCCCCACAATTATTTGCCTCCTCTATGGCAGGCACTGATTTCTCACTTCCTGCAGGTTTAGATCTCGCAGTTTCCTCAAGTTATTACACATAATTCATCTCCAAACACAACAAGAAATCCTGTGTGCATCTCACTTTTCCCCCCTTGCTGGAAATCCCTCCAACGTTGCATCCACTCCCTTCTAAGTCACATCCACACTTTTCCCCCTGTAGCAAATTTCTCTACACACCTCGACCATGCTTAGACTTATTCCCATACTGCTCCCTTCCACGTCAGCTCTGTATATTGCTCATTCCCTCATCACTGTTATCTAATTGAATAGCATTTTGGATTTGTTATTAAAAAAGAGTATAAATATATTAAAGCTATTGGAAAGACACATAGATCTAAGTAACACTGGCTACACCGGAATATTTTTACTGCATCACCCAGAAAGTCAGCTTAACCAATGAATGAGTAACTCTAGAAATGAATTATGTCACATCGTTGCCAAATGGTCGCTCAGGCTGCACGCAGCGCACAGCTTAAGTGGGCAGTGGAGAGAGAATAAATAAAGCATTGCAGCTCCTTCCACTACTGCTGGGAAATTCCCTGAAGTTGCCCACCAACCAAAGCCCATATTCAAAAGTTACCGGACTTTACGGTGTCATAAAATTAAACAAAATACACACAGACTTAGGTGGTATTTGTGCTCGATTTGCACATCCACACATCTCATATACTGAATAGGAAAATATTTTTCTCAAATTCTGTGAAGGGTATTTAAATAATACTACAACAGTTCATTACACCAGCCTCTTTCATCTAGTCCACAAAAAGGCCTCACGTTAACCACTCAATTACATCAAGCAACGTCTCTAGTAATAAAGATAGTACCTGTTGAAAATACCTAGGCTGCTTTGTCTTTCCGTCAAAAGCTATTTTCTGCACTGCCTGAACAGAGCAATTATAGAAACAGGAGTTTTATTTTACAATTTGAAAGCAAATAACCTCAACGAGTACAGACACAACACAAATACTCGGCAGAATTTTGGAGTCTCAGGTCTTCATAGCCCACTGTAACACATCAGCATTACACACACTGAAAAAAAAAAAAAAAAACCCTAATGACTTAAACACCTTGCCGTGTTAATGAATGATTCTTCACTTCCTGGATAGGAACATGTGAGACTATGCAGCAGAGAGGCCTAAAGCACTTTCTAATCTGGTCACACGGATACATGAAGCATACCTATCAGTACCATATGCCTTCCTGATTATATTTCAGTTTTACTGCTCTGCCTTCATAAATATCACTCTTACCATTCACATGTGGCTGCCTAGCCAGCCCTGAAAATTATTCACTTCTGAAGGTTTACAGACAGCATTACGTAAGAATTGTATTTAGATCTTTAAAGTACTAATATTTTAAGATCAGTCTACATATTAAAAGCATGAAGAAACTTTCATTTTAAATAAATTTAAAAAAAAAAAAAAAAAACAACCCTAAGGTTAGATTCTGAATTTTTCAAGTCTAAAGCCTCTTAGCAGTCAACACGTTTAGTTTCACTCTGCCTCATTCCATTCCAGAAAATGAACAAACCCAACAAAGATCTCAAGTTTTATTATTAAAAAACCCACCTTCCTTGAAAGGGCTATTTTCAAGATGAAGCGAAGAGCCGCTCACTTCCTAAATGGAAACAGAATAATAGCATTTCTAGAAGTATTCTACAAGTCTAATGTTCAGTTAGGTTTCCTTGAATAGGATTTTAACAAGTTTTCTTAGAAAGTTGAGGCTTCAGATGTTACACTGACAGTTCCTCTCAGTAATTGACTTCATTGGTGAAGAACAACGGTGATAAAGCCTCAAACTGGCTGCTCTGTGAAAAAGATGAACGATACTCATGCCTGTGCATGAGGAAAAGTTGGGTCCAGCAACAACTTGCTACGTTTGGCCTACCAGCCGGTCAGTGAGCACCTGGGCACTGGTCAGCGAAACAGCTTGTGCATACCCCAGCTGCAATGTATTCTCTTCCAGTGCTTCTTTCTTGGTCAGAAAGAGGATGGAGCAAAGGATAAACTCCTAAAAAAGGCTGAAGATCGTGTAAGAACAAAAGACCAGAGGTAACCTCTAAGGCAACGGAAGAGAAATAAAAGGCAAATTCACCAGGGTGAAAAAGAAACACCACTTCATACAGCTTCATTAGTTCAGTAATTTCCGCTACGCATTTTGTTAGAATTGTAATTAAACGAAATCTGATAAAATTTCAGTGAACTTTGGATTTAACTACGCAACCATAATAAACTTTCTGCTAAATAAAATACTGAACTGATTTCAGTGATCTAACATTAAGTATTTCTAAGTAAATATCACAGTTCAGCAATAAGGCACCACTGAGCTGCAGGCGCACCTTCACTGCATTCATATCAGCTGATTTATACCCAAATCCATGCATACATGTAGGCCTAGTTTTGCAGCCCAGTGATGAACTCAGCTGTTTCTGTAATTAACTGAATCATTACTCTCGATTTTAAAGACATATCAAACGTTTCTCAGCATTGTACCAAGGCGTCCTGCTCCAGAGAAATGAGCAGAAAGGCATCTATCCTTTCAACACTTGTCTGAAGCTAGGGAAAGGCACAGGAAAATTACCAGCATTCACATGTTGATATTAGTCTTTATCTGGAGGATAACTCAACCTGAATGCAGATTCTTATCAGTGAGACAGCAGATACAAACTCACTCAAAAGCAGCGGGCAAGCTTTTGCACAGCAGTGGGAACACAGCTCAAATCCCAGGAATAAAATGCAAAGGGTATCTGCAGTCATTCCAGACTTTGCACTGAACTCTCATTACTAATATCACTGAGCAAAAAATGCCACCTGGTCGTTCTAAATACCAGTGTGGGGTTTGCTTCTTTCGTTTCTGTTCTTGGGTCATTTTTTCGTTTGTTTCTTTTTTGGGGGGAGGGGGATATGGGAGAGGAGAGGGGGTGTAACCTGTTAGAAATGCAGTACCAAGTGAACGTGCGTTTAAAAATAGCTGACCAAAATTCAACTCAAGTTTTAGGCACCAATATTCAACATCAGATTTAGTTTTTGTTTTGTTTCAAATACCTATGGATTTCCTACAGTAATGCTCCAAATTATTTATTCTCTTTGATAAGCAGATCTCTCAAAATAGATTCAAAGCATTAGTATTAGAAGTAGATGAACAGTAGTCATGTCTTGATTGCATGCAAGATTCTCCAGCTTAAATGTCACATCTGCAGTTCACTTAATAGTTCATAACACTAAACCAAAACGAGACAGACAACACACTGAAATGAAACAACGATAAAGATCGTACTGAAAGAGAAATTCGATCACTTAAGGAATTCCAGGCCCTCACCACACCCTCTTATTTATTCAAATTTGCTAAAGAGGAAACAAGAAAAAAATCCCAAGCCTCGGGGCATAATCTGAATGTTAGCAAACCTGCCTATAACAGGAGAATCACTACTGAGTTCACCGTTCTAACACCTCCCTCTGGTTTAACCGAAGAATAAGAACTCAAGCACATCAGATCATTTCTTCACTCAGAGGTAATTTTACAACACAACAGTCCACAAGACAAGATGATGTCAACTTCCTTAGGTCTTCAATGACAAAACTGGAGTCTCCATTCAGGACACAAGCAGAAAGTAGACATCAGAGTGCTGTACAACGTACTGTTTTATAGAGAACATCACTGAACAGATCTGGCCTGCTCCCAGCTTCTTCCAGGTACTCCACCATCCCATCGTGCACACTCTTAAGGCTTTTCTGTGCTTCCCCTACCATCGGCAACTGCCTGCCTAGCTGATCACCCTAAGGACGTACATCACGTTCCAGCTGGCTTCTAAGGGGCAGCAATAATTTTCATCGATAGGCCAAGGGACCTGTTGGACTACGTGTGGCATCACTGTTTTTGCTGTCTCCCCCACTGCAGCAAGGAATGTCATCAAAATGAGTTTTTCTATCGCCAGAAATAACAAATGGCACTCTGAGTTGTGTGGCTCTTTTCCTACTCAACTCAAGACGCAGGCTATGAAATTACCGTACAAAATTACCTCTCAGCATCCCTATGTTTTCAGCGTGGGCATTGAAGACAAAAACTTTGAAAGATTAAAACGAAAAACACAGTCCTAATTTAAAACTACTGAACACAAAGGGCCCCCACTCCTGCAACTGAGTCTGCTCCAAAGGTACTGGAAAGGAGCAATGAAGAGTGCACGCACAGATTTGATTGTGCCACTATAACAAGGGGAGCCTGAAAACAATGACAGAGAAAGAAACTAGTACACCAGCTCTGAAGTGTATGAGCAAGACATAATGGGGCTGCACTGCCAGAAAACCCCTGCAACTGATTCCAGTTATTTCCTTAACCTACAAATTGAGACAGACTCACAAAAGATCAAGATGCAGTGCAAAGTTTGATTTGGTAGAAAACAAAAAGAGACGATCCTAAACCTCAACCAACCACATACCTGTTGTTTCCCTAGAAATCTACTCCCGTGCTTACGTGATTTCATGTAAAACTCCACGTGAAAACAGACAGAAGAAAAAGAAAAAAGAAAACCCCGCCACCTTCCTATCTTACAGCAAGTTTGAAGGAAGAAAAAAAATCCCCCAAGTCCTCAAGTCTCAGAAGTCAGGCAGAAATCAAAAGAATGGACTTTTTTTTTTTTTTTTTTTTTTAATTTTTCTAAGGCTTCCAGATCCACCGCACGGTTTGGGGAACTGACTCACGAGGGTTTTATTTAACACGCGAGGCTGGACCTAGAAATGCCACACTCCCGCAACACGGGCGTTTCCCCTTCTACTCAAATTTAACCTAACATATAAACAAAGCATGTACCTGTACCAAAACAGATAATCCTTCAAGCTCAATAACAAAACTATCTTAAGAAAAGTAACAATTATTATTCTTTGTATTAACAACAGCAAAGCCCAAGGCTTTCTTAAAGCCAAATTGAAAAGGAAAAGAATAAAAGAAGTTTCTAAAACTATTTTGAAGCACTTATTAGTAAAGGAACCGACATATTCCACTCTTACATCCCTTTTTTTCCATCCTATTTTCCGTTAGGCTGTATTACATACGCCCAAGAAAACCACTAGGCAAGCCGTGCTCCTAGAAGCGTCCAGCCTCTGGGATGAACGAGCCCTGGGAACTGGGCTGTGCCGTCACTCGAGCCTCAGCGAAACGAGACGTGTCCCTTTCACGTACAGAACCTACAGAAATCATCTGCGTTTGGCATTAAACCATTCATCCAAAAATGACTAAGTCTCACACGGCTGGGCCCGGCTTCATCCAGCACACGCTCATCCCCGGAGAAGGGCTGTTCCCTCGCTCCTTTCAGCAAGGTGGGATTTTCCCTTGTGTTCGGCGGCTACCTCAGCTCGCCGCCCGCAGCACGTACGCCCGCGGAGCCGCAGGTACGGCGCGCCCACGGAACAGCGCCCGGCCCCGAGCTGCAGGCACGCTACAACGCGAAAGAATCCCGCCGGCATCCCCCCGGAACCACGCCGGAACCGGAGCGGCCCCGGGGCGCGGCGCGGCCGAACGCCCCCGCCCGGAGCACGCAGCGCACCAGACGGGCAGCGAACGGCCCGCAGCCCCGCGGCCGCCCCTCCGCCGGCCTGACAGCCCCGCGGCCCTCGGGCGGGGCGAGGCCCCAGGACATGGCGCCCGCGGGCCTCCTGCACCGGGCACTGACCTGTCCTCCGAGTCCATGCGGCTCAGCGGCTCCCCGTCCGAGGACATCTCCAGGCTGCCCCGCCGCCCCCCCGACGTGGCGCTGCAGCTGCTGCTGCCGCTGCTGCCGCCGCCGCCGCCGGTGCCGTAGCCCTCGTCGCCGCCGCTGGACACGCTGCTGGAGCTGCTCCCGCCGCCGCCGCCGCGGCCCAGCCCGCCCTCCTGGCCGCCCCGCGGGCCCTTGGGCTCCTCCTTGGCGTCGGCCTCGCTGCTGCCGCCGGGGCTGAGCGAGCGGGTCTCGTCGCTGCAGCAGCCGCTGCTCGTGCTGCTGCTGCCCACCAGGCTGCTCTCCTCCTCCTCGCCGCCCTCCTCCTCCTCCTCTTCCTCCTCCTCCTCGTCTTCGTCCTCCCCGTCCCCGGCCTGGCTGGCGCTCTCCGGGCTGGGCTCCGACATGCTCTCCGCCTCGCCGTTCAGCAGCAGCAGCGACTCCGTCTCCGCCGCTGAGGACGGAGGCGACGACGAGGATCCGACCCCGGCGGCGGCCGCGGCTGCCGCGGCCGCCGCCTCCTCCTCTTCCTCAGCCGCAGCGGCCGCCGCCTCGCCGGGAAGCAGCCCCTCCGGCTCCGCCATGTCGCTGCGAGCGGCCGCCATGGCGCCTGAGAGTCGCTGCGAGCCGAGCCGAGCCGAACGGGGCCGAGCCGAGCCGAGCCGAGCCGGGCCGGGCGCGCGCGGTGGCGGCGGCGTGCGCGCGGCCGGTGCGCGCGTACCCCGGTGTGTGTATGCGCGCGGCCGCGCTCCCCCCGCCCTCGCCCTTCTCACCCGCACAATCGCGCGGCGGCGCGAGCCGCAAAGAGGAGGGGCCCGAACCTCCACCGCCGCACGCGCTACGGAAGGCGCCCGGGGACAAAAACCTGGGGGAAGGCGGAGCGCGGGCTGAGGTCCCGTCTCGAGTGCTGCGCGTCACCGGTGGTCACCGGTGGGCACCGGGGGGGGGGGGGGGGGCGTGCGGGGTGGCCGTCAACCGCCGCCCCGCCTCTGAGGCGCAACTCGCAGTCACTGAGCGGCATCGGGCTCAGGGGCGAAGAGAAAAACTGAGCGAAGTGTGGGAAGAAGGGTGTGGGGCGATGGAAAGCTCTGGAGCTGGCTGGAGGAGGAAGAACGGCGTGCCTTCTCAAGGGTAGGGAGAGAGGCCCCTCGACAAGGAGTGGGTCAGAGTGTGACTCTGTGAGAATCGCTAAGAGAGCTCGGCTGGGACACAAAGGGAACAGAAGGAGGTTTTCAGTGGCACTGGCTGAAAGAAGCGTTAAGTGTAGTCCTGCCGTGCGTCAGGAGAGCAGGCTGTCTGAAGTGCGGCCTCACACCTCCGTTTGCCATAAGAACCTTCCAGGCTGCGGCGTGGCCAAGGCTGAATGCAAAATGCACGTCACTGCCCAAAATGGAAATAAAACCTAAGAGTTAAATGTGCTAAAACCGAGGCAGTTGGTTAATATTTTCCTCATAAACTCAGGCCGGGGTCTGGAGGAATGAGGGCTGGTAAATTCGCTGAGTTGGGAACGTTGCCATCTGAAGAACAGATGGGGAAGAGAGGAAGATGACCAGAATGACCACCAGTCACATACGAGACTTCAGAACAAACTTTGACAATTAAAGTCATTTTAGTATTGGGAAAAAAAAGGTGGGGGGGGGGAGGGATGTAGTTTACTCGAGGCAGATCATGCCAGACATCACTTTTTTTTCCTTGTCTGTATGGACATCAAGAATATCTTCAGTACATTGTCACATGGAAATGATCAGCAATTCGTATGGGATGGGGATTTTCCATAGAACAGGGAGGTGGGTAGCACCCAGCCACAGAGATGAAATTGGGTAATCCGACAAATTTTTGGAGGGGTGGCAAGAAGAAATTAAGCAGAAAGCACTATTTCATATGGATTTTCAACGTGGTATATAGATTAGTCGTGTTTTACCCAATTCTTACTGAACTTGCCACATTTAAAAATAAAATAATAATCATGAACTGGTGGTGGTTTAGCTTAAGAGCAGACGACAAAACTGAACCACAGCTCAGTCCAGAAAGACTTTGTTCTCTGTGCAACAGGAAGAGTACCACCTCCTCAAGTCGTAGCAGGCATATCTAGCATTGCCACAGAGGAACAGGAAAAGTTAGCCACAGAGGATTAAAATCTGGGGAGGGTGCTCCTGAGCCCTACATCAGCACAAGCAGGGCTGGCTGCCCGCCCATCCATCTGCACGCATATCTGTTCTCTGCAACACCGGCAGCCTGCAGTGAGCGATGCCAGCACAGAATGCCACAGTGCTGCGGGAGCACCACAGCCTTGGAGTAAAGGGATGTGACGTTGCATTCGTCTTTGAGAGCAAACAAATGACATCTTTAACCCGCAGAGGAGCATAAGCGAATCTGTGAGACTAACAGCAGTAAAAATGCACGATAGCTTTCCAGATTTCTCAAAACAAGCCTCAGCTAGACACTGGAAATGGCAAGAATATTTTAAAACGAATGAGGACTGTAACGCTGCTTCATCCGCGTAGTGTAAGCATCGCTGCTCTACAGACTCCATCGAAACAATCGCCGAACCCTGAGCTTCTACATCCTCTGCCCCCCCCGCCTTCCCCCGAAGGAACGGCGTGCTCTGTACTTCCCTCTCAGCCCATAAAGGTGTGGCACTCCCGTGGGTGTTATTGTCACTAATCTCATCAGACACGAAGAGCGAGCTTTAAAAAACAACAACAACAACAACAACAACCTTTCGATTCAGTCAGAAGGCAGCAGTATCTGAAGCAATTGCTGTGCCTCTTCTGCACCTGATTTCCCTCTGGAGTTCACTGAAATCAGCTGTGGCGAGGGGCAGAATCAGAGAGGGACCGAATCACGAGAAAACAAAGATCTAAACGGAGTGAAGTGAAAGGCACCTTTCACAGCCTGAGAACGAGCAACGAAAGGAAGTAGGAAACGTATCTCAAAGAACTCCGTGCCCCCCAGTGTATGTTGTCCGAATTCATCCCGCCGTGTTCACAAGCCCGTAGCTGCGTGCTTTCTTCGGAACTCTCGGGTTCTTTGAGGTCATGTGCGCTCACCGGGTGTCTGTGAGCCGAGAGGTGACGGGGATGCAGACCTAACACTTCTCACTTTCCTAAGTACAGCAGTAGGGACGCCGGCTCGTTGGGTAATTTGTGTATTCGGAGAGAGGGAGTGAAACCTTAGGATGCATAGGAAGGGAGGGTACGAATCCACCTAATGGCAGTCACTTAGCGTTTAAAACAGGAGATCAGTGCCGCAGCGGTGAGAACTGCAGCAGTCATCAAAGAAATACTCTGACGATCTTTAGTGCCCTACTTTCAGTTCTTTGAAACCACAAAATCCTGCATGAAGGCTTGGTCCCTGAGCTCCCTAAAGTGTTAAGATAAAGTCCGAATCAAGCAGAAGTAGCAGTGATGACTTAGCTCTCTTGTTACTGACGTTCCTAGGTCACAGTTCAATCAGCTCAGAAAAGGTAATGCTCCCTTTTCTTTCTTGTAGGTTTTTGACTTTTTCATTCCCTGGTTCCAGTCAAAAGATGAGATCTGTCTGAGAACAGGTGAGTCTTAAACTTGGTAGTGTCAAAATCAATTGCATTGGTCTGATAAAAGCCCAAAACAAGAGACATGCTGCTAGGAAATCCATTAGGAAAAAAAACAACAACAACAACAACAACAAAAACAACTTATACGTTCAGTTACACTTCAAGGGAGGATGTTACTTTGTCCTTCACACAAAGGGCTCTGCTATGCTCAGTCTAATTTGAGGTGATCATTACAACAGGGTCAGTACTTTAGAGCTGATGTAGTTATGCTGAAACTTAATAATCCGTGGTACTTGGAAGACTTTCTCAACAAGGTACAAAGGAAAGGAAAAAAACAAAACAAACCCCAAAACCAGCAGGTTAGCGAAAGCTTGTTCACAGCCAAAGAACTGAAGTAGTGCTGTTCTTCGGTAGTACAAGAACAAACAGCCCAGGCAGTCTGGAGGAGATCTGAATTCCTTTGCAGACATAGACACAGCAGAGCACGGGGAAGAAATGAAGAGTGTACTTTTCTTTGTCTTACCTCCGGGTCACAGGGGTGCAGGGAATTCACATTGACAGCAGAATCAATAGTGAGCAGACTCCAAAGCAGTTTCTTCTTTTTCTTGAGTCACAACAATTTCACGTTTTGTTTTGCTTTTTTAAAGAACAATTAGATGAGATCGTCAGAAGATTTGGTACATGCAGTGCAGTCTGTTTGAGCTTTTCTTCCCAGTGTTGATCAGCATCATAATACTATGAGGCATAGCATGCAAGCAAAACAAACCAGTGAGAAAGGCCTACAAAGAGAGAAAAATATGTACCATTGGCCTAAGAGACGGGGAAAAAAATGATGTCCTGCACTTGTTAGGATGGCATGGGAAATCCAGTGAAACGAGACACTTGGTCACTGCACTCTCCTGCTCCTGCCTCCACATGCATGTCTTAAACACTGCAGGAAATTCCTGCTGCCTCTACACCTCATGACTCACCTTGCTCACAACATTCTGCCTGCTCAGCAGTCTCTGGAGACTGCACCCTCCCCTTCTGTCTGCCCCACCCTTCCTCATCCAAATTCGAGGTCTCGAGGAAGAGGCTGCAATTGCCCATTGCTTCAAGTAAGCATCTAGCGCTCATTTCTCACCCTTCCCTTCAGACCAGACTGAAACCACCTTATTCTGCAATCCCAACCCCACCCTCTCCTACAGCACCCAGTTAATTCTCCCTTTAAATTCCCTTCCACGGTGTTTTCTTTTTAAAGCTTTAATCTTTCCCTGTGTTGTTTGCTTGAAAGCAGGCCCGTGACTAGGAAAATTCAAGCACTGTTTAGTCAAAGGAAGGCTGCCAGAACTGTGTGTCAGCTGAAGTCCTTCTTCTGTCCCCACTGGCCTGTGAGCCATCTCTGGTGTTGGAAAACACTTTGGTGATGTGGACTCTAGATATTGCTTGGGTCTGTCTGCCCCTTCTCTCCTACCCAGGTCTTGTTACAGCCCACATGAGGACACACTGCCCCTTCTTTTGTGCAGCACAGTTGGCTGGGAAATTCATACCGTGAACTACAACTAGGAACTGATTTTAGTACTAGCTAGGAGAAAAAAAGATACATAATGCCATTCAGTTGATGTTGAGTCAGGAAAATTCAGAAAGCTTCAGACAGCTCTATTAAATGTAACCATGCACACTACAGGGATGGGGGAAAATGTATGTATAAAAGTGCCAGCAGTTAGTTCAGGAATGGAAAACCCCATTCTGTAGTTCTGGAACTTATCCAAAAGCACATCCTAATGTTCACTGTATTTGCATTTGAGCTATTGTAACAACTTGCAAGATCAGAGCACCCGTGTGCTGAGCCGTGTATGCACACAAACAGTAGGAGGAAGCCCATGCTGCATATAGATACTCTGACACAAGTGAAAGGAACCAGATATTTTACAAACGCATCGAACCTCTTCTTTAAAGTACATTCTAATTGATGTCAGATTTGCTGCCACCTGATACCAAAAGAAAATACAAACGAAAAACAAAAGAAAAAAGGATGAAGATGTGCTTTTGAGTGCGAGGAATTGGAAGGCCTCATAATGTGATTCATTTATGTAGGTTAGTGCTTGTTGCAAAAACTGAAACTGAAGCGCAGAATTTCAAGTAGATACTGTGTAGGTAGGGTAAACTAGCAGTTATTACAGACACAGCTGAGAACCAGCTCAGAATTTGCTGTAGAAGCAGAAGTAACTCGCAGCGCTTCAGGCCTGGTACATGTATCTCTGAGTGTTACTCCTGTCACCCTGTCTCTGAGTCATTGTGAGTTCCACGGACTTGTGTAAGTATATATTAAAAGATGTTTTTCTTTGAAATTATTCAGAAAGGTGTTCACGTTGGAAAATGTACACGGCTGATAAAATACATCATCGGAGCATCAAAAAATGATACACACAATACTCTAGAATAACAAAGAATCATTTTGTTGTGACTATCGTCAATATTTTTACATTTTGACTCAAACGGTGCATTTATATAAATTACCAGAGGCTTTTTCTTGTCCCCATACCTCCTTGTGTGCGTTTTTTACTGGCACAATTTGTTCTTTTTCAAAAAAAGGCAGCAAAAATCCTTGTGTTTCAGAAGAATCAACGTCCTTAAAGGGTGCCATTTAGATTAGTTTTACCTGGAGATAATTAACATATTTGCTTCCAGATTAAAGACTCTTCACGTGCTGTTAATATGAAGAATGCGTGTTTCCTACATTCTTATGCAAAACAGAGCTGGATTCCAGCATTAAATGAAGGTGTGCACCCAACCTCAAATACAGGGCTGCCACTGCTGCGTCCGTTTACTTTCTACAGGTCAGTTACTGCAGACCATTACAAGAAAGGCAGAGGGGGCAATTCCAGCAGAGGGGAATTCTGCCCAACACACCAGTCAGTAAATAACAGCAGGTTGCACAATTTGCACTCGTGGAGATTCTTTTCAAAACCAGAAAAATAATCAAGATCTTGCATGTTGCAAAACCGGTGTGTAACCATTACAACCAAACAGAAACGAATAATGAATTGAATGCTAATTAAATACAAATCACAGTTTGGAAGGAGTACAAACATGCAGCAGCTTTTGCATGTTCTTCTAGGATTGCTTTGAAAATGCCTTTCTCCAGTGTACGGCCTTATCTAGAATACTCGTTTTTAACAGAACAATTAACTTTATATATATATATATATATATATATATATACTTATATAGTTATATATATACTAATATACATATATATCTATATATAGTTATGTATATATATAACTATATATATATAATTATAATATAGTTATAATATATATAGTTATATATAATGTATATATTATTATTATTAATGTATATATATATAAATATGTACTTAAGAGCAAAGCAGGTTTGGTGACACCAACCAGGACCAGCCAAAAGTCCAGAAATTGACAGAAAACTCCACAGCTACAAAGCAGAACTGCAGTGCATGCCAGCAGGCCTCATAGAAGTTTAGCCCAAAATGTGCAGCTAAGAACGCACATATGCCCCTCTCAGCTTATCTTCCAAAGAATCGGGCCTAATTCCTCTTTGTTTCAGAGATGCACTGGCAAAACTAGCATTTGAAGAACAGAAAAGAAAAAAGGCTCACAGTATATACTATATATATATATATAATATATATAGTTATATATAATGTATGTATTATTATTATTAATGTATATATATAAAAAACTATATTATAACTATATATATATATATATATATACTCTATATAGTATATATATACTATATAACTATATATATAGATATATATGTATATTAGTATATATATAACTATACATATATATATATATGTATATTAGTATTTAAAAAAAATAGATTAAAATCTCCCTGTCGAATTTTAGTTATGGGGTTTGGGCTTTTTTTTTTTTTTTTTTGCTCTCAAAAGAATCTTGTGACTTTCCAAGATGAAGCTCTTGTGAACACGTGTCCTTCCACCCACAGCTGTGGGCTGCGGCGGGCCCAGTCGGGGGTCCTGAAGGGACTGGAGCCTCTGCCAGATGGTGAGAGGCTGAGGGAGTTGGGACCGCTCAGCCCATCGTGTGAAGGCTGAGGGGGGGACGGATAAATAAATACCTGCTGGGAAAGGTAAAAGTTGAAGCCAGACTCTTCTCAGTGGTAAGAGGCAAAGGGGCTAGAGGAAATGGGCAGAAAGTAAAATACAGAAAATTCTATTTAAACGTAAGAAATAACTTTTTTCACCATGAGGGTTGTTAAGCACAGAAGAGATGGCCCAGAGACATTTGGGAGTCTCCGTTTCTGAGAATGGTCACAACACATCTGGATGTGGTCCTGAAGAACCTGCTGTAGCTGCCTGTTTTGAGCAGGGGCTTTGGACTAGATGATCTTCAGAGATGCTTTCCCACCCCAACTCGTCTGTGATTCTGTAAAGCTGAGATGTTATTTCCATGTCACAGAGACACAGGCGTTGTCATATCTGCAAAAACAATAAATATTTTTCTGTGTTTAGAGGTATGGCCATATACCCTGGCTTTGTCCCACATCCACATGGGGGAGAAAACCATGTTCCCAGCAGTCATCACTTGCAGCTACAGAATCACAGAATCGCCAGGGTTGGAAAAGACCTACAAGATCATCCAGTCTAACCATCCACCAATCACCAATAGTTCTCACTAAACCATGTCCCTCAGCACAACGTCCAAACGTTCCTTGAACACCTCCAGGGTGAACCTCACGACGGGAACCAAGTAGTGAGTCCCTGCAGGTAGGTTTAGATGCAGCCTGAGATACCAATAACTGAATTCAGAATTCCCATGGTAGCATGTATGACAAATTTAGTATCCTGCTAAATTCTGTCAGATTAAAAGCGATCAGCAACTGAGATTATGTATTTTTTATAATTCCCAAATATTTGCATGCTAGAGAGTAAAGGGGGAGAGGTTATCCTTTAGAGAGGTATTTATCCCAGTGTGATCAGCTTCAAGCAAGATGCTGTTGTTGAGCAGTGTGTTGGACTCCAGATTCCCCAAAGCCTTAACAGCTGAATTGTTCCTCTTTGTCTCCGGCTCCCTCCCCTCCCCTCCCCCCCCCCCCCCCCCCCCCATGCACACTCTGCTAATGTCACAAGACAAGTTCAAGTTGTATAATGTCTGTCAAACACTTGGAGATACACAGCTTTAGTGTATAAAAACAGAAATTGTTATTTAGTAGGCTTGAGCATGAACACTGAAACATCTGAATTGCAGAAAAGTTCAGATTTGCTTCCAGAAACTCACCTTTCTGTTACTACAGCATTCACTGAACAGTGAAAGTCACTCTCAAAGTAATTGAAACTGATGTAATTTCAATATAACTGTATTGTGATTTGCCACTAAAGGAAAGTCTTTATTACAGATACCGTATTTATATACTCAGCCGTCAGAATTATGTTTCCAAGTCGTAACTCTTCAAACCTTTCATGTAAGATCAGTGTGTGCCATGTTCTTGGAAAATAAGCCAAGTCCATAGTAGTACAGCACCCCTCCCTATTCTCAATCAAACAAATCTCCGAGAGAGAGGGAGATTGATGAGAACAACCTACTTTTCCGTGCATGGCATTCACTGAATGTGAAAAGGGGTTTCAGCAGGCCCAAGAAAGTAGCTGTTGTCATGACAGCACTGGGAAGCCCAGGGACTGAAAAGATCTTCATCAGCTCGCTGCAGTGACTCTGTGCCAGAGGAGCTGCGTTGCTGGTCAGTGTGCTGACAGCAGAGCCAGGGGAATGCTTGCTTGTCAGATCTCCCTGGTTTGACTTTGCAAACTTCCCCAGTCTTGCCATTTGAAGCTGGAAAATGCTTGCAATCTAGCAAAAAAAAGGGAACTCTCATGCACATCTCTTACCCCTTCAGCGCCTCTTTGACCTTCTCTTGAATTCACCTATCTCGTTAGATGGGGCAGCACCTAGCGTTCCTGTATCCTCTTTTGCCCCTCCCTGTCAACAAGAGTGCCTTGTAGAAGGCAGCAGTATCCGGCAAGAAACCTATGCAAACAGCAGCACATTCTGCAGTCCAAGGCCCTCAGTGTAACAAGTGTCACTCCTGTTATCTCTATGTATGTATGTCTATGCTGAGATGTTTGCACGGCAGTTTTGGGGCAAGAGATGGAGAGGATTTCTGTGGCACTCTGAGCTGCTTGGGGTCATACCGACAACGCCAGGATCTTATCTGCTCAATTCTGGCCATTCTGTTCCATGTAAATGCATTGTCTTTCATGCCACACTTTGGCAGCCTGCTGGGTCATCACCCCAAGAATGAGTTCTGGGGGACGTGTGAGACTATCCCATCCACACTGCAAATTTCATTTTACCAAAGTGACAAAATGGCTGCTGCATGGCTGAGATCCTCGTGACGTAAATAAGGAAGGAGACAGTAAGGCATTTTTGACTGGACGCAGGTTAATTGAGTTCCCAAACTGTTTGTCTGAAGCTCTAGGAACTATGCACATTTGGAAACCTGTGTTATGGTCATGCTGATTATCACTAGTGGAACAGAAATTGAGCTCTGATGCTTTATATCCAGCGTCGGAACAATCACCTGTATCACAAATTTAAATTTCAGAGATGTGCGCTCTTGGATGAACCCTATAAACCCTGCCAGAAGTTGTGGCCTCTCTGGGATTGATTGCAAAACTCGCCTTGACCTCAGTGGGACCAAAATGTCAAACAGCGCGAGAGCTGGGGAACTGAGGAGAGATCCATAGCAAATCCGGATGTGGCTGGCCTATGGAAAACGACTGCGAGCAGGTGGGACTCAATACACCTCATAGGGAAGATCCTAAGTTGCACTGTGACCCTTCTGTAATTCAGAATTTAAATAGTTCAGAGGGTCCCTCTCTCAGGAAGCTTGGAACGCACAGCAGAATTGGGAGACCTAAAGCCTAAATTAGCTTAATGCCCCAATGACCTGCCCTGCAGATGTGCTAATAGGCAAAGCAGAGATTCCATCTCCTGAACTCTATTCTCAGCTCAGTTGCTTGCAGACTCACCAAAGCAACTGATTATATAGGAGTCCACAAACCATTTTATCATTTTGTCATGCAGCAGTTTAACCATTGTTCCGGTGGGCAAAGCAGAACCTCTTTCACATGATTGCCTCGAGGACTGGTTGTCTGTCTTTGAACCCTTCACTGAAAGCTGTTGTTACACAAGCTGCTAAGAATACTCTGCTTGCTGCATCAGAAGAAATGGCAGAGGTTTTGTGTTGTGTTTCATTTAGCCTAATCATTTATCAGAACCGTTATCTTCAGAGTTGAATTTCTGAATGAGTTTGGCAGTGCCAAGTGTTTGTTTCCTCTTGGTGAATAGTGAATCCAGTTATTTAAAGCCTGGAAAATATAGGAAATATTTTTATTATAACACAGTTTGAAGCAAGGTGAAAAAGGTCTGATTTTCAAGGTGGCATGTCTTATAACAATTCAAGTGTACAGACGAGTCTTTCAGATCAAACTGCGGATGACAGGTTGAGAAAGCTATTTGATTTAGGTCGTGCTGGTGTGAGGGGCACAATGAAGAGGCACATATTCCATAACAAGTGTAACTCAGGCACTAAGAGGTGTCAAGGTATCAGCTTTGCAAAGCAATGACCTCCTTTGTCTCATTTCTTCCAAGGAAAACCTGTTTTGCCCCACTTCAGGTCACAGTTTCTCATCTCCCTGCTACTTTGAGCCCCACTTCCTGAACTTACACAAACGTTCCTCAGTGGGGGGTCTCTTTCCAGTTTCACAGACAGGAGTTCCAAGTAGAGAGGCAGCGAAGCAGCCAGCTTAAGGTGGAACTTGATAGAAAACAACCAACCAACCAACCAACCAAAACCTGTTCTCCATCCCACCCCACTGATTTATTTTGACACGGCATAAGCACCGGATCAGCAACCACAAAGCACTTGTCTTTCAGTTTCACTGCATTAGCACACGTCTTGGAGATCTTTTCCATGCTGATACAGTGAGATCTTGGGACTTTCTGCAATTGCTCTGGGTGACCTCAGTCCACCATCTGTGCTGGACTGCTGTAATTTGCTTTGGAATATTGCTTGCTCAGTCCTTTCCATTATATATAACTTAAACGGCTCTGGGCAGCCTGGTCTGGTGGGTGGCAACCCTTCCTGTGGCAGGGGGGTTGAAACTGGATGATCTTTGACGTCCTTTTCAACCCAGGCCATTCTGTGATTCTGTGATTCTATGTTTCTATGATTTTATGATTCTATTATTAACAACTTATGCTATAAAAAAACATATAATGCTATAAAAAACATATAAAAAAAAAAGTGTATAAATGTAACCCAGTTTCTACCATGCAAAAAAAAAGTATGCTAAAATAAATACTGGTTTAGAAGTTGTACGTGTATCAAAATATGAAATATTTGAGAGTTGCTCCCCTCATCCCTTATCTAATTATAGTATTAATGAGCAACATGCTGAATTTTGGCTGATATGCGGTAGCCACAAGAGATTGGACTTTTGCACAGATGATCTCCTGACGTAACACTTGCAGCAGGGGTGTGTTTCACTTTTAATCATACAAGCTGTCCACCTGAAGCCGAAAGGGCTGATCCCCCACTGGGCTCAGCTCTGCTACATGAACATGAACTCTCTTGCTTTGATTGTGAGAGATTCCAGATTAGGCAAAGAATGTATTTTTACAGTAAGGGTGGTGAGGCACTGGAACAGGCTGCCCAGAGATGCAGTGGATGCCCCATCCGTGGAGACACTCAAGGTCAGGCTGGACAGGGCTCTGATCGAGCTGTGGGTGTCCCCATTCACTGCAGAGGAGTTGGACTAGATGCCCTTTAAGGGTCCTTTCCAACTCAAACAATTCTGTGATCCTCTGATTCTCAGTTTTGCAGTACTGCTGTAGTTCCAGTTTAATATGATTGCCCACTTGCCTTTAACTGTTGCGGTACAAGATTTAGCAGCAATACACAGAATATTTAAAAGTCACTTTGTCTTTATGATTGGTAAAGCGACTGTGTTTTATGGTTCCCCCCCCCCCAAAAAAAAAAAAGGCTCTGAGATGTGGCTACAACCCCACAAAGAAACCTGCTCATGCAGAGTCACATTGGGAACTTCTTTCATGTAGTTTCAAGTATCAAGCCCTTGATATTTGAAAATACACAATAAACATACAACAGGGATCGCTGAGTATGGAGGTTAATAAAAAATACAGCCTGGTATTAACATTAAAAAGGCTCTAATTTTTTTCTTAGCAGGTAATTAGTTCGCACAAAAGAAATCTCCTTTCTTATCCTGGAAACGCATGCATAAAACAGCTCAGATAACATCATTTACATGCAGGCTGCTGCATACGCATGTTAATGTCTGGCTGTGAAAAGTTCAGACAAGTTTGTAATCCCAGATTTCCTGCGCGTGCTCAGCACCCAGATTCCCAGAGAGGCCGAGGTGCTGGGCACCCCATATTGCTGAGATGGCAGCCCAGTGGCCTGCGCTGCATCTGGGCCCGCGAGCTACGCGCTTTCCCAGAGCGCAAGACGTTGGACAGTTCTGGGCATTTTAGCACCAGGGATCTTTAGACACATATTGGTATTTGTGTGTTGCAGTTTCTTTTGTCAGTCGCTACTGCTTGTGGCCGTCGCTCTAAGCCTATTGTGCCACCTCCGCTTGCTTTTTCAGGGCTACTGTGTCACTCACTATTAGAACCAATCTGCTTTTGCATTTTAACACTATCATGTCACCCATCAGCAATCATTCGCTTTTATCCCCTAAAACTTTTACACAATGGCAGCCACGCCACTGGGACAAAAGCAGAGGCAGTGAGGAAAAAGGAGAAAAAAAAAGGAGGAAAGCCAGAGCGGGAAGGCTGCAGCAGCAGCTGGCTCTGTGCTTTGGGGTCCTTCGGAGTGTACTTGAACTTGGACTGCAGTGGATGCGCATCTTCTGTTTCCCTCCTTAACACAACGTACCTCTCCGGTGATGGAAATAAGCGTGGACTGGCTGCTTCTGTGTGAAGGCCAACAGGTAGCAGCACTGTTTTTGTGCCACAAGTCTGTGCCTATCGAAAGCCGCAGGAAAAAGGGAGGGCTGTGTGAGGGACAGCCTTGTGCTGCGGTAATATTGATTGCTTGCAGCACTCCTCAAAACAAGAACCCAGCATGCTGGGCACCTTTAAAACCAGCAGGATGCGCCCCTACTGCTGTTGGAGGAGGGTATCTGCAAGCCTGATAGCTGCGTTCGGACAAAGACGCAGTTACAGCATCAGAGGGTTTGGGAATCGTCTGTCAAGTGCAGAGTGCTCAGGATTCATCTCGGATTTGCACGTGTATACAGTCACCCTCCCAACAGTTTAGAGCTATCAGCTGTACAGAGATCTCAGACTCCTCAGATTGCCTGTAGTTAGTTGCCTGAAAATGAAGAAGGCGGGGGTTCTGCTCGAAGGTGAAATAACTGAAGTGCTTTAGCCTGGAACCAGACTCAGCTGGGAAAGATGTATGATAATTCATGCAGAGCACTCCTCTGAAATAGGCATGGCTCAAAGCGAGGCTTTGGACTCCCACCTTTTACAAACATGACCTTACCGTGTTTCTTGGGGGCCGTAAGATTTTAATGAGGTAAAAATGACCAAAATGTCACAACCTCTGGTTTTCCTTGTCCTAAATTCTTCATAGTTAATGAAATGAAGCTCAGCTACGTTGTATTTTGCTGATTACGCAGAGGGGAACAGCTTTAAGATCATGAAAGAAAGGGTTTAAATAAAATGATGTGAGCTCGGAGTAGTTTTCCCTGCGTACACCAAAAGGATCTGATTCTATAAGCAAGGAGTATACAAGCAGTTGGAGTATAAGCCAATTCTTCACCAACAATTTGCTCAACGGTTGAGGCCGATTCTTCAGTAACTACCGCCTTGCAAATAACAATCGGGCCTCTCATTCATTATCCTGGCATTTCGCGTTTATTACACTACTTATTATTTGTAGGCAATGATACTGTAGAACCAGGAGTTACAGAATACTGTAGCTGTGTTGATAAAAAAAAAAAAACAAAAAACAAAACAGCCAAATGTTTTCTTCAAAGGAGCTTCAGATCAAACGCTTGCAGGTTTCCAAGCAATCTCCGTACTCAAGAATGACCATTCGGGCCGTCCTCACTCACACACGACTTCGCGTTAGTGCCGTAACAGCCCCTCCATGTGCAGAGCCTCTGAGACAGCACCCAGGCAAGAAATCAAATGTAAAAATCATCAGTCAGAAACATTAGAAAACAGTCATCAGAAAGTTCAGCTGTTTTTCTTTCCGCCCCCCCCCCCCCCTCCCCGTCTAGATAAGATCTTTGCAGTGCTTAAAAAGAGAAACAGCCACTAATGGCTCCTTCCAAAACTGGTGGGTGAGCATGGAAATATTAAAAAATAATTTCTCTTAAAAGCCAAAACATCTGAAACAGCTTCCTCACTCCTCCTTGGGATTTTACCAAGATGAAAGCTGCACAACACACAGAGCGGTCCGCTGCACGTGCAGTGCAAAGCCTGAGCAGAAATTCCTGTTGTGGTGGGGCAACATTGGTGAGTGTTGCTGAATTTCTTTTGCGGTCACTTTGAAATGTTCTCTTGTCAATCAATGGCTGCATTCTGAAATTCTTACTTGTTTGCACCTACTGATTCTACCTACTAATTATTTGATTGTTAGCGATGTGACTGGCACGTCAAAAAAACATATCTTTTTTTTTTCCCCTCCTAAACAGAATCTCGTTCTAGAAAGGAAGGGATACTCACGTGATACAACAAGTTCCTTATCAATGTGAGGTGCTGCACATGATACGCTCTGAGCCTTCAATGTGCAAACCACCCAAACGTTTTGGTAATTTCAAAAAGGAGACTGGTGACCTGAATTCAGCGTCCCCGTGCTTCTGTAGGGACAGCTGCTCTACGGATAAGGCATTTTTTTTTTTCCCCATATGAGAAAAGAACATTTTATGCATTAGGCCGAAGGAGTACATTTAAAACTGCCAAACAGGGTTCTGCAGTCACTTGACTGTGATTCATGAAAGCCACTAGATGAAAGATGGTATTTTTTGGAAGTTTTCCCCCAGCTGATCTCTAAAGTCAGGAGTAAATTTTGCTTCTTCTGTGTATGAAGTTGAATCTGCAGGGCCTGCATTTCTTTTTCTTTTTTTTTTTTCTTTTTTTCCTTTTAAACCACACTGATTTCACCTTCAAAAGAGGAAGAGAGTGTTTCCATTTTTAGTCTGCAATTCTTTGAAGTACTCCTGTTCCATTGAATAGGGGGTCTGGATAGAATTTGACCAAAAAAAAAAAAAAATCAATTCCTTATTTTAGGTTTGGATTCAGCAATAAAGAAGTTAATGAGATCACATCTGTTTTTGTCCTGTTATTCTCTACAGCAGTCCACTGGAAACTGCACCACTCGCCCATGGCCTTTTCTTTTATACCAGACAGACTAACCCAGCCTACGTACTGTCTTTAAACACATCCATAGTGAGACTGCGACATGAATCAATCAATCACCAGCCACCGTGGTGATGTCACTTAACCCGTAGCTACAATTACGAGTTGCCTGCAGTTTCACAACAGCAGCCAGCTGACGGATTTAGGCAGACCTTAAAAACATTTTCTTTGGCGTAGGACGGAATGGAGAAACATCTCCAAAAACTACCAAGAGCTTCATTCTGTAAGTAACATTTGAACGCATCTGGAACAGCTGGGTAATAAGTTGTGCGTGTCAAGTTCAGAAAACAGCTGCTTTTAGCCTTCGCTTTGGGCCAGACGTTTGCTTTCCGACACCAGAGTATATTCTGTTTTATTTTGTATCAGCTTCTTCAGTGTTCCCATATGGACAAGCTGAGCAGCTCCAAGGATACAACTGCAAGTATATATGTGCCGTTCTTTAGCAGAAATGAAGGCCAGATGTTGCTTTGCCATCTTCACATGCATCTTTAAAAAAGTTAAATGAAGTTGTTTCATACATACAATTAATGCCAGGTATAGGCAATTTGCTCTTAGGCCGTTTAAAAGCCAACTTCCTAAAAGGCGGAAAATAACATTTTAACTGAGAATTCAAACCCTAGGGTAACTTCAGGAAAAAATACATCAGAATCCAGGATCACAGAGACAGAAATGCGTTGTGCAGAAAAGACACGGTGGCCCCATTTCTGAGATCCAAATGAGTACTATTTATGCTTTTATTCGAAAAGAATTGACCTTACTGTTAAAGTACAGTGCGAAGTTCGATGTAAAAGCTATCAAAGCTGCCATGACTAAAAACCTTCCACTCTGCTGCTTTGCTCTCCCAGGATATAACCTGACCCACCCGTCCAAATACTGGAGAATTTAATACATCTATAGCTAGCAGTGTAATGCACAAAAATTCTTTGCGTACGCACTCCTGGTTTCTACACCCCATCGATCCAACAGGGTGGGCAACGATTCCTTCCCAGTCTGTGCAATTAAAGAGATTCAGATAAAAACAAACTGCTTTTCATTTTTTTTCCCTGATTTCGTGAAAATTGGACTTTATTGTGTTCGTTTTATGACAGACATTAATAAGGAAGTATTAACTGAAGATTACTTCTCCCCCCTCAGCAATAGTAAGTACGAAGTTTGGGCTTGCACTGCCTGCTGAGGCCCTGCTCTGTGAGACGGGCGACATACAAAAACTGCCATGACACCAACCGTAACTTTTTGAGTTATGTCACTTTATTGGGGGAGTGAAAAGAATCACATTCTCTAGTAGTCTTGGAACAATGCAAATGGTGAACAGAAGACAAAAAATAGATGTAATTGGTTCCGAAAAGCATGAACATCTGTAGAGAATGTGTTGCATTATTCCTAAGGACTCCTGCTTTTGAAAAAAAAAAAAAAAAGTACATGTTCTGTATATACAAGTGTCAGTGCAATAGCCAATAAAGCAATCAATTGGAAATATAAAAATATCCTAGATTACAAACTTAAAAAGATGCTTGAAAGACGACAATATCAGTATTCTGATATTTCTGTATCTCAGAGTACGATCACCGGGATGAGCTATTCTGATGAGGTAAAAGACAGTAAACGCTCTGTGAGAACACAGAGCCATTAGTTCTTTTCCAGAAGACAAAAAGATAGAGCACCCAATGAAACGGCAAGTCTTCGCTGCAAGCGCGCGCAGGAAGTGCAGTTACAGTCTGTGAGCATGACTGCATTCCTGCACCGTTCACGTTTGCCATCTTTGCCAACAGTCACAAATTCTCCCATTCCCCCTGCAAGTTCAGCATGAACTGCACGTACTGTGCAGACACACCAAACTGACAGCTGCTTCAAACACAGACATGATCTACAAATGTCCAAAAACCACTTAGTCATTCTTTCCTTTATTGGTTGCAAATCTTTTTTTTTTGGCAGCAAGGACAGAAAGAGATTGCAAAGCTTGACAGCAGAACAGCTCTCTGTGTAAGAGCTAGGGAGGGAACAGGGTGTGTTATATTTGTTTTGCCCCCGGTGTTCCAGTGATGCCTCCGAACTTAAATCTCAGCTGGCTGAGCTATAAAAATCACATTCCTCCTGTTTGCTCTGCGCTTTGGATGGAAGGATGTGCTAATCTGGGGCTCTTGTTCCAAAAAAAGAGGAAGGGCTACTTGGTCAAACTTTCAGCTGCGTGCTGTCTGCCTGCATCGTGATTCATCTCTTTTCCTTCCGCCACCTCTTTCATTATGACCCTCCAAGCTCCGCTGCTAATTTCTGCCTCCCAGTTCTCTGCTTTTCAAAGACAAAGGCAGAGCAACAGGTAGACAGCGTGTTCTGTGTCTTTGTGGCATAAAGCCCCAGAAAGAACTGAGAGCAGAGCTGGGAGAGGCAGGAATGTACAGCGAACACAACCTCCTTCTCAAGGTGGTAATGATAAGGAGTTAATTTCAAACCACGTGTCACTCTCAGGCACTCCTCTTTGGAAAAGCACAATGAATTATATAGTCTCTAGTACCTTAAGATTAACTTGAATGGGCTATGATCTGTGTGACAGAAAGAGCACGATGAGAGCTGGCAGTCGCCTTCTTAAGAAACTTTCCTTACTACTTATGGCAAGCACATGCACCGAAGCACACAGCGGTTGCTTGAATCTTTAAAAGGTTTCTTAGCTTTACATCTTAGATTCAAAAGCTTGCCCTTTAAATCATTTCATTTCTCATCATTCTTTTCTAAACCTCTTGTCTCAGGCAAACTCAGACAGCTGCGTAAGAAGGAGAAGTGAAGCCAGCAACATCTGTAGGACGATGACACTTGACAAATGGCCTCGGGTTTTCTTTCGGTTTCTGGAAGATGCTTTGCAGATGTCAAAGCCTCGAGGAATCATCATACGTCTCTCCTTAACCCCGCTGAATGAGGCATTCGACATTACCAAGTATTAAGTGACTACTTGCCACACCCCAGCAAGGCAGGCTATTCCGTCTCAAATAAACAGGCAGGAAATGGAGGCACACAGAATGACTAAGTGATTATTCCAACATCGCGATACAAGCCCGGGAGAGTCAGGAGCTGAACCTGCATTTCTTGCATCTCGATCTCACGTTGTCTTTTGGTCATGTGTTGCAGCCTTATTCTTTCCTGTAGAGGAAGACTGGAATCTTAAGAGTCTGTCATGCTACTCCGGTTGACAGGTGGTGTCGCCAATGAGATACGATTGTTGCACTCCCCACATCAAAAGGTGGAATATGCTGTATGACATCTGCTTGCTGGAAGAAATACTAACCATACCAGTCCTTCAGAACATCAACATTTATTTCATATGATATAAAAGAAATGGGTTATGAACATTCTTATCTGAACAATAAGTGGCTTCTTTACTTACATCGCATGTGCTCATTGTATAATACATATACAATGAACATAATTACATTTGTACACAAACTAAGTACTGGACTGAGAACCTGCTTATTGCTGTACACACGCTAACCCAACAAAGGAAAAGCCCAGTACCTCAAAATACCTACACTCCATTTTATTTAAGTAAAAGTAAGCACTGACATTGAAGTATATGTCGACAGAAGTGTGGCAGTAACTGCTGACACTGCAACCTGACCAAGGAATAATTACAACAGAAATGGGACATCTTTTACTAAGCAATAATAAAAATGGCACATTTTAAATATATCTATATGTATATATATATATAAAAATTTTACAAATAAAATGTTAAAACAATAAATCGTAGTGTTTAAAAAGTGTAAAACGGGGTTTTAGTGGCGATATGTAAAATTAACTGAGTTATGCATCTAAAAGAAGCCAAGAAGTAAACTTATGTGATCCGTAATTAAAAGAACATTAAATTCTGGAAAATAAAGTCCTGACTATAGGCTGCACACTGAGAAGAGCCTTTATTTCATGTGCACAGAAATCATAGCAGCAAGCTGGTATCAGGAGAACAATCTGAAGGTTGTTGAGTGTACATATGGGCCATTTAAAGCTCTCTTGGAATAAACATTTTCCAGGAAGTGATAAAATGATGCTCTGTGGCCGAAAGCATCAGAACTATGAATTTCATAGATTTAAAATATACTGTACAATATCTTCTCACATTTCCGTAGGTCGGGTCCATACATCTCAGGCATGAATTGTTTCAACAGAAGCCATTAGAGCTGGAAGACAGACACAGGTTAGGTTACTGTATTTTAGCAACAACAGAATATTGTATAACACAACTCCTGGGATTAAACGCAGCACGGAATGTCTGACCTCATCCTAGCAGCAGTTATCACTGATGTAGAACATAATAAAGTATCTCAGAAATAAGTTGTTTCCAAAATCAGCTTTCCAGAAAATTCTTTGCCAGCAAGAAGCAAAAGTAAACTTTTTTCATCTTTACATAGCTAGGAAAACATCTCTGTCCTCAGAGTTTTATCTTCTTGTACATCACCAGCTCCAAACATCTTCCCTATAGAACCAGGGACAGTGGCAAAGGCCCTCTCTGCTTTGACAAATGCCAGGTGCTGTTTGCAGCAGGACGCAGCGCTACCCCTGCATAAGGCTGTGCTGGCAGCATCACTATGAGCGTGCTCAGCCCCGGGCTTGCTGCCTTTTGGTTACTACTGAAGGGACTTCTATAAATAGCTGTTAGCAGTTCCTTGGTAAAAGTGTTTCTGAGCTTTACATCCTGATGCTGCTAAAATTTCATTATCTCTCCGCTACTACGTTTGAATGCAATGCTTAAAATGTAACAATGTCAGAGGTACGCATCTAGTAGGTGCCTCTGCAAAGCAAGGGCCGTAACAAAGAAAGTAGCTTTGTGTTAAGGGCTTTTCCTTAGTCTCAGAATATCCTATGCCACCGATTTCCTACGCCAAATTCTCCTGGCCCTGTGCCCAGAGTATCGTTTTACTAATTGACCATGCAAGCCAAATATAGGTATTACCTCATGATTCCCTGAGATCTACCATACATTTTCCAGATGCCACACAAGAACAAGATTGATGCTGCAGCCCTCTAGTACCCAGGATTTCTTGCATTTGAGAGACACCAAGCTCTTGTGTGTATCTTTCACTGTTCCACAACACCAGAACAGAAGGAAAGGGGAAGAAACTACTACAAGCAGGCAGACCACGTTGTTCCTTACACCTATGTACACTACACCCAGTTCATGGCATGGATTGGCTTTGGAACTCTTAACCAACGGAGGCATCAAGTGCACCAAAGAAAGGCGGAGTGTATATGCACACAGCTGAATAGTTTTTTCAACTCAATTCAAACACTAAACAGCCCAAAGGGGTATAATTTATTTTACTTTGTTATGGTGGTGCATATATGAGCAGTGCAATAGTTTTACAACCACCAGCCGAGATGCACTGCTTTGCCATAAGCATAACAATACAATTCTAAGTGTTGCAGCATCATGCTTAACATGGAAATGTTGTAGCTACATACTACCTGCGAGGTTACAACACGCTGTGGGATGTCAAGGGTTAGTTGTTCCATTACAAAGCAGATCACTGTGCGAGCGCTTCACTTTGGCTACTCTCATGTTTGGCATTAATAATTAAAATGACTTTGCTGAACTGATCGCTGGGGCTGATGGCAAGGGGTAAAAGTAATTTAATGCAACCGGTAGAAAAAACTCTGGTGAAGCTGCAAGTTGCTTCCCCTGTCAAGGCATCTGTGCTGTGGCTCGGAGATATGATTTAGCAGAGGGTTGTTAGAGTTAGGGTACTATGGTTAGGCTGAGGTTGGACTTGATGATCTTTGAGGTCCCTTCCAACCTGAGTGATTCTATGATTCTGTGATACAGAAGGAATGCAGCAGCGTGGTTTCTATCACATCACTACCCTGAAAGTTTGTCCTAAGTTCAAAACACATGAACGTTCAAACATCATAAATGCATCAGCATTTATACAGTGACATTAAAATCTTTAACACAGATTTCCAGAAGAAAATGAACAGTGCCACTTGTTTTTAAACGATTTTGTAGCAACACTTTTAAGTGAAGGTACAAGAGTCCAAACTAAATTTCAAACTAAATTCACCGCATACAGGAGAAAGTGAGCAACAGTGATGTTGGTATTGAATACAGTCTTTTTATGCAAAAGGAGAAAAAGATGCCCATAATCTGCATTAATAGGTTCCTGCACATAATTCATGCAGGATTAAGTGATTATGTTGATTAATGTCTAATTTTACTAGGATGAAAGCTTGGCAATACAGGTTAGGGCAATAAATAAGAAAATGCATTTTCATATCTCTTCATGCTTCTTCATCCCCAGAGAGGTGGTTGAGTCACCGTCCCTGGATGTGCTTAAGAGCAGTTTGGATGTGGTGCTCAGAGATATGATTTAGCAGAGGGTTGTTAGAGTTAGGGTACTATGGTTAGGCTGCGGTTGGACTTGATGATCTTTGAGGTCTTTTCCAACCAGAGTGATTCTATGATTCTGTGCTGAAAGACTGAAAAGTCTCAAATATAAGGTTTCCTTACATTTAATTGATGGTATTAACTATGGCATTTGACATAATCATTGAAGCCAAGCTCGTTCTTTTAGCGGAAAGCCTACTTAAATAGGCAATTCCTGACAACAAAGAGATGTTGATCATTTTAAATGCTGGCAAAGTTCTGTAGCATTCATGTAGGTATCATGCTGGTTTCCTTATACACCTGTACAATTATGTTTTCTTGTATTTCCAATTCCATTTATTGAGTCAGTAATGCTACAGGTAAGAACACGTAAATCTAGCCAAACTCATGCTTTCTAACTTCCTTGAAATCAGCTAAGACAGGGAAGAATACTGAGTAAGGCTATCCCTATAGAAAATTAAAAAACCTCACAACAGTTTTCTAACTACTACATTTCATTCACCCTCATTTTTTTTCCTTCCTGTTTGTCATGTCTCACTCATCCATGTCTTAAGCCAGGAACAATTTGGAGTATTAGACCATTCCCTTCAATGCATCAGTAAGAGAACTAACTCCAGCTGCCCAGATGGTGCTCAGGTGCAAACGAATCTTGCTGCTTCCAATGCTGGTAGCTTAAATGTCTATCTGTTCTGTAACAGCCTAGGTCTCTTCTGTAATTCAAAGGGCTATTATCCTGCCACTTGTGGCAAAATAAGCCAATTAGTCCTTTCTCTTTGTATTTGAGTACAGAACACATTATTTGCAAACAAGTCAATACGTTTACTTGTTTTGTTTTCCAGTTAGTTTATATACAACATAGTAGATACCTTTGTCTTGCCAAGTACTGTCTACAGACGTTTCTCAAAGATACCTATAACACATACACTCAGAAAAGCATTAGAAAAATGGCAGGAGGGGTGGGAAAAAAAGACGTACTTCTCTGTAACTATACACACATGAAATGTGATCCTTCTGTGAGCTGTGGTTGTGTAGATGAAGCTGGTGACAATGACGATTCTGGTGAAGAAGGCAAACTTTTCACTGCGAGTCATACAGCAAGATAAACAAGAGAACAAGTTACACAAGGCAAAAGCTAGCTGGCTTACATAGTAAAGGTAAGCTTGAAAATCACCATTTCAAGCCACAATCAATATAAGCAGAGCCAAATAAAAGTTACACGAGTTAAGACTTAAAATCTGATCAGCACAGTGAGCACAACTTCAGGGGACAGCACAGCTGTTGTCAGCAAGGATCATTTCTTATAAGAAAGAAAACATCTCAGAAAAGACTCAGGCCTATGCACAGCTAGTAGATCATGTCAGGAACAAACAACAGACACATGAATACTGATGTGTTATGTCAGAGGAAAAAATACGTACGATTTAACTACTCGGGATACTTCCAGACTCATCTTTATATCCCAGCTCAGGTTAACTAAGTATTTGCTATTCTGCTTGGCACTACAGAGTGTGTTTACAAGTTCTGGTTTTGATTATCAAGTCACAGAAAAAAAACTGCTGACTGCATTGCAAAGGTTCAGCTCACCTTTCATATCCATAGATTGAACTATTTGCCTTACTTAACCACTCTCATCATCACTGAATATCCTAATTATATCTTAGATTCTATAATCATCTTCCTTCTCGCCCATCTGCTCCCCTCTCCTTTTCCTCTTTGCACATAGTTTTGCTTTTTTCCAGCTTTTTGTTCTTGCAAAGTACACCACAGGTCTTTGTACCAATCAGCTTCCGTTTATTCAGCTGTTCCTGTGTCTGAAATCATGACCAAATTGTGGTTCATAATTCAAAAGCTGAGGCTGTCCATCAGCCAGGAGGTGAGATCAAATAGTTCATACATACCCGGGATTGAGATACTGTTCTATAAGATAAAGAGGGAGGCATTTGCTCCAACCAATAACTACAACATGACTTAATTTCTGTCAACAGCTAAATAATTCCCTGAAATAAATGCAACCACAAAATCTACATTAAAACCTAAGAAAAATGGAATTTCTGCGGCTACCCAGCAGGAAACTACTTTTCTCTATGTTGTAAAAACATACACTTAATATTCAGACCAGCTCAGCACTTCTCAAGTCACAAGGGTTTTTGAGCATCAAAAGGCATCATTACAATGCAATGAAGTTTTACATATGTACCGTGTAACTTCTGTTTTAGTCAAACTCTTTTCCATACCTGCTGTTGCCTGATTTCCTTTTGAAGACTGTGCTGCTAATTCAAATGAAGCAATAATTCCTTTCTGCTCTTGAACACTGACTGCTTCACTTTCTTCTGAACTGGTTTTGGGTTTGTGGTTTGCAACTGTGGTCACACTCTGCAAGCTGACGGAAAAAAAACACGGCATTCAGAACTCACTAACTTAATTTCAAGTGCTAACCACTAAGTATAGGAGTCACAATTTAATTTTCTTTTGTTAACAGACAAAGTTGCAACTGGTGAGTTTGTGTAATAGAAGCTAAATACATATTTTCAAATCCTTCCACCATGTTGAGTTAGACTTAAAAAAAAAAAAAAAAACATATGCTAGAAACCGAATTCTTTTCCTTTGCGTACTCACACAGGTTCCTGCTGTGTGATACCTATTCTGATGAAGTATGCTGTGAGAAAGTTATGGTCTAATATAAGAACTTAGAATCAGCTGTGAAACCATAGAATCCACACAGCTTACTATAGAGTTAGGAATCATTAAAGAGAAATATCCGATATACAGTATTTGTCTAATTCTGCAATACTCCTAAACTGTCAAGTAAAGGTCAAAAAAGCGGGAGGTATAAAGTAAACTGTTCAATCTGTCTGTAAATGCAATGCTTTCCTAAACACCAGTGTTAAAGAGCTTGCAATAGAAGCTCTGGCTGAAGGTTTCATATTAAACTCACACAGAGCTTGGACTGACACGACTAAATACATTTTGTAACGCTAAGCCAGAATCGTGAACACATCTGTAACTTGGGCAGTACCTGGGAATAAACATCGCCCCTCGTACCAACTCATTACCTCTTACAGAACCCCTGCAGGTTTCTCACTGGATTTCTCTACATGTAAACCACTCCAAAACATATAAATATACCTTAGGAGTATTTATGACAGTATTTCATTAGTTGCTTGGTACATTCAACTAACAAATACAATATGCAAGTTTAAAATAGTCTTTGAACATCTTGTTTTATTTTTACCTTATATCACCATCATGTGTTTCTTCCACTTTATTATTCTTTTCATTTTCTGCTTTCTCTTCATTATTCACTTGTTTTGAGTCAGATACAACATGTGTATCTGATAAAAAATCATCGGTTTTTGTCAGCTATAAAGAAATTGAAATCATGAAACAAAAAGCAGTAACACACACTAAGTGGTAGATAAGAAATACAGTATCAGGAAACAGTTTTATTAACAGACAAATTTTGCCATCATGTATACTTAGCAACTTAGAATTACATAAGTTACGAAAGTTTTATCAATACCATTCAGGTTAATAGAGTTATCCTGGAACTTATACCAGAGCCAATGGGCAGGGCTTGGCTTAATTACTTCCAGAACGTATCTGAACTCTTTGGACTGCAGCCCGCCTCGGTTTTGTATGCTATCCCTCTCTGCACAATGCCAAAGATTCCAGCAACTGCAGTACTTGGCTAACGAGCTTGAATACTGCTTTTAAAGGTTTGATTAGCTAGGACCAATATTAGCATATTATGTAATACTCCTTTAAGGGGTTTGCATACTTACCATAAAGCAACTCTCAATAGAAAGTGTTCTAGAAGAATAACAACTGCTATCTATTTGATTTCATATCATTCTAAAAAAACCACCACCAACAACAACCAAATAAAAAGTAGGAAAGAGAAAGGAAAAAGGAGTAGGAAAAGAAAAGCAATGGGAGATTAATGAGAGAATACATAGTGAAAAAAGATAAAACAAAAAAAAAAAGTATACACAAGATTTAAAAAATATGACACTCCAAGGAGGATATGATTACGTGGAAACAGCTCTAGTAATCTGTTCTCCACAGTCAGTCTGCTTTTGCTGAGTCTTTAGGGCATTTCGCTACCAGAAAAACAGAGGTAACTCACTGCTAATGGAGCCTGAGACTATTTCAAGACAGAAATCAATCTGATGACTGAACAGCACAGACTACAGTTACTGCCTACTTCCACGTATGAGTTGCTGCATCAGCTTTATTCTGCGTCCTGCACAGTGTTCGATGCACTAAAGCCAACCATGGAAAAAAGTCAGGTTTATAAAACGACCATCCAAAACCACACAGATCAATTATTATTAAAGATGCATCAGCACTGGGTTCGTTTCCAAACCCAAAGAAATAAAGATCATGTATTTTTTTTTAATTTCCTGGTCAATCAATACAGTGAAAGATAAAATTAATGTGTAATTAAGTAAAGTTAAGAGGAAATTAGTACAAAATTTAAGAAGACTGTATATACATATAAGAAAATCCAATCTCTAGGCTATCGACAGATCCGATGCCACTTTGCACTACTACTGAATTTTTTAAATACAAAAATAGATGCTAATCTCCCAAGAAAAAGAAATTTGGCTTGGCTTCCCATACTCTGCTGTCTGTGGTTAAAAACACTTTTCTACTGCAAGATAGGCTGATGAACAGTTCAATTAAGGAGAGCTTAGTACCTCTTTAGTAAAACCTGAATTATGTTCTTGTTCTCCATCGTGTTTTACTCGCACTATTTCTTCTTCAGGACTTTCATTATTGTGTTTCAAATTATTATCTTTAGTGGTGCTCTCTAATTCCTTTCTGTGACTAGATACAGTATCATCCTTTTTGCGATTCTGCAGAACAAAATTGATATAAGAGACATTTGTTCTTAAAACGGTTTATTACAGTGTCGGGTCCGAGTCTTGTGCTGTGCTAAGAAAGCTTCACGAAAATCTTCAGCATCTTAAAACATTTTTTTACATGACATTCCGTTGCAAAGCACACCGCAGTGCAATAAGGATAACGACTTGGAATGTGGAACTCATTTGGATTCGTTGGCATTTTTTGAAAATACTTCTTCCTGGTTAAAGAAAGAATGGATAAAAACCTGCTGTCAGTGCAAAATTAGCTGCACACCTATGTGCGCTTCTGCCAAGTATCTCAGGTATCTTCCAAGCCTTTGCTGGTAACTGATTTTACAGAGGTCAACATAATATCTGATAATGGCAGAGTATGAGCAAAAGACATTAATAACTCCATATCACTTATTCCTTAAAAAACAATCTATTGCACATACAATATGTTCCATATAAACATTTTGAGGAAGGGGGGTAGAAGTGACTTAAGATTCTGAACTGTGAAAATTATGTTGGCATAAGAGCAAACCCAACAGAACTGAAGTTCCTACGTGTTGCAACACACCAAGTAACAAGAGTGGAGAAAAATAGGATCCAGGAAAGCAGCACAACTTGTGGCTGAATTCCTGTCTGACTTAGCACATGCATGTTGGTAAGAGGAAATTCACTTTAAGTCAGTCCACAAATCAATCTCTCTGCTTTCTTCAACAAAGTATGCATCCATATCTTACACTTGCCCCAAACAATAACACTTGCTAAGCAACTTCTGTTAGTATTTTGGTAATCACTTAAAAATTACATAGTGGGCTGTTCCTAAAATCCTTCTATCCTTCGTTTTTTTCTGTATGAAATCAACAGGCATGGAAACTTGCTTTTAACAGAACTATCACCATAGCATAATACCTCCTTTTGGGGGCCTTCTGCCAAATGCCATTCCAGAAGAGCAAATGTTGTCAGAGGAAAAATGATTTTGTAGTGTGGACTACTAGCCAAATACTGAATTCAGACACGCTCTCACTTGTTTGCAAATTTCTCATCCATGTAGCTCTGATTTCACTCAGAGGACTGGAGAACACGCTGACGTGACCAGTATCCTTCAGAACTCTGTGCAGCAGCAGTTAGTGCTGCTGCTGTGGACTTGACTACTTCCCCACCATGTCTCCCAGCATGCTGGCTAGCCAGTATGACACACACACACACACACACACACACACGGCTGCAATGTCCTCACCCTGAGGTATGAGTTAACTAAGGAATTGGTGAGTCATAGAATCACAGAATGGCCTGGGTTGAAAAGATTATCTAGTTTCCACCCCCCCGCTATGTGCAGCGTCGCCAACCACCAGACCAGGCTACCCAGAGCCACATCCAGCCTGGCCTTGAATGCCTCCAGGGATGGGGCATCCACAACCTCCTTGGGCAACCTGTTCCAGTGCGTCACCACCCTCTGTGTGAAAAACTTCTTCCTAATATCTCCTTTCCCATCTCAGTTTGAAACCATTCCCCCTTGTCCTATCACTACCCACCCTTGTAAACAGCTGTGAGGCTCAAATGTGTAAACTGTACTACAAGAACCATCCACAGAGCTTTGCTTTGAACTTCTTGAGAAATGCCATGTTAATCACAAAAAAGTTTGGAGGAGCCACTCTCTTCATCTACCGCATTCATGAAGTCATCCCAAATACAGACGTTCTAATGAAAAAGGAAAGCTTGAGTTCAGGGTCTTCTGGGGATCCAGTGCTGTTGAAGGAACTTCCCTACAGCTCTGAAGACAATTTAGTGTGCTCAGAGGAAAGAAAAAGAAAGCTAACATTTATGTGAAAATAGGCACCTTCTAAAAAGTGCAGTGCGTTTAATCTGGTCTTGGAGAAGCAGATGCAAAACATAAAAGGAGATATGTGCATGTTACTGTAAAACAAAACAAAACAAAACAAATCAGCATGATCTGAAGAAAAAAAAAGTCAAGCAGAAGATGGAAACGATAACTCGTATTGAAAAAGAGAACTAATTTCCTGACTCAGCAGCACTCAAAAAGTAGTAGACTTACAACTGTTATGTGGAATTTTTTTGTTCAGAGATTTATTGTAGTTCGGTATTTATTTATTTATTTGAGACATACTTCCTGGTCAGTGTCAAGCAATCAAGCAATCACAGCCTCTTCCTCTCTCCCCACCCTTACGTGTTCAATAAACTCTCTGCTTTGCCTTAATTGCTTAAGAATGCATGAAAATGAAAGTGATTTATTTTTCTGTATTTATGGACTCAAAAACTGCAACTAGAGAGCACCAGTCAACATCTATCATCATAAATATACATTCCTATCTAGAAATGTTTTATAAATCATTTTATAGACGTTGGAATATGTCGCGCGACAGAAAATCTTCATCATTTATACATCAAATGAATCACGGTTCTCCCTGATACTGCTTTTAGTCACAAAGTGTGCAACTTCATGCTGTTTGCTAAATCTGACAACAAGCATTAACTGTTAACAAACATCACAACGCATAATCAAACATATGTAGATTTGAATTACTTATTTCCCTAAAGAAGTGACTTCTATTATCATTGGGTATAAACACGAAGGTTGTCATCGCCCTTTCTCTTGCGTCTGGCAGAGAACTGCAACTGCTACTCTATATGAACAACCACAGTTATTAGACACCTATGCTATCACATGACTTTTTCAAAATTATTACTTTTATTATTATTTTTTAACTGTTTTTAAGAACTTGGACCAACCTGTGCCGATTTGAATGGGTTATCTCTGACAAAAGACAGACTCTGTGAAGGCGACTGGTCTGAAACACCAATAATATTTAGTCCTTTCCTCTTCTCTCTCAGGCAAGCTTGTTGGTGTCTTTTTATTCTTTCCATCTGTTCCTCCACAGTCATTCGAGGCCGTGTGCTTTCTGCAAGACACAACTGCTCCACTGCACTTCTTGGTCTTTCCTTAAAAGGAAGAATATATACATTCTTTAGAAACAGCAAGATTCTTAACTATTTAGCTTATCAGAAAAGATCACCTAATGATTATTAAAAAGCAGAAGAACAGTAGGCAAGAAAAGATCTCCTGCGTATACAAACAAAGCACAAGATTAACAAATAAACACCAAAATTAAAGCTGAATTGTTTTTCCGAGAAGTGACATTGTTATCATCAATGCTTAACATCAAGAGAACGGGTACACACTTTCTCAGACCTTTTGTGTGAAGCTGAAATAATTTAGCAGATATTGTACCAGAGAGTCAACCTCGTTAAGACAAAAACCTAGGTGAAATTCAGCGATCAAGGACATTTATACCAGTTGATCTAATATTCACTTCTGCCTTTTTATTCCAAAGAAGAGTACAGCTGGGGACTATCTAATGGCAAGCTCAGGCTGAAACAAACTGAATCTAGCAGCACTTAAAAATGTGTAGTTTTAAGCACCATATTATTCCTGAAAAAACAATGGCTTTACCCACTCTAATTCTGTAATTCACCAATTTTCAGGTTTTTCTGCCATAAAAAATACAGAACTATTTACTTTAGGCAAATGGTTGCATTCAGTAGATTCACAGCAACTGGTTTCACTTCTGAAAGTGGTACTCTTTCACCATCCAGCATCCTCTCTCATTCTTCCCACAACTTATCCTCTTCTATTCATGTTGAAATGAAGGCAGAAATTTTCCCCACTTTTGCCTAAATTACATGTAAACGTCTGTCTTCAGCCCAGAGACTGCAGGACTCCGACCTGACATTCCAGGTTTACTACCCACATACTGATTGCTGCATCTTCATTTTCTGGCTGCTTTAGGCTTTTCCCTGATCAATTTAGTATTAAAATAAAATCCCGTATTTATTTTACAGAAGCTGTTAAAATGCTCCAGAACCTGAATATGCTCTTGAAAGCTCTTAACCAGAGATGCTTCATGCCTTTTCAACTTAAGCCCCAAATTCAGTTTCCAGTTGCTTATTAGATTTAGCGTAGATTTAGTGTTACCATCTAGTTCTTAGCTAGCTTTAGTGTAATGAAATCTCTGTGCAGTGTAACACACATGACCTTTATAATTTTGTCATTTTCTCTACAGCTGTCTCAGTTAACTGAGTAGATGATATTTTACTTTATATCACAGTGATTTTTATGTAAAGGAAATTAAAAAGATAGCTGCAACTTTTCAAGTAACTGCCGAAGTTAAACTTAGAATTTAACACCTCACTATCCATCAATGCTTGAAAGCCACTTTAAATTACCGTTCTTAGATCTATCTTCTTATTCTTCCTTAAAGTGACATAGGATGCTATTGTTGAAGATTCTGGAGTTGGTGATTTGGTTCTGGGTGGTACAACTCCCACTGGGAAATGTGAGCCTGTGAAACAGTAAAGCAACATACTAAGGCCTATGCAAAGCATAATCAAACAGTACATTGTTTTCTAATAAATGCACATTGTCAGCCTTGGAAACTACTCAAACTCTGCGTAACTGTGACATCCATTAAGGTATGCAGGCAGATGACCAGCAGGTTAGGCAGAGACGAGCATGGTTAAATATCGCATATGGCATGAGAAACTGCCGGACATAAAAATAACAGTGAGAAACAGACAAAAGCTAGACGGCGCTGTGTGTGATGGCTAGACTTCACATATAGTTAAGAGGGAATTGTGTGAACGATTGCCAGGCTTTCATACATTCATAGGGTTCACAGATAATGAGAAGGCAGAATCTGGGACTTTCTGTGGAAGGGAGCTTGCAAGGCCAGCAGGTGACAATACCAGTACAACTATTTAAGGCCAACATTACCTAAATGGTAGTACTGGAAATAATTTTTTAAAAGTTGGACTAATGCAGGAAAAGCAATTACAGGTGGGTTGCTTATTTGGGTAGAAACAAAGGTTAAGAAAAGGAGGGGGCAAGGCAGATAGGAAATAACAGGCATGGCATAAAACAGAGGGGGAATAAAAAGGCTCAGCTTCGTGTAAGCAGGCTGTTTTTCAGCATGCTTGTCTGATCAAGTCCTGAGCCTGACAGTTGCAGTCTGTCCATTCTTCTCACTAAACTTTATTCATATGTATTTTTTATGTAGGTTTTCCTTTCTGTGTAGAAGTACGTGAGACAGTAGGAGATAGAGAGATCATAGGGCTGGGGCCAGAGGGATGGCAGAGCCTGCACGTCTGCAGGCTGGCTACCACATGGGACTTGGTCTGGATCTGCTACCCAGGAGGACCCTTCTGTCTATATTACATGCTAACAAACTTAAGGCAGCAAGCAGAACACAGGGTTTAGGAGTCAGGTGTCCAAGAGGTCTTAAATGTGAGATCTCACTACTGGGGAGATTGGAGAAACTCAAGAGTTGACTGCTAGAGATACCGTAAGTGCAGGCAGCCTTTGGAGCAGCCCATTTCTGTGCAGGTATGAGACCAGATAAGAAGCTTTCAGTCTGGGCAGCTGGCAAGTGAGAAGAGGATCACATTTATCTGTGTTGTTCCACTTCTATGTGAGTGCTGTTTTTACTTATGCAGTGTTTGCAATGGCACTGGTCTCAAAACTGTTGTTCTGTTGTGGTTAGCTGGGTCTGTTCACAGGATGTGTGTTTGTGCATAGTGCCCGTGTGCTCAGCCTTGCAGCTCGTGGACAAAGGAGTGCAGCAGCCAGGCTCTGTCTGGCTGGGAGCTGAGGATATTCTGTGTGCTGCTGCCCATCACACATTCAGCCTCTCATAACAATAATTCACCGCTGGAGTTTTTCTGCTTAGAGTACCTCTGCCAAAATGTAATTAAGCTAGTAGAAAAATGAAGGTAAGAGTTACAAAAATATACATACATAACTGGGTAAAATGTTTTATCTTTCCTTCTTCACACATGCAGGAAGTCAAAATATTATGAATACTGGTGTTTTTTTTTTGTTGTTTTTTGTTTTTGTTTTTTGCAGTTTTTGCCTATAAAAATGAACATGTCTTCTCTGATGGTCAAATTTCCTCCCCTTGCTTTTCCTGAAGTCACACAGATTTCAGAGGACATAATGACTCAGTCGAAGGCTCAACTATTTCTCCAAATTGTTTGATAGGTTGACAAAATAGTCTGGAGTTATTTGAATATCAAATACATCCTTCAGAACAAAAATTATAAAACAATAGTTCGGGTCTCCTTTACACATGAAAAGGATAAAACACAGCTTAAGTCCATTTTCCTTTCGTGTCACTTTTATGTGCCACTCAGGTCATAAATATTCCTCTGCTTGCAGAGAGCTGTATGGGTTACTTTACATAGTCCCGTTAAAATGTTTCTCTTTGATTGCTGACACTTGAAAAGGGAGGGAAAGGGCTGACAGAAAAAAAACATGAGAAATGTTCAGTACAGTAACACGCACAATGAGTGAGAAAAACATTAAAAAGCTTCCTCTGAAATTTACTTATTTTTCAGAAGCATTCGAAATAGGAAACTACGTCATTTAAGGATGACTTCTTAAAATAGATTGGAGGTTTCAGACATGAGCTGCCTTTGAGTTTGTTCCCCTTAGAGCTTACAAACTGTTAAGACAGAATGGCATAAAAGTGTTTGTTCGAACAGCATATGGTTATAATGACATATGCACTACAAAGAACAAACAAACAAACAAACAAAAGCCAAAACCAGGAAGGGATGTATTTTTCCTACTGCATGGGATTGTTTATAAGGGAGCACACAGAACAAGAAAATAGCTGTCAGAAAATCCAAAAAGTGTGGACCAAATGATAAAACACAGCTATGATAAACTCACTTCACTCTGTTTTGAATGAAGACAAACAGCCCTCCCTCCGCTTGCTACCCTGAACTCCAAATACTAAATACAATAGAAGAATTTCTATTATTGCTTTCCTTTACTGAAGATTGCCTTTCTGGAAGCGGACATAATAAAGTTAATTTCCATCTTTACAGAAAATAGAAAGCAGACCATGCTCAAGAAGTGAGCACAAGGGGTGCTCAAGAAGTATCATTTAGCTTTATATAGTTAGTGTAGGCTTCTTATGTTGTCTCAATTAACTTCCCTCATGTCATAAATGCCTGTAAATAGTCTGAAACACCACAGGCCAATAAAACCTAGATATATAGTGAAAAAAGCAACTTTAGGTGGTTGGCAAATCTCAGGCTAAACTTTTAATATTTTTGCCACTAAGTTAGACGTGATTTCATATCTAAAGCGACTGTTACACCTCAGCAAATATCATACTCAATCTGAATTAAGTAATTGCCTGCAAGTAAGTGCAAGCTTAATTATATCATCCATCATGGGGTCATTCACATTGTTGGGCACCCAAACTGTCTGTTGTCTTTTGTTTTAAAAGCCTATAGGGCTCTTCTTGTGAAAGTAATATCCTTACACGATCATAGCTCTTGGGTCAAATTCTAGTAGCATTACACCAGACCTCTACATAGATGCTTAGTCAAACTAATACAAGCTATTATCTTGCTGGTACTGAAAACATCAATCATTATGGAAAAAAAAGAAGTTCAGTTATTCTGAAAGCTCTTCACGGGGTTTTTTGGTAGGATTGCTTTTCCTGAAGTCACCTTTAACAAACTATTCTGTGTGTTTTAACAAACAGAATTGAGGAGCGCTTCCTGGTAAAAGACTCTACTAAGCAATTAGTAGCTTTTATGGAAGCTGGATGAAGAGAAGAATCTAAAGCATTTAGCAATTGCAAAGACCTTTATTGTCTGTACACTCCAAGGTCATGATCATTATTCCTATTATATCAGAGGACAGAAGGCAATTCAACAATTACAAGATTAAAAAAAAAGAAAAAGACATTGTTTCTCTGCCTTATGAGAGTCTGAAAATTCTGCGGTGCTGCCTTTTTGGACGTTCCAGTGACATAACATTGGGAGCTGGATTCAAAAACTGAATAATTGTTCAGGGGCATGAACAGAAAATGGGTAATTGTTCAAGGGAATGGTGTGTGGGGAATGTGAGTGATGTGATTAGACATGGTGTCAATAAGGATTTCAGGGTTGTTGGTGAGTGTAATGTTTGATTTTTCTGTGGTGTAATTGACTGAAATCTTTCTTGTCATATAATTAAATGATTATTTTATTGTGCAAGTTGTTTCATTGTACTAAGAAATGGACAGGCTACAAAAATATGAAGGATGAAATAGCTTCTGTAACAGTTAAAGCTCTGTATTTCTTCTGAAAAATGCTGAAAGGTCATAAACAGCACTCCTGGGGACAAACCTTTAGCTGCAGATTCTGATTCTAACATTTGTTCTGTTTTCTCTTCACCATTAGATTCATCCACTTCTGCTACTGTAGTTAACTCTGGTTCACTCTTATAAAGCCTATAATCAGGACCCTGAAGAATGACAAGTTATGAGGTAAATAAACTGGCATTTCTGTATAAGCATTTATGTCTTAAGACTCAAAACAGCTATTTTCCAATGAGACTGCTCGCTTCAGGACAACAGCTCATTGTTCAACTGCTCTTGCAGCAGTATTCCTTCATAATTAATTTGAGAAATGTTTGCAAATTTTCAGAAATCACAGAAAAATTGCCATAAAAATGTCCAGGCGCAGGGAAAAAAAAAAGTAAAAGGCTTCAGCAAGAACTGATTTTGAGCCTGAAGTCTTATAAAAAAAACTTGGGAGTAGAAGAGTTTGATTTTTTGAAATAGACTTAGATACAAAATGCACCCATTTAAGTCTTAAGACATTTTATATATACACAGAATATATGACAGGAAAATGCGAAAAGCAAATGATGGAGCTGTAAATAAAACTAAAAGCCAAAAGTAAAAACAAATATAAAAGTAGCCAGATGGCAAAATAAAAATTGTGACTGTGCAAAGGAAGGGGGAATGCTTCAACAACGATGTGGCAGTTTAAGCCACTTACACAGTGAGATCCATTTCTCTGATATCCTTGAACTTGGTGAATCTTCTTTTCTTCTGGCAGATGTACTGGGCCCCTGCTATAACAGAGCAAGGAGCTGCTATCACTGGGCAGAGGGGGGATTATGGGAGGATGCTCTGTAAAGTCATAGGACCGAGGGAGTGGAGGACGAGGTGGGACTACTTCATCTTCCTAAAGATTGTAGAATAGTCACCTTATTTAGATGTGCACACCTGTTACAATTATTTATAACTTATAAATAAATAAAAGTATATTACCGTAGCTACACCAGCTATAGATTTTTGTATGAAAGGGACAATGTCACACTAAAAAATAATTTAAAAAAAAGGGGGGGAGGGAATAGGGGGGGAAGGAAAAAAAGAAAGAAAAATGAAAAAAGGCCAAAATACACATTTTTTTAATTCATTACTATCATGTACAATGGAATACTTCAACAGCTTTAGTAATCAACTTGTAAAAGCTTTCAGTTCTATAATCTGCAACTTTTTGTTAGATATCTACGAACTTTCTGAATTTATCCCTTTAAAAATTAAACTCCATATCTTTCTAAAGATTTTGATATACATTACACATTCAAAAAGTTCTGTAAGCCACATGTATATTTCCAAACACTTAAGACAATCATGACAGCGTCCCTTTAAAACTGTAAATGCTAGCCAGATTTTCAGGGGAATTGAACATCTGGGAGCTCCCACAGTTTCAGATGCTCTTGTGGGTTCTCTGGACATCTGAGAACCAGGCTCAATAGGTGAAGAGACATACAAAGCAACACATTCCTTCCCATGAAAAGTGATTTGGGGAAAAATGCAAATCCAAAAATCAGGGTTTATATTTCTAGGGTAAGAGCCTGGGGAGAGGAAAAGGTGAGAAATGGAAAAGAGAAACATACTGGTGAGAATATAAAGACAAAGAACAAATGAAAGTGTTAGAATTACTAGCTATCAGTCTTTTAAAACTAATCACAATGAAGTATTTTCATAGAATACATACTTTTAGAAATCCTTAAAACAATTCAAATGCTGTCCATTTTTATCATATGTATATTTGATATTCAGTGATGCTAAAATGGTAAATACGCTAAAAGCATACCTCATTTTTATATTTAATAGCAGAAAATGTCCTTGATCCCATGATGCCTGTTTGGGGGGGGGGGAGCGGGGGGCAGTGGGTAGGAGGAAAGAGAAGAAGAACTGCTTTCAGTAAATAGTTTTATGAACACAAACTATAACTTCTTATTATTAGGCAAATACACAAATCATCAAGTTAAAGTAGCAAATTCCTTCATACATAGAAAAGCAAATGTGATGCTTATCATATGCATGTGAACCAATCTCACTAAGAAAGAAAAATGTCCAGTTTATACCTGCATCTGAAGAGCTTCTTTGCTGTTTATGTTTACTTAAACCTTCCATGACATCTTGAATTCTCCACAGTTCCTTCTGAATCTGAGCACGCTGTATCCCAGCTGACTCAGTCTGCCAGTAAAGAAACAGCACGTTTAGGTGATAAATAGGAATATATTGTAGGAGGGGCAAAAAATAAAACCTCTTTCTCTAGAGCATATTCTCTACTGCATATTCTTTCCCAATGAACAAAACAAAATGCAATAATGATAGATACTCTCCCATTAAAAGGTAACAAATTAGTATGTTGCCAGAAAAAAGTGGCCAGATTAAGTCATTTCAGAAACATGCGCCAGTTATTTTGATAGCAATGTGCAAGCTGAAATTCCACTTAATGGTATTACATCTTCTCTTTAGAAAGAAAAGCAAAGCCAAGTTTGCATGGAAGACCTACACATAACAGAAGAAAAGGAATCATCAGTTCCAATCCGAAAACAGTTGCAGATGAATGTGGTGTTTGCATACTAGCATATAAAATGCAGGCCTATTTGTATTCATGGTTATGCATGCTTTGGGCTGTATAACACAAATTTCTCAGCTCTAGAGTTTCCTTGTAATCTCTCTTTCATAGCAGCATAGAAAATCAGTCACTAGAGCAAAAACATCCATTAACATCCATTAATACCTCACAGCGTTGACCACACCCACCTGTCTATTCCAGACACACATGCACACCTTTGTGTGTCACAGAAAGATTACCTCAGAAATTCAGAAATTATACTTATTGACCAATTCTCCAGAAAAGAGAACAAATAATAAAGTAATAAGCAGGAAGAGTTCTGATGTTTAACATCTGAATAAATACTTTAAATATTTCATTTATTTTGATACAATGATATAACTACATTTTAAAATTATGAGGTAAAAGAAGGGATTTATGTGAACACTTAGTATGACTATCATAGTAATTATATAAAAATCCGAGAGAACTTCTCCATCTGGGACATGAGCACTGAAACAGAAAGAGATGGACAAAGGAAAACTTAACATGGTAGCTTCAAAATATAGGGAAAAGCTAAAAACCTCCTCTGAACTGATGAACTTTTACTTTCTTTTTAGATCTTATAAGCTACCAGACCATACATCCTCCCCCTCCTTTTTTTTCCTTTTCCATTTTTGTACAATTTTTAAACAAAAACGTAGAAAATGAAAAAGACTTAAATGTATCTTTATGACCTATGCCAGACCTGAATTTCTCCAAGCCGATCAAGTTGCTCCTGCATATGGTTCCTTGTTGCTGTTACATCATATTCTAGTTTATCATATTCTCTCCAAGCTCTTTCCAGTTCCTAGATATATGACAAAAGAAAAGATTTGCATGCGCACATTCAAGTTAAAAAAAAATAAAATTAAAAAGGTAGGCAATTTTATTCATTCAATGGCATGAAACACCAGGGATTAATTCATAGTGATTGGCAGTAAGTATACATATAGTTCTAGAGAATGTCACGATTAAACAGCTTTAGCATTTTCTGCTGATGCTGAATGATATACAAACTAACAGCATTTTATCTTTTCACAAACTACAAGACAGTCCAGAATGAAATCTTAAGATTACATTATTATAATTAGCAGACATGTGGATCCTAAGATGCCCTTTCACAGTTTCAGAAAACCCACAAAATAGATGTAAATTTGTCTATCACACAGAATACATAGGTATGAGTGCAAAGCATGCGCATGTATATGCAATTTATTATGCAGGACAACTAAGTCATCCAATCTTGCTTGTAATGTTACAGGTGAATACCTCAGGCTTGCTAATGCACCTGTTTTTACATTACGTGAAACTGCAAACACCAGAAGAAGGCACAAAAAGAATCCTTTGAGATCAGTTCTGTCATTCCCCCTTACTAACCCTGGATCAAGCCCTTTATTTGATTTAGCATAAATGCAAAAGTTTGAGAGGTGTTCTAAGATTTCCTTTAGTTTCCCAAGCTTCCATTTTCCTCATCCAGCCAATCTCTTCTACAACATACATGGGAAAGGACCTTAAAGATCATTGATGTCCAGCCCCCCTGCAGTAGGCAGGGTTGATCCCACCAGCTCAGGCTGCCCAGGGCCCCATCCACCTGGCCTTGAAAACCTCCAGGGATGGGATATCCACAGCTTCTCTGGGCAGCCTGTGTCAGTGCCTCATCACCTTGTGAGTGAAGAATTTCTTCCTAACATCTAAACTAAATTTCTCCTCTTTTAGTTTAAAGCCATTCTCCCTTGTCCTATCAGAATCAGACCATCTAAAAAGTTGGTCCCCCTACTGCTTATAAGCTCCCTTCAAGTACTGGAAGGCCGCAATGAGGTCTCTCCGAAGGCTTTTCTTCTCCAAGCTAAACAAGCCCAGCTCCCTCAAACTTTCTTCATAGGAGAGGTGCTCCAGCCCTCTGATCATCCCAGTAGCCCTCCTTTGGACCCACTCAAGCAGCTTTATGTCTTTCTTGTGCTGGGGGCCCCAAGCCTGGATGTGGTTCTCCAACAAGGCCAGAGTAGAGGGGAATCATCACCTCTTTCTCCCTGCTGTTCACCTGTCTTTTGATTCAGGCTAGGATGCAGTTGGCCTTCTGGGCTGCAAGTACACACTGCCGGCTCTAGTCCAGCTTCTTGTTCACCAGGATCCCCAAGTCCTTCTCTGCAGCGCTGCTCTCACTGTGCTCTTCTCCCAGGCTGTATATATATCTGGGATTCATCCTACCCACGTGTAAGACCATGCACTTGGCCTTGTTGGGGGACACCACTCATGACCGGCCTCCACCTGGACATGCAGCCACTGACAACAATCCTCTGGCTGTGACCTTCCAACCAATTTCATGTTCACCAAATAGTCCAGTCTTCACATCCACATCTCTCCAACTTTTAGCTAAGGATGTGGTGTAGGACCATGTCAAAGGCTTATGTAAGTAAAAATGAATCTTTGCTTTGTTGCCTCAATATAGAAACTATCACAGAATGAAAAAGGAGATTAAATAGAAACTCCCCTCATTTCATCTAGGGTTTTCAAAAGTGTGTGACCTAAAATATCTTTGAAACATGGTGGACCACTATTAAGAGAGACCACGAAAGCATCATCCTTTCTTCTTTTCACTCTGTAGCTATTTTTGCTTAAAATAAATTACCCATCTGATGGAATGTCTGATAAAGTCTGTTTTCTATTATTTTACTTCACTTATTTCTGCTGTACTTAAATTCACATATTATAGAAATGAAAACTACCACGCCAACTGAAGCCAATTTGCACTCAATTCCTGGCAAAAGAAAAATTCAAGAAAGACTATTTGGTGAATATAGCTAATGTTTTAGCTTTTACAAAAATACGTGTGAGTAACAGACAACTGAGATATGCCGGAATGTAATGAAAAATAACAAAAACTCAAACCAATTAAAAACATCAAGATAACTGTTTAACAGGTCACTGGGTTTTACTAGCAAGAATGTATTACTTACTGCAGTAGCTCGCGATACTTCTCGACAAGTGCCAAGTAGTCCATTCTGCAAGTCATCTCTCTGTAAGACTACATTTTGTATGGCTGCTGGATTATCTGCATTCATTTCTATCTCCTGACTTGCTGATAGCAAAGCTTGCTCAAGCGTGTACTATTATAATAAAGAGAATTATTTTTAATGTTCTGCATCATTGGGTTGATTTTCATTATATTTCAGTTATCAATGTTCTGATAATAAGCATGTAAAATAACATCCACTTTAGGTAATAAATACAATTGTCCTACTTTCTCCTTGTGTAGCTGTTGAAGCTTCTCTTCCAGTGCTTGTACAACTTTATCTTGTTCACATAAACGGCTAAGCTTAGCCTAATATATAACAGAAAATGACTGCAATTAGAATTGTTTTTAATATCTTAAATAACCAAAATATAACTTCATCAAATCATTACAAGAGACTATATAAAATTTCTTTACCACAAAATACGAATTCTAAAGTTCTGAAGGCAGCAGTGTTGCATTTTCAAATTAACTTCAAGAAACCATAAGGTACTATGAAATAAGCGTTATTGTAACTTGACACAACATTGCTTAAAATACATAATTTATGATTCTACAACTAGATAGTTATAACTTAATAACAGGTAACAAAAAGACTCTTGAGAAACATATTCTTCATTATTATATATAACGTTGTACACACTACTAGTTCTTCCCATGGTTTCTGTCAGGTGTTAGTTTTTGATAGTTACTAACACTACCCATGCTCTGCTGTTTTGGCTCCAATCTAGGCTTGGCTAGGAATAAACCTGTTCCCCTTCAGCTCTGGTTTGGAATAACTGTTCAGTGAACAGTCTGAAACTGTTTTCTTTTTGAACAACTTTTTGGTTCAGTTTGTGCTGCTGCCTTGACTTTCTAACTCTAATTGGAGCTTTAAAGTAACATTCCTTAAATCAGCATGCCTACTTCTACTTGCATCATGCAAATATGGCTAAATATGTACACTTGTGCATACACAGTATGACTGCACGTGTGTATTTTTTGCCACTAAACTGACCTTAAACACTAGGGCTTGTTTCTTTAGTAACTAGCATGCCAATGCTCTGAATGGCAAGTATCCATGCCAATTTCAGTTCTGGAATATATTTCCTAGGAAATCACTTCTCTAATGCTTCTATCTGAACTACATCTACAGAGTTTTTCCTCTCTTAACTAATCCTTTCCTAGAAGCATTTTACATTTAAACAAATATAGTACTTGAAATTTCATCCTAAAATGGAATTGCTTGCAAGTTAGAAACTTCTTTAAAAAAAAAAGTCCTATACTCTCAAGTTCACACATCAATCTCTGTTAGCAGTCACCTATACAAAGTGCATTCCAAAACCAAATTTTTCAAGGGAAAGATTATTATGAAAAGAAGACGACAAATACCAACATTTCCAGTGAAGAAAAAATGTAAATTACTTACATCAATATCCAGCTCTTCAGTTCTATATTTGTATAGTGTACCCCTACATTCTTCTTGTGTTAACTATAAGGAAGAATAATATTGCCATAAAACAACTTAATTTGACTATGAAAACAAAGCCAGTGTTCAGCTAAAGAGTTCTAATACAGCATATCTACCTTTTGCATGAATGTCAAACAGAACACGCTAAACAATATATAGTTAGCCAAAATATATAGTAACTGAAGGTAACTAAGTAGAATGTGCAAACACTGTTGGTAAAAAGTTATAGAAACAAAATAGGCTATGTTTCTAATGCAAACTGGATTTTAAGAGAGAAATAACTCAACCAAACATGGATTCTGTAGAAAGATGAAACTGCCAGAGTACACCTAAACACAGTTATACATAATCATGCGTGTTTAAATATCTGCATTCTAAATACAGGGACTCATTCTATTCGGAATTAATCCTTCTAGATCCACTAAGATCAAGTATATTCTCAAGGAGCATATTCTTAGTGAATCTGAAGTCAGAACAGAATGACCTAAGCATACAAAATATCTGTAAAGTATATCATCACGTATATATGCCCAGTAAGTGTTGCCAAATACCTGTCCACCTACTTTTTCCTATGGAAAACCCCCACCCCAACAACAGAATTCAGAGCATGAAGACAAATGCCACGAACAGAAATCCTTCTGTTTTTAATTTGGGCCTATGCAAACCAGTATTCTCGCACCAGTCAGCATGAATGGTACCCCCTACTTTAATACAGCTCTTCACACTTAGTTCTTACCTCTTTCAGTCCCTAAACTGATCTGTAACAAGATTTAAAACTATTCTACATGGAGAAAAGGCAGCTTCCTATTTCAGAATGGACTACCATATACAGAATTTTCTTACTGTCCTATATAGTAAGTACTTGCATAACACTATCAACCTTAATATTCTATTTAATTAAAAACATGCATACACTGAATCCCAACAAATACGCTTTCCTTTCATGTGCATCACATAATTAGGTCATCGTGGCTTAATAGTGTAAGAAAGACTATAAAAACACAAGTCCATGTTAAAGGACACTTATAAATAAAAGGACTAGGGAAGGGTTAATCAGACAAGCATTCCAAACATACAATAAATCTTCAACACACTTAAGTGTTTCATTTCAAGATGTTATGTCCACATACCTCATGCAAATGCACCTGGTGACAATTTAGAAGTATGGATAGTGTATTAAAACCACACAGTAACTTTTCTTTGAAATGGACATTTTATGAAAATGAGTGTTGGAATATGAAAAAAGCCACAGCACTTTTGCACCTCATGAATGCCACAAATATTAGCATTTTAAGATATCTATTCAATCCCATATTGTTGTATGGGTGTGCTTTTCAAATGTAGATTTTATCTTAATGAGAGAAAAATGAGGAATGGAAATATTTAAACAAAACTCATAAACATGGTCAATATAAATTTAAGGCCAAATTTCTTTAGCTTACAGTGAAAACCTAGGTATGCTTCAAAACAGAAAGATTTTACAAGTAGAAGATTCCAGCATAAGATAAACACGTGTTTGCAAGACACTGCTCAACATTTTATATGACTTGCCAGGAAAAGGAATCTTTTTCAAGCTAGTATCTATTATTTATTTATTTATTTTTTCCTTTAAGGAGTCATTTCTTTATTCAGCAGTTCAACCTTAATCAGCGCAAAGTTGAGAAAAACTTGCCTGTTCAGCATCCCTGTCCCTGTCAATCTCCTGGATGGAATACATTCCAAACATTCAGAAAGTGAAAACATATTTTCAAAGAACAGTGTGCAGGTGCTAATTCCTCTTATTAATATCCTACCACATCTTTAAAATTGCTGCCAACTTCTTGTTTTTGCCTGAATTTCTAGCTCACCACAACAGACAATTCCGGACAGCCACTTCCACACTGTTGCTGCAACAGTTTACATAGACTTAACACAAGAAACCTCTAGAAATGATATGAAGCACTCAATCAATCTCTGACAAAACAGCGGCTTCTCTTTGAGCAGCATGCCTATAAATCAATTAAAGACAAAAATCTATAGATAGAATGCTATCGCGCTACCGGAATGGCAAGAGGAATTGCAGTAGACAAAGCGCAATTACACATTACAAGCAAGGTTAACAATCTCATAACCCTGGAAAATGCATTATAAGAGCTCCAACGATCAAGTTATTGAAATGTATTTTATGTCACGTTTAACAAAAGTCTCCTTCACCGAACCGTTCCTACCCTTTTCCAGCACAGACATTCCAGGGAAAGACTGCCACCTACTGAACGACTGACACGGCTTGCTGCAGGCTTCTGCAGTTTTCCTCTACATTTCTCAGCTCGTATCTGAAGAAGACCTTGCCTGTTGCCAACTGCAATGAAATACGTTGCATACTGATGCTAAGTAGCAGCACCTTGAATACCTCCAAACAGAACTTAGCATTTCTGTACGGCAAACTGCACACAGCTCAGCCAAATGCATTAGCTTGCATGTGAAAAAGAAAAGCAACCTTAACTGGAAATAACTTCTGTTAACAAGCCAGTCCCATTCATTTAAATGCCCAGTTCATGTTCCAAGATCTTCACCGTGAATGTGCATATACAGCAGAATTTAACCATTTCACACCGTTGAATGTACTTCCTAGACGACTAGCTGTCATATACTTTGTGAGGCATCATTTCTATCAAAAACTGAGATCAGATGAGAAGGGGACAAGACCACTGTGATGGACACTACAAAACATCTTTAAGTGGGAACCTTCTTTTCAAATAAATGTAGATTAGGCAAATCTCCCTCTTGGGACATGATGGGTGAGACCTATTTAAGCACCCAATATTTAAAACATTCAAGTAAAGGTATTATTGTTGCCAGATTCCACTAACTGTTTTGACTCATTAACTACAGCAGGAAATTTCACAACCTGAATACGCGCCAACATCTCTGCAAAATTATGGTACTTAGAAGATTGAAACAGGACAAAATATAGGGCATGCTGTGAGAAGCATGATGTTCAAGACAGGCCTCCAAGAGGTTGTTTTATTTTGTTTGCTTGTTTGTTTGCCTTTCCCCTCCAGTACTTCCAATCGGGAAGCAACACAAATAGGCACTTAACCCACAGCAAGCAAGATTCTCCCCCAAACTGGCCTAATGCAGCAGATTTCATATTTGAAATACAAACTGGAAATACCAGGTTTTCAACCGAATTACAATCAACACACGCATTCATAACAAAACCTGAGGAATATTTCTGCCTACAAATCCCAAAATGTAATATGCAAAGATGGTTTAATTTTAATGCCGTTGGTTAAATAGCAGTGATAAAAAGAATTGGCATGCCAGAAACAAGATTTCCTTATCCTCACAAAATCCAGGTCTAATTTTATTCCCATTTTTCATGTATTGAGAACAAATATTCAAGTAAAGACACACGTCAGCTTGCTGCTCTCACACTTTTATTTTTCTCCCATTAGTAAACTCACACACATGAAAGGAATTGAGGATAATTTCTCCTTTCTTTCTTTTTTTTTTTTTTTTTTAAATTCAGCAGATTCCACTTCAGAAAAGAACATTAACACTCCACATCTAGCATTAGAAAGAAGCAAATAATAATAATAATAAAAAAATAAAGGTAGAAATGGGTCCAGGCTGCAAAAGGCCTGTATTTTTCTTGTCTGTACATTCAGAATCAATGCCCTGGCTTACAAATGCATGTTTATGATACAGTGTAGAACAGACTGACGTAAGTCAAAGTGACTTAAATAATTAATTTTAAAAACAGGGACAGATGAATAATCACAATAAAAATGTCGTTTAAATAAGACATTTGGAATAGTATAATTTTTATCTATTTTACTCAAGAGCCGTTAATCATTACAAAAAAGGAGAAGCGAAAGGTTAATTCCTAATTAAACATGAGCACTTCTTGCTTTCCTTTGCCTAACGCTGAATAAGTTAAGTCATAAAATTGATCTGAATAAACTTAAGCAAAGAAAGATCCTTTCTGTACCCGCTTGAATGTCTGTACTCATCAAAGACCAGTTCAACTTGACAACAAAACAGGTTTAAGTCACTAACATGAGACTTCTCCCAGTTGTTTTCATTTCTTTTAAACTGTACTGCCAAAGATGATCGGTGAAAACAATTTGTCATTCAAATTAAAAACTGAATGTTGTTTAAGCTTTCAAATACATTGCCAGAATTTTAAAAAGGTGTTAACTGTGCCTTACAAACATTTAGAAGGCTAATTAGGTTGTGAAATTCCAGTATGTTTTCATCCTTTTCAGGAAGTCAGTTAATGCAATATTTTGCATAGGAAACCGTCTATGAAAGCATGTCTTGCTCTTCTCCGCTTTATGCAACACATGAGTTCTCCTGAACAAGCCTGCCAACGCCGCAAATGCTCTGATCTTAGCAGACCACATTTCTGATGACAGAAGGTTATTTAATCTTCATGACCCTTCAGGTTCACTGTTTCTGACAAGAATGTCAAAAAAGGTGCTTATTCAGTGTCAAGCAAGAAAGAGTGGGCATATCTGCAGTGCTGTTTAGCAATACCCTAGATGGCAGGACAGCTTCAATAAGCAGCACTCTGACTTTAGTGGTGATCCTAAGGAGCCAGGTAGACCAGCCCAGGCACAGCTATACCTCCATCGCATCTAGATCAACAGTAGATGCTGAGTTAGTTCACTCTGACCAAAGCACCCCTGTTCATTCTAGGTACATTGACTTATTTCTCTTACATAGTCTAGAACAGAAAAGTGATTTGCTTTAAAAGTTTGTAATGGCCAGGCTTCTTAAAAACCAAACCAAACCAAAACAAAAACAGCAAAATCACCTTAATTTTGGACTTGAAGGCACCATACTTTTCTCATTCCTCTCCAAATGGTCCCTTCAGGTTCCATGTTAGAGCTCCTATTCTGCACATGGGAGCACAAATTGGACTAACCCAACTTCCTTTGGAAAGCTGAGATGGATCTTTTCTGAATCACAAGCAAATCTACAAGATGGAGTTGACTTCCAAAACCAAAACAACCATGAAACTAAGCTTCAGCAGGTTTCTTTAGAAACATGACAAAGCACTAAATACCAGTGAATGACTTACAGCACAGAACCTCACATTTTCTGTGAACTATGCACCTTTATTTTAGGTCATGAGAGAGCCACTCAGACACTCACCTCCAACTGGCAGCCAGAACTGCACGTTTCATCTACAGTAAAACACCACCCTCATTTAAGTGAGAACAACATCTTTGTACCAGTTGTGGATAAAAGCTTCTAAAACATTCTCTGATGTGACAGGAGCTACTGAACTAAGCTCCAGCATGCCTAAGACACTGCAGTGCCAACAGATATGTATTGGCCATGCTCATAAGTTAACGCAGGTCTCAATGCTCAGGCAATATTTCCATTCACATTTTGGATTCGTCTTCCATCTTACCGTTTACAGCCGTCACTAGACACTCTGTAAGTGCGTACTGTTAAGTCTGCTGTGACTTTATTAACAGACACTGCCTTTTGGATTTACAGTCCCCAGATCAAAGTAATTTTGATCCTTCCTTTCTTCAGTGGCTAAAGGCTTGGAAGGTGCAACCAAAAACCTGTAAATCCACTTCCTAGAATGAAACAAAATTGCCAGAAATGACCAGGTAAACACCACTCACATGCTTTTGTAGTGGTCAAAAGAAGCACCTTTGAACACTAATAGCATAGGATCATGCTAGGACAGATGTTGGAAGCTTCTTGGAAGTTTCATGAATTTACTGGACAGCTGCGTAAGACACCAACTAATTAAGTAGTCCAGACAGAGGTATTTGAAGGGGTACATTTAATACTTAACAACAAAAACGCAGCGAAAGCCATGCTAACGATATTGCAGCGTTTTGTAAAGCATGGATGACTCGTGGTTTTCCAAAGCAAATAAGAGAAACACCAATGTTATGAAGAAATCTGAGGAACAACCAAAACTGTCGCTAAGGAAAATTTTCGCAGATGATAAAGCAATTTCATTCACTATCCGAGACCTTACTTGCTGGTACAGTTGCGGTCTTAGCGCCGAGTTCTCAATCATAGTGTGAACCATGGTGATTAAAGGTTCATTCTCTTTCATCTATTTCAAATCAGGAGGAGCATACAGCAAACATCAGTTTACAGCATGGCTAGATTTGAAAGACGACACTGTAAAATATAGCCTCTACTTTAATTTTTTTCTAATAATACAGTAGACTACATTTTACCCCATGCTTTTTATATATTCCATCATTCAGTAATATCAAACATCTGAAAAGCTTAACGATATCAAACAAATGTAGCAAAACCACATAAAACCGCTCAAAACCAATGAAATATTAATTGAACAAACCTTTCCCTTTTAAAAAATCCTGAACATTCTTATAATACATCTGGCTTTGCAAGATATGGAAATGATACACATATCAGATTATGCATTAGGAACACTCAAACCTCTATCAGGAAACCTTTGAAATTATAGTTTTAGTAACTCAATGTATGTCAAATAGATAAACGCATTCCTTCAGAATACATAAGCAAGGCTAAGATTTTCGTTCACATACCACAAAATGCCTTTATACACTTTATATAGACTTCTTTTTGTTGTTGTTGTTGTTGTTTTGTTAAATGTAGTTAAGTCTGTTCAGCTGGTAAGTTAATCACCCAATAGAGTACCTTATCTCAGTAAGCAAGCTGATGATGTTATTTGTGTGAGGCAGGAAAAAAAAGCAAGCAAACAACTCCTCCCATTTGCTCCATATTCTACAGCATTACATAAACAGAAAATTAGAACTGATACAAGAAGTTGTTCTTCTTTTACTTTAAATCCAACTGTCAGACTGTTTAATATTCATGAGAGAATATGTATCAACCCTTCTGTTAACTGATGTGAGTACAGGCAGGAAAACCTGTACTGAAGAACTGGCAGAGTGAAACAGAGAGCCACAGCCCACAACGGCAAGTCCCATGGTCTAAGGTCAAGTGAAGCCCTTTTTGTACTCTTAAAGTATTATCATGAGGCCACTCTCAAACAGAAACTGGACACTATTCACACTGAAGAAACTTGTAATAGATGAAGGAAAAATGTTTGCATGCTCATAACAGAAACATGCCCTATTTTTCTCTCATTTAAATAAAATCTGCTTCTTAAATTTCTGTACGGTAAAGGGCATGTTTTAAACCCTGTCATACATTTGTTTCCTCTCTAGTTAAAGATATCACAAAAATCTCTAAAAATTGGAATTAAGATTTTCCTTACACATAAGCAAACTGAAGTGCGAGCTGCCTGATGACACACAGCAACACATCCAGCAGTCTTAATTTTCTCCCTCACTGTTTCTCCCCAGACACTTCATCTTTCCTTTTCTCTTTACTGATGTAGTATATGCAAGCTTTTTCATCATTTGGAAACGATGTAAAAGTACCTTCTTGACATATGACACATGAACACTTATATGACTTACAAGATAGCATGTGAGCAGGTATTTCATGTTTCAGACTGCAATGCCAAGATACTGACATTTTTTTTCCTTCCTCTTCTTAAATTCTTTCCCATGCTATGGTAACACCCAGCACATATGACACTGCAGTCTGTGCTGTTCTGGTGGCAGCCATCGGCTGGAATAGCAGCTCCCCACCATGACAGATGACCTTGCCAATGAGATAAGAACGTGTGCTACGGGTGGCATAAGTCTGTGCTCAGATTGGCACTTTTATCTGTTTCTTCTCAAGCTTCCTAAAATAAAAGCAGTGGCAACAGGTCCAGACTAAGCCCTTCTCCTGCCTTTCCTCTGTTCCTCCATCCAAAACAAAGGAAAAAGCATTTTTCCTTCCTGCCTTCTTTTCCAATGATACTCCAACACAGTCTTGTTTTCACCCCACACAGCTCCAGTCCTTGAGACTCTCTCATTGCTCTCAAAAGTAAAAGGGAAGAAAGAAGCAGCAAAAAAACAAGAATGGTGGATGTGTCAGCTCGCTATCTTTTCCAAAAAACCTTGAAAAATACAATTAAGAGTTGTAATGGAAATGTTGCTAATATAGGACATGGAATTTTAGGCTAAACAAAAAATGAGATTTAATAAAGGGTATGCACAGCCTGGAAGGCCAACTGTGTTCTGGGCTGCATTAAAAGAGGGGTGGGCAGCAGGGAGAGGGAGGTGACTGTACCTCTCTACTCAGCTCTTGTGAGGCTCCATCTGCAGTACTGTGTCCAGGCCTGGGGCCCCCAGCACAAGAAAGACACAGAGCTCTTGGTACAAGTCCAGAGGAGGACCACTAAGATGATCAGAGGGCTGGAGCACCTCTCCTATGAGGAAAGGTTGAGGGAGCTAGGATTGTTTAGCTTGGAGAAGAGAAGGCTCCGGGGACACCTCATTGTGGCCTTCCAGTACTTGAAGGGAGTGTATAAACAGGAGGGGGTACGACTGTTTACGAGGGTGGACACTGATAGGACAAGGGGGAATGTTTTTAAACTAAGACAGGGGAGGTTTAGGTTAGAGATCAGGAGAAAGTTTTTCACCCAAAAGGTGGTGACACACTGGAGCAGGTTGCCCAAGGAGGTTGTGGATGCCCCATCCCTGCAGGCATTCAAGACCAGGCTGGATGTGGCTCTGGGCAGCCTGGTCTGGTGGCTGGTGACCCTGCACATAGCAGGGGGGTTGAAACTAGATGATCTATGAGGTCCTATGATTCTATGGCAGTTATATCCAAACAGCCATTGCACTATTCCATCCTCCTCTAATTTACCTCCTTTTTCCAGAATCATCATCTCAGAAAAAGGGTGATGAAGAGGAGAAAATAGGAGCAAAACATCAAGACAGCATGGATGCTGGCTACTGAACCTTCACTCCTTTATTTGACAACTTCTTGTTCAAGTTCTGTTTATGCACCCTTTAAAAACTAAAAGAAGCTAAAAAAAAAAAAAAGTATCAACAAAAGAGAAATAAATATATGAACAACTTAACACCTAAGCCATCCACATAAAGAGCCACGTCAACAAAAAGAATAAAAAGAATGTATAGAGCTTACACTGTGACAAACCAGCCTGGGATATGATGAGATTACAACAACACACACACAGAATTTCACAGAGAGAACTTCAGCTCAGAAGTAAGGGGTTTTTGAGCCAAAGAAAAGTTTTACTAGCAATATAAAATCAAAATATGTGTTCAAAGACCAGTTTGCTGGAATCTTCTGTACTAACAGAGAGATTCAAGTGGGACCTCCTGCCATGGCTGTATTTACAAAGGAGAAAAAGCAGCATGTCTAGCTTTTATCTAAAAACCATGTTCCTACTTTCCGTTACTATTATTGTAATCACTGGTTACAAATTCATTCAATAAGGAGACTGATGGCTTAGATTTAGTAATTCACAAAAAGCAATCCCTTAACATTTTGTAATGCATAAGACGGAGATTATATTTGTCCTCTTAACATGTCCCACGCTGACAAACAAATCAGCATTGCCTGGAGTGCTAGCTACATCCAAATAACTGCTTCCTAAAAGGGAAATCAAACTCTCTCCTGCCTCTCCAGGAAGCTTAATGCAGCAGAGTGGTTCGAAACCTCACTTGAAGAAAAGGCTACAATAATTCTTTTGGCTGTAAGACATCAAAGAAACAACATGGATGGGTATATATGCGCATCAGTCTCTTCAGTCTTCCCCCCCAGCCCTGAACCCCCAACAACAACAACAACAATTCTGAAAGCATAATAGAAAAACACCAAAAAATGTAACATAAGTATTTCCAAGCACCTCAAAGGGAAACAGCTATACTAAAAAGAAGCAAAACTTATAAAATGCTATGGGATGTTCTTGAGTTTTGAGAAGAATGCCACCTAACCAGAAGACAACAACTTACTGCAACAATATAAAAGTTAGTGTCTCTACGCATGAACTTTTGCCTTTCTGAAAATTCCTCTGTGTGACCTGAGAAGGAACTTGCTAATTAATGCTGCGTACAGCACTGCAAGTATTGCATTCTTTGTGACTACAGTGTGAGAGCTGAAGATAACAGGACTGGAATTCCACCAAATGCTCTAGGAAGAGAGGGTTTTAATTCTATTTTCAGAGATTAAATATGAATCAGGAGTGGTAATGTTTTGTTTAAGTACATTGGGCTTTTAAAATTCAAAGCGAGTGACAATGCAAGTTGGTTACAGATGCAGATAATGAGGAGGAAAGGCCTCAGACTATGAGAAACATGGGTCTTTTCTTCCCAACATAAAGGAGAAATGATAATGGACAAAATAATAAAAAGACATAAATGAGACACTAGCCCTAAAGCAACAAAACTCTCGGGAGGATTTACTTAATGCAAGTGGATGGCAGTGTAATACTAATACAAGGGAAAGAAGAAAAACTGATGACAAACTGGGACAAATACTCCTATCTGTTCTTCCATGATTTTATGATTAGTATATTTTTGACTTGATAATCATTTCGTACTGTAAGAAGTCCTATAATTTCTCACATCCTTGGTAAAGGCAATTACAACATGTTTACAAGAATTTGGCACTTCCCTGAATTAAAAACATTTTATCACGTTACATTCATAAATTTCATCTGAGGCACGCAGAAAGAAAATTCTTTGTACCGCTTTGCATATTATACAAAGGCCATTCTCTCCTCTTTATCCTGCGTATTATATTGACAAGCTTGGCCGATCAGGTAGCAGCATGGTACACAGTTTCAAATTTCACAGCGAGTTGTTCTTTTTCAGCAATGAATTATATTTTTGAAGACAGAATTATTTTCTTATTCCAAAACATCACGAGCTGGAAATATTTGAGTTGGATGAAATACATTTGCCAAATTTAGCAATTAGAGAGAACAGTTTTCCCCTACTTTTAGACCTCCTGCAGCTCCTTAAACAAGGTTAAAATGTTTAGAAATGCAGATCTAATGGGATCGGTCACTATTTACACCTTGATTCCAACAGATCAGAGGAAGATGAAGTCACTGGCTTAAGTGTAATGGCAAAAAAATTAATTAGGAGAAAGAATATTAGAAAAAGCTCTAGAGAATTCCATGTTTTTAACTAACAGACATCTATTTGCTTATTTTCTTTTAAGTTCTTGTGATTTTCTATGTTCTGTTCAAAATTTACCACTTAAAAACTTCTCAAATACAACTTGCAAACGAGTCCCATTTGACCACGTAACAAAACCATAAAAAGAGGAATGTGGTTATCAGAATTATTCCCTTGGCAATAAAGTACATTGTCGAAGACAGAGTTATATTCTTACTACAAACATTAACAGAAGTTATACAAATCTTATTCTCATATAAATCTTTAAGAAGCAACTGAATAAAAGGAAAAAAAAAAAAAGTTATTCGCTAAGCTATGATTTAAAACCTTCTTATATGTGACAAGGGGGAATGGTTTTAAACTGAGACAGGGGAGGTTTAGGTTAGATATTAGGAGGAAGTTTTTCACACAGAGGAGGAAGTTGTGGCCCAAGGAGGTCGTGGATGGCCCATCCCTGGAGGCACTCAAGGCCAGGCTGGATGTGGCTCTGGGCAGCCTGGTCTGGTGGTTGGCGACCCTGCGTATGGCAGGGGGGTTGAAACTGGATGATAATTGTGGTCCTTTTCAACACAGGCCATTCTATGATTCTATGTTTGATCTCCCTTTCATTTTAAGTCCTGCAGAAACATCTAATTATTCTAAATTTGGAAAGTAAAATAATCAGAATACTAATTTTATAAACTGCACGTATATCATATGAGCTTGGAAATACAGTTTCACTTTTGTTAATGCTGGTAAAATGCTACAGTTAGTGTTATTACAGGAAGGACATGAAGAATAGAAAAAAACTGGAAAATGTCTGTTGTATTCTGTAGAATTTCAGTTTACTTTTTTCAGTGCGTGTCAAGTCTGTAATAAACTAAGCTAATTTGTCCAACCTAAAATGGTCACGTATTAAATATCCAGCTTCATGAAAATCACTGAAAATCCTTCTTCCCAAATATTTCCAGCTTGACAGGAGCAGGCAAAAGGCATTAAGAAATGTAAGCACACAAGAAAACTGCAAATCCCACCTGATGATCCAAATATATGGCATTCCTTTGAAGGTGATGCGAAAGAATCTCACTCTAGCAGGCAGCAGTTAGAGGAAAAAAGGAAAGGGACAGAAGGGTGCAGAACGCATGAAAAGAGTTTTTAAAGATGTAAACCAGACAGTGAACTGTTTAACACAGAAATATAATGTTACTTTCCCTGCCTTTTTGTGACGCTAACAGGTTTTGATCTCTAGACAGAAATGATGAAATTTTGTCATGAATTGGCCTACGAATCACTACATTATGTTTTGGTTCTACACATAAAATACAGAACTCTCAAGCGAAATGTCTACTATATTCGATTAAGCAAGCATCTATAAACCCTTTGAGAAATCTGTTTGAAATGTCCTAATACTTTTGACAAATTGCAGTAAGATCACATTTGATATGATAGGATATAAACAACAGATTAATCTCACGATCTTCTACTGCTATTTTTGCTTATAACAATTGGTTAAAAGCCTGCAACTTTAACGTAAACAATATATTTAAAAATATTCCTACATCATTTAAATTCAGCTAATATAAAAAAGCTATCAGCTAAGACCTCCAAAGATTATATATAACAGAGCATCGTATACACAACCACACTCTATTCTACACCCACAGCAGACGGAGAATCTTACACTATGGGTAAAATGCAAACTGATTAATGAATAACTAAAAGTTAGTGAGAATGGTACATGACACACATTGCTTTATAGCTGACCTTTGGGCTGTTGGCCTCAAGTTTTAGTTGCATGAGCTGTGCTAGTGTGTGTTCCCGGATACTACTCAGTTCAGCTTGCTGCCGTCTCAGCTTTATTAGCAGCAGCGTGAGCTCCTCTGGCTGAGGGAGTGCAGTATGAGAAGCCAAAGAGTAGAAAAAAGGTTAATTGGTATCCTAAACAACACTTCATTAAAATAAGGCTTCTTATATCTTTCTCACAATAACTTTTTATAGAGATACAACAAAAGATATACCATTTTTTCCCAAATTGACCATTTTCAAATATATAACGAAGGGTTAAGTTTTAACTACTCGAGTAGCAATTGATACTGAGTATGCCATAAAAATTGCAACTTTCTGAATACGGGACAAAAAAGTGGGGATTTTGCAGAAGAAAGTCTGTGCGGCCCTCAAACTTTTTGACAGGCATATCAAATGACACGATGATATTGACTTAAGTGAAGGGGGATATAATTCCAACCCTTAGGATATCATTATCTGTACGGACAACCATTTGAGCTTGGTGGATGAATAAAAAGTGCCCCCAAGAAACTGCAATTCTTCAAATTTCTATGTCACGATTAAAAGTAAAAACAAACAAAATCCCCATGAGATAGCTGAACTATGTCAGGAGCAAGCATTTTGGACAAAATAAAACTGCACAAGCAGGACAAAAATAAGTTTTCCTTACTTCCACAGGTCCGAGGCACTGACTTTAATGACTAAGATGTACAATACGGCCTCGGGAAAACCCAAGGCTGCATGAATAGAGTCGCACTCAAATGGGTACTTTTCAGGTAATTCTACACAGAATGGTTTAGGTCAATTTGGAAAAAGCTACCTGAGCCATTCCTGAGAACCACTTCTATTAGCAACACTTCAAAGAAAATAAAACACTCTTGACATCACAAGTAGACGTTATGGTCCCATTTGTTTCTGTTTCTTACACTTCTCCAGAACTAAGTCTTACAAGAGGTTAGATATCCATCTAACATTTTGATTTACTTACATGTTCCGTGAGCTTAAAAAAAATCCAAAACACAACCCCAGAAACCTGCTTGCTCTCTTCCCCAGTCTCAGAATTTCCCCAAAGCAAGGAAGTACAGAACTAGGCTCCAAAGATCAAAGTGTTAAGTTACTGAAAACCAAACACCAGTTTCTTAGAATGTAGAAGAAAAATATCTGAGGATAAGCATGGCAGTGTTGTGAGCCTGTACCGCAGTACCCACAAGGGGGAGCAAGGTATTTCCACATTGCTTCCTCTGTCAAAACCATTTGTTTTGAGGGAAAACCAGTACCAAAGTCAAAGTGCCCAGTGGTCAATCTTACCCTTCTACTACTTTTTGAATATCTGGATTTAAGATGCTTGATTTCAGGAACTAAGCATAAGAATCTAGGCTGCTATACAAGATGCTTTCAAATTCTCTCCAAAAATATGCAACAGTGCTTTCAGCACTTTGCAAATCATCATCTTTGAAAAGGAATTTCATTTTTAGAAACAACAGAATTGGAAGTAGCATCCTTGAACAAAAGGAATAACAAACCAGTTTATTTTCAAGATCGAACCTTTTCTTGATATGGCTTGCAAAAGCTCAATTTTAGTGCATTAACAATAAACTTACTGACAGTTTTTAAATACAACATTGGCAAGCGTTTTCTTTTTCTATAGAGGAGTGCTAGACTTTCATAGTATTGCAAACAATTTTGTCATCACTGCCAATGCTGTGCTTTTGATATAACTCTTGGCACTCTTGCAACAAACAAAACTCAAGCATTTGTTTAAAGAGCTACCTGCAGTTTTCCTTCTTCTGGCCCCTGTAATGCATGTATTCTGGGCAGCACTTCTGTTTTGTACAGGAAGAAGCCTGGACCTCCCTGCCCCCTACCTTGCTTATCAGCCCAGCTCCAGCAGCCCAGCCCAGGAAAGTTGAAGGGGCCAGGAACCCAAAGAAGTGTCTGCGGGAAATAAGGCGCGGAGATAAGGCACCAGCTGCCAAAGGCCACCCCCTAAGTTGCTGAAGATGCCAGGGATTCATGCTGGGAAGTGCAAGAAACAGCAGTCTAGGCAGTGGAAGGATTAACTGGGGAGCTGTTGCCCTCAGTTTGATTCACAGTCTGTAGTCTTAATTCATAAATACCTCAGAAAGATTACAGAAAAGAGATCAAAACCGTCAAAGCAATCTAACGAATTTAGGACAATCTTAGCCAAGGGTCATGTTTCAGTTAGGGAGCTGGACCGTATTCACCGGCATTATTTTGATGAAATACCGACGGTGAGAGTTTCAACTCCATTACAGAAAAATAGAGGATGTCAGAAAGGACGTCATTATTCCAACAGTGGTTTTAGTATCCTTAACATGTCCAAAAAAGGAAAATTTTATAAATAAGATTTTCTTAGTAAGTATCAGAGGAAGGAGTGTTCTGTGAAACAGAAATCTCTGGGAAGAGGTGGAATGTATCACAGACAGTCAAAAAAAAAATCCTTCTTTCAGAAAAAAAATCTGGACCCATTGAGTACAGAATATTCTCAGAATTCAATTTAACCGCCTTTTTAGTAGCTTTAGAAAATTCCTGCTAATTAAAAAAAAGGTTATATTTAATGCAAGCTTTGAACAGACAAAGACTTCAGCATTCCCTCTTTATACTTAAAGAATTCTTCTAATAAATAACTGAATAAGATGTACCAAATAAAAAATACGACTCACTGTTTTGCCTTGGAGGCTCTGAGGAGTAACAGGCTGTAAACTTAGAACTGCCGGCATTGACCTTCTGTCAGGCATATAGACATGCTGTACAAAAACAAAATTGCAGTGTGATCCATAGTTACCTAAAATCTCAACAGCTATTACGTGCTAAAAAAAGTCAAGCCAACTTCATTCTCATGACAAATCTGCTGTATTTTTGGGAAGCTTTGGCCAGTCATATTCTCTCTGACCTACCATCTCTGACACTTGAGTAGGCTACCTCTAAATTTCAGAAATACCCCAGATTTCATTGCTTATATCATTAATAGTTCTTTCTTATAGTTGTTGCCGTACTGATATTATGTAAAGAACAAGTTTAGTTTTCACCTATCATTGAAAGTTGTTTAAAATCTCTAAGATCTTTACATAGATGAGATGGTTTAAGGCTTAGAAACGTTTACTGATTTTATACAGCCAGTGTCCTAACCATCCACCTCTTAAAAAACAGGTTTGTGTTTTTAAGTTCATAGGAATGATTAACTGTGTAACTAAAGTAGGCTAGATGTGACTTTGGGCAGCCTGGTCTAGTGCTTGGAGAACCAGTACATAGCAGGGGGGGTTGAAACTAGATGATCATTGTTGGTCCTTTTCAAACCAGGCCATTGTATGATTCTATGATTCTAAGTACAAACTGAATGGCATGAAAAACTGAAGGGAAACAGAAGTCTTGTATAAAAGATGCTGAATGTGAAACTAATTAGCAGCACAAAGTATTACAGATGGAAAAATACCTGAAAGAAAAACACAGCTGAAATGTCATATAAGCACATGCTCTGCAGTGCTGATCTTAGTAATACTTCTCAGATATGGGAGAAGAATTGATTATTAGACTTTCAGCACAATTGCAACTTTTTGCCAAAACAAAACTACTTCTTTGTTGATAGGGCCGAAATCATAAGGACATCTGAGCTAATGATTTAGCAAAAAGCTTCAGGAGTATTTTACACAGTCAACTCTAGGAAACTATATTCTAATTTTACATCTTTCCTTGGCACTCAGATTTACAATTTTTAGTCTCTCTTTCGCTGATGAAGTTTATACTAGTCAGGTGCAAAGGTTTTGTGCAGACTCCAGTTTTCCTTAGTGATCACCCTAATAACTCCAAGCATCCAAAGAAATGTCTACCCTGAGTCGTCTGCTGGAACCCAAGGCAGCCAAAATTGTGGCTGAAGAACAGACAGTAATAAGTGGAAAGAAATGCAAGACTTTCAGCTCTTGGAGTTCCAGCTAGAAAAGCTAGAAGGGAGAATGCTTTCTACACACACAGCAAAGTATTCTATATTAAAGAAATGTAATCTCATGGACAGCAATATTAGGACCACATGTTTTTCTGCAACGTATTACCATATCTTTTACAACCTATAGATTTTAAATGCTTTTCTAAATCAAGACTTTCTCCATGAAGGCAGCAGTGCAATTTAATCTCCATTTCAATAAAATATAGGAGAGTGAAACACAGCAGTAATGACATACTTTCTAAAAATTCCTGCAAATAAGTTTTTTAACTATAAGAACATGTATCTTACCTTAGTATGATGCGCTCTGTGTCTCCGATCAATAGTTACATCTCCTCTTTGCACTGGTGAAGACACTTCTGATCTATAGGTCCGCTGTGGGGAATACCCTTGGAAACCCGCTATTGAACCATGAGAAGGCGAGGTGGGAATCGAATGCATCGTCTGATCAGAAATGTTGATCATTGTTTTTGGGCTACTTAAAGTACTGTGCCTAGTAAGAGTCGTTTGCTTATTGTAAAACTGACGTTGCTGCCACTCGTAGAGCTGCCACATTGTGTCATCACGCATTGACCTTCGCTTTTCTTCAGCTGTCACAGGTCCTATGGCTCTATCGTAAGCTGACGGCGTCACGCTGCAGAGGCTCTCTGGCCTTGCTTTGCTGTTTCGAGGCAGTGTTCTGTATCCTTCTGGGTAGCGGGGTAAAGCTTGAGGTCGATGGCTTGGCATGTTTCTTGGTAACGTCTGATATGAGATTATACTGAAACACAAGAATATTAGTTAGCATATTTGTACATTATCTTAGTTTATATTAAAATTATGGCAATAAAAAATTACTCAATACTGATTAGGTTTATCCTGCCAGCTCTTATCATTTTTAAGCACTGTCATTTTAAAAACATGGACAAAAAGAATCAAGATGATATTTCAGATGTTATCAAGAAGATTTTTCAGCACCATAGCAGCTGAAACTGGACCTTATCTCAGATTAACTGCTTGACAATTTAATCCAAACTTCATCTTTTCATCAGTTTAACCATCTAGTAATGTCAATTATAGATCAAATCTGGTCTACAAGCTAGACAGGACCAAGTTTTTTAGCCTCAGAATCTCTATACTGTTCCAAATGTGAGTTCTTCTTAAATGCTCTCTTTTTTAACAGTGAAGAAGTCTCCTGTTGCCTCTCTGAGAAAGAATTAAGCAGTTAGGTAAAAACAGCAAGAATTTGCAACAGCAGATTAAAGAAAAATAGCAATTATTGACAGAGGACAAAACTGAGGTCATAAGTATCGGTTCATTCAGCCCTTATCTAAAGTTCTGATGTGCACCACTTAAAGCCATTTGCTGCTGATTGCATCTGTGAGAGATGCTGGCTCGAAGACAAAATCTATCTCAAGCAGAACACGATGCAGCCATCGGAGGGCAGCAGCTTCCAGCTACACCTCAGTAAGCTCAACTCGAATAGAAACCCTGGAACCTGAAAGGCACCAGAGTCTGAAGTGAGCTCTGAGCAGCTTCAGTGCCACAAACACATTAAAGAAATGATGTACAGCAAATGGTGAAACACTATGGGTTTTAGATCCTTATGAAATAATTATTAAGGAAATTGATGATGGTAAAAAAAAACAAAAACAAAAACACTTTTCACTGAACATAGCTGAGTATTTATAATCGCTTGCATCATTTTGGAGATGAAAACTGCGGTAAATCGCTTTATATACAAAGTCTGTGGCAGATTCTGAATCTTCCGAAGAGTTAAGAAAGTACTATCCCCATTTTATAGATTGGATTGCTTTTTATTCTCACAGAAAACGACTCTTAATCCTGTTCTCTCACCGCAAAATCTGCCTACCTGATTCTACATTTCTTTATATAATATATAATTGACGGTAAGGGCTCTTCTCCATCTCCATATTAGAAAAACAACAACTGAGACGTTTTTGGATCCCTCTTCTAACTTTCAAAATATTGTTTTAGTTATTCACAAATGAGTATGGTGAAGTCTGATATTGTCATGAAGGCAGCCAGTAGCTAGATGAACTTCTTTCAGTATAGCTCCCCCTCTATTTTATTAATTGAATGGACATTGAATAATCCTGCTGGCTCCTTTAAATATCTCAGTGTGAACAAGAACTGCGTGAAGACCTTAATATGAAAAGACAGGAATCTTTAGTCTGCATACAACTATTTACATTCTAGAACATTAAGGAAGATAACGTATCCATCATTTATAGGCAAACCATAACTAAAATTGATCCTCTTACAGTAAATGCCCTTCCAGTCAAACCCAAAAAACAACTCTGGGCAGTGCTTCAGCCTGGACTTACTTTGCATGCAAAAGGACCGTCGCAGGCAATTCCACACAGCCTGCAAGGTTGCAAACTACCGTCGTCATAAATATGTCCCTACCAGTGTTCCCATTAGAAGAAAAGTTCTCCACATGAGTTCACAAACTCATTAAGAACACCCTCAGAGGTGCTGGGCAGCAATATGTACTCTGGTGTGTCAGCTGGGCCATGTGGGAAAGAGGCTGTTGCTGCAGTTTTGGGGACTCAGTATTCACACTTAGCAATACCTTCAGATCAAAACCTCAAAACATTCTTTCATCCTAAGGAATGAAAATACCAGCTGGACTAGAATACTCAACCTTTACGTGGGAACCAAGCAAGGAGTGACAATGCAACAATGAACAGCCAGTGCTGAGCAGCAGGCCTTTACTGCTTAGGGTACGGTGGGGAGACAGAGGTCCCACTTTGGGCTAGCAGCATCTCAGCAATGCACTTAGTACCAGGCGACCCTTCCTCTGTGTTTCAAACATTTGAGAAAGGTCTTATTGCAGCCTAACCAGACCCTCATCCCAAACTTTAACATAAACTGGAGATTCTCTCTACTCTCAGCCACGAACTTCAGTTCCACTCAGATCCCTGCCTCTAGCCAGAATCTGGCAATCTGAACGAACAAACAAATCAACCAACCAAAAAACCCCATGTTTCAGAGACATCACTATGCATTATAAAGTCTGGTAGTTACTTAAGGCCTCTTCCACACAGAAGTAAAAGGGACAGAACAACATAATACTCTTTTTCAGCTTCACAGAAAACACAATGGCACGGTTTGGAAGGGACCTCAAGGATCACGAAGCTCCAACCCCCCTGCCACAGGCAGCGCAACCAACCTCCACATTTAATACTAGACCACGCTTGTCCAGGGCCCCATCCAACCTGGCCTTGAGCACCTCCGGGGGCAGGGCATTCACAGCCTCTCTGCGCAGCCTGTTCCAGCACCTCACCACTCTCACAGTAAAGAACTTCCCCCTGATATCCAACCTAAATCTTCCCTCCTTTAACTTAAAGCCATTTCCCCTTGTCCTGCTATTATCTACCCTTTCAAAGAGTTGACTTGTTAAAGCTTGTTAGCTTTCCGTAGAGTTGCAGTTCAAAGCACGCTTGTGCCATCAGTGCCCCCCTTAAAGCAACAAACGTCTCTATCATCAAGAACAAAATACTGTTAATTAGAGGATGTTCTTAATAGTACCTCCCACTACAGTTTTAGGGTTTCATACTTGTTCACAATCAAAAAAATGGCACAGCTCTTCGAATTTCTACTGTTTGGATGCAAGTTTTACAGTGCAATTTAAAAAAAACTAACTGCAACAAGGAACTTTCTCGCTTCTCATTATGCAAGCATACACAATAAAACAAATGTCAGGTTGTTCAACTCTCTGTTGTGCAGATTCAAACTTGAGCAAACTACTTACAGTGAGTACTTCATGAAAAAAGACATTAACTATTCCTAATTATATTTAATGAAAAAGTAAAGGCAGTGGGGAAGCTTTCAACCAGTTCTGGCATGTGTAAGACAAACTAGTGCAAATTTTTGCAGTTTTGCAAAAACTTAAGAAGTCTCCAACTATAATTTCACATTTTGGGAAAACAGATCTTCTGAATTTAGCTTTATCATTAGCTCTGCTATCTATCTGTATGTGAAGTTCCTAACTTTCAGCTCTTCAAAGCATCTCCTCTAATATCACCCCATTATTTCTAATCTTATGTCATATTTATTATTGTTTTTCAAATATTTTACTGCTAGAGCTGCTTGTCTGTAGGGCAGCCTGGAAGCAGTGTCAGAAAGAGAAATCGCTACCAGCACAAGATTCAATATTGTCAATCATCCACATGCAATTTCAAAGCTTCAAGAATATGCAACAGAGCTCAATATTAGAACTGGGAGATGTTTAATTTCCCAAGAAAAAGAAGCTTTGAGCATCAAGTCAGTTAGATTACTCTGACTTACTCTTAGGTAAAGCTTCTATCTCTCTCTTTATTGCAGTTTGTTTAAGTTTAAAAACTGACTGGAATGTTTTTGGAGCATTTTAAATAAATATTGTTAGAAGAATTTGGACATAAAAAACACAAAGGACAGGGCACTTGCAAGATAGATTTTAAGAAGGAAAAATAATTTTTATGATTGATATCACATTCTCTCTGCGAGGATAGAGCTAATTCTAATACCCCAAAGGGTTTTCTGACCATTTCTTAATAGCTTATTAATAACCATTCCATGTTAATAAAAGGTGAACTCTAAATGTGTTCTGACTAGGCATCCAGGCGCTTCTTACAGAGAACAATGCATAATACATAATATTGTTCTCTATAAGAATATTTACATAATAGGGATGGAAAGATAAAGCAAGTGGCCAGGATACAAGACTAAGTACTATTTTGTATTAAGCCTAACTAAAAAAAAAGTTACTTACCCTCTTGCTTCCTCCTCTTGCCCTTTTCCTCTCTGTATTTTAATCCACTGTTCCAACTGCAGCATTGAATTAGTTCTCTGCATAACTCGTTCAGACTCCATATGTGACTGAATTGCATTGTGCTGACCTCCATCTCCAGTATCTGCCAGGACAACACCAACAGCTTTATTCTCAGCTCCATTTAAATGAACTGGTCTGAAGTGTCCAGCCTGAACTGTGGTTATGGGTAGAGTCCTGTATTCTGATCCCAAAGGATTTAGCTTCACACTGTTAATTTTTGTTAACGGTTTATCTTGCCCGACTTTCTGGAATCCATATTTTTCAGCTTCCAAAGCCTTCTTCTCTTCATTTTTGTTCACTTCTCTGTTTTTCTGGTTGTTTTGTGCCTCTGGCTTAATTAGCACCCGATGGTTTGAAATATTATTGGCCTCTCGAGGTGGCGTATTTTCAGTGGTGAACTTCTCAACTCTAGAAAGGAATATACAACAAGCTGAACATCCAGAAAACATTCATTTATAACAACAACAATAATAATAAAAGCAAATCTTTTTTCCGGTTATCAGGGTAATTTCAGTGATCACTGTCCAGATATTTTAAACTGCTGTGTTTGAGAGAAAAAAACGGGATGTATTTTCCCATTTATCAGTGACAGCTTCTAAATCTTTCTCTCTCTCCCCTTTTTTCCCCACCCTCTCCATGCTTCTCTTTCTTCGCTATTTTAAAAACATTTGTAAGTTATGCAATTTTTTTTTTATTATTTTTTTTTTAAAAAGCTTCATGTTAACCCACCTGATAAAATGTGCACTAAGCAAGAGCAAAAAAAGCCAGGTGCTGAAAGAGCAGATGTTTGGCTCCCAGAGGGCTGGACATTTAAACAGTGAAAGTAATCAGTAGTTCTCCAAAAGCCAAGGCTTCTAGAAATCAACAGCCCAAAAATTCACACTATTTAGAAGCTATCTTTAAAAATGGTAGCAGACTACACTGCTGAATAGCTTATAATTCACCATACTGCTGGATTTAACATATAACAAGATCCTTTTAAGAAAGCAACTATTCATGGTCCCTGGCATGAATTAGGTTTCTCTGGTATGCCATCTCTTCAGACATCAGACATCATTTTATGGGAAATAACTGTGGCTTCCCTAAGTTTAGGAGGGAAGATAGCTGCTGACTAAGGAAACTGTACCACAGAGGTAATGACATTTTTACTGCTTTACAGTACTTATGCAAGTAAAGAATGTATATGGTTCAATTAGCCATTTTCCTTTTTCAGAATATCAAGAAGCTGTATCTTTTTCATCCCTGGGACATAATCTGAACATCCAGCTCAGACAGTGATATTTTTTAGCGTGACTTACTAGAAAGAAAAAAAGCAAAAAAAAAAGCAAAAAAAAAGCAAAAAAAAAAGCAAAAAAAAAGCTGAAACGTTTTGGTCAGCATTTTTGGGAATGGGAGGAAGCATTTGTTTTAAGATTATATCTCTCTATAAAACCAAACAAAGAATAACATTTCATTTTAAGATGATGTCGAGCTAATCTTTCCAATTTGTTTGCATCCTTTTGGGGAGGAAACATTATTTATCTTTTCAGTTGTGTCCTGTTCAAGTGCCTGATCTGTGTGTAGAAAGACCACCACATATACAAACGTCCAAGAGCACAAGACCACTACTCCGAAAAGTGATCTGCTTCTAAGTAACTACACTCATAACACTCATTTTTGCTTACCCAGTCTTGAACACGAGGCCAAAATGTACAAGTCTACATTTCACTGGCATTTTGTTTAAGCCATGAATTCCCAAGAAGCCAACTATCTGCTGGCTTCAACTCCAGTAAATATATGAAGGATGCAAGACTATAATGTCCTTATAAACCATTATCCACAATTAATAAAGTTGGGTGCTTAACTTTACATGCACTTTCCATTATCAGTCTATGATAGAAACATCATAGAATGGCTTGGGTTGGAAAGGCCCTTAAAGATCATCTACTTTTAATCTCCCTGCTGTGTGCAGGGTCGCCAACCACCAGATCAGGCTGCCCAGAGCTACATCGAGTCTTGTTTGCTACGAATACTCAGTAATGTGAAGGGGATCAAGAACTTATAAGTATGCCACTTCAAACAACAGCAGGACATCAATGTGTGCTGCACCTTTCATTAGAGTAAGAAATACACATGTACTTTGTGTGTATTTCATACTGTGATACTTCATCAATGTGTAAGAGGCATATTTCCCCACACCTTTTTGTGACACAGAGGTGGTGATCCCAATGTCTTTCACTATTAAAGAAAAAATGTACGTAAGGAGCTCTAAATAGTCCTTTTTCTTTCTTCCCACAATTACACCTGAGCTGCTGACATTGAAGCGCAGAAACATCAAATTGATTGTAAACAAAAATATTCATACAGTAAATCTAAAATGTATATCTCCAACTACTTACATCATCATTACTTTTAAACAGCTTTTTTCTTGTACATTACTATTAAACACAAATGTTAGATGTATCTTGTGCTTTCTGATAGCAGAAAGTAAATGCTAAAATTTCTGCCAGTGATAAATTGTAGAGAAAAGAAACCTTAATGTAGAATTAGTTTCTACGTAGAAGGGGAGGACGCATGTTAGAATTGCTACATCCACTTCACATTTTTTATAATTTCCAGTTATCAGCAAAGAAATACTATGCTCATCTCCACCTCCTATTGCACTTCTAAACTGAGGGTTAGTTTGCTTTTTTTTCCCCCAAGACCCAACACTTCTGACTGGGTTCCTCCTTCAGGTTACATGAAGCAGCAGATCACTTCCTCCCTTCATCTCAAAACTCTATGACCTAATGCTTTACCACAAGCTAAAGGAATTTCCCAAGAATTAAAAATGCCATTTCCCACAATTACAAAGTCAAAAATGGCATTAAAATTTCATCTTTCAGCCAGCTCAAGAATTTGCAAGTAAAGTACTCCTTTGGAAACAGTCCTAAACACAGGCTATATTGTATGTAGCATGCCTTAATACTACCATAATGCCACCAGGTATCCCCTTACGTAATATCTTACATCAGTCTCCTTCAGGGTGCTTTGCAGCAAGGAGGTAGTTGCCATTTTACAGACAGAAAAACTGTGCTGCAGAGGGTAGCATTTCTAAGGACATTCATCAGATGGACAGAAAAACCAAGCCTTAGCATAGTGTTCTATTTGTATTATCATACTACTACTTTCCAATGGAGATGTTAATTGGAAAAAAAAAAATAAAAAATCACATAATAGTTTTTTTTCTATCACTTGTTGCTATGGTTATATGCAGCAGAGCCAAGTATTTCTATTTGACATTCTTTTCTGATGATCCTTCTCATGGCGTGACATTCAAATTGATAAAAATAGACTTTGGGGCTTGCCTTTAACACTGTGCATCAGATCAGACAACACAGCATGAGCAAGAGATCTCTTTCAATACCAGTGGGTACAAGCAAGAAAGAAACATCAGAAACTAGTATGCAAATGTAAGAAATCGAAATCCATATTTATTTGTCTCCATGTTTGTATGTAGCTCTCAAAGGTTTTCAACAAGGCTTGTGGGGTATGTTTTGAGGATGGAAGAGGAAGAAGGCAAAAGAGAATGAGCATCAAATACACGTTTCATACTGTACGCAATTTATAGACTTCTACTACAAAACAAATAATATGTAGGGAATGGTTCTATGAGGAAAAATACTATTTTCAGCTTATATAAGCAAATATAAACAAATACAAAATTCTAAAACAGATGAAGTGGTTATGTAGTCAATTATCAGACAAACATGAGGACTGCCCAAAGACAGCTAGAGGCATTTGAAAAGAAAGAGTCATGTTTTTCAAACCCAGCACTGTCAGTAAGCCCCCGCTGTGGATGTTGTTATGCTAACAAGTGCTTTTTTGGCAGCTTAGCTTATGCTGTTCATAAGGGAGAGTAACTACAGGAGAAGAGAAAAATCTTCTCTTAGTACACACTGCAGTGCTCAAGAGGAAGATGCAAGGGCTCCAGCACACACAGTTAACAGTGAGAGTGCAGGAAAATCATGCTCAAATGATGGAGTGTAGAGAAATAAGCATTTGGGATAGCATGCTGGCTAGTGGATATGTGGATGGATATTAATATCCACAAAACACAGGCAAGCAGTACTACAGACACAAGCTGACTGTGGTCTGCAGTGATATGACAAAGAATGAGTACGATATTTTGCTAATCCAGACAGGTTATTTGAGATCATATTTGGAGTGATAAGCTTAGGCAGTTCCTTGCTAATTACAATATTTCTTGTTATGATTTTGGTAAGTTCCTCAGTATATTATAAAATTTGAATTTACTACCTATGTGAAATAAAAACAAAAACATTCAGCAAGGAGTAATTATAGTTAAGTAAATAGAAGTAATTACTATTTGTCCTTTCCTGCAATTATACATCAGAAGGGAGCGCTTCTACTTCAAGCTGCTGAACAGTTCTAAAAGAAATTATTCTACTTTTCTCACCTCAGCATCTCATTTCTGTATTATATGGTTCATTATATTTGGAAAGTAAGTATATTTGATGGAAAATTTGACAAAAATAACCCACACGATGTTTCAAGTATCTGTTTTATCTTTTTTTCTCTCTAAGGAGCTCTCGTGCTCAAAAAAAAAAAATCAAGACATACTCCAGCTCTCTAGTTATTTAAACCTGACTGACTATTGGGATGGTACCATAAGAAGTGTAAGGAAGTCCCTTAATTTCTAGATTAAAAGAACAATACTGTAAAAACTCTGATTTATTAGTGGGTAATTTATATTAACGAGAACAGAAAAGTGGCTCAGTTGGGTTACAGAGTAAGTTTCTAATAACTCCAGACATGGTATCATAAGCAACTTAGTCTGTCAGAAAACTGTATTCAGTCTCACACTAGAACTTCTAGAGAAGATAGAATGGAGAGCCAAAGACACTGGCTGAATTTTTGATTCCACTCAAATAATTCATTCTGAAATCTATGTGCATGCCAAACTCCAGGTTACTTAAAGATGAGGTAATACCATACTTAATTCTTACCAGATTCTTACAGGGAAGTATTTCTTTTGGATAAGATCATATCCTGCTACATGGTCCATTTTAAGAATTGGTCTGATAGCTACGAGATGGACTCTTTACAGTCCTTTTTTTTTTTTTCCTTATTATAGTTAACAGACATGAAAGTTTTAGGGAAAGTTTTAGGGCAATGGTCTTGAAGTGTATTACTAACAAACTTTTCAAAGAGATCAAATTTCTTTCTTTTTTTTTTTTTTTTCTTCATTTTGCCTGAGTTAAAACAACAGGGTAGTGTTACAGACTTGCTTTTCCTGTTTCTAATGCTTGTTTTGTCTGTCTGTAAGCCCATTCATCTAGATAACCAGGCAGGAAACTACTGATTTTGCTGTCAAGTGTTTTTCTACTGTTTCAGCGTGTGCCTCTGTGATTCACCAAGGACTAAGATAAGCAACTGAAGCAATGCAAGGCAGATAGCAGGAGCATGTAGCTGGATGAAAAGCAATAGATAAGCTCAGCTATACTGGGAATCCCCACTGTTTGCCTGTACACTGTCAAGCATTTGAAATGCGCAGACATCAGTGTTGGAATAGGCACTGCAGCTGTAAGAGGGGGATAGGAGCATGACCAAACATTTAGGGAAGCTGGAATATCCTTAACTGCCATGGGCTGCACATCAGTCATGCTAAAGCAATCACGGAACCACAGCCTAGAAAGAACAACTATCTCACAAAGCTGGACCAACTGTCAGGGCAAGCTTACTGCGTGTCTTGATAGGCTCTGAGGCAGCAAGCGTGACTGTACCGCTACAGCAACAAACTGAATAAAAGAGTGAATGTTTACATCAACATTTTAATTTCATTTGCTCCTTATGTTAAAACAAATATCACAAATCATACTGCAGGGCATACTGTAGCACATTTTAATTTGCTAAATATGCTTTGTACAACATCGGTTATTGCATGAGAGACTATGAAGACACTTGTTAAGGAGGTTCTGTCAGAATCATACTTTTTTCCAATTATTCTTTTTTTTTAACTACAAAAATATGCTTTCAAATGTTCACTCTTAAACAAACCAAATGAAGGTCCTTTCATTAGTTTAGAAAAATTTAGAGTGACACATGTCAATATTACTCTTTCTATAGTGTTTATACATTCAGGATAAGATTTTTGTTTGAAGTGAAGTGGGTCTAATTTGGTTTAATCATTTTTCTGCCTATAAGCTATCACCAGCTATCTGCAGTACACTTACAATGCAAGCCAACACTGAGTTTTAAATTTAATTTATTATTGACTAAGTTAAATGAGATATTTTGTCAAGGTATGCTCATTACTTTAAGAGCAATTGCTTTTGAAAAGTTCTCAATCAAGAACTTAAAAGGTAAAAATGTTATAAAAAAAAAGCATCAACCGGTTCATGCTGTTATCCTTCTCTGCTTATCCTTTCCCCGACATCATCCAACAAATGGTGGGTTACAGGAAACAGAACATGTTTATGTACAGTATGAAAGCTTACATAATAAGACCAGATGTCATTACTGTAATTGAACCTACCACTCCTCATTCCTACAAGCTGAAATTTTTTATTTTCTGTAATTTGTGGAAAACAGACATGATAGCTGACAGACTGATGTGCTATTTTTCCCAAAGTATGGAGAACTTTTTTCTGTTCATCTATTACACTATGCTGTCCAATGCTGAGAATGAAATACTTCATATACTATTTAATTATTTAAAAGATATTAGACAGCTAAGGTTTCAAACTGTTGGTTAAAGTTTGTCAGTAAAATACTGCACAGGTGCCAATTTGGAAGTGTTTCTTGTTTATTTTAACTGTCTGAATGTCCCACAGATTGATTTGATCCGTGTTCCAGTACATTTGACTGAGAAGCTCACAAAACATTATAACATCTAAGATTACAAGTGTCTAATCATTCTGCTTTCCATGTTATGATCCTGCCAGTATTGTATCGGAATACAGAATGCAGAAATGGCACAAACAAGTTAACAGCAACAACTTACAAAAGTGAGGCAAAATTTAGAAAGACTGCATCTACTTTGACAAATGTAATGTGCTCAAAGAAACATTGTAACCTTTTGTTTCTTTGGTACCTGTGTCTATGGGATTTTATTTATTTTTATATTTAAGATTTCTCAGCATTGCTGTTTATGTTTATTATGCTGATTTAACTCCAGCATAGCAGGACCTAAGGGAGTGCAGAAGTAAATCAAGTGAGAGCAGCCATCAGCAACAAATTCTGCGCCATCAATAAAGAGGAGCTTTTAAATTTTCTATTGATGAGGTTTCCATTACAGATGTCACGAAGCTCGCCCAAGGGACCACAATCAGAGAGAAAACAATTTTTCTGGGCAGATAGCAGCAGATAATACTCTGTCTCAGATAAGTCTCTGAGAACACTTGGCTTCCAGTGATGACTCACTTTTTTGTTATCAACACACGGACACATAAAAGATAAGTCTCCAGAATACGTAAGTATAATTTTACTAACAGCTTGAATAGCAGGAACCTGCAGACCCATCAATGTAACTGTTTCATTTCACCAGAAGCTACAACAGTGAATTTCATACTTAAGACAGGTATAAAACAAAGACTATCACCAGTTAAGATATTATAGAAGGCTCTGGGGAAACCTCACTGTGGCCTTCCAATACTTGAAGGGAGTGTATAAACAGGAGGGGGTATGACTGTTTACAAGGGTGGACAGTGATAGGACAAGGGGGAATGGTTTTAAACTGAGACGGGAGGCTGAGGTTAGATACTGGGAGGAAATTTTTCACTCAGAGGGTGGTGATGCACTGGAACAGGTTGCCCAAGTAGGTTGTGGATGCCCCATACCTGGAGGCCTTCAAGGCCAGGCTGGATGTGGCTCTGGGCAGCCTGGTCTGGTGGTTGGTGACCCTGCACACGGCAGGGGGGCTGAAACTAGATGATCATTGTAGTCCTTTTCAACCCAGGCCATTCTATGATTCTTTGATGATTCTATTATTCTTCAGTGAGGAGGACACAGTAAATCAAACATGCCTGCACACATCACTTGCCATTAATGGTACTTTCTCTGATGCCATAGGCTGAAGGAACTGGTCAGTTTTTTTTCCCCTCTGGCCTCTTACACTCATGGCATCCGTATTCATAGCAAATCTTTAAAATTTTATCCAATATTGTTAAATTAGTAGGAATTCTTTGACAGAAAGAGGAATCACCTCAGACGATTTACTTTCTATTTTAAGGTGTACTCTGCATTTAAATAAGTCAAATTAAACTGAAGAAAAACGTATACAATTCCACTGTTTTATGAATCTACATTACCTTTTCACAGGCTCTGTCTGCACAAGTGCTGCATCTGTCATGGCTTTCATCCACAACTCCATTTCCTTTCCTGTATCTGTGCAGAAATAATATGTCCTCATGTTTGGATGAGCTGCCTGATTGGAAATGACATGGTCATTGCAATAAAAATAGAAGAGTCTGTAAAAGAAAAGAGGCAAATTATGTTACAGTATAAATATTCTAATTTCTTTTATTATAAAATTTCTGAAAATTATACTATCAGAAAAAATATCTGAAGAAATATTTCAGTGTTATGTTTCTTCTTCACTGTATTTGTATTTTCAAAATAATGGCCTACAATATTCAGTCATAGCTGTTTCTTCATTCACGTCTGATAAAAGGCCCTTACAATTATTTGTTCTATTAAAAATAATATCAATTATTCATTAACATAAATTAATATAGTTAATTAATATAAATAAGACCTTGGCATAGATTTTTTTTGCCATCTTAATGATACAGTAAATTTTAGTCTATACTTACCACATTAAATAAAAGATGTGTTGCTTAGCAGGCCAAACGAAGAACCAAAAGGAGCTCATAAAACACAAAAAAGCCAAAAGAGAATACTTAGTAGAGCGATTTGTATAATAATTAAAGATTAGCTGTGAAACACTCCTAAAAGTGATTCATATTTGTGATTTAATTGATAATAAAACATCATTTTTATTTATATATAAAGATACATTGTATCTAAACAACTACAAAACTTTTCATGAGTGGGTAAGTTTAGCTATGGATGCAGTTTACAATTTTAAAACACCCCGCAGCATTTAAGAGCAATGAACTGAAAATAAATGGCTAGCAATACGTGATATTTATCCATTTTCATACTCTAGTAACTACGTCTGTATTTAAATTAGACTAAAAATGTGAATCCTCTGCTATCATATAATGCAAAAAATCAATCTCGGAAGCTGTTTGTAAATCCTCTTTTTTTCTTTTTTTTTGCATAACAGCTCAGTAAAATGAGTACTGATCACTAGGTTATTACGCTTTCAGACATAAAACAAAACAAAAAGTTGATTTTCTTACTTTAAAGGCATATTTCCGGTTAATATGGTCCTCGGGAGAAAGCACAGATATCTGAAAACTAGGTAGAAGTATACTACCTAGTATTCCTTCTTCTTTCTCATCTGCAAATAAATACTCTTTGATTAGAGAAACAAAGTATTTCGATGCATAAGACTCATATTCAGACACTTAACTGAAAATCTCGATTTAACAACTCATGGCCAGTAACAAGAAGCTTATTGGCTCAGCTGAACATGAGTCAGCAGTGTGCCCATGAAGCCAACAAGGTATCAGAAGCCAGGATGCAGCCAGCAGGAGCAAGGAGATAATTGTACCCCTGTACTCAGTCTTGCCGAGGCCACACTTCAAGTACTGTGTTCAGTTTTGGGCCTCTCACTACAGGAAAGATATTGAGGCCCTAGAGCATGTCCAGAGAAGGGCAAAGAAGCTGGTGAGGGGTCTGGAGTACAAGTCTTATGGGGAATGGCTGAGGAAACTGGGATTGTTCAATCTAGAGAAGAGGAGGCTCAGGGGAGACCTCATTGCTTTCTGTAATTACCTGAAAGGACACTGTTGTGAGATGGGAATTGGCCTCTTCTCCCATGTAAATAGCAATAGGACTAGATGGAATGGCCTCAAGTTGAGCCAGGGGAGATTCAGTTTGGATATTAGGAAAAATACATTTTCCAAAAGAGTGGTCAGGAGCTGAAAAGGGCTGCTGTGGGTGGACATTGAGTCACTGTCCCTGCAGGTGTTCAAGAAACGTTCAGTTGTGGTACTAAGTAACATGATTTAGTGGGGAAATATTGGTGGTAGGTGGACAGTTCGACTAGACAATCTTGGAGTTCTTTACCGACCTTGGTGATTCTATGATTTTGGAAGAAAACACACTGGAGAATCCCAAAGCCAGACCCATTTGTTACGCAGCTATCTATATAGGTTTGTAAGATCTTGTAAGTGTCTGGCCTAAAAACCCCGCTCAGCACAGTGAAATCTAAACCATCTGAATATGGCCACTTTCGACATCTTCCTCCAAGATGGACAAGCATAAAAAAAACTCTCCTGAAAGTGCCAATTCTGTAGAAGTTTAAATACATAAGCTATCTGATAGAAAACACCATAAATAGCTTCACCTGGAGGTTTTTCCTGTGGATCAGTGCTTACCTGCATAAGGCTTCAAAACTGAAAAGGAGAAGGAAATTAAGCCTCTAATTTGGTGGCAGGAGCAATACCTGAAACCTATTGTCTACTCAGTAAAAAATCTGCACATTCTTCCAACCATTCACTGACACTGGGCATATAAAGCTAGGAAATTGTTATAATTTCCCTGAACACTTTACACTCAATTATGTTCTATTTGTACAAATAAATACATGTCAGATCATTTGCAAAACAAACGAAAACACTCTTCTCACTGAACCTTGTTTTATATACAATTTAAAGAAAACGACTTGTAAATAATAAATTGACATTTTAATTGGAAACCACAATCAGCTCTCAAATCCAATTATGCCTTGATAAAGGAATAATTGGATGCAATTCACAAAGTCAATCTTAATTGCATTTCAGACATAGAACTGCAATTCACATCCTGTATCTTAGGAGATCATCTGATAAAGCTTCCCCTAGCTGAAGACGCTGTCCACTGCAAATGTTATGTATCTATCAAATTAAGATGAAAAACTGATATTTCAAGTTGTTTCAAGCACATAAAGATTTATAGAAAAATATATGTAAACAGCATGAAAGGACTGTGGATTCAAACATGGATTTGAAAATCTCCTGGTTCTCACCTACTCACTAAATTCTGAAAAGCTGCATCTTTCACTGTATTTATTCATAAAGGAAAGGCTCTATCCAGATATACTAGCATTACATGAGACATTAGATCTAAAAAATTATGCTGTCTTAGATAGCTTTTTAACTGAAGAACTTAGTATAAAAACATTTTGATTAAAAGATAAAGATGAAATGCAAGGAGTAGATTTACTTTCAGGTACTCGACTGTCTACTCAGACTATGTATGAAACCATTCTCCTCCCTCCAAATGTTTACTAGACACACACAAAGGAATTTTGCTGTTTTTTTCCCTGCCAGAATGTGTGGCAAAGTTGGGGTTTTCCACTTTATTTGGACCACTTTTGGGGGGGGAAATATTTTCTTCTGCTGTTAGATTACACTTGAACTTGTTTATTACCATGTTACACCCAATAGTGTCACATAAAAGCATTAAGCGATGGAGGACTTTGGTCTTTGCTAAAACATACCGCTACATTGCATTTTCGGATTTTTAAAATCTGTTTCCCATCAGAACAGCTTTTAGCTACACGTTATACTGCCCCAAACTGATCTTTACTTGTATGCTGTGCATGAATAATTCAAGGAAAAAATAGCAGATCTTCTGTTCAGTTCAAAGGTCTTTTATTTGTTGCAACAATAACCTTCTGATATGAGAGCAAGCAGTCTTTTATCCTCCAGTGAAACAGAAAAACAACATTCTCTACGCTCTGGAAAAGTAGAATGAAATCATTTTTCATCTACAAATTAAATCTCTAAGCATTAGCTGCTAATGCCATAGCACAATCGTAAAACTTCAGTAAGATAGTTTACTAACAGAATGTAAAAAAAAAACAACCAACAAACCAGTAACTACAATCAGGCAATCAGGAATCCTGTTTGGAGACTAGGAGTGCTCCCTCCCTTTCCATTTTGTTAACATCGGAACAATTAATATAAGAACTTATAAGCACAGGGTCTAGAGCGTCTATTCTTTTGTTTTAATATCCGTAGCTATTTCAAATGCTTTTAGACTCACTATGCATCAGTTTAGCAAGTTTATGAGCTTTAACTACTTTCTAGTAAGAGTGATAGCTAAAAGTTAAGTTTGTCTTGTAAACAATTTGGAGTGCTTGTATTTCAGCTTATGTGGCACATTAGAATGTAGAAAAGGAAACAGATTACAGAGCTGTTTGGATTTACTGTATTTATTGTTGACATTTTTTCAATCTTTGATTTGCAATACTGTAAGTCAATTTAATCTGTTCTCCACAAGTTGCAAAGCAGCTCTTTCTTTAGAGCCTTTACAAGAGAAAGCTTGGGGACTTGTTTAAAGTCAGAAAGCCCCATTAGAAAGCACAGAGTACTTAATGACCACTTGGTTAAATGTAGCGTAATTGCTGCACAATTGATGCCTCTATGACTGAAATTACAGTTTAATTTTTTCTCCACAACCGTTTATGTACCAACATACACTTTTTGGGTAAACAAAGCCTAATGATTATATTTCTGTAATTCAGAATTTGTTAACTGAAACGATCTCACAAAGAATGAGCTTTTATATTGCATGACCTATTAGTCTTGTTTAGCACAGAAACATACTGCACTTAATGGAACAGCATTTTAATTTCATCAGTCACTGCTTTCAGGGTTATGAGCATCAGCACTAACATCAACACTACTACTAATTCAAAAGTCTCTCATAAGCTGAAAATCTCTCTCACCCTCCACAAGGCTGCAGATGGCCTTTATTGTTCATTTTCCTCTATTTTGCCAGGCTTTACACTCTCCTCTTTGCTCTCAGCCTCCTTCAAACTATTATCAGTGGGCACCTAATTTCAGAACTGAATGCATTTCCATGTGCACAAGTCCTATTTATTTATCCTCTCAGGAGCACTACAGCTAATACTCTGTAATGACGATATTTTCTAACATACATATGCTCAGACTCAAATTGTAACCAGCTAACTTTTCGCTGTAAAATACATTGATGTAGCTACATAAAGGTACTAATTGATTTCTACTTTGTTCCAAATACGGTAGAGACTTCTACTCATGCGGAACTTGACAAAATTTCACTTTGTAAGTATTCACGAGCACTGATTAGATTCCCAAAAGGCATATATATATATCCTCTATATCATTCCAAAGGCAAAGTTTTGGCCCCTCTCCACTATTTCTTTCATATTCTCATTTCAGTTAATTAATTCGCATGATAAATCAGATTTAACTTGGCATATTTACTTCCTAACAACAGAAGCGGTGAGAAACCTAAAACCCATAATGTGAACATATTAAAAAGGTGGCTGTGAATGGGTTTGCCCTTTGAGCATAACCTGACAGGCAGGAAGCAATTACGTGAAATTGCTAATTAAGAAAGGAAAAGATAAAAGTAACAGGCCTGGATATTGGCAGCTATACAACTATTTGATCCATTAAGTCAAGTAGCAGCTTCTTTTTCCTATATTTGAGTAGCATGTTAAAATCCAGCTACTTGCAGTAGAATTGGCAGGCAAGCCTTTCCTGAATGAAACTTACCCCTGTAATAGAAGAGGCACAGATCTGAGAGAACAAACCACCGCTTCTTCCACAACTTCATTCCAGTACTGTCCTGTATTAATAAAAGAGCAATCATACGGGTAAACGGTAAACAGCTCATAAAGTAAACTTGGTACCACAAAACTGTAGTGGTGTGTTGTTCATTTTCTTAGCTAAGTCTTATTTTAAGTATCTTTGACTTACTGCAGAGCTGACACTGCAAATCATGATGGTAACGCCAAGGAGCCTGATGCTAACATAAGAGAATGGATGAAACGAGAGCCCATTATCTCAGAGTGCTAGAGACCACAATCTACACTAAAGAGTAGATCTAAACTTTTATTTTTTATTTTATTTTAAAGTGCATGAGTAATTATAGTACTTAAAAAGCCATCCTTTGTTTTCTGAAACCATCTAATAACTTCATCTTCTACTACTATTCATGTATCTAGAGCAAATTTCTTTCCAACAAAGTTTATTCCTAAAGCAATTTCATTTTCATTTATGTTTATAACCCATTTATACCACACAACTCAGAACGAAAGATTGTCACTACTGCAGTGTAAATAAGCTAAAGCACTGCAGCATGCACACATATCCTAGCTGAATTAGATTTAATAAATATGCTAATCTTCTCCAAGAAGGACGGTACGTGTGAATTATCAATATTCTTTTGGTGAATAGGTTTTATGACAACCAAGAAGGATTCAATAATGAAATCCAGAACTTTGCCTATACTCAAGAAATTGTTAGCATTATTTTTAGCCTCTTTTTTCAAACTCTGCTTGGTTTTTGGGGTGGGAGAAGAAGATGAAGGATGGGAAAAAAAGGTTAAAGCAAGCATTAGCTATGCAACATTATTCAGAAGAAGTTAATAAATAATCATTTGCTACAAACATTTTCATAGATAGAATAACTAAATATTTTATAGCCTCTTTCTTCTAAGGAGTTCAAAGTGATTTAACAAATACTAATGAACTCTGGAAGCACTGTCCATAGCAGTCAGCTCCTATTTCACAGCTGGAAAGGCAGACACAAAGCGGGCAGCCTAGCTTCCTCCCCTCACTGACAAGGTCACTAACTCGGTAGCAGATTAGAACATGGGAATCGTGGCCCTAAGGACACCAGCCATAAAAATCAAGCTTATGATTTGAAAATTCCCAAACTTCTTCAGTATAAAGGATTACCTCAAGCCCTCAGATGGACTTGCAAAAGAAGCTGTTACACAACATCAGATAACTTCCATCACTCAAAAACACCAACAGGTCTCTACATGGACACATGCATAATTCTCTCCAAAACGACCCATTCCAGGAATGATCTTTTTACCTTCCTTACTCCTAGCAGAAGAGTATACAAAATGAGTATGTGGTTCCCATATTTCAATTTTTTTTCCTACTTAAGAGTAAATCCCTTATGTATCACTAATTTACAAACTATTTTTCCCCTCATTATTATGATTACGTCATAATTAGTGGAAGAATTACACAAAATTGGTATTATATTCAATGAGATAGCACACCCATAGCACATCCTGGATAAAACAAAACTTACTGTTCTCTGTGAGTATACGAATATGCTAACAAAGTTATTATATTACAAACAGAAGTCAGCACAGATTTTTACTGTAAATTTCTGAGTCTGTAGATTTTTGAAGACAATATCTATTACTGAAATTCATGAGTAAATTATCTTTCAATTAACAACACAGAAACATATAGCAACCATTTCTTACAAAACACAGTCAAACACCTCAGCACTTAAACCGTCCTACATACAAATCCTGTCCAATGGTATGCATTTAGACAATGAAGTGGACAGAATGCTGACTAAAATGCTGGGCCCAGATGGCAGTCATCAGCAGCTGGTGAGGCCAGTTACTATTGAGGCACCCCAGGAGTTTACACTGTGGCCAACACTTTTTAACTTTTTCATTAACGACCTAGACACTGGAACAGAGTGCACATGCAGTAAGTTTGCAGATGGTAAAACTGTGTGCAGTGGCTGATAAACCAGATGGTTTTTCTGCCATTCAGTGGGACCTCAGCAGGCAGGAAAATTGGGCAGAGAAGTATTTCATGAAGGTTCTACACTGGAAAATGCAAAGTGCTGCATCTAATGAGGAATAACTCTATGCATCATCACACACTGGGACTGATCAGCTGAAAATGAGCTCTGCAAAAATAGATGGTGGGGTCCTGGTGGATAATAAGCTGATCATGAGCCTGCAAGGCACCCTTGTGACAAAGGAGGACAACAGCATCCTGGACAGCATTAGGAGCGCTGCCTGGAAGTACAGGGAGGACACTCTCTCTACTCAGCAGTCCTGAGGTTTATCTGCAGCACTGGTCTAGAGATGTGGACATACTGGCATACAGCAGAGGGCCTCAAAGATCATTATGGGATTTAAGCATCCTTTCTGTGAAGAGAGGCCGAGAGACCGGAGCCTGTTAAGACTAGAGAAAAGGCAGTTCAGAGGGAATTTTATCAACCTCTGATGGTTGAGTACAGAGAAGATGGAGCCGAACTCTTCTCAGTGGTGCCCAGTGACAGGACAAGAGGTAATGGGCACAAATTTAAAACCATGAAATTCCATCTGAGCAATGCTTATTTATTTATTTAACTTACTATGAGAATGATCAAATGCTGGTACAGATTGCCCAGATAGGTTCTGCTTAGTCTTCATCTATGGAGATTGAAAACCTGACTGGACACAGCTCTTGGAAACTGGCAATAATTGACCCTTCTTGAGCAGGGGAAGTTACAGCAGACGATCAAGAGGTCACTTCAACCTTAACAACTCTGTGATCTTAAACTATAGCTACTCTTTCTTCATTAGGAAAATACTACACTGAAATTGACTATATAAAAGTAATAAAGAGCACAGAGGCTACAAGAGTATCTAAACATGGAAAAATCTACACCTAATGCACACTTACTACTAAAAAATTCTGCTACTATAAAAGTTTCTATCTGTTTAGCAGTAGATTTTTAAAACTGACTCATCAACACCATTCAGGAAGCTACCTGGGTCATTCTATTCTATAAGGGGCAGTAAACGATAATGTATATTCAAAATGATATATCCAGTGTGCCTCAGTAGAGTTTAAATGCCAAGGTTCTTAGTGGATTTAAAAAACATATATTAAATATGACTGAGTTGGTTTTGTGGTCTCCTGCAGGGCAAGAAAAATGCAAGTGGTCTGGTATTGCTGACTAGAAAATCTACAGTAGGTTGAGTATGCTGCCACTAAATAGAAAAGATCAAATGCATCAGATTAGTTTACTTCCAAATGATTGGTTTTTGTACATAATACATGGCACACAAAAAAAACCCCACCCAACCAACAAAAAACCCACCCCAAAGATAAGACGGGGAAGAATACCTGTTTGTAGAGCCAGCCACGTCTGACAACTGGTGCGTTAGGATTTCTCTTTATTGAGTTTGATCTCTTTCCAAAATTATGAACCTTCTTTGATGATCGTGATGTCTAAATTAAATTGAACAGGTTAAAGAAAACATCATATCAATATCTGTAGAAAAATTGTAATGCATTTTCTGTGGTTTTTTTTTCTAAATCTTTTTCTTACACATCTCTCTGGAGGACTGCAGAACATAAACTGTATTCCTTTTATAGATACATAATCACAATGGTTCTGCTGGCCTCAGCATTTATTTTTTTCCCTTTGCTGAAAATTTAAAGACAAAACCCAAGACAAATACTTATAGATTCTATTTATTTATTTAAAGAATTAAAAACAAATCCCTACCTGATCTTCTTATTAAGCAGGTAGCAAATCTAGCAAGGTGTACTTTTAGTTCCTTCTAACAGAACTACTGCAATTACAAAAAACTACAACACCTGGATAAGAAAATTCTAATCTTTCCTGCTTCTAACAAGGACTTAATGAATGAAACATGACAAGATTTCAACAGGACATAATTTTCAAAGGCTTTTTCTTGAGTCTCCCATTTTCCTAAAGCATGCAGCAACTTTCTAAAATTCTTTCTTCTCCTTTAAGAACCTTCTCTCTATAAATCTCTTGGATGGTTTGAATATTCAGTATTTTATCTGCTTGCACTAAGGCCTACTTTGAGTCTTTTGTCCCGAATCTCCAGTGCTCATTCCTATAGTTGCTCACACCTTTTGTATCCTGACAGCTATGCAATGATCAGAGATTATTTTATCCTTCTTTTACTTGAGAAAACAAAATAAATTGGAAAAGGCATAAAGAAATGTGCAGTGCTTGGCCAATTCACATTTCATTCTTTTCAGCCTACATTTAGAAAGTTTGCTCTGCAACTAAATAAACTGAATGTTTATTGTTGAATTTCCATAAGATTGGTGCCTTAAAGACCCTTCAATGAGACACAGCAAAGCACCCCATTCTGCAGAAGAAGGAAATCCCAAATAAGTTTTCTATGTCCTGTGCTTGGATCTGCTCGAATCCCACTCTTTTTAATTTAGACAGTATAATCCTGCGCTTCAGCTTCCCCACCTCTACTGCTGAGAATAATCATAAGGTTATGCAAAGTTCCTAAATGAGATGCTCAAATGGAAAAGTTAGACACATACTCAATTTTTGTTGTTCAAAATTAGAGTATGAGGTTTCTCTATGAAAATTCAGCATGCCTCAGCAAACTGCATGGTGGTTGTTTATACATATGTTAGAGAGAATTCCACAGTGAGTTAAAAATCAAACTGAAAGCTGCAATTAAGAACAATGTGAAGCTTTTGTCAATGATGCCATTTACTGAAGGATATAATATATCTTAGTCTAAAAAGAATGACATTACAAAAGCTATGCATGTTTGTCTGAAGCCTACAACACAATGAAAGAAGGTCATTTTGTGTTTCTTTTTTTGAAGAATCAGGAGGGAATATAAGAGCAATCAAATGCTTTTAATTTCCCTTGGAGACAGAGAAATTTGACTCAGCTCTGTTTGGAAAGCAAGACAGAGTAAGCAGTTGAAGTTATAATTCAAAATGAAAGTAAAATCTTTCATATTTTCATCTGGAAAATTCTACCAGTGTAAAATGGGCAGAAGTTTTTAAGTACACAAGGGAAGTACAACATGCAGGTATAAAAAAGGAAAACACAGGGAACCCCTAACAATTCAGAGTGTATTATATAAAGTAAATCTACACCACAGAATCATAGCATATCCTGAGTTGGAAGGGACCTACAAGGACCAGGGAGTCCAATTCCAGGCTCCCACGTTTGGGGCTGTGCCTGCTGTCCTGCGCAGCCTGTTCCATGCCCACTGCCCTCTGGTGCAGAATCTGTCCCTTTTATATCCTTTTTACGTTGTAGTGCCCAACCTGCACACAGTGCTCAAGATGAGGCTGCACAGCACAGAGCAGAGCGCAACAACACCTTCCCCTGCCTGGTGTTGGTGCTGGACCTGATGCACCCCAGGGCACAGTTGACCCTTCCGACATGACTCTGCTGACTCATGTCCAACTTGTCATCAGACAGAACCCCCAGATCCCTTTCTGCAGCCTCTCATCTCCCAGTCTATTTATACATCCATAGAGACATCTAAGTTAACCTGTATGGCTACTATATTTTGAAAGCTGTGCCAAGATTTTGATCAGAAGCAATTTGTAATGCTCATACCTTCTCTAAAGTTCAGAAGCTCTTAAGAGTTTGAAACTTCCTATGCTTGTTACATGGATAACACATTAAGGATGCTTCTGAGAACAAAATCAGTCCTTCAAGTCTACTAGCAAATTCAGACAAGCTAAATAGATCTATCTTAGGTAAGTCTGATTAAAAACCAACAACAACAACAAACAAAAAACAAATTGACTTCAGTTTCACTGAGCTCTGAGCAAAGATTTAGTGGGTTAATTATACATCTTACCACCTGTGAATACGAATGTCCATTAATTAAACAGAGCATCACAACTGATTTCTAATTTTAGCAAATACGGAGAACGCTTTTGGTGATTTGTGATTATTTTACCATTTATTTCACGATGAAAATATCTGTTCACAATCTGAGTCTCAAAGACAACGGTTATTTTAGGATATTTAAATATGGTAGGTGTTCATATAAACTAATTATCAGTTTTCAAAATTCTTAGGCTATCTCCTCCTCCTTTTACATCTGGCATCCCTGTCCATCCCACGTTCCCTTCACACGCAAACCTGGCATAATGAGAAAAACAGGAATAAAAGAAATAATCAAGAATGGAAGAATTCAAACACTTTTCACCCCACAACACTGTATGTAGAGGACATATTGCACAGCTCCAGCTTCTGGAGAAAGCAAAAAGAAAGAATGATCATGAATGACAACTCTAATTACTGACCACTTGATGGAAGCTGTAGAAGGCAACAGAACTAACAAACTTAGTCACATTTTATATAATTAGATCAATTCAGGAACGATCCCAGAAACTGGGAAGTCTCTAAAATCAGAACCTATGGGACTCTGCACAGTGCCAGTACTGAGAAAGAAGCCAGGAAATCCAATCAGTGATATTTACTCTTTCCCCAGTGTGAAGAAAACAAACACCAGAAAAGTCTTGAACTCTGGGCAACAGCTCATTCAGCAGCTGGGGCTGAATACTTAATGACTGTTTCAGCTGCTCTTCTCTGAACTTAGCTGCTGGTGGACATCGAATTTACATGTCTTCTTCCCCAGTTTCAGAAGTGCTAACTATACCTAAAAATACCCTTTAACTAACAAAAATGATCAATGCTAAACTTATTTAAAGACTAGGCTCAAGAAACTTCTGAATGTAAATTCAAAAGAAAGGGATACTGAATTTTTGTAGTTTTCAACTTCTGCCTAAAAATATATTTCTGCTGTTCAAGGCTTAAATTATCCTCCAAACCACAAGACAACACAGTCCTGCCTTCTGTAGTTTGCAGGCAATTTTGGTGACTTTCAATATTGCAGTCTTCCATGAACAAAGTGGGTTTCTGCCTCAGCACTTTAGCTTGGATTAGGAGGTTGCTCTTGAAAATAATCTCCCAACCATTCCCCCTCACTGTGCTTTAGTTTGCTTAGTAGTGCAAACTCTATTTACTTTGGATAAGACTAAAATGTAAAATGCATAAGGACTAGCTTGATGATAAACCACAAAAGCGCAGTACAGTTGCTTGGTCCTAAGCTCCAGTACTGCCCTGCACGTCGCTCCCGTTTACTGTGCTATTTCCTAATGTGGATGCATCTCATGACTATTTCTGGTTAAACTAAATCCCGATCAGACATGCACTGATGTACTGAAACCAGTTATTTAAAGCTGGACTGCCTTGAGGACATTATGAAATATATATAAAGCGATACACATATAAACAATTTGACACATCCTAGCTGTAATAGAGACTTCATTCCACTTATGGTGAGAAAATTGTTAGCATGGTTCTGCAGATAATCAGGGCAAGGGAGAGGAACTGTGGAGAGGGGCTAGTAACATGCCTTACTTTACCTATATTTACCCATATGAAAAAACTGAGCCCCAAAATTCATTTCAGAGCATGCAACCATATTGGTCTAGGTAGTGATTTTAACACTTAAAAAAAGAAGAGTTCACTTTAAAAAGAAAGGTAGAAATATATATGTCTCTAGCAGCCAGAAGCCTATGTAGATCTTTCCCACAGTCACAGGTCTGTTGGTTTCAAATTTAGAGACAGTTCAAGACAACAAGGAAGAAGTAGCACTTAGAAGACTACTCTGTCCAGGACTGTAGTGTAATCTTTGACAACCATGCTTTATCTAGTGGGAAAGAAAGAGCAGTAATAAGACTTTTATCTGAGATTGATTTTTGTCTCACCCCGTTCAAACCTCTGAACAGCAACAGACATCAGAAGTCTTTTTGCTATAAAACAGAAATTTATCCAAGTGTCATGCCTATTCTGGACATTCATGAAAGGGGTACATATTTCTACACCGCTCAACTATCTAAAATTTTAGCTGTAGTATAAACTTGACCTCCATTCCTCATTATCTTCCAATATTCAGTACAATCATAAGTTATCTTTGAAAATAGGAATACCTAAAAAAAGGAGGTGTGGGCTGTCCTGTGACTTAATTTCTCACTAATACTTTACTCCTCCTACAGCACTGCAATAGACATATTATATTCAAATGTTGATAAGATAGCTAAGAATTTTACTCTGTACCATTGGGAGACGTGAAAAATAAAAACATAGAAGAAAATCAGTTGTTGCATCTAGATAGAAACAGTAGGGAATTTCTATTTAGTCATCTTTAAAAGCAATTTGCACCATTGGCCTTAAAGAACCACCAGAAAAGGTTGACTAAATATTAGCTGTGGAACAGTTACAAATTATTTATATTCTGAAAGCAAAGCTTTTAAAATGTTGCTACAGTAATTCAGATAAGATTACATGTGAAAACTGATGTACAGTAATTGCACATGCAGGCACATGAATCATTAATATTTTAAATGCATTTAACAAGTAGAACAAATAGACAAGAGGAATAAAGAGTAGCACAGAAGTCTTTCTGCAAAAAAAATAGGAATTTCCAAAGGAAGTTGAAGTGTCATTAATCAAAGAATGTGAAGAAATTACAATAATTGGCCCTTAGCAATCTCAATTTCCATCTTGAATACAGTGAAACAAACAGGCCAGAGAGCATTTTAAACTATCCTTTTGAAAGGGGACTATGAAAATATGTTTGTAAAACATATGCTCCTAAACTGGAATTAGCTTCTTAATCTAAAAGCACTTCCTAACTGGCTCTGTTATAATTCATTTTCTGTGTAACTATTACTGCAATCTATAACACTGTTACAACTCTAACAGCTCTTTCTGCTTTTTAAGATGGCTTTCCTGCATGGGTGGAAATAGGACTGTACAAAATTTGAGATTATGGGTTTGGTTTCTGTTTATAATTTATCTGCAGCTCCATTTTTTTTTTTTTCTCCAGCAACAACAGATTAAAGCATAGTTTGAAAGCTAGAGGCTTCTTCTCGTTAAATAACAGTTTTCTAATGTCTTATAGACATGCAGAATCCTTGACTTGCATTTAAAACCACAACAGCACAAAAGGTGTTTCAAAAATGCACTTCAAGAAATCTTGTAACGATCCTTTTCTACCAAATGGAAAACAACGTATTTCAATTCTTTCAAATTAAGAAATCTGCTCAGTTAAAAACACGTCCCATTATTTTCTCCTACAGGGTGGATAAATCTGCCAAAAATCATTTCTCAGCATTAAGGTTTTCCATAAATATAAAAATGTTTTATTTTTCCCCTTGTTTTAAATGATTGCTTGGTAGAAGATGTTATGGGGCTTGTGCCTGTCATCACTGATCACAGCTGTGACCTTGGTGATGAAACTTAATGAAATTATTAATTTTGTAGCAAGTGAATGAAAGCTTGGAGTGGGGAGGGTGGGTAGGTGGGTAGGAAGGGGAAAAATATATGCAGTAGCTTTGTTGGATAAAGCCAGTGAGGTTATAGATATAGATATAAAATAGATATATTTGAGCCCATCCTCTGGGTAAACATTAGGACATCAACCTTAACCTTTTGAGCAGCTGGTTAAATGGGGAAGGTGGGACACAAATTAAGGTAGTTCAGGAATCTCCAGGATTTCTCCCAGATATTTTCTCAAGAAACCAGGATTTCTGGTTCAGTGTCAGCAAATCATATCTGCCCTTTTATTTTACCACAGTATCACCTTCCATCTCTTTATAACCACATCATTTACAATTAGAATTCTCTGTATTTTAGCAGAAGAAATCTAGTCAACTGTTTGTGCATCTAGCAATTTCCACAACAATGCTTACAACCAGACCTCTGAGCAGTTACCCAAGATCGCTCATTCACACTTACTTGATTAGAAAGGTTAAATTCCGTAAACAACGTGTGTGCAAGTCCTATGATCTGAGATATCTGATGAAATTTACAACTTCTGTGATAATTTGTTTCAAACACCTCAGTTACCAAATTAAACATAATAGGGACTGAGTGCCCTAAAAAAGATAATATGCTTCATTTCTCTTTTTAAATGGAGTACCAACATAACACTGCCTAGCACTTTGTGATATAACTGAATCATTTCAATTTTAACTTAATTTGGACATTGAGACTTACTCTGCCCACAGGGCTCATTGGATGAGCAGCATAATCTGATGCCAGATTATAGTTAGTTGCTTCACACATCATGCTTACAGGTCTCTCCTTCTTTTCTTCAGACGTCATTGCTGCAGCAGTCCTGAAAATAGAATATGTAATAGCACTAGAACATGCTGTGTATGCACACTGCTATTAAAAAGCACCCCCAGACGTAGCCTAATACAAGCTGCGTCCTACTTTTTCAATTTGAAAGCAGTTCACACTTCATTGTAAAGTTACCTGCACTGTGTTTTAATCTTAAATCTGTCACAGATGAATTTAAGATGTTTAAAATAGGATTTCTTTATTAGCTTATGCTTTTGGTGGGAAGGAAAAACACTTTGATATAAAAATAGGAAGAAATGCTCTCCAAAGCCGCATATGGCTTTACCTCACTTCACAGAATCACAGAATCGTTTGGGTTGGAAGAGACCTTAAAGCCCAGCCAGTATCAACCCCTCTGCCATGGGCAGGGCTGCCATCCACCTGATCAAGTTGCCCAGGGCCCCATCCAACTTGGCCTTGAACGTCTCCACGGATGGGGTATCTGCAGGCTTTTTGGGCAGCTGTTCCAATGCCTCACCACCCTCTGAGCTAATGGCCCAGTCTAAGTCTCTTCTCTTTCAGAATACACACATTTATGCAATTTCACATACTGTAGTTCTGACAGTTTGCCCCTCCAGTCACAGTGTTAACAGGTGTTGCAGCAGTGGTAGTAAATAGGACGCCCAACACCCAGCTACATATAACATCTTAAAGTCAGGTATGACTACCATGCATACCAACTCGCCTTTGCATTATGTTGTGAAAGCCACAAAATAAATGCAAAGATAGCAAATACATGCTATTACCCAATGATTCAGAAAACGCCTCTTCCGAAAAGATCAAGAAAATAACCAATAGAAGAAAAACTATCAGATAAAACAAGGTAAATTAAACACTCTTGATTGTGCCTATAGGATGCAAAAATGGATTCCTTGTTTGAAGTCTACTGGATACAGTATACATTGTTTGCTAACGCTATAGAATATCTGGAGTGACAAATGGAAATCCACACAGTTAAACAGAGTACATTTCTACTGGATAACCAAGCTGAGTTATAGCTTTTATTTATTAAAAAAAAAATAAATAGTATCAAGTATTTAATATTACTTTCAATTAATTCAAACAAATAAAATTATATACATGGTAATCTGACTTGGAAAAAAATAAACATCACAATTAGCAACCACAGAAGCTTATCTGAATGTCAGAAAGTTTTAAAACATGTATTTTGTAGCCACTTACTGTTCATTCACAACAAAAATACAGTTGTCCTGCGATGGCTGTCCCGTTACCGGATGTTTGCAGGTTACTTTTCGTTCATTATGACTGTAGAGGTGAGATAAAGAACAACTCTTAGGCATAAATTTTTTAGTTTTCCAATTCTGCCACATTAAGCCACTACATCAAGTATATAAAACCAATGAAGTTACTCATTTAAAATCTTCAGATAATGCAGATTAATATTCAGCATTTGGAACAGAGCTGTGTCACTCTGAAGGTCTGCTTTAGTCAATGATTCTAACCCAGCACAATGCTCTACTGCACCTCACAGCACCAGGGAGTCTGTCGGCATAGGCCTTTGCCCTCACCAGTACACACCAAACCCAGCACAGTATCTTGTTCTCCTGAGCTGCAGCTGTTGCCAGATCACAGCAGCTCCAAGAACATGAAAGAAATTGCTGAAATTCAGTGGCTCTCAGCTGCTGCCACTCACGAAGGAAATGTTTTGACTAGAGCCATCCAGCCCAAAAGGAGACAGGAGCAAAGGGGAGAAGTGATCCTGCTGTAACTGTCTACAAGACATGCCAATCAAGTGACTCTTATAGTCACTTGTGCTGGTCCTGCTGCAGACTGGGGTTTTCCTGCAAGTTTCAAGGCCTTGCAGCCCCAGTCATGTCATGAGCAAGCATGCATAAAAGTGCGGAGCTGCCAGTTGGCAGAGCAACCAGCCTGGGACACTGTGAGAAGTCAAGGCCTGAACTGCAACAAGCCCTGAGAACAGCTTTCCTCAGATGTACAGGTGGAGCAGGGCAGGTGTGCTAACGAAATCTGAGCTTGGTTCAGTGATTAAAAAGCACAGAAGCTGAAATCAGACTAGGAAAGGGCAATGAGCACAGAACGAAGGTGTATTAATCAGGTATATTCAAGGTACTTGAAAACAAACTCACCTCACTTATACTTTTAACACTTTATACAATCAAAAAATATTTAATACAAAGAGTAAAACAACAGTAACCGAAAGCAGCACTGTAAATAATGAGGAAATAATAATTCCCCTTAAAATATGTACTTCTGCAAAGAACACAGGATACAATATGTCGGACCTTATATAATACTATGCCTTTTTTACCCCAAGTTCAGCCTTAAAAATGCTTGTTGACAGAGAACAAACCTGGATGAAAAAAGTATGCTTTAGTTGCGAGACAGCAGAAGAGGTACACAAAAGGACAGGAGCTCTGAATGCCACATTTTCCCTAGCAGCTCCCTCTTTTACTGCCTGTTTGCCTAACCTTTTCGGCTTTCACAACTATGAAGCACAACTCATCTTGCAAATGTTATGCACTCTGCTTTTCCTGCTTCTTAAAACAACAGAGACTTCACAAGGCTATTTTAACGTTCCCCAGGCTCTTGAACATTCCTTTTGTTCATAATCATTTTGCAGCTTTGGAGCATAACTTAATTACAAGTTAACTTCATTCAAAAAACCCATAAAATATTCACACTTCTTCCATGAACAGTAGGGTAGTTGAATAAACCTGCATAAACCTAGGATGCAAGATTAGAAACATAACCCCATCCTTTGCACTGTCTGCCTCCCTGTGCTGAAATTTAGCAGAATTTATAAACCTACAAATACCTAAATGGATAGACACGTTATGGAGCATAGCTAATGAGCTAACAAACTCTGGTAAGTAATCTTCTCAGTAAATTCAGCAGAATTCTCAGCTCAGCTTCCAAAGCAGCTTTTGTTACAGAAGCTCATGTATTACAATAAGGGGAACAGAGGGAGACCACTGGAGTACGTTTGTACCATTCCTAATTGCCACGATCCTGTAACAACTTTAAAGTGAAAATGACCCACACTGAAGAGAACTCAAAAATATTCCTGAGGAATGAGCTGGGTTTTCTTAAATCCCTTTTTTGAACTTCCAAAAACTTAATTTTCATTCACTCAGACATTTCAGAAACTCATACCAAACTGAAAGTAAATGGAGATGAGCTAACTCTCTGTAAGTTCTGCAAAAAAAAATGATGATGTTTGTGTTAAACCCTGACAACCAGCTTATCTGCTGAGATCCACTACTGCACAAAGAAATGGATCAAGACTTTTGCTCAAGCACCAACAGTAACCAGGTCTGCTGCAGAGGTGTCATATCCCAGGTGCTGTGGGAGTGCACCTGGCACATGTTGACACAGGAACAGGCAGGAATCAACAATCCCATGGGCAGGTCATACAAAGCCAGGAGGGAAAACAGATAAGAGGAGGAAAAGAATAAACAGAAGAGAGGATGCAAAAACAGAAATCTATTTAGCAATGTTTTTTTGTTTGTTTTGTTTTTTTCCCAAGTCTCAAATCATACAGTGAGTCAGTACTCCAGTAGTAACACAATGTTTTTGAACAAAATATGGTTTCCCGTACTGCTCAAACTGACTTTGGACATATAGAAATGTAGCTGACATTACATATGAACAAAAGGCAAGAAAAATCATAAAACATGAAACCATGTCCAGCGAGGTATAAAGTTTTAAAGATCCTCACAGTCACTTCTCTTTAGGTGAGACAAAAGTGGAACACTCTTTTCTTCCTCTTCAGCTGAGATGGAAGTGAAATCTCATAAGTGAACAATGGAATTCAGCTTGAACAGAAGTGTGATTACTTTAATATTTCTTACTGGATGAACAGACTTTAAACAATTCAATTTAAAACTCATCAGAAATGCTGCATTTCTGGCATTCACTTAGCAGATATTTTGACAAGACTTCTCAAATTACTGGTGTAAGATACAGAGCATCTTGGTAATTGTTGTCATAACCCTCCTACCTAACAGTAGTTTAAGGCATTCATTTTAAACCAAATCTTGCAGATTACAGAAAGTTTCATTAAAAGCCACCATTCAATATTCACAATCTTTACCACATTCAACTTAAACAGCTGTCCAAGAAATTTCACTCTGGGCCTACACCCAAGCTGTGTATCTTGTCAATGAATCTCAGGGGAAATAAAGCAAAAATATTTTCTTTTACTGCAAACTTCATTTTCCATTTTAAGCAAACTCCACTCTGCAATTCAGAATTTCAACTCTGCATATTTTTGTGTTTATGCCTTTATCATGTGATCAAGAGTGATTTATTTTGATAAAGGCAGCCAGAAGACTGCGCGTTAACTTTCTGCTGATGCAAGGATACAGCCTCCACAATGTATATGGATATAACACACTTTTCTTCTTTCTTTCTCAGAACGGCTAAGGCTGGAAGAGACCTTTGGGTCTACCTGCTCAAGGAAAGCCACACAGAGCAGGCTGCTCAGGATGAAGTCTAGAAGGATTCTGAAGATCTCCAAGGAGGGTAATTCTACAAGTCACCAATCAATTTCTGGTAACAACATGTGCTGAGTGAGCAGGGTAACTATATACACAAACAGCCATAGTTATACCAAAGGATTTGACTGACCTTTACTATTTCAGCAACCAGAGTCAGTTTGTATTAATGGCCTGCTACAGACCAGAGCCAAAGAGGGAATAAATTCCCTGATTCTCAAGGAATCAAGGAATCAAGCAAATTCTCAAGATTCAATATTAACCATTAAAGTTTGCCACTGAGAAGCATCAGACTCCAGAAATGAAAACTACTGACTAAGATCACAGAATGGTTCAGCTTGGAAAGGACCTTAAAGCTCATCTAGTTCCAAGCCCCCTGATGTAGGCAGAGCTGCCACCCAGCAGCTCAGGCTGCCCAGGGACCCATCCAACCTGGCCTTAAACGTCTCCAGGGATGGGGCATCCACAGCTCCTCTGGGCAGCTGTGCCAGTGCCTCGCCACTCTCTGAACAAAAAATTTTTGCTTCCTCAGAAAGGTAACAGTGGTTTGGTGTCTGGGTTATGCTGGGACTCCGAGGAAGTGTGCCACTTGCTACAACACTAATGCATTCCCTGGAGCAGATACATTTCTTCACTGAATGAGGATGATGTGACAGAGAAGCAAGGTAAGTCACAGGTCTTGCACGCATCGAGATAATACTCTGTTCTCGATTCCAGTAGCGGCCCTGACAGTGGCCAGCTGTAAAAGCATTTGAAATAAAGCAAGCAACCAACCAACACAAGAAAAAAGAAAAAATCCCAACCGTACTGAAATTGCTGAAAATGGAACATGTCTCTGAACAAGCTATCTCAGTGCAAGACAACTGAACAGGAAAATCTGACCTCCTTTTCTCTGGAATTTATATTCTTCTTCCAAAATCATTTATCTGAACAACTGCAGGCTTTAGCAGGTAGCTCAGCTTTGGCACATGGACAAGCCCTTAGAGAAAAAGAATTTATCTTGTTCAGGTTAGAAGATGATCACAAAGCTGAATTCAACTCATGCTGTTTGCCATCTTACTCCACTCTTTCTTTCTCCTTTCCATTACTCGAGACACTTACTCTCCTCAAGAAGACAGACACAAGACTATTTTACTTATTTTCACTAATGCTAAACATGTTTAAGAAATCCTGGTTAATCTACTCGGTAAATGTGCAGTTAACAGCAATCTTTTTGATGGCCAAAAGTGATCCAAGGACTACTAAAAAAAGCCCTCAAATAGATAATTTAAATATATTATATTTAGAAGATAGAAACATAATGTACAACTCCAGGGACAGCACTTTCCAACTGTTTGTTTTAGTTTTGCCTTGTTTTACAGAATTGCTGAGCCAAAAATGCTGTGTACCAATAGCACTATGAAATCAGCACATAGAAAATTTGATCCAGTTTTGTCATTTTGAAGTTGTTCTAATCTTTAAAAGTATCAGGGGTTTGTTGTTGTGGGTTTTGGTTTTTTTTTTTGTTTTGTTTTGTTTTTTGGGTTTTTTTTGTTTTTTTTGTTCTTTTTTGGATAGGCAATCAACTCAGTACATAGCAGTAGAAATAGAAAAAATATATAATCCAGCTGGTACAGAAAAGTGCATGCAATTGAATCTGAAGGGCTACACAGTCTTTCCTCTGGAACAGAGTAGTTCACTCTGAAGTGGCAAGGAAGATCAAAGTACAAAGGTGAGGATACTCGGATTGGGGTCTCTTCATTGTATGATCTGGTTGAGTTCCCTATCCTCTCATGAAAATGGAGTGGGGGCCAGAACTCTGTTTTTACACATCTGGTTTTCTCCCACTGAAATTAAAGCTAGATACCACTTCAAAGCTTCTCTCATGCCCTTTCTCTGTATTCTTTATTTATATGGTCCTAAAGTCTAAGGCCTTCTCATTTAGTCATTCTCAATGTGACCATCAAAGCAAAGGCTGAGTTCTACTTCACTGAAAGAATACAAACAAAACCATAAACCAGGACATAACTTTCAACAAACCTCTTCATCTTTAATTCAGAAAGACTGTTCCTTTTGATAAAACTGAAGAACACATTTCAGAAGAATGGCATACCAGATATCTGCCTCCTAACATGTTTTCTAAGCCTTAGGTAAGATTTGCAGTCTGATGGTCTAATCCATAGGCGATCTCTTTATATCACAAACTTGCTCAGAGTACATAGAGATATTTCATAAAAGAGGCAAATGTATACATTTTTCATGTTTCGCAAGAAAATATTTTAAAGCTATGGATAAAACAAAAAATTACAAAAGCAATGAAGCTCTCCTCTGTAAATTAATGCTAATTTTTTTCACTGACATTTGAAGGTAAGATTAAACGGGAAACATATATAGGATGAGTCTAGTCCAGCTTTACTGAACTTCTGTGAAACATTTCATTCTTAAATTATGGAAAAATAGTGACAAAAAAAAATCACATCAGCAATTTTTATGTTGTGTGCTTGTTTTCTAAGATAAGAATGCCTCATTTCTAACTGAAATAAATGCAGTAACTTAAAATTATCTAACAAGAAGTTGTCTCGATTTGGAGACATTTTAGGTGAATGCAGTCCCTACACAACTGTTAGCAAGAACATGGTCTGTGGTTGCACAAACCCTACAAACCCTTATATTTTATTAAATCTGTAATGCCACATTGTAAAGTAAACAACACAAGCAAGCTTTTTTTTTCTTCCCCCCCCTCTCCCCCCCCCCCCTCCAACACTGTCATACCCTATAATTACGAAGCTTTTTTCAATTAAGTTTTTTAAACTTAGGTTTTTTAAACAGGCAACCATATAGATTGAACCATAGGCTTCACTGGAAAACATACAAGTACAGTAATTTAACATCAGGGACACTGTATAAAAGGGAGTGTAAAGAGACAGGAAGTTTCAAAGTGCACAAAGTGCTGACATGAATCACATACACTGTGACTGTAAAAGTGAAGTATTTAAAATACTTCGGCACACACACAGTTGGGAAGGTACATGCAAAAACTCTACTGATCTTCTTGGCAAACAACACAACACCCTAGTCTGCAGTTGCTGCTGCCACCAATTTCTTGATCTGCTAAGAGTTTTGTTTTTTTCAGGCAAAAGCTCTTTTCTCTCTGGATTTTCCATTTAAGCCCTCAGTATGAAGCAAAGATGTTACACACACAGGAGTTTTGGTATCCTTGGCAGTGTCATAATGAAAAAACACCTGAACATCTCTATACAACTGACTGTACTCATCTTTTCAATTAATATTGATATTTATGTCTCTACATATTAAGCATTATTGCCCTGAAAGCGAAACCCTTTCTTTCAATTGGACCCTTGTAAAACCAGATTTATATTTCAGTGGAAATAAAGCCTCTTCTTGCCTAAGCTGATACAATTGTATTTTCAAAACTTTGTAGGAGGGTCTCTTTTACATGGAACATATTTGAGAATTTGCAAGATACTGAGATTCAGTAACGGCCACAAAAGTGGAGCAATCTGAGAAACAACTTACTGTGTGTCATCAACGTACATAAGATTTTTACATTTTAAACCCTGAGCACAGAGTAAAATATACTTATCTCGGTAACAGCACTCCAGTTGAAGAAAATCCTCAACAGTGTATTATTATAAAATATAATGACTAAAACATTATTTGCTGTTTGAGACAGCTTGAGAAAAATAGGAGGCAGTTACAAGGCACAACTATCTGTAAGTCTCAGATTTGATATTTGAAATCTTAGTGCTCCTTAATGGATAACTACTTGGAAAGCTTCCACGAACTAGTGTAACATAAGACCCTTGGAATGAAAGCCTACATGCTGTTTTCTAAATTCAAATAAGATTTGGAATAGCATGGTTCAATAGGTAGCTTGTGGACAAGAAGTAACACTGGATGCTCCCGTCCTGTTGAGGACTGACCACAGACATCCTACCAACTAATGCTGCCCAAAAGCCTACTTGTCTCTTGCAACAAGGATGCTACAATACCTCCTGAAGAGGCAGTGAAGGTAAAAGAAATAAAAGCTAACTTTTGGAGAGGGCAGCAAGAAGCCACAGATAACAGCTGTCCTAATACAGTGAGCTAGTTCTCTTTGCTGCTGAAGATAGACTAGTCATATTAGACTGTATGAAGTCACCAAGTTTTATTAAGAAGAGTTGATTAGGAACTATTAATAGGTATTTACTTATAGATACATACGCATTAAAGGTTTATGGAACTGGAAACAACCTGACCTGAACTACAAGCGACATACACACATAGGTTGTGTAACTGCATGATCACAACTATATCACAACACCTGGAGCAATTCAGCACACCTAGTACTGTCATTTGAAGACTAGAAAAAAGCCAGGATTCTCAGCTACCATCCACAAATCTACACACAATTTTAAGTAAAAATTCTTCGCTAATGTTTTTATACAGCTACCGAGACATCAAATGTTTTCATCAAAGATCACTAGACAAGAGAATAACCTCTAACGCCCATCACTGAGCTCAGTTCTGCAAGCCTTGGCTTTCATGATTTATTACGTTGTAAGAAATACAAGTGAAATGCACTACTTTAGAGAGGTTGCTAGACACAGAAGTATGAACTCAAAAATTGTTTTTGACTTTTGATTCCATTTTATTTTGAATTCCAGAGATATTCTGCAAGAGAAGCCTATTTTAATAATAGCTCATGTTTTATAATAATTAAGCTCTGAAAAAAAAACCACCTCTGAGAAAAATGCATGCAAACAAATTAAGGAGTTTTTATATATGCAAACAATATCTGGTCTATGCAAAAAACCAATCTTGCTGTCAAAAGTATTTCCAACTGAAGTCTTACTTGGCTTTCATTCTTTCAAGAATTCAAGACGTCTCCAACAGATGTACACTGAAAAGAAGTCAAAGTTGCCCCACAATTTCTTGACCTCTCAAGCACTGACAATCCTGACTATCCTGTCATTCTGTCCAGTCTCCTTCCCACTTCTAGTTCAAATGGGAGTTCACTGAAGTTCACAGACGCAGAAAAAATATAGAAAACTCAGTGTTTTACTGAGAGATAGTTTACTAACATTACTAACATTTACTAACATTACTATTTACTAACATTTACTAAAAGAACCAGTAAATCTACTAAGAAAACGGATAAATCCCACATTCATTTACCCACTTCTATTTTTTTTTTCCAGTATTTGTAGCACTCTCTGGACAGGTGACAATTTCTCCTCACAAACCCCAGTTACTTAGTAAATTGCTGTAATCTCCTCCTATTTAAAGTTCTCTTGGCTACCAATATTCCCCCCTATATACATTATGTATCAGAATTCTTCTCATCTTAGTTTTCACCTCGTTGTGGGGTTGTTTTGCTTACAGTAAGGAACAAAAGAATACACTACGAATTTACAGTTTATGATCTGCTGCTTGATTGCTATTTTTAATATTTAGCACCTAAGCCCAACCTTCTTGCTCTCTTTCCCCTTCCTCTCCTTAGATTTTTTTCCAAATGACCTCTTAACTGTGCATGTAATTCCTTCCTCAGCTTTCCACTCTTTCTGTGCAACTATTCCATGCTTTCACTGTCATGTCTACTTCTTCTTTGCAGTTATTACTCTCGAATAAGAGGTTGCTGATCACAGAAATAACCCTATTTATTGGATTCTCATTCTCTCACAACTCACATTTCACTTTGCTTCCAATACTGGTTTCCTCAGCTGTTGGTTATCTTCACTCAATACTGCTTGCTTCTTAGAAGTCACTTCTTGCTTAGTATTTTTTATGTCTGCATCTTATAACCCCAAATCCTGCTTAGTCTCAAACTACTTACAGCAATGAGATCCTTTAAAAAGCACTATTTGAAGTTACAGCACTATTCAATCGTTCCATTAAACTCCTGCTGTACAACTACAAAGAATCAAAGCTGCTTAATTTTACTGAGTTGTAAATGCAACATATGCATACATACATTTTTATTTCAGTAAATTAGTACCTCAGGATCAATGGCAGACTTTCAAGAGATAGCAATTTCAAGAGAAATTCAAGAGAAATTGCTCTGCTTTTCCTTGCAAATCTAAGTAAGCACATCAGCAATCAAAATCTGATATGTGCTAGCAGTAGTACTTAAACACCTTATTTCTCTTGAGAGTTTTCTCTTTTAGTCAAATTTATAGGAATATCTTCCCCGTACCCCATCTACTATTATTAATGATTTATTTATTTTAAAGATTATGCAAATCCCAGTATCAATTTTCAGTGAAGCAAATTCCATTTTTATTTTAGCCAACATGCTATGTAGGCACGTAGCAACATAACATTGTTTTCAGCTACACCAATTCCATGATATCTTGATCATTTTCCCAATGCCTTACAAGTCGACATGCTTCCACAATCAGATCTCTGGTAAATGTCAATTTTTATTAAATATCACACACTTCTGTTAATTACTCAGTAAAACTCAAAAGGAAACCATGCTTATCAAGTCCTTCTATCAGAATATATTGGGAAAATACCTAGTTGTGACCTAATCTGCTGAGAGATGAAAGTTTTGGCAAGCTCCTGCAATTTAAATCCATTATCAACTGGGAAGCGCTTAGAAATATTTAAGAGTCTGATAAAGGAAAGCAGCTGAAGTGTTGGTGTAGACACCCATTTTAATTGTGGTACTGCACACAGACATCCCAGATTTTGGACTTTCCCTCACAACAGATTCTATTTTGCAAGTAGTAAAGATAAATGCTGAAACTTTATAAAAATAGTTATTTTAAAAACAGCCATCATTAACGCTTTAATCACAGGTCTCCTTAAAGCCACTGAGAGTTTTTAAGAGCATTTAATCTTGGTGGTCCACTGACACAGTATATGCAAACATGTGCACCAGACCCCAGAGGATAATTAAAGCTTGCAGTATGAGTGGGCCAGCAAGCTTCTCAGACAAGAGAGTATAAAGCCTATTAAAAATAGTCATTGCCTATGATGTAGAGTTTGAGTCCACAGACAGACAATATAAACCCTGGCACCAAAGCGGAACCCTGACCATGGTGTTTTCACCTGTGAGGTCTGGGGGCACAGATCAGCCTCACACAGCTCTGGTCCTGCTTTCAGTCTATTAAGATTTGGTTTCAGGAGCTGATAAATTAAAAACAAACAAACAAACAAAAAACATAAAAAAACTACATTATTTCCTTACATGAATTTTGTTGCAAGTTGTTTCACAAATCTTCAAAAGATGGAAATAAGATCAGTTTTGCATTTGCTTGAAATCACAGAATAAACAGAAATTTAGATTTTCTCTGTTCAGACACACATACTTCAAAAGACTACACCGCCTTCTTGAAATAGTGACATGTAATGTTCTGTAGTCTGCCTGCTCATCTTTCAGATGAAGGATCCTGAAAAAAGATGCAGCATATTTTATTCTCAAGATACGGATACCGACCACACTTGTGGAAAACCATGATTTAAATCAGAGGTGGTCTGTAAAGAACGGACCAAGCTGCTGAGGTCACATTTCCTCTATTTTCTCTGGTTTGAAGTCGATCATTCCCTACTATTCTCCATCTTACGACCTTAAAGTACTTCTGACAACTAGGCAAGCCTCAACAGTTTACCAATATCACTTCACAGAAAAAAAATCATTCTAATATTAACCACAATAATACTGAAGGGTTCCTAGAAGTTTTAATTCCTCTTACAGATCAGCACAGCTCATTATCAGGGGCAGAATGTCCTATGAGGACAGTGTCTGTGCTTCTACAACACATTTCACTTTGATGACCACATGGGATAGGCCTAATTTTTGGTGTTAAGAATACAGAATCACACAATGGTTCAGGTTGGAAGGGACCTCCTTGCTCAACCCATCCGCAACTAGCAAAAAGAACGCTTTGCAGCACTGAATGTGTCTTCATGCTGTTTAATGATATTATTTTACAGCATTAATTCCTTGCCTGTGATCAAAAAGCAATGAAGCCCATAGATTTAAGTAACAAGAAAAATGACTTGAGAAACATTCAATGGAAACAGGCAAAGCCAAGTTATGGCTGGGAGCTGGAGATCAGCACCTCTCTCAACAACCAGAAGGACACAGAAAAGCAGCAGTGTGTAGGGATGGTGGTCTAACAGAAATTGTACAAAGCTAAGTAGCAGGAAATTAGTTAGCTTCATTTTCAAAATGCACCAAGTCGTCCATCAAAACTAGTTTCGGTTTGCTTCTTCTTGACCAGTATGTATCAACAGAAGAGGAAATCTAGATAAGTGAATATTTTCCTACTAGTCCAGAATACAGGAAGAAAAAGGTTGTGGTAGTAATATGAAATAGCTTCCTACAGAATTTAAGAAGTCTGGAATTTTTAATGTCATTCACACATCTTCCCTTACACAATCTCAGAAATGCAAAACTGGTTTTTAAAAAAAACTTACTAAAAAAGATACTCCCAAATAAAATTTTTCACATTAAAAATTGTTATGATACAATCCAGTTATTTTAGAATTAGATTAGTTCAAACAAAGGGAAAAAAAAGTAAGACATTTGAACACAAGATTAAGCACTGTTTTCTTTACATAGTGTTTTAGATGCTTTTTCCCATCTTGTTGTAGAGCTTCTTGTAAGATAAACAAACATAATCACACAAACTTCTGAAGCATCAGCAATAACTTATGACAACTTCAGCAGCACTGTTATTTATTGCTAGATAAGGAAATGGGATAGATAAAAGGTGACCATGCATACTGCTGTAGATGAAAAAAAATAGCGTTTAAAAAAAAGGAAAAATGCTCAGTAAGGACAAAAAGGAAATGAATTATTATTTTCTTTCAGGAAATGGCTTCATTACATGGAACAAATGATTTACTGCTTAGAATTACATATGTGTTTCAGCACATCCGGTCACGTATTACAAAAGGAGTTTGCATCCACCTCCCAGTGCTTAAACGCAGACAGTTAATCACTCTGATACCTACATGTCTTATATAATCAAACTACTGGCTCTAAAAACTCAGCTAACTCCACTTGAGAAAAGCTTTTCTTGGCTGTCTCCTCTTGTACTTTCACATCTTCAGTTTCAATACTGACACAGACCGTTCTGCACTATTCATTTCCTTCATAAATGCAAGGGAATTACTACATCTCATTTGTTTTGATTGCCATGCAGGAAACACGTAGTAAAAAGATTTTACAATTTGGTGTCTTAATTTTAAATCCAGACCTTCACAATTACGTCTTTATCTCACCACACAACTGAAATAACACACTTTTTATTAATAACTACTAGTGACCCAGAAACACAGTCCTTCAAAGAATAACATACTGAGATGTCTCTATTGTAATTATTGGGTAACTGCAGCAATAGAAAAAACAGTAGGACAAATGTTTCCTTTTGAACAGATATGATGCCATTGATGACCCTGCCATCACTTTCTTACATTAAGTTCATACTTCATTGGGAACTAGAAGCTGGAAGCCATTTTTCTTCACAGATGGTTTAATTTAAGCTGTTGAGGGACTCTAAGCTTCTGGAATTGTGGCATGCTGTTCAAAGTCTATACACAAGCCATCTTTGGCCAGCTCTAGAAGGCTGTGCTCCCACATACTGAGTAATAAAACACTGAATAGCATCAGTGATGACTTCTCAAGTCATAATCCCAAGAGCTAAAACTTTCTGATGTGAAATGCGCACAGCTGCCACAGACCACAGAAATTACTGAGAACTGCTGCAAAAGTAATGCTTCCTATTTTGTTATGTTGGCCCATAACAGCAGAGGAAGATGTAGTTGGAATGTGGTAGCGGATGAACCTTCCTACCAATATTCCATTACATTTTGTTGTTGTGTTACAGATGTCAGCAAAGGGGCACTGTGACAAAATAACACTGACATGGAAATGTATATGAAGCGAAGGTGTGTCACTGAATTCCTCTGTACAGAAAATGGCACCCACTGACATTCATTGATGCTTGCTGAATGTTTCTGTAGACCAAACAGCACATGTAAGCACAGTGAGGCAGTGGATGGTGTGTTTCAGTAGTGGTGGCAGGAATGTGAAAGACAAGCCACATTCCAGACGGTTATGCACAGTTACACCACAAAATGAGGAGCATCTCCATTAGCTCAACTGCACAAATTGGCAGAATACAACCAGGGAACTGTTTGAAACAAATATCAGCTTCAGTGCACTGAAAATGATCGTGGCAATGTTCGAATATCACAAAGTTTGCACTAGGCAAGATCCATGAATACTCACACAGGAACAGAAAGAACACTGTATGCAAGTTTGTCAGGACCTATTGAACCAATACAAGGCTGAAGGTGACAGTTTCCTGGACCGTATCACTACTGGTGACAAGACGTGGTGTCACCACTACAAGTCAGAGTCAAAACTTCATGGAGCGGTGACGAGAACTCCTCATTGAATAAAAAGTTCGAGATGTGGCCCTCAGCAGGTAAAGTGCTCATCAGGTTAAGCACTGTCTTTTATTACAGGAAAAGGGCAATCCTTCTGGGTTTCCTGGAGCCTGGACAAACCATAAACTCTGACTGCTATGTCACGACACAGACTAAGCGGAAGGCTCAAACTTCCAGAGTCAGGTCAGAGAATAAGACAACCTTTCTCTTGCGACACTACTAAATCAGACTGCATGCCAGCTTGAAGAATGTGGAACACATTGCCAATTTTGGCAGGACTGCTCTACCACACCCACCGTATAGTCCGGATTAGGTGCCTTCTGACTTCCATCTGTTTAGGCTGACAAAAGCTAGACTGCATATGCAATATTTTCTGAGCACTGATGTCATCATAGCAGATGAGGAACAGTGGGGTCACTTCTACTGGTGCAATTTTATGAGCATGGCATGTAGGTTCTTGTTCATGAGTGATGAAAATGCATAGCTAATGGTGGTGACTTTGTAGCTGAGAATTTGCTCTAGCAAACAGTTTTATTGTGCACTTTGTAGTTTACATGAAAATAAATAGGAAGTGTTACTTTTGGAGCAACCCATGTATAACACAGGGCAGCTCTAACAATGAAGTATTTTTTATATCACATGACAAAATAGAGCCCAAGACATGCAAGTGGGATAGAAGCAGTACAGGCTATCAAACTCAGACTCGGGCGGGGTCACAATAATGCAGGCACATGGCCGCTACACTGGAACCATGTGTGCCTGGCCAACAGGGATGGCTGTCATCTGCCCAGATACGCTCTGTGCAAGCCCCACACCTTCAACTAAAGCCAGCTTTTGGGGCTACATTCTAACAGCTGCACTGAGGAAACGGCTGCTCCAAAATGACAAGCCTACTACACCTGTAGCTCTTGTGCTATCATCACTGCTAAAAAAGTCACACTGTGATCCAACTCACACCACTGAAAATGAATCATTTTTCACAGTGCTAACTTTCCAGCGGGCACCCAGCATGGGGTGCAGCAAGGGAGATGGAATTGTGCTTCTGACAACAGCTGACACACTCACTAGCTTAGCTATATACTAAGCGTCAAGCTGGCAAAAGTGATGTTTTAACATTAGAGCAATTCATCTGTTGTGGCTCTAACATTGTAACAATTACAATGAAAAGCATTCTAATGAAAACTCTCCTTTCAAGCAGGAACTCTTTACCTACCGAGACAAATCAGTTTGTTTCAACATGGCACAAGAGATGTCGGGGACAAATGGGCAATGGCTGACATAGATTACACTCAATGGCAAAATAAGGGTATTTTAAAACGACAAAGTCCAGTATCACCCTCCATACCGGTGAGAACACTTTATCTTCTACTAACTTAATAACTTGTTTTAGTTTCTTCTATACTTAAGCTGGCTTTAGAATGAATTTTAAAGGACTATATATATCATACTCAAGAAGATAAATTAACTGCAATTTACCATATGGAGTATTACTCATTTCTACTTTTACCGCTAGAAAACATGAACATAAGGAAGAGATTTGCGAGGCGGTGATTCTTCACGAGAAAACCAGAAGTGAAAACTCTTTGCCACAATTTTTTCTTTCCAGATTACGCATACATTCTATCAGAAAAGCAGATTTTAGGCTACGCTTCCAGACTGTAAAACAGCATGTTTGTAAAGAATAATGTTTTTACAGTATCTCTCACCTTATCGAATGTTTCCAGAATCAGCAACTTCAGAGATATTTCAGATCTATAATTTAGGCTATGTAGAGTTTTTACAGTTCTCCAGCTACTCAACACATTTCTACACGTTATATGCCTTCTGACATAAAATTGTTTCAGAATGCTTTTCATCTAGTATAAAAAGTCCTAGCATTCTTTATGGAAATCCAGCCTCTGCAGGGCAGTGCCTTCTGTCCCTGGTATCAAATGGTTTCTGTTTCTGCTTAAAATGTATTTATAGCCTTTGAGTTTACAGTCACACAACACTATCATTTAAAGAAGAAAGCCTAGATGTTGAACTGAAAAGACCTCTTCGATGGCAGAAAAGAGCATTGTTCACTCGTTTGTTTTAAATTCAGATTGCTGCTGAGTCCAACAAAGACTCAGGCACAGAGAAGATCTCAGAAAGGTATTGCAGATCAGCTCTAACTCCTTATCATTTTGTTGTGCGTATTCTGATCAACTTGATGAATAAACAAAAAAGGCTTCTGTCTGGAGCTGTACGTGCATTTCTGTTACAACTTAATAGTGGACAGAAAAATTAATAAAAATGCTATGAGGCACAGCCCCTTCAACAATCCTTTTGTATCATGTTTAGAACTGACCATTCAGTAAGAAATAAGAGATCACAAAATGACACCAATATTAAAAGACAGCATCTACTATTTATGGGTATTATTAATTCTTCTCCTATTCCGTTTGAGTCTCATAAAGCAAAGGTCAAGATCATTAACAGTGGAAGAGGTAAAGAGTGTGGGAAGACAATTTAACAGCAATTTCTTGTTTTGTGTGGAAAAAATGGGCATAAGAGTAAATCATAATAATGGAAACAAAATACGACTTAACTAACTCTTCCAAGAGAGGGTGAATCTAGAGTTTGGCTGTACTATTGACTTTAGCTGGGAAGTTTCCAGATATATGCTGTCTGCAGTGTGTGATAGCACCCAATTTAGTCATGTTCCCTGCCAACCCAGGGAAAGGAGTTTGAAAATGCTGTCAGGCTAGCAAGAGTCAGCAAAAAGGCTTGCTGTGGTCATGTCTCTTCATATTCCTTTTCCCTGAGCAGGCCCTGAGGGCTACATGTGCCCTGTAGCCTACTAGCCAAATAGCCCTGCATAAGCAATGGGAACGAAAAAATGATTTCTTTCAGCGCTAAGAATTAAAGTGTAATTTTGTGCTAGAACTCTAGCACGTGAAATGGAGTGCTTTCATTTTATTTCTTCAAAACCATATGGGCAACTTAAAGAGCTGTTTGAGTATTTAACACAGTTGTGTTCCCAACTTTCTTATAAACAGATCTTGGTAGGCTCCAGGATGGTGACAGGACTTGTAAAACATTAGTAACTCAAAAATAATTAAAAAAATTCATAAGAAAGGAACTCTTGTCAGACCATTCAATATGGCTTAATTATCTTGTAATACAAAGATGCTACTTTACAAAAGGTTAATGGTAAGACTCAACAGTATCAGACTTTCAAAATGAGTTTAAACCTTGTACTTCCTAGGCCACCACCAAACTTTCCACTATAAACAGAATATCAGCCATGACAGTGGGGACAATTGAAGTAAAAATATCCCAACCAGAAAATCCAACCTACTTTATACATTTTAAAAGAGCAGGAAATGCACAAGCCAAAATGTATGTTGGTAGATCTACTTCAGATAAAACTTATTTCCTCCTTCAATTGGACAGTTCCAATCATGTCAGTGATCGGTACTGCCACATAAATAAGTTTTTAATGATTTAATGCTACGTTAAATGTCAGATCCCATTATATGTATTTTACATAAGGTCATATGATCTTCATTTTATGAAATGAAGAAAAAAAAAAAAAAAAAGAACATTACAGTACAGAAAAAGAATGCCTAAAGATCAACATATGAGGAAAATCAAGGAAGACATTAAGGCTATGAAATAAAATCATCAGCTTTGCCAAGAACAAGTGCAAACAAGTAGTAATGTTTGCCATGAATGCTGTTCATACTTCTTTTCATTAGGCAGAAGGTATTTTGAGGTAATGAATATGTTCAATGATCACTGCTCTGAACTATTTTGCTGCTCACATGAGTAAACTTAAAAGTTCTTGTAAATTTTTGTTCTTGTAAATTTTTGGCAGTATGATAGCTTTCACTTTTTTCCTGAATGAAATTTGTTTCTTAAGTCAGGTAAGGAAAAACAGATCACACAGCTCGTGCTCTTTTAGAGATCCTATTATTTAGATAAAATAGCTGTTTTAATAGTAGAAGAAACATACTTAATTGCCTCCACACACACAAAGAAACAAAACCACACACCCACAAAACACCAAAACTAAAAATCAAACCAACAACAGAAGCCAACAAAGACAGATAGAAGCAGCTCAATTCGGAAGCAAAGCCAGAAGTGTCCTTTCCATCACTTGAATAAGTGACGGGTGCCATAAAACACATCAATATATTCCTCTTTTAATTTACATTATGTAGCCAGACAGTTTAGCAAGATAAACTTCCTCATATTTAAGCTTTATTCTCCCCTTTAATGAATAACAAAAATACCTAATTCTTCAAGAGAATAAGAAAGTTGTGAGCAGAATTGTTATTCCTATAGGTAGGAAGAAGTAACAGGAAAATTCCAGAGATCACCACAGTAACTCAGTCTAAATCTAACACCATTCAGTTAACCAACAAAACCACAGAGTTTTATATTAAATATAATGTGATAAAACTAACTAATGTATTAAGTATCTTTAGACCTATATTTAAGAAATGCCTTTTTCTTCCACTCCCTTTTTCCTTCCCTGTATTAAGAATTCAAGCAAGTGATCCTTAATAATTTACGCGTATAGCTGCATGTTTTTGGTAAAGAAAAGTGAAAATTAGAAGTTTGTATTCAATCTTAAATTCTAGCCAATAGAATGGGAAAATAGTCATGCATGTCATTCACTCACATGGCTCCTAATCTAGAAATCTACAAACTAATTTTTGGGTACATCTCTACCCTTTTCCTTTTTATTACACAACATTCAATAGAGTTTACAAGTATCAAAAAGCACAGCATACTTAAAATGTTTTTAAAAAGTCACAAGTTCCAACATAACTTTCTATAAAAACCTGTTTCAACTAACCCCAAATTACACTAAACAAACAGCTACAAAGTTGGTAATAAAAATCCACTCTGCTTAAAAAAACCAAAGTAGGTACAATAAACACACTATTAAAATAAAAATTATTTTGAAGATTGTAACAAAGGTATATTTGTGACAATATACTTCAAGAACCAGTTCCCACTACTCACTGCTTTAAGTTCTGCGCTGGAAACCAACCATCTACGCAAACAGCTATGAAGAAACTTTTATGTTAATAATAATCATCCAAATCGCATAAATCATAACTATATTAATTATGTATCTGAAATATTATATTATCACACTACAATATCACATAAATCGTCTCAGTTGGTGCATTAAAGAAATTATCCTGAGCACATGCTTCTGATGGATAATATTTACATCTGTGGAGCTACCTAAGGCTCTGATTCAGATTATCTAAATCCAATCTGGAAATGCCTTCCTGCTAGAAATCAATATCTAACTTTTATCAAGATGAGTTTCACTACTCCCAAAATCTCCAAACAGATGAATAAAACATATTTTTGCATGTATTCATCCACCGAAACCAAAGTGACACAGCAAAACCCTAGCTTTCATTTTTAAAATACTTTTGTGTAGATGGAGGTGCTGTCATTTTCTAGCTTTAACATACTAAAAGAAAAATCCTTTCAAAATTGGAGTCTGCCAAGAATTCTAAATGTAATACTGCAGCACTTCCATAATGAGACATTTAAGTGCCAAGGCAGAAGAAAAAACATGTATTATATATTTCTTGGGCAATGCTAAAACAGTTACCAAGAAGTGGGAAGTAGAGTGTATTTGAGTTATTTAAAACTTAAGCTGCAAATGAACACAGTTCTGTGGGGTTTTTTTTTTGGTGGTTTGTCTTTCCACCCCTCCCTCCCCCCCAAATTTATAGGCTGACAGGTTTTGCAGCTCACTATATGACATTCATACAGAAATAAACATTCACCCTGGCAGACAATATACAGACAGACACATACATTCACTGGAAGCGCATCTGTTTTTTCACTTGTTGTCCTCCACACACACATACACAATCCCCAAAATAACATTTGTAAAATGGTCAACTATTATCATTGCCTTATAAGCTATAAGCTAAAATAAGGTAACTCAAAGCGTCTGTTTTGATTGTTCTTTCACTTAGCATTGCGTGCTGATTAAGAAAGCTTAAATCCCTGCTACATTCAATCTCTTAAACATGATCCAATAGATGGACATAGTTGAATAAAAATCTTGGAAGTTACACACAGAAAGTAATAAATCAGTGAGCAGCCAATTACTACTTAATATTAGGCTTGCATTTAAAATCTTAACTTCAAATGCTAAAAATGCTGTATATCACTTCAGCTATGATGATGATGAATTATTAAATGCTGTATTTGAACTTCTTTCTTTTTCCCAAAGAAGAAGGAAATGCTTTATGTCTAAAAAACAGTTAAAATGTATGTCGAAAAATAAGAATTACTCACCAGTCTCCAGGGAAATTCATTCCTTACCAAAAGCCTGACACACAAACAACAAAATACACACCAAGATGTGAGGTACAGCCCTTTCCTCTCTAAAGCTGCTCCCCAATGAGCACTGCACAACCCGGACCCAGAGAAAAAGCAACTCAGCTGTCAGGACTGCTAGCCTCCAGAGAAAGCTGATACTGCGGTGATGTCACATACTTCTGAAGCATTTCTGCAGCTCCAAGTTATCAACTCCTTTCTGCCAATAAAATCTCTGCTTCGAAATGATGGAAGACAAAACATATTTAACAACAGGATTAAATTTCAACAGGAGCTAACAGTAAAGATTTTTTTTAAGAGCATGTCATGAGTTACACAAAATGTTACAGAGAGGGGAAGTGAAAAAGAACAGATGTTGGCAGCATTATATAAACACATTCTTCTAATTTACCTTCAACTCGCAAAGCCTTTATTTGTTCCAGTGGTATTCATAAACCAGAGGAATGATCTGGAGGGAAGACTGGCACAAGACACCATAGCATGGTGCAACCCTCTGCAGGGCTCCAGCTAAAATAACTAAGAACATCCCAACTCTGCTTTGTAGCCCTCAGCAAGGCCACTTGTCTCACACTCCTGACATCCTCCTACCCCAGCTCCTGCTCCTCCATCTTTTCTGCCTGCACTGTAGGCCTTGCCCCAGTCAAATGGAGCACCTGGGAGCACAAGGCAGTCCCATGATCCTCAGAAAGCACTTGCCTCGTTCCACTGAGAAACAAAGGCTAGGAAACAGGCTGAAAGATCAGCAGAAAGTAATCTTGTATGGTAGGGTCAGGAACTTTGATACCAGAATGGATATTTCCAAACTACTGAGACTGTGATGCCATATATGATGTGAGGAACATCATGGAAAGGAAAAGATCAACCGAAACAGAGGTAGACAAGGATACGAACAGAGATCCCTCATACTAAAATAAAAAATAACATAGATCATCTTCCTGAATAGCTTCAAATTAATGTCACCCATTTTTAAATATGGCAGCCCTTAGATTTTAAGCAGCCCTGAAACAGCAATATCTGACTTAGTTTTGGCTAGGAATCAACAGGGGTGTTGTGCAGCTAAGTACTGCCTTCAGCCAGCCAGACTGAGAGCAGCACAGGCATCTCAGTACAAAAGAGGCCTGAAATTATTTGACACTGTAACAAGTATAATTATCTGTGACCTACGAAGATGTGAACCCTCCATAACAAAAGATTCCAAATTCAGCAAGACAAATAACCGATTAGAAACAAAACAAAATAATGCAATATGAGTAAGATGAGGAGTTCTAACGAAAGCATAGAAGAACAGACCAAAAAAGAAAATGCAGGCCTCTGAAATGGAGAAGTTTTAACTTGAATCAGACAATAAAAACACTCCTCGTATAGGGAAAAAAAGGGACTGGTATGCAATTAGAAATGGGTTCAAAGAAGAGTTAGACAATATGGAATCCAAAAACTGACTGACATTCTACCCCATTTTTTCACTGTGAACACTGTCAATCATGGAGCCGGAAGACAAATGAACCAAGGGAAATAACGCATGTAAGCAGACTGCCAGCAAGGCAGGGATGAAGCTGATGGAGAGCAGAAGCCAAGCGCAAAACCAGGAACCGACTGATGCACAGAAGATGACTGTCCGAAAGCAGTCGTGCTCAGAGAACTAACTTAAAATTTACGTTTTCATTAGTAACTTTAAAAAAGGCACATGAAGTCTGCTGGTGACAAAGCCAGGAGCATCCTCAGACATACTGAGTGATACTTGATCAAATACGAGAAATGGATGTGTAAGGAAATGAATAACCAAAACCAAGGAGCAATTAGAGTGGAGCAGAATTTAGGAGTGGAAGTGTAAGGTGATATCCTGAACTGACAAAGTATATTGCAAAGCAGACAAGAGGAGACAATTACTGAGAACAGCATCCAGCATGTCTGTAGCTGTTTCTAACCCAGCATCTCTGTTTTTTTTGTGACTTGCATTTACTTCTGTGATATAACGTACAAAAGTCTGCGTTCGACTAACTTTTCTTTTTCCCCTTTTCTAATGGATCCACACAAGAAAGGCTGAAAGACAGAAGAATTGAAGTATGATAAAGGAACGCATCTATGACAATCAATTATAATTATATCTATTACTTTAAACTGGAACAACAACAAAAAAAAGCTTACCAGTATAAGTATACTGAAAGAAAATTACAGGAATATGCCTCATCTGACCTAGTACAGGAAGGTGAGAAAAGACTATCCTATATAAAGAGGATTCAAAGCTATATAAATAAACACTGGGAAAACTAAATAATGCCTGAAGCCAGAGCAAATAGATACAACTTATTCAAGAAATATAGGTTGGAAATAAAAAGTTTCACAACTCAGTTGCTCTCATTAATGATATCATATAACTTTTCCATGACAGACAGATTAGCTTCAAAATCCACAAGTAATCTATTCTGAAACAATTTCCCCTGTCACACAAAATTCACTAGTTCAAAACCTTAAGTATTTCCAGAAAAGTACAGAATAGGAGATTTGAAGACAAAACTAACATTCCAGAAATCCACTGACCATCAGTCACACGTTAAGTGGTCAGTATTACAGACTGTGCTTCCCTCTCTCATTTGTACGTTTCCTTTTTAAAAAACCCGATCCTCTGCTTGAAATTAACTTGGCAATCTCTTCCTCCCTTTTGTTAGAATATGATAAGCTTCATAGAAGCAATTAATCCCTTGTTAGTTCCAAGACATTAACGCCTTTCTTTGTAAGAACTGTGCTATTTTCAGAAGAATCTAAGTTTCATTAATAGCCCCCAGCCTTGATTTCAGAGTGAGATTTGATTAAGTATTAGCATATGACGTTTGGAGATGAAGACAAGCAGGTCCACGGCAGCTGAAAGAGAGAACTACTAGGTTAGTCCCACTGATAAATGGTACCTTACCTCAAATAAGTGAAAGTTTTGAATTTGATAAAAAACTTAGCATTGAATTATAACAGATTTCTATTGTTTTCCAGTTTTCCGCAGTTCCGGATAGTTGCAGTAAACCACCTCAAAAAAAAACCCAACAAGTTGGACAAGATCCCAACTTCAATTTCATGCTTAGAACTAAATTCAAATCAAACCAGGCTGCAGAAGCCCACGTCCAGCCTAGTTTCAAAAGTAAGAAACTCATAGCCTCTCTGTGCTTAAAAACAGTGTGTTTTAACTGTTTAGAATATACATCATTGCAATCCATGGTCACTGCCACTTGTCCTTTCTCTGTTTGCTTCTGCTCCTTTAGGTAGAGGACTGGAATTATGTGCCTGACTTTTCTTCTTCAGGCTAAATAAACATTTAGCTAGCTTCTTCTAGCACATCATGTGTTCAGGCCCCGAAACCAGCTTTGCTTCTGCTGCAATCATGACGGGACCAACACTGGACACTATTTCAGAGACATCCTCAAAAGTGATGACTTGAGATGCTTTAGACAGAGTGGTGATTATTATCAACATGTGACTATCCTTCATCACTGACTCAAAGCCTGCTCACCATGAGGACCCCAGGCCATTTTCTGGGATGCTGCTCCTCTTCCTGCACAATTACCTAGGCTGAACTCCAGCACGTTCCCAATTGCTCACTCCCTCCAGTTTCCTGAGGTCTCTCTGTGACCACATGGCCCTCCGGCACACTGCACCCTCCTCCCAAGGCTGGTGTTATCCAGGAACTCACTGAAGGTGCACAATTCAAGTCCCATTATCAACCCCAAGGAACAATTCCTGTAACAGTCACCTGTCTAAAACTCCAAACCACTGTTTGCTACTCCTTAAGCCCAGAGATATAATTAGTTTTTCAGCCAACTCATCATCCATTTGTCTAATCCATACTCCTTCATTGGGCTACGAGTGTAGCATCATATAAGCCTACATCCAAAGGTAAATGAAATTCACTGTTTTCCCTTCACTTGAAGACCTTGTCATCTGAGAAAGCAGTCAGGTTGGTCAAACATGAGCTGTCCCTTGACAAACCCATGCTAGCTTTTCTGTTTACTTTTCAGTTCTTCAGAAAACCAGAAATAGCTTCTATGAAAATTTGTGTAGTATTTCCAGGATCAGAGTTGAAGCTGATCAGCCTTTAGTTCCCTAGATTCTCTTCGTGCTTCTCCTTTGAAAAGAGCTATAGTGATTGCCTTTTTCCAGTCATCAGATTTATCGACCAAACCCCAAGACCTTTAATAGCTGATAAAAGCCAGCCTCACAAGGACATCTGAAAGCTCACTAAGCACCTCAAATGCATGCAGTCTGGTTCCAGGGACTTGCATATGTAACTTGCCTAAGCAGCTGTGACATACCCATTTCCTTGTAACCCACAAGCTACTCATGTTCATCAGACCACAGAGTTCTTTAATAAAGGAGGGATTGTCACAATGCCCCCCTAAAATAAAACAGAAGTCTCTCCTATTTACTTAAAGAATTTCTTAAGGAAGACGACTTTTACAATTTCTGAGTAACAGAGAACGTAGATTACATTGTGTGGATACTAATCAAGTGTAGACAACATGCATGAGAACTAATTATTTTTAGATGAGTTATGCTCAGTTGAATAAAAGGCTCCAAATGTCTGGTTGATCATAGCACATGGTCTCTATTTAAATGCTGGGCTTTAATAAAGAGCAGTACTTGTTTTTGTCATTACATGCGTGTCAAATAAGCAGAAAAATATTGCTTAGATTACAGCATTCTCAGAATAAAATGCTGCAGAATATATATTGTTTGGTTGATTTTTAATGGTTACATCCCTAAAACAAGAATTCATAGCTGTTTCAAACAGAATTCAGAAAATAATTTGTAACAGAATGCTCAATTAAAAAAAAAAACAAAAAAACAACCAACAGCTAGGGAGAGGGCCTTTGAGGGAGCTTACACTCATCAAAACTAAAATAACAGGTAGAACAACAAACAGTGCCATGCAAAAAAATATCAATGGTCAGAGTTGCAATCAAACCCAGCTAGCAAGTATGGCTCTATGACCTACTGGCTGGCTCCTGTTGATTATATTTATTAACCTGCTGTTTATCTATGACTGAAAGCACTGCTGTGTTGCTCTAGCATTTAAACCTTATCCTGCCTGGTTTATTTAAGGTCTATACACCATGAACAACAAAATAAATGAATTCTGAAGTAGGAAGTTTGACTGTTGGCAGAACAGACAGAACAAGTATTTCCAACTGCAAAGCCCAGTCCGGGCTTGCAAGTGGCATGTCTAGTTCTGCCCGAAACATCCAACAGGTTAAAGATACGCAATAGGATCTGCATGTAGCATGAACATTAATAGTTCAGCAAATGTAGCAGGGAAGGCAAGATCCCAAAATCCTGTGGGATGCTTTTTCTCAATTATGTTGACATACAAACACTGACAGAGAACCTTAAATAAGTGTTTGGGAATAAAGAGAACCAGCATCTAGAGTTACTAGTGCATCTAGAGGGAGCTGGTCACAGCAACCTACAAGTACACAGCTTTCAATTCTAAGCAATAAAAAAAAAAAACAAAACCCAACCAACCAAACGAACAAAAAAAAACCCCAACAATGCAGATGAAATTGTTTCCTTCTTTCCAATGCTTTTAGGGTAAGGGCAAAGTATTTTTAAGTTCGCTCCTGGAGGACCAGGCTGAGAGCAAATTGTTAAAGAAACAGTGATGTGCATAATAATTAAAAGAATAATAATTAAGTAATGTAGTCACTTCCATTAGGCACAGCTAAAACAGAAAGTTACAGGGAAGTTCAGGATTCTGCAAAAGTTTGCACCAGCTACAATCTACGCTTCATATCAGTAACATCCAGGCTAATTTCTTCCCCTCCTTCTCTAAACAATGCTTCAAATTTGGAATGCAACTATCTGGAGGGGGGTGGGGGGAGGGGAGGGGAAAAGAATCAAGAATTCTGATTATCTAAAACTTTTATTTACTGTAAAACAGATCTTCGAGAATGTGCAAAACATGAATGATCCACAGATCAGCACTAAGACCTCAATCTTATTCCACTTCACTTGTGAGAATTTTCTGCTCTCTGCATTGGCAAACAAAACAAAACCAGGAATTCCTGAAGGCTCTTTGAGCTCCAAAGGTCTCGTATTTACAAGAAAAAAAAAAAAAGATTTTGATTTACAAAAAATAAAACAGAGAAGTCTAAATAAACACTCACCTCGAACTTAAATTAATGCCACAAAAAAAGTGATTTAGAAACTGGTAAATACGATTTATAGCCATAACTGATAAGGAGAGCAGGTTTTAAACTGATATAAATTTGACAAGCATTTTCTCAGGTTATGATAAGGAAAAAAGGTCACCTTTTAGAGAACTACACTTATGATACAAGCCTTAGAAGCAATCTTCTGTTTAAGGAAAATCTCATAAATGACTGTTCACAGAAAGCAGCTGCCACACAGACACCACAAATGAAAATTTTAAAAAGACACTCTCAAATTTAGTCTGATTTTGTGGAAATGCCTTATATACAGTATACATTTATGCCCGTAGCAGCTTTCTTTAACCCAGTTTGACTGCAAAATTACATCATTTCAAACAGTGGCATCTAATAGATAGTTTAGCCTTGTCTAACAACTACCTCAAATTTTTACAACACTTATGAGAGAGAAGTGACTTCTGATCACAGAGCCTTTGAAATCTGAATTCAATATGACAAAGATAAAAGTCATTGAAAAGCATGATTGTTGTGAAGTGCGTAATATCACAGAATGGCCTGGGTTGAAAAGGACCACAGGTTTCAACCCCCCTGCCATAGGCAGGGTCACCAACCACCAGACCAGGCTGCCCAGAGCCACATCCAGCCTGGCCTTGAAGGCCTCCAGGGATGGGGCATCCACAACCTCCTTGGGCAACCTGTTCCAGTGTGTAGCAATGCCAACGTCATCACAAAATCTAGCAACGTAACAGAGGAACACCACATCAGCCCCCAGTAAGACTAACACTACCATTCCAAAGCTTCTGGTAGGCATATTTTAGTATTACCAAGAAGCTTGGTGGAAAGTGTTGAGTTCTATTTGCTAACTGAGCAGTTCTTGTAAGTTGGGAGTTAATAATAAGCAACACTGTAGATGCTCTGCTTTGGCAACCCTTTGGCAAAACAAAACAATGAACTGCTAAAGAGAAACTATGTAGAGTATGTTCTGTCAGTGAAATGAATGAAGTCTGTATGGGGCAATCACGTCAGTGTTGATGTGAGCATTGCCAGGAGCAGGACTGAAGGCAGAGAGGCAAGGTTTACACAAGGGTAAGCATTTTTTTATCACACCAGTGATAGAGCTGGAAAGGAGCTGCAAGGTTACAAAGCAAAAGCCATCGTTTAAACTTGAAATAAAAGCAACAGCGTTCATCAATTCAAGCAAGCTGAAAACCACCATCCAGAAATGAAACTAGGTATGTTTATCAGACCACCTGAGTAGGAAAGAATCACAGAATTATCGAGGTTGGAGGTAACTTCCAGTGGATGAGGAGTTAGATTTACTTATTATCCTGTTCCCTCTCCTATAAAGAGAAGGAGAGAAAATGAGAGGATGAGCTGAAGTGGACAGGAAAATTAAGTAGCGTAAAACCGCTAAGTTAATGATTTGCAAGGCGTCTGAATTTCATTACTATCTTTGCAGATAGACTGAAATATTTTTCTCTGAAAAAGGGCTCAATCTTCTAAACTGTTAAGTTTTTTCTTAATGAAACAGAGATATCAAAGCTTTGCAGAGCACTAACTGGAAGCATTTTAAACCCATGAAAAATATTCTTTTCCTAATATCTTCCAAGGAAAAGGCTCTACCATTTTCATTCAGCCTTTTACATAGATATTGGATGAAAAAATCAGTTTGGAAAGCCAAAGTGCTTTCTAGACCAGAAAGCAGAGAACCTAAATGTTACAAAAGCTACATCAAGATGGTGGATGATGTTAAGTACTGGCTACACTTTTCATGTATAAACACAGATACACACCCCTATCCGCACACTGCAGTGACTCCCCCTTTATTAGCCTCTTCTGTGTTGTTACTCTTTCATAGTGTTCTCTAATTTTTTCCAAGCTTTACATAGATGCAAAACTTTTCAGTAATTTTTATCTGAAAATGATGAAGAGGAGTGCAGACAGGATATCTCAACGTCAGTGCAGCTGTCAGAAGATGACACTCTGCTACTCTAATAGCTGTGTCACTGTAAGAGAAAAACGAAGAAACTGAATAGCTCTCAGTGTTAACCAATTAATATATGTAATATCTCAGCTGAATGTAAATAAATAAATAGAGCCAACAACAAAAACCTTAACAATATTTACTTGATTTAAACACTAAGAAATGTTAATGAAATTAAACATGACATCCAATGGACTAAGTTATCCATCTAGATTTATGCTGCAAAAGAGAATCGCTACAGAACAAAATGAGGAGAAGGATACCTTAGTGATCAGAATCCCAAAATGACAAAGCAAGAGCCTTAAACGTAATACCATGTTACTGTGAGTGTTGTGTTAAGATACCAGAACCAGCTGCAAGTGATCTGGCATTTCCAGATGGTATAACACACAGCCAGTAGCTAAAGTCTCACAAACAGCGCAGCTTGCAGTTTCCCTAGAGCTATTTGGCTTTTCTTCCCATTGGGCCAGGTGCAGCTTTGCACTGACATGCCTTTCAGTACCTGAAATATTTCACTGACAGCAGCTCAGGGATCACATCACGCTAATTACATCAGGGTTATATGCCCTCCAGCTTTGCTTTCTGCTTCATAAGACTTTCTATGTGACCTTGGCCAAGCAAATCCTTGTTTCCATTTCCAATTTGTAATACTATGGCACAGAATACTCCCCAACATTAAAGCAACTAAATACAGCAGAAACTGCAAGATAGTAATGCTGTAATTGAATAACACTGAAGTATTTTGACCATTAGAGGTGTTAAAAATCCAACCTGGCCGAAATCTATGAAGTCGATGTATGTCTTAGTAATGGAAAACTCCAAAGGGCTCAGGTAAGCCATCTGGTACCTGGCTTTCCTTTTCCTTTTGATCTACAACCAGCTTACAGATGTTTCCACGAGATGCATTTTAGTATATAATTCTAAGGATCTAGCAAAATTCCATCACTCAGGACTATTTTCTGCAATTCACACTGCCTCTTCTTCCCCTCTGGGCAAATCCCTCTTGAACACTGGCACTGCTGTCATCTGCTGAGCAGCAGCCAGACTTCACCAGAAAGATAACAACAGGTCTTTGAGGTGCTTCCAAAAGCAGCCCTCAGATACTTATTTTGAGAGTCTTCACCTGAAAGCTTCTAGAAGATACGTGCCTTTTCTTTGCTCATACAGAAAACAAATGTGTTGGGCAGCGTGGGACAAACAACAGAAAATGCCACTGTTTCAGCAGTGTTTTTTTCATCTCTCCTGCTACATGATAAACTTGCTGTTTTAGGCTAGATTATCTAGCAAGGGGAAAAAAAAACAACAAAAAGTTCATGGTATATCTCAAAAAACTGAAAAACAAAATAAAATAATCTATTCTGGATTCCCAGTTAAGATACAAAGTCTTATTTTAATCACAGAATCATTGAATGGCCTGTGTTGGAAAGGACCACAATGATCATGTAGTTCCAACACCCTGCTATGTGCAGGGTCGCCAGTCACCAGACCAGGCTGCCCGGAGCCACATCCAGCCTGGCCTTGAATGCCTCCAGGAATGGGGCATCCACAACCTCCTCAGGCAACCTGTTCCAGTGTGTCACCACCCTCTGTGTGGAAAACTTAATCTAAATATCTAACCTAATTTTAATAACAATTCTGAAAACCTTTTCACAATATTTTGTTCTAGAAGCACTTTTTTCCTCTCAAAATCCTTCATCATACACTGAATACATCTTCATGTACCTCAGCTGTCAGAAAGCTATGGCAGGATTTTAAGGAGTGCAATATAGAAATTTTGTTTCTTTGTTAATTTAACCATGAGTCACATTAAATTCGGCCAAGAAAGGAGACCTCTAAAGACTACAAAGCAAATACTGTTCTATTAAAAGTTAAGCTTGAGGGTCATTCCACTAGTTACTTGATTCGTCACCAAACACTGGGTTTTCTCTGATTAAAAACTCTCTAATAAGTGCCCATATGTTAACATCCATGCAAAAGAGGGATTCTGAACCAGCATGGTTATGTTACAGTGCATGTGTAATTCCCTGGAAAAAAAAACTGCACACTATTGTAAATAATGGCACAAGAGCAAAGGGTGCTTGGTGAATAATATTTAAATACTGAAATAATAACTACATTAATAATTTCCATAGAAATAGGAGAACATGGAAAATTCTCTGGATTAAGGTAAGAATATACACACAAAACATAACTTATTTTCAAGCCTAGTCCAAATCACATGCCAAAATTAGCTCTTCACTCCTTCTCCTTGATTCCAGTGCTTTGGAAAAACACAAATATGTTACAGGCTTAGAAATGAACTGCTATATGGCATGTTTTCATGAAATTCAGATCAGTTTCATGAACAAAATGCAATTGTAGTTTTCTTAAAGGCACTGAGAAGTTTAAACAGTAAGTCATTCTCTCACTACCACAGTATAGAAATGTGCATTAGATTGAAAACACTAAAAATATTTCAATTGTTGATGTTCTCTGGAGCATAAACTACTATCCCGAATCCTCTTAAAAATATAGATACATGCATATAAATAAGGTGAAAGATGCTTCTACTACTTTTATGGCACTTCTCTGAAAATACATGGAAAAAATTAAAATTTATATGCTATTTCGAGAAACAGCATGTTGGGGGTTTTTTGTTTGTTTTTTTCCCTTTTTCCCCCTCCTTTTCTCTTCCATTTTGTTTCATATTAAATGATGTATGAGGAACTTCTGATCTACAAAAAGGAATTTTTACTCTTTGTTCTCTTTCAGGTAATGTAAAGCTCTTGTATGTAATAATTTCCTAAACTTTTAGTGATGGAAATTCCCATCAAATACCTATTCATTGCAGAATTGCGATGATCTAACATCTACATTGCTAAAAGCTGCCAACGTTCACAGGCCTGTACCTAACACCCACTTTAAATTTCAATGCTTGGAAAGACTAAAGACAATTCTCTGCTCATTCAGCCAAGATTTAGCCAACTTCTTACTTGTATTCTCTTGTCACAAGCCAGCTAAAGATTTAAAAAAAATGAAGAAAATAACACAAAATGAGTAAGCAACTTGAGGGGCATCTGCAACTTTTTTAGATTAGCATTTGGTTTCTGAACTCGTTCTATATACATATAGAAAGATCTAGGAATGCCTTTGCTATTTTTCTATTAAAATCACAGGCTCAATGCAGATATTATAGCCAATTAATTTAAACGAATACTGGTGTGCAGTTTCTTTACTCATTTTGAAATATAAATTTAGATCATGATTGTGAAACATAGCTCCATTCCTTCCTACACCCTATTAAAAAGAAGTATCTAAAAAAATGTCATTTTCCTCTTCACACTATCAGCCTGTAGAATACTGTCTAAAATGGGTCAAGACTTGCTGCAGAATGCTGACGAGGATTTTAGACACAACCTTCAGTCTAAAATTGTCACAACTCTCCATCTGGCACATGAACAAGTGTCAGCAGTAGTAAAATCTTTCATTTAGAAGACAATCTGATAGACCTTCACTATCCAGATTTTAATCATTCAAAAAAAATAGCCGGCAGGCAGACTGACTTCGATACAAACCAGAGGTTCCCCCCCACTCACCTCATGTCCCTAACTTCCATATCCTTTGCTAATGTTTTTTTCGTAGTTTCATGCCAACTTTCATGCTAAAAAAAACCTGAAGTGATATGAAGTTTATTTAAATGTTATTTCAACAGTAGTACTGCCTCTAAAATTCTGCAAGGTGGCTGAAGTCTCTACTACATTCTCAAGGCTATTCTCAGCTATCTTAATAAAAAAAGTGCCAAACCGATCAGTACCTTTTGGACAACTAAATTTGTTTTTTGTTTTTGTTTTTTTAATCCCTCTTCAAAAACAAAACAAAACAAACAAACCAGAACAAGGTGATTTACATGTCTTACATTGCCAGTCACATGGACCAGCACCTTGAAGATGCTACCAGAAAACATATGGTTTCTGAAAATCTAAATGGCACATCTACACAGTGGAGTCATACGAACTTAAACTTTTACTCTGGAACTTTACTGGAAATTACAATATAACAAACCACAGTGAAATAAAATAAAATCCCACTGACAACTGGTACGTATAAAATAACTGACTGACAACAAAAACTGACAACTGGTTTTCATTTCAGTTTTCAATTCAGAATTTGGTTTCATTGTAAACAAATGTACAACCAGCAGCCCTTATACAGATTCACTCTCAGCATATTTTTATATATACACGCACAATATATTTACATTGTCATATATACACACATACAGAAATTAATAAAACTAACACAGTAAAATTACAGTAAAGCAAACGGCAACATTCAGACATCAGGTCTTCTGAGATCTCAAATTCACCTATTGTTGCACAACTGCCATCAGGTAAGATCACAAATATGGCTGCTTTCCTGCATGCTACCTATAACCAAGAGTGAGCTTGCATACTAAATAAAATGGGTATAGACGAGAGCAGCAATGCAGGGTAGACAGTATCTTGCCTGTAAAAATTTCAGTTAACTCCTGTAACTGTACAACAGCAATTCCATTTTTTTTTTTATTTTATTTTTTTTAAAAAACTAGCCAGAGTCAGCCTTCACTGAAAAGGAAAGGTGAAACAGCATTCTGAGGAATAAAACAGACAAGATAAAGCTCATAAGGATAACCTGAGAAGTTTACCACTTGCAAGTTTCTGCTTACCTTGAGACTAACACTGTTCCCTTACTAACTATAAAATACCACTTTATATAATTTAATATTAGTTGTTATTTCAAAGGGACAGCTCAGGAGAAACATACTAAGCCCAAACTCCTTCAGTGATCCAAAGGAGTGACCCAAAGCAGTTCTCCATGTTATCGGTGACAAATGAACGCTGCCTGAACAGCCAAATACACCTTCCTTCGCATGCACTTACCTCTTGCACCTGTTCTGCAGCCACTAGCACAGATCTTCAGCTTTCTCATCTCTTAATTTCCTTAAGCAAACCAAGGACTCAAATTTTCTGGGTTGGCTTTTTATCTGGAAACTGAACTCTCCTATGGCAAATCTGTATGACTTCTTCACATTTTCCAGATCTCTAAGACTCACAGCTAACCGCACCTGAAGGCACGAGCACTAAGGAATTATGTATTCTAGTTACAAGGGTAAAAATGCAGCACTGGAAATACAACGTGTGCTCTGAAAGTAAGTCAGCACAAGAATATAATTCTGCACAACACAGGCTCACAGGTAGCCCTTAGTGCCTCTCTCTCATCTGTCAGACAACTGTTCTCTGGCATCCTGCTTCAGCAGCCGATGCGCAGGTTTGTTGATGGTTTCTGACAACCCTCTGCCAGAGCAAGGCCTCAATTAAATGCATTGTCCTCAGGCTTCAACAGAAACCCAGACTCATCCACCCATTTTGACTGTTTCCCTAAGAGCTCTGTACCAGAGGGTCATGCAAACCGGCCTCCAAAACTCCAGACCCACACACACCAACATGTTTGTCTCTCTCCCAGCTGGGAGCCCAAGGCCGCAATGCGGCCTGTGGGCCGTGATCACCCTTCAGTGAGCCTGGGTAGCTCCAACAACAGTGGGGGAAATGTTTAGCAGTGAGCTCTACTGCAACCTCAGGGAATCCAAGTGTGGGCAGTTTTAGCCACCATCCTTCAACTCTTCTATCCAGTGCATTATTTTAAGGACATATGCACTACTATAAAGCGTAACTCCCCCAATCCAAAAATGTCATTTAAGGAAAATAATTAAGCCCTCTAATCTCAATCCAGTAATGAGCTGTATTTTAGGCAATTACTCCAGTCTGTCACAACTGAAACCTCAGAACACACATGAAGTTTAATTAAAAGGCTGATCTTAAATCATCTTTATTCACTGGGGGGGAAATACAATTAGGGACTGACCGGTAGAGGGGCAGTCACTGCTGTCACTGCTTTTTACAATTCAAGTTTACACATTTCAGAAATACATTATCAACTGGCTTTTTTTGCTACAAGTTAAGAGCATTACATTGAGGAATTTAAAAGTCATATTGTAAATGCTCTTGGAGCAAAGTCTTCAAATCAGTTGCATGAAGTAAGCTTTGACACTGCTTCAAATTACAAATTTTACCTTCTCATAGTTCACTGAAACTGAATTAAATGTTGAGCGGTATCAAACATACACATTAGCTATGATCAAGGTTAAAAATTTGTTCAGAAATTCCTGTGATAGCCCACCAAAGTGCAAAATCTCAGTCATAACACAGAGCTGAGCATTTTTTTTATTTCTCAACTGATTAAAAAGAAAAAATACATGCACATCTATTAGCAAAATTAACAGATGACAATAGCTAACTTAAGCTGGTTAGCAGTTTGTGTTGAAATGAAATGCCGTAACTGTATTTCAATACTGTCTTTCAATACTGTCTTACATTAATGCAATTCTTTTACAAGAGTACTCAAACTCCCTTTAAATGTCAGATAGACAAAATAACCTAGATTTAAACCAATTTACTAAGGACATAAAGAACATGAAAAATGTGACAGTTCTTTAACAAGAACTGCTGTTACATTTGGAACAGTTGGCTAATTTGAAGTCAGAAGAAAAGACACATGCCCATTTGTTGGACTTCTGAGCTAAGCAGCCTAGCATTCCTGTTTAAAAAGCAATTCTTTTCCACTAAAGAAATTAATACATACATTACATGCCAGAATTATTTTACTGAAGCAAGTAGCAGAGACATTTCAGATAGATGCCATTATCAGAGAATAGAGACAAGTACGAAGCTGAGCTTTATCCGAGGTACCTAAAGGCATTAGAAAGGAAGAGATTAATATCAACTCACCGACACCACTGACGTTCTAACAGCAAGGCTGGGCTCACATCTCAAATTTCCAGCTCCCAGAGAAATCATATGCACACCGATAGAAGGATGACAAAAGGGCATGCTGTGCTCTCCTCTACTTCAATTGAATGACAGCTCTACTAACAGGGAACAGAGACACTCGCTGCAATATCTGAAAGAGTGAGTACTTGATATGAGCATGCTCGGTATCTCATTTAAAATGGCCTGATGCTTCAGCTCAGCATGAGATGGCCTACTTCCAAAGAACTGGAGAACTTCAAGTCAAACCTCAAATCATTAATTGGAATACATAAAACTCAGCCAACAAGTAGTATGAATCTTGACCTACTCTGTACCCGCCTTTTTTTTTTTTAAATCTGAATTGATAACACAGATAATTATTTACATTATTTCCCTGCAAAACATCTTAAGGCTTAAATACTATAATCATGTACTTCAGTGTAATTACATGATGCCACTGTAATAAACTGAAACCCTTTTCTGGATAGCATATGATCTGAACACTAAGCAGCAGAACTCATAAATCAGACAGAAACAACAGATCTGCTAAATATACCCCAACTGACTTAAGAGTTATCCTACCCAACGATTTCTGTGCAGCATTTTCGGGGAGTGGGAGAGGCAAGAAGGGAGAGACTAGACAACTGTCTAACAAGAGGTTTATGTTCAGAAGCAGGTTATCTCCACTTTAAATCTCTTTATGAATAGAGAAACTATCTGGTTTCCTAATGTAACTGTTCATGTTGATATCAAAAGTAGGCTTATTCACAAGTAAAAATTCCATGCCAAGGAAAACAGATATTTAAAACCTTCCCTTCAGAGATTAACATCTTTTAATTCACTTAAACTCAGACACAAGCAGTGCAGAGATCTTCTGTGCTTTGCCTTTTCTCCCACTATCTCTCAGGCCTCTCTCTGTGTTTACTATATATTCATTTTTTTTTTTTCCAAATGAATGCACTACATCTTTTCCTCTTTTGTGCAAAGAGAAAAGCTATGCCCCAGGCACAGGGTACTTTTTATTTTTTCCTCCTCAAATGCTTTCCTGTTTACCATTCAAGCTCAGAGCAAAGCCAAGCAAGCTACTTTGTAAATGCTATATTGTAAAAGCTGCTTTATAAGCACAACACAGTCCACTTCCTGGTCTCTATCACAGTTGGGCATAGAAACATTTAGCCAAATTTAGAAAAAAGACTATTCTTGCAGGGCAGGTATCAAAGTGCTCTTTGAGTGGAGCAGACAAAGGTTAATAGAATGGCAGGCAGAAAAGCTAGATATTATTCTTAATCTTCACTAGTGTCCAGAACTAACGTAAAAACGAGGCTTTCATATCAATGCAAAAAAGTGGCTGCATTTAGTACAAGAATCTGTAGCTTCACTCATGGTGTTCTGAGGTATAAGGCTCATACGCTGCACTCCCACACTTCGAAAGCCCTCTTGGTATGAAAACCAAACATTTATTATAGAAATTAACTTAAAATTCACCCGTGCTCTTGGACTGTGAACTTGCACAAAATGAATAGACGAACTTTCACTTCCACAATTCCTTCCAAGCATCAACCCAGATATCAGGATGCACAATGGAGCTAAGCCATCATTAAACCTGATTTGCACGAACACACAAACATCCAATTTTGCATTCCAGAGATACTAGTACACCACTATTAAAAAAACCATAAATAATCACAATCATGTTACACTAACTGCAATAATTTGATTTTATCTCCTAATACCTTGGTATTTCATTCTCTTATACCCATACATACAAACCTCATCCCATAGTTCAAGGGCTGTCCAAGATGCAAAATTCAGATGCATTCTACAGTCTACTGCCAGACAGCATGCACCATGATAAGAATCTCTGTATTTCCCTCCCAGCTAACTCTTTAAAGAAAAAGGAGTGCTAAGTTATATTTCACATTTTTATCTAAGCTTATCTTCCCGTATTCCCTAAATTGCAATGATCTGTTCTGTCACTGCTCTATGAACTTTCTCAGAGATTAGTGCAATGCAACACAAAACGAGATGTCACCAGGGTAAAAGCTGCCTTTAATGAGAAATGTTTTCATCCAGGTAGGTTTTTCTTTCTAAAAAATAAAAATAAAAAAAAAAGATTGCCATTGAAGAAAGATTAATTCTACAAACTAATTAATAGATAGAGATTTGTAACTGCTACATTTGGCTGATGAAGGGTGAAAAACAGCAACTAATAAAATTTACTACAATTGTAGCAAACACTGTTCTTTTGTTCCAGGTATATTCTGCTTTGCTTCCCAAAACCCAATTACACTGAGCAATAATTATGATTTTTTTCTCATTGTGGCCTTCTAATATTTGAAGGGAGTATATAAACAGGAGGGGGTATGACTGCTTACGAGGGTGGACAGTGATAGGACAAGGGGAAATGGTCTTAAACTGAGACAGGGGAGGTTTAGGTTAGATATTAGGAGGAAGTTTTTCACTCAGAGGGTGGTGACGCACTGAAGCAGGTTGCCCAAAGAGGTTGCGGATGCCCCATCCCTGGAGGCACTCAAGGCCAGGCTGGATGTGGCTCTGGGCAGCCTGGTCTCGTGTTTGGCAACCCCGCACATGGCAGGGGGGTTGAAACTAGATGATCATTGTGGTCCTTTTCAACCCAGGCCATTCTGTGATTCTGTGATTCTAATTTAAAAGGTCTGCTCTGAAAGTAAATTTATGCAGATGTAATCCCCCGTAATGAAAAAAGTCAATGAAAAGAAAAAAATCTACATTTCTTGGGACATCTGCTCAGCTTCTTCAAGAGTTCAGGACACCTTCAGAACAATCTTCAGAACACTTTTGCTGTTTTCCTTTGCATCTGTATTTTATTCTCTTTATGACCTACCAAATGTAGCTACAATGATGAAATTCTAATAGCTACAAATAGCACATAAGAGCACAACACTTTTGGTTCCATAATTAATGCAAAATGCTACTTGCAGTTGAGAATGTCTCAATGAATTTTGAAGTGTTTATTCCCTTTAACAAACATTAGAGTTTTGAGATTTGCACAGTTAATAAGAAAGTTTTACTGTAAACGAGTAGAAATTTGCCAATTTAATAAACATTTCTTGCAAGAAAAAAAAGGACACAATACATAAATAGGGAAATATATCTTACAAATAGCATTTCCAGAAAATAAATATTCTTCTGGTTTGTATTTTGGCTTTCCCCTGACAAAGCTGGTATTAGATTAAAATCAGAACTGGAAGCTGAAATAATTTTCTAAAGTTTCTGTATTTATATCCAAAAGAAAGCCTTGTTATCACACAGATGTAATGCCAGATTTCTCTGTGCTGCTATAAAGACTGAATTCAATCACTCCCTGAAGAGTACTACGAGTATAAGTTTCATTTCACCGAACTCAGCACACAATTAAAAGACATGATAAAAAACATTTAATGACTGAAGTTTTTCCTTCCCCCCTTTTAATATATTTATCAAGAAATCAGGTGATGAATACTTAAAACACCTTTGCTCTTTTCTAACGGCTTCTAAGCATCACACTCAAACACCTTTGATCATCTGGTCTGACGGCAGAGCAGCACATCTCAGTAAGACGGGTGTTCCACGTTATGTGTGGGTCTGTTTTAATACTCAATATCAAACTCACCACTATTGCAGAATGAAATATGATTCACTTTTGAGCTTATAACCAGGCTTTATATGGATTTTATTAAAGCTTTGACTTACACAACTGATATTTTTAACTTAAAGTAAGTTATTCACTAAATTATATACAGCTGAGTTTCACAAGAGTTTTAAATATACCTCTGGCATCCTAAAAGGAATTCTACAATCATATCTTTTATACACGTCTCTTATATATGACCTCTTTCAGCTCTCTTCTTGGTTTTGGCAAGATCACTCAGGCAGCTTTCTTGACTTTGGTCTGCTACAACCAGTATCTCAAAAAAGCCTCCTCAAATACTACCTCACAGAAATTTCAAATGTCTTCCTTTTCCAGATTGTTTAAAGCTATATTCTCCAGAAATGTGCACCCATTTAAAACCTTGCTTTCCACTATGTTTTGACACCATAACTATCAGCTGACTCTTTTTATGATGGGTCGCCTACTCAAGAGGAAAGATTTTTCAAACAAAACCAGCGCAGTAACTGGAGGTCCGGAGGAATAGAGAGGACGTTTATCATGCAAAGTTCAACGATGAGTCATTTCCTTTACATATTATTTACATTTTTATACCTATTCATGGTTTTGCTTGTGCTACCTATTTCCAAGTGTGCCAATCCTGTTAACACTTCAGTCTTCCTATGCTAACAAGTACACTTCTCTTGGTCTTTCTTTTGTCATTATTCTTTCACGGCTCATTTGAAAATATTGCCTCATCTCTCAACTATCTATTCTTCCCCCTCCCCCCCCCCCCCCTCCCCCCCCCATTGTTAATGAAACTCCAAATGTCCTTCCTCAATACTGAAAGCAGATTAAATAGCTGTTGAATATTAGTTAAGGACAGTAACTTCAAACACTCAAGAACAAAAATAGTTCAGAAAAAGGAAAACACATCTGCTCCGCTTTCATTAATGCACAAATCACATGGCTAACTACATCAGGAGCTGGTAAATACAAAAATCTGGTCGAAGACATACAAACATAACAGAAAGGTAGCATTTATCTCTGCATTGTTTGTTCTTCCTCTGTCATTATCAGCATTTTAACAGCTTACCAGTGTGGTTAACTCCAGATATTCATTATCAGGCATTCAGAAATTTAGCAGCTACAACAAGCTTAAAATTAACTGACAGTCTTCAGCTGTCTTACAGAGCTTGCAGAACTTGCCGAGACAATATTACAATAACTGACCCCAAAACCTTCTCCAGAGCATATTCTTCTCACCTCATCTTTTCAGCTGAATGCTTCACAACTTGATAATTACCCAATACGGCATACATCCTATTCTTTGTTATGTTATTGCAGGCCTTTCTGACATCTTTGTATGGTTTTTCACTCTTTGTATGCCCACAGTTAGTTCAAACAGCTACAAGTTTATGCATTACCACTTATACTGTCATTTCCTTTCTAAATATAGCTATACTAAATGTTACCCATAAAATAGTTTCTGCTCTTGCCCCTGAACAAGTACAATGTAAAAAACCAAGGTTAATCTCTGCCGTTCACAGCTTATAAAAGTTGTGTGCTGGTCTTCACTATGTTACATACACGATTCATCTGTAACACTATACCAGCCTCTGAACATATAAAACTACCACTGCTGCTCTGATAATGCTGTTATTCAAATTTATAAGTATTTATATTACCAGTTCTCTGAGACCAGCCCTGAACCAACCACATTTCCAGAACACATGCTACATACCTGCCTACACTTCTCAGACTTTCTAGCCACAGACAACTCACTACCCACTCTCAGTTTTGACAGGATCCCCCTCACTCATTATCCTCTTAATGGGTTTGTTTTTCCTTTTAAATTACCCACTAGCTTTAGAAAAACACACCAGAGGGGCAAAAGAACAACCTGACAAAGAATCTCTACTTGGTAAGATAAATTCTTAACTGCTTCTAAAATTCAACTCGTTTGAACCATCCCTTTTCATTTTAAGTCCCTAAAAATGAAGCAAGTGATTTCACATATGAATATCTTTGTTTTAAACAGAATCTCAGGAATCCGATTTGAACAGTTACCCTTGATGTTCAAAGCAATTAATTTTTCTCCATGTTTCCTACGCTGCAAAGTAAATAAATAAATAAAATGGTATAATATCAGTGTTTTTTGAGAGTAGCTTTAGTGCAGATCTAGTCTGCTCCAGTTCTATGTACCATGAACAAAAACAAAGAAACAAACAAAAACCAACAAAAAAAAAAAACATTTTCCAGTTTTGGACGCAATACAACACAAGCAAAAACAATCAAATGCAAGAAACGTTAAAGATCAGAAGCACTTTTGTGCTGAAAGTTATTTCCCAGTTCTTTTTTTTTAATAACCACCACATTGCACAAATCCCTTTTATTAACTAAAAACGCTCCAGTCAAAACGGCTGAGATCTCATTTGGAAAGTATCCAAATTCTCCTCTAAGTTAATAGCTCTAACTAAAGCTTCTTTGCAAGGTTCTTAAACTTACGCAGAATATCAGTTATACAGGCAACCATTAAGCTGATTCTTTATATTAGTGGATGTAATTCTAAAGTAGAAGTGTTCATTTGTAGACTTACAACTTCGTATTTATATTTAAAACATCAACTACTCAAAAAACATGCTTCTCACTGGGCACCTGATACAGAAGTACTGACGTAAGCTGACAAAATAACTGCAGTGAAAGAGAGGAAGACAAACTGTTCTGCATCATAACATTACAAAGAGAATTAACAAACAAAAAGAAACATCGGAATCACCAAATGGAGAAGTTTACTGGAAGAAAGAACAATTCTGCAAGTGTTCAAATGGGAAAAAAAGTACTTATTTGTTCAATGAAAAGTCAAACAGGCGAGTGAAAAAATAAATACACTGCAGGATCCCGAGAGCCATTTGTAAATGTGTAGAAGGTAAAAAGAGATATAGGGCAGTCCCTCTATCTCAAGCCTAAGATAGCTTCTCTTTCGACTAGAGACATTAGGAAGCCTTCACCCAAAACAGAAATTAAAAGAATGAATACTAGAATTACAAGGGCTGACAGAAGATATAGTCACTGTAGAAGCTCAGCTGAGTTTCTGCATTTGTTTTCACAGCTGGAAAAATCTTTAAAAGGGACCCTCTCTTGCATCTAGTTGACTCAAAGCAGATGGTCTACTGAATTCAAGCTGAAATGGGTTAAGCAGCCAGTGTTCTCTGCTATAAGGAGGGACTTAACTCCTGTCTAAGGTATTCAAATTTCCTCAGTTCCATAGAAATGAAAAGTGGCTTAAGTTTTACAGAGCTACTAGATAGGTCCACCTAGAGGATGTAAGCAGTAAAATAAAGTGGTATTTACTAACAGTAATGTAAAATGATGTAAATGAAAAAATCCCCAATGTTTTACATTTTTCTTAATGGGCTCTCCGACAATTATTTCTACTAGGGAATAAAACCTTAATATTATAACAAATACTTATTCATATATTGATCATCTCTCATAGTTCACAGACATCAGCACGCAAAACATGCTCAAAAAGGCCACCCTTGCAGCACCCCCACTGCCTGAAGCTCGCAACATGAGTACAATTCCTAATGGGAGATATGATAAAGATCTTTGTGTCACTCTGGGCTTTGCTTTGAGCAATGCACTCTTGATCTTGCATACTATAAACAGGACACCAGATGGTAATGATTTTAAACAAAAAAAATACAGTAGTGCTTAATACGTGTAGCTGCAGCATGGAACTGCGTTAAGACTCCAGAACAACTTGTGGAAAGTTTCTGAATGCCCAGGAATAGGTACCAAAACCCACTGTGTGCAGCTAAATACAAGATGGTACCACCACCTCCAGAGGTCACTGAACCACACACCATTGTTGGCTTGGAATTTGAAAAACGAAACAACATAAATAATTATTTTCTGCTATCTCATTTTCTGGTAATTGCTGTGAAAACTGCAAGTATACTTTGATAGAAACCTCGAAGACAGGACATATCCAGCTACTATAATGTCATGTCTCTTTCCTCACCTTTTGTAAAGCTCAGTAGGACTGGTATTAGCATCAGTTCATTACAAAAATAGAGTTCCTTCAAACTTACAAATTTCTCTAACCAGCTTTTACTATTCCCCTGGTTTCCCCCAGATCCTTTCCAATAAGAAAGGGAATGATGTACCAAGCTAGTGATAGGGAGTTGATTTTCACTTCCAATTCCACTATCTTGCTAAATAAGAGTATCTTCCTCAAGCGGGTGAGAACTGACAGACCACTCCCTGTTTTCCTGAAAATTGATAGAAAGGTAGCAATTTCAATTGTGGAAAGGCCAATAATTCTCAAGTCACAGATATTGAAAGATTATTAACCCTGTTAATAGGGTAATCAAACCTCACATCTGATCTGCAGCTAACTCACAGTTCAGCTTCATCAATCAACTAATCAATATGTAAAGATAATTTTCAATCGTATATTTGATAGTACAATCCTTGTTATTGGGTTCCCAGTGATAGATGCCTAAAACAGCGTAACTGTATAATACACTTGAACAAAAAAATCACAAGCTAGCTTCACTGTTCAATTTTATTCTCAGTCAAATGTCTAGATCCAGCATAGTGCTGGATTAGCTGCTAATACCATGGGTTTCCTTCAGTACAAGCTGCCGCCAATTCAGCTGAGCCACCCTTAACAAGAACTTCCACTGCCAGCCACTTCAATCTGCTGAAAGTAAATCTCATCAGAGTGACAGAATAAAACCAGCACAGATGAAAATCTTCATATTACGGCTTTCCTTTTTGTTGAAGTCAATTTAACTGATTGAATCAATTTTATATTCCTCAATATGAAAAAGCCTATATGCTTCAATAAAAACTAGAGGGAGCAACACATTAAGTGCATTTTGTAATTGACTTTTGTTTTCAGGCCAGCCACCCAGGGATAAAATCTTATTATTACTCCAGTGTTTCACATCCTTCAAAAGGTATACAGTTTATACTGTTGATACCATTCAAATCAGAAGATAAGCTTAAAAAACAAAACAACCCAAGAACAAAAGAACAAAATCCACATTAAATTGGACTTACATAACTAGTAAACATCTCTAATTTTGAATCCTACAGTCAGTTTTAGTTAGGAGAGCAAGCTCCAAGAGTATCTTGCAAGATATTGAAATATCCATCTTTATTTTAAAGATGCATGCTCACACTGACACTGAATTAATGTACACATTATCATACCTTTAAGAATAAAGAGGTAAATAATGGAGATCCGACTTCCTATAAATAAGTAAAGATTTATTCTCATCCAAAGCCATTAATCACAAGGAATTATGTTCCTCGTGGAAAACAAGTATGTGGTATTACATTTATGGTATTACATCCATAAACCCAAAAAGAAAAGAGAAGACAAATTAATGAGCAAGACAGTCAATAACTGGTTTCAACACAAACAAGAAGTTCATAGATGCACAGAATGGCTGAGGTGGGGAAAGACCTCTAGGTCCATCTGCTCCAACCCTTGATCAATCAGGGTCACCCAAAGCAGGTTGCTCAGGCCCACATCCAGGCAGCTCCCTGAGGATCTCTAAGGAGGACATTCTACTGCCTCTCTGGGCAACCCGTGCCAGTGCTCCATCACCCGCACAGCACAGTACTGCCTGGTGTTCAAGCAGAACACGCTCTCACCTCAGCACTAGAGTCAGCACTAAGAGCTTGACTCTATTCTCTTTGCACCCTCCCTTCAAGCATTTATACACACTGATGAGCTCCTCCCTAAGCCTCCTCTTCTCTAGGCTGAACAGACCCAGCTCTCTCAGCCTCTCCTCATAGAAGAGGGATCATCTTGTTGGCCTTCTACTAGACTCCTTCCATGTATTTCTTGTACTGGGTGGCCCAGAAATGATACAAGACTCCAAGCCTCACCAATGCTGAGTGGAGCAGAAAGACAACATCTCTTGACCTCCTGGTGAAATTTTGCCTAATGTAGCCCAGGATACTATTAGTCTTTTAACAGCAAGGGCGTATTGATAACTCATGTACAACTTGGTGCCTACAAGGACTTCCAGGTCCTTTTCTGCAGAGCTGCTTTCCAGATGGATTGCCCCCAGTATGTCCTGACACCTGAGGCTGTTTCTTCCAAGGTGAAGGTCTCTGTACTTCTCTCTGTTGAACTTCATGAGATTCTTCCAAGGTCCCCCTGAATGGCTGTGTGGCCCTCTGCTGAGTCAGCCACTACCCTCAGTTTTGCGCTATCAGCCATTTACTGAGGGTGCACTCTAGTATACAAGTGGACTATTGTTCCAGTAACTACAAAACAATATTAGTTATGGATTCATATTCTTTATTAGTAAATCCTTAGCTGCTGCAACTATGCTTCACGGATACAACAGCATCACAAAAATGCAGTACTACATTCTTAAGTTACACAGGAACACCAGTTGCACTGGAATAGGTCCTAAGAATTCTGTCACCGGATAAAAATAAGATTGAGCTACATTTCTTCAGAAGAGTGTATTACAGGTAGATATTTCTGTCAATAATTCATGCCTTCTGGGACTAACAAGACAGCACTACAAAACAAAATGAAATATTCACTGGGGGTTATCAATCAAGTATTAATAGTCTGAGTTTCAGTTTTTCTTAAAGTCACAACATAACCCAAGAGGAAGCAAGTGCTGGGATACAGAGGATTGAAAAGTGGTGTCAAAATAAAATTCAGTATCATCCTTTCCCTGTTTTGGAGAATTAATTCACAGGGAGGGTGGAATCACAAATCTGCACTCAAACACTCCCCTTGAAAAACAGAGTCTGAAATTCCTTAGCTTGTTCAGAACTTCAATAAAGGGAAAAAAAGAACCCAAAACTGTTTTTCACGAAATAAGTTTCAATGAACATCCTAAACACTAAAACCCTGGTGTTTTCTAGCAATCCTGACACACAGCCAACAAAGATAAGGGTTTTATAAACACAGTGCAAGGTGTTTTCAAACTTGCTTATGGGTTGTTTTTAATCCATATTCACCTAGTGGTCTCATCAGACTGAAACATCAAAACATCACAAGTAGTCTTCAAAATGTTGATTGTGCTGTGAATTTTAAAAAAAAAAACAACACACCTGTTCTCCTATAAATGCTTATAACACAAATACACAAACCAACAATTCTTTAAAATAAGTTTGCAGTTTTATTAGTAAAGACCTTAAAGACCTGCTGTTAACAAAACAAGAGTTGCAGGGTTGTTTAATAGCTTGCTATAAGGCCAATATTCAGAGAAATCCTTCACCCATCTACCCTCATATTTTAGCACTGTTTCCTTTAGGTTTTATAATAGGAAGCAAAAGCCATCAACCTCTCTAAGGAATAATATAGCATTCCAATGTAAATAAGAATTATCCAGGAAAAAAAAAGAAATCCAGAAAATGTGGTTATCCAAAAATCTGTTTCAACTACAAATATCCGAGTTACATGCATACAATATTTTAGTGCCATTACTGTATCACCATTCCAAATTAATATCACCACTTCATATTTCAAGTACTAAAAGAACATCAAGCAAAACAAGACTTTCTTATATGTACGGGCATTTTGATTCTTCACCATTACTCCGTGGCATACTGTATTTTACTTTTGTTTGCTTGGTTAATAGATTCAAGACATTTGTTTGGAAGTGGCTTAAGTTGACTGACAGTCATTTGAACTTCCCGTTATCTTTTGTGATTATCCAATTTATTCCTTCTGGATAAGAATATTAAAACCTAGGTATTTATTTTAAAGATTTAGCATTTCCGCTACTCTAAGCTCTGCTAAGAGCTACTCAGAAGTAAAATGTCAGCATTTAATGTTTGTCTGCAATGTTCATTAATCCAGAGCTCTTGACTGCATTAATCACAAGAAGTAACATTAAATCTCTAATATTCTACTGAAGTTTTCAAGTTCAGACGCAAACGTAGACAGCCAAATTGACTACTACACTCCAACTGACTATTCCAACCAACCTTCTGCTTCTGAAAAATCATGATTTGTGCATCTTCATGTACAAATGCGCAAGACATTTGGCAACAGGTCTCCATAGCCTTCTAAAATCACCCCTTCCACTCTCTTTGGAAACATCGAGAAATTGTACTGTGACCTGCCTTTTCCAGAACCCTTACCAGTATCCTAAAATAGTTCAAATTATATTAATATAAGATAACCTAAAGAGTTGGAAAAACAGACAACTAACAAGCTTATTCATGATGACAATCGTGATGCAATAATTAATTGTAGGGAGTACATCTGGAAACAATTACACATATGCTAATCCCTTTCTTTGGCATCACAGTAATTGGCATGGCTTTTGCAACCTGAAGTCACTTCATCTGGAAAAACCTATTCCCGTGCCAAGGTGTCAAGTATCTTCTTCATTAACGTTTTAATGTGGAACATTCATAACTTATTCACTGAAGTATCTGAAAGAAGTAACTTGACCTCCAGTGTACGTTAATAGACAAATACAAAAAATACAAGCAAAAAATAAATAAATTCCTATTTGAATACACAGCTTCTACTGAAAACAGAAAAAAAAACCGACTTGTAATACTAAGCAGTCTACATTTTGAAGGTAAGCTTCATATGTAGTTGTGTACTTGGTTTGTATTGCTTTCCACAATTCCACAATTGTGCAGCAATTCTGTTACAGAGATAGCTTAGTGCAACCACATGCATCTCAAGTAGTAGAATAAACAGGATAAATTTATTTAAAATAACAACAACAACAACAAATCAACCCACAAACAAATACCAACCCTCCCTCCTCTCCCCCCAGTCACCCCAGTCCTCCTCATGTTTGTTTTTCTGTGGCTTCACCTAAGGTTTCAAAGATACTGAAAAAGGAACTATAAACATTTTTATACAAAGAACAGAATTTACTTTTGGAGTGTGGAAAATAAGATTTTTTTTTTCTCAGCTGTATATTGTAGGCTGGGACAGATGGAAAGGCAAAGGAGGAGGAAGACCAGGGCAAGAATTAATTAAATTGGATCACAAAATATATCAATAACAATTACTCTACATATCCAGTATTCGTCACTACAAATCTCTCTCCTCCTCCTAACAAATTTTCTGCTTTATTCACATCAAGATACTCTTAAACCATCAGTTACTTTTGCCTTGAAGACACAGAAGGATTTGTTCAGTTTCAGTAGCTTTATGGCCCAAAGAACATGCTACGTGTAAGATTCATTTGGAAAGTGACACATGATTTAACATTTGTGGCACAGTTATTACGAAGCTTTTCCATAAAGGTGAATGTTTCTACCAGTTAGTGAATTACAAACTCTTCAGGAGATTTCAGGGAGAAGCTAGAAGGCTTAAGCTACCTCCCTTACCACCTCCCATACCTTGCCCCTCAGTTGGTATTACTTCAGTCTCTGTTCACACAGTCATTAGACCCAATCTTTCAGGTAAGTAAAATAAGGACATTGAAAATTCTGTTAAGTAGTAAAGACTGCAGTACACGTTTGTAGTTAATTACAAAACTTACAAAAATACCAACAAGTGTTAATGAAATTTCACATGCAACAGATAATAGCATGTTAATATGATGCCAGTGAGAATAATTTTCCAAATTAGAAAATTAAGTATTACTACCAAAAAAAAAACCAACAACTCCAAAGCCAGTCGCTAAGCATTAAGTCACTCCTCGTTTCTGAGTTCTTCAATTCACAACATACAGATCCACTGCTATAAATTGTCAAACAGTGCTGTAACAAATAAAAGCAGCTTTCTAAAAAGCTCACAAATCAGCAGGATGTGAATGTCAGGAAATAAAACACTTTTGCCAAAATCATATTTGATTCAAATATTTAGCAGTACCATCTAATCAAGCACGCCGCATTTATGAAAAAAATACTCATTTCAGTTAATTGAGCTAAATTGCTTTGGAAAATGAATTAAAAGCTAGGAATGCTTTCCATATGTCATTTATAAGTTATGTAATAAATATAGTTGCAGTCACTACCAATATGAAATAAGTTCTATCATTAGCCACTAATCATAAAACAGACTCCGGGTTTCTTATTCACAAATTCTGCTTCACAACAGGAATAAGGTTATGATAGTTCACATCCAAGGAGTGTATCATAATTTGTCCAGACTAACATGAGATTTAAGCAATTTGCCTGTGTGCTTCCTGCTGGTCTTACTATCCTAATTTCTTAAAGAGAAACTATTAAGAATTACCTCTGAATGTTTTAGAATGATGTCTAAAGCCACAATAAACTATCCAGGTCTGTCAGGCGATAGCTCAAATAAGACAATACACCACTTTTCTTCTTCCTTCTTCTGCTCTATTCTGTTTCTTCTCTTTGGCAATTTTCAGATGTGCAGTAAGGGGAAATACTCTATTCACAGACCATTCTGTTGAGATCAATTTCAAAGACATTACGAAGGAATAACACAATCATAATGCACTTTGCTATAACGAAAAATTCAACTCTGAATGATTTATCTAGAGACAATATTACAGAGATAATACCACACAAAGAGATGACTTGCTGGCAATAAGCAATCATCAAACGGAATGATAGTCATCAATACAACAAGTTTACATCATCTGAAGATCACTACTAATTGAAATGGTAATTTTAAGAAGCCAACTTGACATCTAATTTCTTATATATATTCTGATAGTTGGAAAATATTTTTATATGATTGGCAGAAGAGAGTCAACATTTTCAATAACAGGAAGAACATACTTGAACAAAGGTGGTGAGGCACTGGAACAGGTTATCCAGAGATGCTGCGGATGCTCCATCCCTGGAGGCGTACAAGGCCAGGTTGGATGGGCCCTGAGCAGCCTGAGCTGGGAAGTGGCAGCCCTACCTTTGGGATGGTGTTTGGAACTTGGTGCCCTTTAAGGTCCCTTCTAACCCAAGCCATTCTGTGATTCTGTGAAATATTTTATTTTTCATTATGTTCCAAGAATTGATTTGGAGACAAAAATTAGCACTTCTGTGCCGTAATTTTGCCCTGTTTTCCCCCTCCTCCCCAGCACTCAATCATTTCATATGCAAAGCAACAGTAACTCTCATTTTTACCATTTCCCCCCCTTACACGCTAACCTGTTTAAAAGCATAGCTGCCCAATGTAGTGAAGTACATTTGTTTTTACAGGCAAGACTGAAGTGCAAGATATAGCAATTCTCTTCAATTCTGACATATCTATTTTTCCCATACATCCTCATTTCTGTCTCATGAAATTTTACTCCACATCCTACTCTCAGATTAATTTTTGTCCTCATAGCCTACTTTTAAGCACATTCCAAAGTAAAAAATATTAGACTGGACAGCTATCCCAGCAGGTTTACAAAATGTAAAAACAATACTGAGACTGAAATGAAGACTGAAAATACCATCTGCTTTCAACAGTCTGGATAACCTCTCCTATTAAAGAAGGGCAGGTTTGTTACTAGAAGAAAGAATCCTAGGCTTTATGTTTATTTAGTTTAACTCAGGTGAGGTTCTACATCTAGAGTTAGGCTCCTCTGAGAGCTACCATGAAAAGTAGAATATGTAAAAAGAAAATCACTCCTCACTTGAGGAGCTTACAGCAAGCCAAGCCAATGCTGCAGAAAAGAGAACAGCACATCCCAGTACTCAGATCACTGCCTTGGCCGTGCTCACTCTAAGCTCAGGGGAAGATGACAAAAACGTTCCCCCTCTTGTTCTAACTTGCTATTTCTATATGAGCCACGTATTAACCAGTCACCGCTTCTTCCAGCAAGGTTCTGGAACAGGAAAATACTCAGTATATGCTGCCATCTATCAGAAAGTCGAGAATTTTCCATTTCAATTCAGGGAAGCAAGCGGGGAGGTGGAGAGAAGGCGGAGAGGCTTCTGTACAAACACAGCAGCCTGTCACCCAGTTATGATTTCAAAAACAAAAGCTACTAAATAAAACCCACAAGGAAAAAAAAATATGTTTAAAAAGTGAAACCCACGGCCAAGTACAGAAAACAAAGAATGTGAAGGCGTGATCTGGGAGGCCATGAACACTGCCGCTGGCATGTGGCACAAACCAGAAACTTTCTTCAAACAATCAGAAAAGAATCTTCCAGAATGTGAAGAAGCGATAAAGCAAGACAAGAAAGGAGCACTTAAGACAGACAAAACCACAGTAAAAGAATTAGTTACATTTTTCACACAGGAGAAACTAAGCTCCCCATAAAAGTGCCAGAGTCGTTCTTTATAGCCAAGAGAGTTTTATAAACTGTCTCAAAGCAACAGCAGTACAAGGGCCCGTAGGAGTAAACTGCAATAAAACCACCGGCCATATTAGAATTTATTCAATAACTCTAAGGAAATAAGTAAAAAATGAGTAGTATGACATGACTGCATACATAACATAAACTGCCTTTTATACTAGAGGAATGATATATGATGAGCACTGACCCTAGCTGTTAAAAAGTGCTCTGCTTTTGTTGTCATTGTGAGAACAGAGCATAAAGTTTAGCTTCTGTAATGGATGAGTCATCAGGTGTGATAATGAAGAACAAAATTAACATATATAAGAATACACAAGATATACTGCAAAAGTGTTATCACCTCTGTAACAGAAAGGAAAATCTTGCAAATTCACTGCAATCAAGTCATACCAACAAGATTCCTAGTCTTAAAAAAGAAATCCCATACTCAAAATCCTTTTAAAGAAGCCCAACTGCCGTGAGACAAAACAGAGTCCTAGCTATGTAGATGCAGAATATAAGAACAGAGTATATATTCATAACCACGTACACGTCAGCTATCTGAAAAAGAAAGTGAATAACATAGGGATAATTTGCAATTTACACAAAATTATTCAGGACAGGCAAAATTAGATTAAAGAAGTAGGTTGCTTAGAAAGCCCCTAATAGCCTGTCTGAGATACAAGATAGCAATTGAAATCCAGCACGTTAGTCGCAATGTGATTCTTGCAGGAAAGACAGCTATAGAGACAAGGATCAGGCTTTAATGAAGTGGTACCTCTCAAGAACAGGCTGGAGACCCACCCAGTGATTTCAAGAGGTGTCAGCTCAGTGGCATCCAAAAAGGCAAGCATTACAGAAAACTGAAAGCATCCAGTATCACTGTTGAACTCTGCATGGTCTGGAAAGCCTGTCTTCCTTTCCCAGCTCAAAATGTGCCCTAAAAAGCCTGTCTGCAAAGGACAACAAAATGTGGAAACATCTGTAAAACCAGAGGCTAAAATGAGTACAACTCGAGTTTAAAGAGTGGGGGGAGGATACTGCATGAAAACTGGTGCAGATAAACGAGAAAGCTGAGTTAACAAGCAATACTGAAAATGATGCTGAATAGTATTTCTGTAGTCATCACTTCTCAAGCTGTAAGAAATAAATAGCAACTTTACTGAAATGCAAATTTTGTTCAACAAAAGAAACAAATGGAGCTTTGAAAAAAAAAATCTGAATCTCCTTACCACAAAGTATTTGGGACAGCAAAAAAAAAACAAAACATTAATATATGTAGAACTAAGTGCTAACACATACCACGACTGTTTGAGATTTATATTTTAGCTCAGAACTCTAGAAAAGGAAGGGGGAAAGGGACAGAACATCCTACTCTTCATAGTTACTCTATTTGATTATGCTTTTCCTAAAGGTCTTCACATTCATCACATCTCTTCGGTCTGCCTAAGACAGCTATTTTGAAGACATACTCTACAAGATCACTGATAGCAACATGGGAGTCAACCTCTTCACCCAGATAACTAGGGGTAGGGCAAGAGTGATGGCCTTAAGTTGCACCAGGGGAGGTTCAGGTTGCATACTAGGAAAAATTTATTCTCAAAAAGAGTGGTGATGCATTGGCACAGGTTACCCAGAGAGGTGGTGGAGTCACCATCCCTGAAGGCATTCAAGAAACATGGAGATGTGGCACTGAGGGACATGGTTTAGTGGGCATGAGGAGAAAGGCTGACAGTTGGACTGGATGGTCTTAAAGGGTTTCTATGAGTATGATCTTCAGTGGTGATCTTCAGCTATGATAAAAAACATAAAAATAATTTTAAAATCTCCATGTATTGTACAATTCAGATTGAGCTATAAATTAACACCATCGCCTGGACTAGATATCCTCAGAGCAGCCTTAATGTTATTTCCATCACAGGAGTGTGAATGTAAGTGCAATAATAGGACATTTAACATTACAATAAAAATCTTATATCTGAATTTGACAACACATAATAATTGTTTTGAAAACAATTTTTTTTTTAAATGAAAACAAACTGATACTTTGAGGCTTTTTACCCCTCTGCTTATTAAAAAATATGTCAAATTGACTTTTCATGTTGTAGCACAGAACCTACACTTCTCATTCACCAAAGTAAACTTGAATTACTAATTGCGCTTCAGAACAAACCAAACTTCCAATAAAAGCCAAGCTGTTGTACATCCTACAAAATACACTTTAAAACTTCATGGACTTACATCCTACACTACATCACAGCAAGGTTAACATTGTAAAATTCAAGCGAATTCACTGGTCTTTCCAACAAGAAGCTTCCCAACAACAGTGAAAGCAACATTTCGGAAGAGAACTAAAAGACTTCGTTTCACCGGCAGTCTTACTCAGCCCTTGCTTCAAGTGTATATAAGGGGAAAAAGCTTTAGTTCCCAAAACACAAAAATTAATTTCCCTGCAGGAAGCGCATTTACATATAAAAACTGCGTAACAAGATGAACAAAGGAAAATCAAGACATTCAGCTCCCCAAAGAGTGCTGAAAACACTTGCTTCAGCATGCAACGTGATGCTGATTCCTAAGTACGGCAGACAGTGAGTTACAGGATACTACTTCCAGTCTTTAATAAAGCCCTGCACAGACACTGCGTAGCCCAGCTGCTTTGATGCACTGATAGCAGTATAAATGTATGCAAGCAACCAACTGTACGACAGCTTCTACTTAGGACTTCTCTCACATCCCAAAAACAAAGTGGCATTTTGATTTGTACGTAACACATGATACAGGAAGACAAAGGAGCACAGAATAAAAAAAAAATGTACTTCAAATAGATTACATTTAGATAGAGAATGAGGGACAGACAGGCCAAAGAAGCAGATCATATGTAGTAGTAAGATCAAAGCATCAGCATGCTGATGAGTTTGCTCCAAGAAAGCGAAAAAAAGGATTAAAAAAAAAAAAACAAAACCACAAAACAAACAAAAAAACTACCAAAAAACCTGAAAGTTACATGTGCTTATACAGTCAATTGAAAAGGAAAGGGTGATGTTAAAGAAAATAATTCGCAAGCAATGATTTAGAAAGTTTAACATGTGTGAAGTGACATGTTAATCTGACAGTGGGAGCAGTAACCTTCATGTGCATTAGTCAATAAAACCAAGCTAGAGCTAAATACTTTTAGTGGTTCCATCCCATTAAAAAATAAAAATCGATGATTTGCAGGTACATTATTATCATCAATATATGCAAATACAGATCAGCACATACCAAGGCTTACCGAATTATCAGGGTCATTCTTTCTTTTAGTCTGTTTTTCCCCTGCTCCAACTTAAGATCACTATTGCTTGCCTTAGCTACCAGAGATACAGAAAACCAATTACTCCCTTCCACTTTGCTGTAGTTCTTAATGTGTTTCTGGAGTTACATTCCCTCCCAGCTATCTCCTCTGTAGGCTACGTGATCTCTCTTCAAAGGCTGCTTTCCTATCCACCCCTCCATGTGGCTTGTAGTATTTTTTTCATCTCTCAGGTGGTTTGCACTCACTGGATATAATTTCATAAGTGCACTTGATTATACTTAAATGTAGTACACACATGAACTTAAAATCTTTGTACTATTTTATACAATGTATTTAAAGTGATTTGTGAAAAAGCAGGAATTTGTGTATTCCAAAATCCTCTATTGCCTTTAACAAGGATTGAATTTACTACGCATAACCTGCTCAGACTCCTGCTCAACTAACGTGCATTGGAGACAACTGATTTTCACAATCCAAAATTCCCAGCACTGCAAAAATCACAGACATTTCATTTTCAACAGGCAGACTCCGGGTTTCTAATAATAGTTATTTTCCATACCTAGAAAACAAATCTTAAAGAATTTTATAACCTAGACAAGATTTAAACAGTCACATTCCTCAGATATTAAAGATCCGATACCCAACCACAGGTACATTTATAAACACACAGGTATCCAATAGAATATACGGAAAAAGATGTTGACTAGACCTCAGGCTCAGCTACGTACCACAGGGCTCGCTATACTTCTGCCAACAGCCTTACAGTGGAAACTTCCACCACACATTACTAAATGTAAAGGAATTCTGCTCTATTTTTAGAGCACCTCTAACAAAAGGTCCTACAGTTGAGGATGCATCTATGTGCTGCTTTCACAATGAGAGAAATCAATTGCACAGGAACTGCTGAGATTCAGTTTCAAGTCCTTTCCAGCATGATCAATTCGTGGCAAGAAAGAATACTAACAGGATTGTCCTCGAGCATGGATATAAGAATTAGCAAATTATTACTGAATAATTTAATAAAACCCCTAATGCTGCTTACAAGGAATTCAAGATGCTTTTGAAAGCCAATGAATTACAGACAAGCTCCTATAATGTGAAAAGCATGGTATACAGCAGGATATTCACCAATTGGTCTTAGAATAATACCCACACTTTCTTACACTTTGTTTTAAATGAAGCGAATAGGTCACTAAAATGCAGGCAATGTATCAACATTCCAAACATTTTCTTTATCTGCACCACTACTTAAGTAAACACTCCAATTTTTCCTTGAAAAAGGCAAACAGTTTTTTGAGTTTCCTTGTTTGTTGCTTCCTGAGGATGAAGAAACCAGCAGCAACAGGACTCATAAAAAAAAAAATAATAAAAAATCAAACACACACACATAAAAAAAGCCCACAAACAAAACCAAAACACAAAAGAAAACAAAAAAACCTTGTGAAGCCAGTGGGCATGGTGGTTTGGGAATAGTCCAAACACTGACAAATACACTTTTAACTACTGTAAGTATTTTCATAACTATAAGTATCACAAAACATCACTGGATCCATTACCTAACAATATAAATCTCTTCACTCATCCTGTGTGTGTGTGTGTGTGTGTGTGTGTGTGTGTATATATAAAATACGTGTGTGTGTATGTGTATATATATATTTTTTTTTTAATAAGAACTTGTTTTGATTAGCACTTGTAATGAGTACTAAATTAATCAAGTTATTTAAAGATTTAAGTTTTAGGTAGAACAGTTGTTTAAATGAGCAATAGTGATATCAATGCAACCTGCTAATTTACCAATATATCACTACTCATAAAAAAGAAACAAAGAAAACAACAACAACCTATGAAACAGCATAGAGAATGAATCCAGGATCAATTTAAGCAACAACATACAAATGGTTATTAAGAAAACACTGCCTCTTCTTTGAAGGAGAAGTGGCATTCTTTATTATCTATTACAATATTTTAGAAGTTACCTGTGTGTAGCTGCATTTTTATGCAAGTGTTCATTCATTCTAGAAAACAGTGCAAATGTAGATATGGAGATCCCACTGACAACATTAACTCCTGAAGCATTCCGAGTACTTCTCCCAAAAGAGCCTCAGAGGAGATTAGTTTTAATGAGACTTGAACATCACTTGACTACATATCAATGTCTAAAGTAACTGAGGTTGACCAAAGAGGTCAGTCTCCAGGATGTTCCTGAGAGCAGAGTGAGTGGTTACAGCAAAGAAGCAGATTCCAAAATCTCCCAAAAGGATAACAACATGGCATTACTAAAATCTAAGCAATACACTCCATCTTTGCTGTCCCTTTCTTGCATGGGATGTGGTAGAGTGAGAAAATATGTAATAAGATGAATGAGGGAAGAATGGGTTGAGTACAAGATTGTACCAGTGACATGTCTGGCACTGCTATTATTTACAGAGACTAATGATCAACTGTCATAAAAAGATTACATGGAGCTCAAAAGAGGAAATCATCAAGTATGAAGTCATGTAAGAAATGATCCAGAATTTATAAAGGAATAATTTGGACATAAGCTAGAGAAACCCCAACAAACCATGTGGGTGCAATAGAAAACATGCCCAGACCTCGTCCTTCCTCTCAAATCACTGTACTTCATCATCTAGCTTAAGGTTAAAAAGCTAGAGAAACTCTGGAGCAGAAATCAAGCTCATAAACTAGCAATTAGTTCAGCCTACAGCTGATCACTGAAACATTTCAGGGCTACTGTAGCCCAACTAACTAATTATTTTATTCTTCAAAGACCTTTCCCAGACTTACAGACTGCTTTTCCCAGGTTTTCTCTTCCAATATTCCAATATTTTCTCTTCCAATATTCCAATTAAAATAAAGATTTTATATCTTCTAAGAGCCACCACAACAGAAGGTGTATTCCTATTTCCCTTCAGTTTTGCTCCAATCTTTCTTCCTCTTTTTATTTTTTTTTTTCTCATTGTTTTCTCATTTCCCATTTCATGCATCTTCAACCATCTTAACTTCTCCAAGTCAGGGAAATCTCCTATGTTAAACGTACTTCTTCGATCAATTTGCCTCTTCTTATTTTACTTCTTTTTATAGCAGATTCAGCCTCCCTGATACCACCCGAATATTAAAAATTAACAAATGTAACAATCTCTACAAGTTTCCTGCTAGGAAAACAAAGATTAGAATGAAGTACTGAATTTTAAAATAGCATCCCTAAGAGCACATCCTAAATTGTCTCACATCCAACACAGATTATTATTCCTCATACATTAGTTTGGAATTTATTTCCATAGTCAGTAGTAATCATGATCTCATGGGACCTCAAAAACTAATAGACAAACAAAACAACAAAACAGCAAAGTCTACTAATACCCAATCTTAAGCCAGTTACAAGATCCTTCTTCATGTGGAATGAATCTGAGGTGACAGCCTAAAGGCTCTGGTAGCAACTTCCTCAAGACTTCATTTTTCTTTCGAAAGCAAGTTTGAACACACTTAGCAATGTGGAAACGGGTTTTTGTTTATACAATTACGTGAGAGGACCACAGGGATCCAAAGAGTAGATCGAAACAGCAGCCTGAAGGTTATGGTGATTCCGACGCAAATGGGAAGAGATTCTTCACCTCCTGAACTGACTCAGTGTATTTTTAAGCAGCATCACAATCTCACACTGCTCTTAACACTGAAAATGTGTTTAGTAAAGAAGAGGCAATCTAATGAGGTTATTACACTTTCAGTACTAGGAGCTACGATGTCTGGACAGCTGCTGTAGTGAACTCAAGGGACTTACCATGCTACATGACATTTCTTTAAGTAGCTCTACTGCCTAAGGTGGTGTCACTGGCAGCAGCTGAAAGTCCTACAGATTTAGATTATATATCTCATTATTAGTACCTGGCTGGTGAGCAGGAACAGCAGACAAATAGAGACATTATCACGACAAGAAGCTCCTTTTGGAAATATTTTGTAGTAAGTTACAGAAACTACATGAATGATTTCATTTGCATTTCTATTTTGCAAAACACAGGCAATCTTGTTAAAAAATACAAAAGCATTAAAAAAAAAGACAGCAGGAAGCAATACGCAATTACAGACTGTTAAGAAAAGAATGAAGAAGCTGTCAAACGTGCTTGCAACGATGAGCTTCACTTTAAAAGCAGCTGCAGAGAAAAGCCAAGTATGTCCTTTCTGAAAGCTGTCACAATAGAAGGCACTTGAAATAACACAGGAATCCCTAGCGAGGATTTTCAGAGAGATTTTTAAGGTGCAAGCAGAGCTGAGGCATCACGCAGAAAGCGTCAAACACATCAAGTTCCATCTTGTGCTATGGTTAAGCTGGTTTCTGTATGTAAGCTAACTCTTTGAAAGCCAGTCCTGGACTCTACCATACAGTGTAAGTGTCAGCACAGGTAACACTTCTGAAATAACCTCATAGCTTCAGGTACCTAAAAAATTAATTTCCTTACAAATTCCAACTGAAAACCCTAGCCTATCTGCAATAATAACTTGAGTGTTGTTGACATGAAGGTTCAAGAAGAATTTTTTTTGGCAGGCTAACCTAAAGCTCGATTTACAGCTTAGCTACATCTACCGCACTGCTCAGTTCGGTCACTTTAATTGAGTATAAAGCAACTTAAGCTGTACTGACTGCTGACAGACGCAAAAACTAATCTGTAGGCACTTTTCAAAAACTCACTTGCTGTCTGAAGTGATGTGATTTATTCTTGGCTCTGAAATCAGGACAGAGCTCTGGAGCTGATGGAGTAAGAGGTTAAGAACTAGAACACAAACATTCTGCTTCTGTTCATAACGGATAGCAGCAACACAGCAGGGTCAAAAAAGTGCTCCTGAGAAGTCAGTTACTACTGTAGTTATTACTATTTCCCAAATCATCTTCCAGCTAGATATCTCTAGATGGAGATGTTAAACATGCAAACTTTCATTGCCATGTTCTCACCCAATAAAAGACCTTTACTCAGACAGTGGTACACAGCCCACAGCACTCAAGCTATTCAAGTGGTATTCTGGAGTTTGAAAGGAAGCCGGGTGGAAACCTTGCTGGAATGCATTGAGATTTCTATGATGAGTAAATAACCACCCATTCCTCTAACTGTACTTGGAAGCAGGGATAAAGCTGCAGCTTTATCTCAACACCGCCTATTAGGTAATCCTTAACAGTTATAGGACACTGCTGCGGTGGGAACATCTTTTAAGTAGGAATACCATCCTCCTGTCATGCCTTAGCTTGAAATAGTAGCATTCAAAACATCTAGATGCTATATTTAGTAGCTGAAGATTGTTATGTTTTCAGTGACTAAGCAGAAATAAAAGATGATCACTGCTTCCTGAACCAAAACCTGCCTGAGGCAATGTTTTTTCCTCCTAAAAATATTCCTAATTTCACTTCTTTAACAATGCTTCGCTAACAAGCAGAGTTGAGTGAATTAACTAATCCTGAATTAACACGGGAATAACACAGTACACGCAGTACTTCAGTCCTGCAAGCTGTAATATTTTCTCTGCAAAGATAATTTTGAGTTCCAGCAACTATATGGGAGCAGCCAAAATACAGAGGTACAAACCAACCACAAACTTGGTCATTTTGAGTTAATTGCCACCTTCAGTTCACAGAGTATTGATCATTCCAATAAGCGTGATGCAAGCTCATTAAAGAAGACAGTGTTGCAATGTGAGGCTTATATTATGCAACATGTGTTAATTAGCCATTTCACTGCACAGACTGACTTCACTAGCTGCAATTCGAGTATGACTACAATAAAGCAGTACGCTCTAACTCATGGTTTTCAAAATTAAATATTTTTAAATTGAAAGTATCTTATGAGAAAAAAAACTTCCAGAAGTTTACTGAGACTCTTTTTTGACAATTTTAATATGCCATTCAGCTAATCCGTCAGACTGAAAATATATATTAAAATATTAATATTTTATTGTTAATATAAAAATAATATTAAATATTAAAGTATTAAAATATTGAAATCGATATTAAAACCTCTAAATGACATTCAATATAAACCTGTGTACAGGCAGCTTCTAGACTACCATTTCTTGATTATTACTCCTTACCTATCAAAGCCCTGCAGCACTCAAGAGGCTTTTCCAAGCCCTTCCTATTTCCAAGAATAAGATGTAATAGTAGCTGACAATCTTCATTATTTTTAAAAATATCAAATGTTTTATTCAAGGAGAACATATTGAAGCAACTCATTTGAAACAAAAAGAATAAATAAAACAGTAACGAACCCCAGTAGGCAACAGTAGTTCAGCTGGAAAAGTAGAAAGCCGTAGTGCAGCTCAATTCCACACGGGGGATCCAAGCACAACACTTAACAGCTCTGGCACAGAAAATTGAGGATAGATAAAGTTCTGGAAGAAGTTCAACATCTTTCCATAGAGCTTTTTTATCCAGTCAGACAAGGCATCTTTTTGATCATCACATGAGTAAGAATTACAGGTATACTAACTGAACTGATTAGAGGACCGTCTACTCAGAAACAGGGAGGAGAAGCACACAAACTAAAAAGTAGCCAATCGACATGTAGAGAAAGAATAAATAGGAGAACAGTTCAGCCTACGAACTCCAAGTCTTGACAAACTCAGCTTAGTCTTTGTTTTTTGAAAGGCTGACCTATTACACGGGGCTGAGGAGGCTGCAAGGTCTCGCCATTCCTTAGCATTTTAAAACTGTAAAGTAAAAGCAGGTATCTGTATTGCTAAAATAAGCAATCCCCAAGCAGATTCTTGAATGCTAAGATTTTTTTTTCCTTGATACTTTTTCATTGGTTGTCACATTAGATGTTCAAAAATAGTTTCTCATTACTTCTCCCCAGAGCCATTTACTTCTTAACAGAGACTACTTAAAAGCAAAGGCGACACCCAAGAAGCTTTTTAGTATTGAAGAAAATTACTTCAAGTTGAAGTACCATGGCAACTAGAAGTTGCTATGCAGTTTTAAGTTCATCCCTTCGTCTGAATTTCCATTTATATGAATTTCCATTTATAACAAACCAGAGTTGCTTCTGTAACACGTAACACATCAGTAGCCCAGCCCTTAAATGACATTTGCAAATGGATTCTCTCTCAGTCAAGAATCAAAACAAGAAAAAAAGTTAACAACGTTGACATTTGTGTTTTCCTGACAAGAATAAATATTGAAATTCTCCTGAGAAGTCCCTCGTGAATTGCTTATTGCCATAACACCTATTAACATTCTTGCCTGCTCTCCCATGTGTCAAAATAGGGGGGTCATGGAGCAGCTTGCGAACACACACAGAAGCAAGGAAATGTCAGAAAGGCTTAGAATGGGAACGGGACACTGTGGTGTGCTAAGTGATGATACCCAGTAGAGAGAAACACCTAGCAGGAATATGCCCCCCTTCTCCCCCCCCAAAAAATAAGTAATGTACAAGTGGTTGCCAAATCTCCTTATTAATATTTACAAACCATTTACAAACACAAGTACAAAATGTTAAAAACTGTACAAGTATTATGCATGCTGAAATTACAGCAAGAGGACAAGCAGAATTTTTTTAAACAATATTTTTCAGGAAAAATGTAAATTCAGAGAATTTATCAAATCCATAGTGATGGATTTTCAGAGTATTTTGCAAGCTTTGTGTTAATTTAAGACATCTGCATTAATGGAAGTATTTATTCTAGCAAACTCTTGATATTTAAGCTTTTAAATACTTGTTCTAATTACTCTCCAGGAAAAACAACAACAACAACACTTCAAACAAACACCCCAGTTAACAGTGCAGCTTAAATTTATTTCTTCTGATTAAGTCTCTAAATAAACATTTAGCGAAACACTTTTTAAATACTTCTGCTTATTTTTAAGCTTTCACTTACATTTTAGAGTTCTGACGAACATGAAATACTTCACTGTTCTTGTATCTGAAGAGTTATTGAATTTTTGAGGGGGACACAAACACAAAATAATTGGAAAGCACACAGCAGAAGAGTAACTTAGGTGAAAAGGCACTGATTGTGTGATAACGTAGAAGCTCACTGTTTCAATTTATTCCAGTCCAACCTGTGCATTGAGAAAGTTAAAAACAGAACTCCTTGCTCATTTACTAAAGTGAAAGGTTCGAGCAAATGAGTAAGCATGTTTACTACTTGACTCCAAAACTGACATTTTGTGTATTTGCTGCAAGGTGCAATTGGGTATTTCTCTTGCATACAGTAGGCTCCCAGCAATATATAACCAGCCAAAGAGTCTGTGTCAAGGGTCCAAAATGCATTTCAGTTCAGTGATTCTACTTTAGCCTAAAGAACTCTTAAGAAAATACTGAAACTCATATCAACTACCACCTGTGTGATAACTGTAACTTAGCCAAGAATCCATTTCATACTTGAATAGACTGCTTTTTCTTTGTGATAATTCAGCCATCCCCTCCTGCTAGTACATTGCATTTTGGAGCTCAGATTATAATCTTTTAAGGAACTCAGCTGCCAGAGTTTGTGTTTGCATCTTCGCTTTAAAAGTTAATTTCTTTTGTGAGAACAGTTCATATTTAAAACATATTTCAGCTATTTATAATTGCACAAGGAAAAATACTGCATATTTCATATTTTTATTCTGTGTTTTTAGAGCTGAGTGTGCTACAACAGTTACTTTAAAAAAAAAAAAAGCTATAATTATGACTAGTGTTGGCAATCTTCACACATTTAATTAAGATAATGGATTATTTTTCACTACTACTGCAAGTACACAAACAAATGCATCCCAGTTACAAGCTGTGTAAAATTTACTGACTCTAGAAAGCAGGCGTGTGTATAATATTTGAGTAACTCTATTATTTCCTTCATAACCATGTTCTCTGAATGTACCCACCAACCAGAACAAGGAAAGAGAAACATGTAGGCCTCAATGAAAATTCTTATCAGTCAACAAGCTAAAATGTTTAACAAAGTAATAAATATTACTTTGCTGCCCTACTTAAGTGACGTTTCAAAAATAGGAAATTTCTGAACAGAAAGCAGCAGCAAGGGATCAGAAAAAGGGCATAAATGAAGGATATCGAAGTCTTACAATAAAGTAAGACTATCTGATTTCTGTAAAAGGATAGAAGTCCAAATTAGCTGAAAGGTATGCTGAATTAGAATGAGTCACTAGTCAGAAGGGCACATACCTTCATAAAATATGAATTCTGAACAGACTCAATCCAAGGCAACTTTCTAATAGCACAGGAAATTAAGCAGGGAAAAACATCAGGAGCTCATTTTATTTTGGCCACTGAATATTTCTTGCTGATATACAAGAAACAAGGATATTGTAAAATTTTGTGTAAAATACACAAAGCATAACGTGCATGTTTAACAATGCCTAACCACATTAGCAAGTAGAGGAGATAAATGGGAGCAAAGCTTTAAAGCCAAACTTTCAGCGCCAACAAGCTGATGTAAACATGACACATTACAGTTTAGTAATGCTTTAGACTATCTACAGATTAGTCTTATAGATTGAACACCTGATACGGAACAGCAAGAAAAGAAAAATGCATGCTGCTGACTACTTCTTTCAGTTGTCCATACTAGCTGGCAAATGATACCGCTGAAGGGCTGAAAGTCTGCATTTCCCAGTGGCAGCAGTCCGTCCGCATAGGAAACACTTCACAGAGCAGCGCTTCAGTTACAGACTCAGCCTACCACGTCACAGCAATCTTCCAAGCTTCCGACAGAGGGAGCTGGCCAAATTCGCATAAATAGCTTCACTCAGAACAAAATTAAGAAGTAAAACCACACAGAAGAATCTGTTCACACTTTTGTAGGGAGCTGAATTTAAACAAGTCAGCAGCCAGTCTATTTTTATACACAGGAAAACATCATATTACTTTATAAAAAGATCTGAAGATAAGCCAGTGGCAGGATATTTCTTCTTCGATATTTTAGTTGAATGTGATGATTACATTTGAAAGGAGTTCCATTTTGACTACATCTCCTCTTTTCCTGTTTTTGCCTGCAAACCAAAGAAGTTTGCTCTCGGAACAGCTCTTGCACTGAGTTGTGTTCTGTTCCAGCAAACAAATGGTACCTCAGTAGGTGGAAGGTTTAAAGCAGCTATAATTAAGCTACAGTTCCGTTATCTTTTCCAATCAGCAGGTGTGCTCACAGGCCAAAAAAAAGGACCATCTGATAGGGCAGCTTCACCATCCAGTGGACAAGGAAAGCAATACTACAAATTAAAAGCATGCTCCCAATAATCTAGTTTCTACTAAAAGGGATTTGTAAGGTGAAATCAAGATTGTATGACCAAAAAAAACCACACACAAAAAAAAACCTTAAAAAAAAAATGTTTTACTATTGCTGTAAAAGCCACAAAAGATCAGAATAAGGATGACTGCTTTATCTCATATTTTTCTGTATTCTCCATTAAAAAAATCTTGATAATTATTCACTGACATAACCAAGAATGTCAAGCAGTTATCAGTCAGACTTCTCAATTTAAAGGGCTCGTCCTCGTGCTCCCCAATGGGTAGCACAACTCAGATGCCAGCTGCAGCGTCTTGGCCTCATTTATAAACTTATTTCAACCAACAAACGACTAAGACATTCTCTTTAATATAAATGGAAAGATGTTGGCAGTGATATCCATAACATACAGTGTGCGTATGGTAGATACCTGTCTTAGAACTACCAGAATTTTAAATATATTTATGTACTTGAAATTACTACATAAGCAAAATTACATCCTTAATATTTCCCAGAATAAAGCATTTGATACTTCAGTGTTTTCATATGTACTACCATTAAGAGCTGATAAGGATCTATAACTAATTAGTTAGGATGCCAGTTGATATCTACTAAAGATAAAATACAAATGAGCAAAATCGGTTTGCATATTATATATTCAACCGAAGGCTGTCTTTTTTTTTTTAATGTAGTACCTGAAAAAAAAAAAAAAGAAGAAAATATTAGTTCCTTTAGGTCATTTGAGGTTATGGGAAGACTTCCAACATTCCTGTGCTTCTATACACACGCTCTTTCCCCTGAAGACTATCTAGAAATTTACACACTGGCAGCACAGAGATGTGTTCTGCCAATTCAAGACCAAAACCAGGTTAAAACATAGCTGCCTGCCCCACCTCTGTCATAGTGAGTTTCCATTCCTGCTGCACGGGAGTCAGAATCCTAAGTCAAATAACAAATTTAACTGGAATAGACCTCTGGAAATCATTTACACCACTTTGACACTGCATAGGGTCAGCTTGGATCAATCTGTTCAGGATCTCATTCTGTCAAGTTCTGGATGGAGATTCAACAGTCACTCAGGGAAATACGCCCCAGTCTGCATCTCCAAGACCGCTATGTTTACATTCAACTCAGCAACCAATAAACAGGTGATTTGTAAACTCTAAGACATGGAGTTGCTTCATGTTCTGCTGAAGGTACTCATTAAGTGATCAACTCAATTTTCTTTATCTTGCACGTTTCTAATCTTTATCCCCTACAGTAGTTTGTTAAGATTTATTTCTGTAGCATGTTAATGTATCCCTTTTTCAGACATATTCAGATCAGATAATTCCTTCAGAAAACTTCATGTTGCAGTTTATATCTGCCCCTTTAAGTGCCTTCTCACCCAGCAGACAGACTTAAAAGCAGTTCTGAACTATCTAACACTTTTGATGGTGTAGTGATTTAACAACTGATGGGCAGCTGAACACCACCAGGCTGCTCTCTCACTCCCCCAAATTCATCAGAACAGGGGGAGGGAATAAGATGAAAAAAAGCTTCTGGGTTGACATAAGGACAGGGAGATCACTCACAAATTACTACCACAAGCAAAACAGACTCTGCCTAAAGGAGATCAATATAATTTATTGCCTGCTAATAACAGACTGGAGCACCGAGAAGTTAAAGCAAACTAAAACCATCTCCCCCACCATCCACCCTCTTCCGCTTCCTCCCCCCAGCAGCAAAGGGGAACAGGGGCTACAGACAGTCCACACTTCACCTCCACTGCTCCTTCATGGCCACTCTCTGTCCCTGCTTCATGTGGGGTCACTCCCATGGGATGTCATCCTTCACCAGACAATCCTGCACGGGCTTCCCACAGGCTAATCCCCACAGGCACATCTCCCCTCACCTTGGGCCCTCCCCACAGGCAGCAGCTCCAGTCCAGGGCTGTTCTTGTGGGGGTACCCATGGGCTGCGGCTCCTTCTGGCCCCATCCTCTGCTGCACTGCAGTCTCCTCCATGGCTGCAGGAGATCTGCTCCGGGTGGTGCCCACAGGCTGCAGGGGCACAGCCTGCTCCTCTGTGGGCCTGTCCTGGGCTGCAGGGAGCTGCTACTCTGCACTTCGAGCACCTCCTGCCCTCCTTGGTGCCTGCAGGGCTGCTTCTCCCAGTTTCTTACTCCCCTCTCCCAGCTGCTGTTGCACAGGTGTTCCCTTCTTTAACTCTGATCTCCCGGAGCACACCCGGTGTGGCTCACGGCTCGGCTGTGGTAGCAGCAGGTCCCTGTTGGAGGAGCTGGAGCTGGCTGTGGTCTGACATGGGGCAGTGGTGAGCTTTGCACTCTCCAGAGATAGCTGTTTAGCTTAACATTTGAGCTTCCAAAATTATTTCATTGACTCCGGTGATTTCTAACCACTTCAAGTAAAACCTGAAACCACTTTAAGAGCATACTTAAATGAGGACAGTAACTACACACAGAAAGGACAGTCTGACACCAGCCCAAATATGAAAAAATGCTGAAAAGTCGTGCCAGCTTCACCTGTACTTATCACACTGTATAAAGTCCTATTGTGCATCAGTTTTATAGTATTCCGGGTTGTTAAGGAACAATAGAATTTCAATGACTCCTCATTCCCAAATCTTTACCTTCATCTCTCCCCACCCAAACCTCTAATAAATAACCTAGTAAAATAAAACAGACCAGGAGTCTTGATTACTTTTTTTTTTAAGCAAGTGTCTCATTAATATGCCTACATCTAGACTTCCAGAGAGCTAAAGCACAATGACACATTCAAACTATCCTTTGTGGTATGTGCTGGAAGAGAAAGTGTTGTATCACTAAGGTCATCATTAACATAAGTACCCAGCTACTAAGTGCAAGCCACACACTTTCTTTTCAAATGCAAAACGCGTGTCCTCCGAGAGCCATTTCCCGGTGTGAAAGACGCTTGACCCTTCATCTTCCTCCATACAGACAATCCCAAATCCCCAAATCTTTAAAGCTGAACAACTTTTTATAAGCAGTATATCGAGTCAAATCTTCCTTCTGCACTTGTACATAAATATTTTTTGTGCGTGTCTGCGTGTGTGGTTTTATTTATCTTAAAATACAAATTCTCATATTACACATATCCCTGTACTTCTGGTGGACACCACTGTGACATACCACAAGACGCTTAGGCTTATGAAACTACTTCCTGCCTTGAGAGATCTTTCCCGGTTATATCTTCATCTAAAGAAGACTGAACTTCAATCTCACTAAACAAAATTTACTAAAATATTTTAATTTGAAAAGTTATAAATCCAAGTTATGTAAAGCTGTGCTTACAAAACAATTTGCACTCATTCCTTCTTTCATACCAGTTTCTTAAGAAAGCCGAAAGTTATTATCACCATTACCATTTGCATAATCCCAAATGGTTTTTATAAAGAAAAAAAAAAACTACACAAGAGCTTCACAGAAGCCATTAGGTGCTTGCCCAGAGGCCTGAAACAAGTTTTTCCCGTTGACCACACCAACCATGAAGTTCATAGTTTAGCAAGGAAGAACGCACTCTAATTAAGTAGTGGTGTACAAAAAGGATGTTTACTCTTACCTCCTGCGCTAGTCCTTGTCCATTTATAGATTGAGGTAAGATAATACATTGCCAGGAGTCCTCCACCCCAGCATTACTCATGTGCTTTAAGTGAGAAGTGGAACGAAACAAGACACTTAAGAGATGCAGCGTTTAAATCAAAGCAAGGCAAAAAGCAAAGCTGGCATTTTACTGCTACTACCAGCTATTTAACTACACATGGTTACAATACACTTGAAAGAAAAGGTCCTAAACTGGTTGTTGTAAACTGCTATAAACTCTAAGTTCATCACCTGCACCACCACCCACGTTAAGATCACATGAATAAGGAGTTGTGCAACACACTACTAATCTTAAAACTGATCTCACTAAACTTTATGTTTAGCACAGTGTCATTGCACAGCTCACAATAGCTACAATATTGCTGATCTTAAAGCAATAAATCTAACTGCTGAAAAACACTTCCCATGGACTGGCTGAGTTTCAAGTAAAACGAGTCACACAAAAGCAACCAAACATTTTTCTTGCTCCCGAAGACAAGCTTTTTGTATTTGACTGAATAGTCGTCAAAAGGGAAACTGAGCACCTACGGAAGAAGTTTCACAATCACTTGTTATTTCATAATGTCATTATTTACCCTAACTTATGTTGTGTAAAAGAAGTAGAGGACTATGGTTTAATTTTTGGATTATTTCAACAGGAAGTTTGCATTCTCTTCTGCTTCCACCAGTCAAAATCCAGCCTCCCAAAAAGGATGATATATGTCTTAAATTTTCAAATTAGTTTTCCTTGGTTTTGAACCAAGGAGCAATCAAGTTGCGATGCTCAGATTATGTGTTAAGGAAACGAAACCAAACCGACAGATTCAGAATAGGACCAGGATTCCTACCAGCACAAGTCATGCAGCTTCATTTCAGAAGCTTCATGCTCAGAGTAAGGGCCTAGGCTCACTCAGTCTCCTCAGCAGCCACTTATCATTTAAGCTTCAACACGCAGTACTTGAGCTTTCTTGCCTTCTGCTAAGCTACAGTTTTACCTAAACAAAAACATTTCTAATAGAAGAGTGTTATTTTAATGCTAAAACAAAACAACCATCAAAACATATGCACACTGAATTTAGTTAAAAAAAAAAAAAACAACAAACACAGTCAAATAAATTATTACAAATTAGATAAAAGATCAAAGCCTTTCATAGAAAGTGACAGTACCGCAGGTAAATTCATGCTTCATTCAGTTTCTGAAAAAGAGAGGTTTCATCAGGTAAAAAAGCTGCAGGCTCAAAAAGTAAAGGGTTCTCAATATTCTGTTCCATAAATGAGCTGCCACCACTGCTTTTTATATTCTTACAAATAATACACCATCTCTGTATGAAACAGTTACATTCAAAAGGAATTATCCCAATTTCTTTTTCTTTGGAGGCTTGGGGGCAGAGGAGAGGAAGGAAGCTCACTTATTTCCCACTGCAGGATTCAGAGCAACTGCTGCTGCTACCGTCATATAGGCAGCCAGGGCTGCTTGCCCCAAAATGTCCAGCTTGAACTCATACATCCCCAGAAATGAATTAAGACTTCCTGTCTACTCCACTTTGCAACACTTTTTCACTTTTGCTTCAAAAGTTCCTTCAGAAGACTGAACTAAACCCAACTGCAGTGATAACCTTAGTAACTGAGAAGATGCTCAAAAGTTTACCCCTTGCTCTGCATTCTAGCTGCTGGTGAGCACCACACCTTGGAAAGGCAGCTCTCACTCTGCTCTACTAGTGGATGTTAGGCCCTTTAGGTCATGTTGCAAGATGCAAAAGCACAGTCGAAATCTCTAACAGTCAAACTGGAAATACTAGCATGCAGCACAGAGCTGGTGCAGTATTCCAGTTTTGATCTGGAACTGATACAGTAGCACGTCAGAGATTAGAAAAAAAACCTGAACTACCAAGCAGATAAACATATTCCCTACAGGCTCCAGAACCCACACTTGGGAAAGACTTTTTGATTAAGTAGTGAATTCTCTAACATCTCACACAAGAATTGACTTTAGGCTTCCCATAATATTTTCCCCACGCAGCATAGATTCTTCTACTTGGTACCTATTTTCACAAAACTTAGTAGGAATTAATCATCTGTGTGCTCAACAACAAGCCTGCCTGCCTGAAATTAATTTCTTATTCAAGTCTCATTAAATGAGAACTAGAGATGCATATCAATGCATCTCTCCATAGACATATTTGCCCCCTATTTATAATATGTTTTTCTCCTTGCTTTCCTTTGGTTAATAATGAAGAGAGAATGAAACAACAACCAAGTCAACAGTCCTCTGGTAAGTCTCAAGGAGCACTCCAGTGACACAAGTGGCCTTCACTGGGTGACAACAGTTGTAAGAAAAAATACGGGGAAGGGAGAGATGTGCACACGGGAAGACTGGGAGAGAGGTTACAAAAGAAGCCAAAGGATAGCCTGTATGCATATCATTGGGACTGCAGTTATGACCCCAAACCTTCTCCCTCAATTTAGTTAGTATATAAGTTAGCTAACTTCTACAAAAGATCCTACAGGGAAGAAAAAAAGAAATCTATCAGTACTTTTTTTTTTAAAAATAAATAGAAATCCACGTTACTCTCTTTCCAGTTTAGACCCCACTGCTGTAACAAAAGGAACTGTTTAATTTTAAAATGATACAAAAAAAAAAAAGATACAAAAATATAAAATAAACTACATTTATTTGTAATGAGCACTGCAACAGACTCAGACCACAAAGGAATTCACAAAGTATAGGCCATAACAACAGGATCTCCAACTCTAATGAAGTTCTGCCTCTACCATGTTAATAGATAATAGTTGCAGCTACACTATAAGTGGAGGAAACAGAAAACAAGATTGCACTGTTTTCTACTGCAAGCCTGTACAAACATTTTTTGGGAAAAAAAAAAGGCTTCAGAAAAGCAAAAAACAAAACAAGAAAGCACCTGTATCACATTAATAAACACATATAACACAACGTTACAGAAAGATGTTTAGTAACTAAAAGCCTACATACATCTCAGACTTTGCAACATACAGTTGGTCTGAATGGATTGTATCAACAAATAATCAACTTAAATGACAAATACTTAAGGGTAGCATATATTTGCACTATTACTGCATCCTTGGAGCGCTGTGCTTGTTCAACATTATTTAATGCAACTTATTTTGCGTGTATTATACTGTCGAGTCCCTACATGAGCAGCAATCCCATTAACCCAGCTGTATTATTAGCTACCCAGTTTAAAAAAAAAAACACCACAATTACCATTCCTTAACTCTGCCTTCTGTGTTTATATAATAGAAAAACAATATTTTTGAGAACACACAGCATGTAGCAAGCCAAAGAAAGTTCATACTTGTAACTGCAAGCAAATCAACATCATTAAATGAAAAAATATTAAATGCCCATGTGTTTGTGGTAACACCAATGTGTTTTTATAACATCCTGAAAAGCTGTCATACTAAACCCTCCTCCAGTTCCTTTTAAAATGTTTTGATAGCAAATACTTCATGAATACACATGCACATATAACAACATGAAAACAGATAAAAATTAAAACTACTTTGAGTAAAATCCCAAGTTTCCTACTCATTCATGTGAAAAAAAACAACCATATTAACTGAACTGAGACATATTAGACTATTAACATCCACTGTACCGTAAAATGATTTTAAGAAACATTTTCCTGCCCATGTACCCGTGTTTACAGCACCTAGCCTGAAATGAGGCAACTCCCCATAGTGCTCTGCAGCTTCACTGTAGGGGTCTACTTTGAAGCATATCACAAAGCTTTCTCAGGAAGAAAAGTAAAGTATTGGATTCTTTTTGCTTGTTTTTGCTTTTAAGATGCTGCTGACAGTATCAACGTGTTCCAGCTGTTCCATCGGTATTACAGCACAACACCAGGTAAAAAACACTTTGTCCTGGACAGGCCTGGGTCATGAAAAAAAATGAGGCAATCCTGATTCATAGTATCATTAAGGTTGGAAAAGACCACTAACACAGTCATGCCACAAACATGAACATACTATAAGCACTGAACACCCCACACAAACAAAAAAGCCACATTCAAGGCAAGTTGACACTTTCAGTCACCTCATTAACTTTTAATCTACATTTCAACTATTATGCATTTTATCATATCCATTATCATATCATACCTTTTATCATATCCACTCAAATATGAAAGACTTTTCTCCCTCACAACAAATTTCATGTGCTCTCTTACCATCACATCAAAATCCAGTACTCCAAATCAAACTGCAGCTTTTTAGCCTGTAGATGGGACTTGCTCTCTGCCTTCCTCTGCTCCAGACTGCATCACCTCAGCATGCTCTGAATTAAGCATGAGCCAATCATTTCAACTTCAGTTCCCTCCCAGCTGCACCAAGAGAAAACTAATTTCTACATGCAAAGGTTTTGTCTTTTAGTTCAAGAGAATGAAACTGAGAACTGACCTCTCCTTGGCACCGGGATCCATGGCAATCTGGCTGTGCAGTCAAGGTTTGAAAATCTCCACAGACAGACCCCACGGCAGCTGTGGGCCAGAACTGAGACGAGGTGACTCACAGATGATGTGCTTCTCAAGCATATTTACATTTTCTTATCAACAGGAGCTGGCAAATGCCCATACCATTTCCGACAAAATGATAGCGCTCTGTCAAATATCACTCAAAAAGGCAACAACAATCTATTTCATATAATAGAGTTTTGCAAGGAGCATTTATTTCTGACAATATTTTTCTCAGCAGAACCATTGCCTGAAGCTATTTTACCAAAACTGACAAGATGTCTCGTATTTGGTGTGACACCCTTGCCAGACACATGTTTCTGTGGTGTTGATGCTGCATTACCATAACAGGTGGGGTAAACACAGCATATACTCCCTGTAAAACCAATAAAGACATCAAAACACATATGAAGAAAAATCTATTTACAAACAAGTCAGATAAAATAAAGGAAGCGGTCATTCATTCATCAATGTGATAAATGAATTGCACTCCTCACGTGAACAGTTTTTTGTTGTTTTAAATTAATTTCAGTAATGAGTACAACAACCACCTAAGGGTATAAATTCCTTTGCAGCCAAGGTAAACACTCCTTCCGCAACTATTTTATAACTGGGGCTTCACCCCCACCACCCAATTGTACTTTCATTGCTTGTTTTAACGTTTGCTATCGTTTCAGTGGTAAGTCAATTCTCTCCTGGTTTTGCTGGAATGTTTCAGATCTCAAACATGAATCATTTTATTCAAATAGACCTCCCACATTTTCTTGTAGTTGTTCATTAGGAATTGGTGTGTAAAATAAAATAATTAACCTGAAGATCGAAAAATCTTTGTGCTCAAAGAGTTTGGCATTCGTTTGCTTATGAATTTGTTAGTAATCTTCTAAGGTGCCATCTAGAAGTTTAAGAGAGGATCTGACTTTATTTTTTAACATTAAAAACTAGTACAAAACCACAGAAATCACAAAGATCGTTCTGCGCTTTTAAACATATGGACACACACGCATTGATACACGATAGTCAGGAATAAACATCCCCAAAAATCACTTTTAAAATAAATTCTTAAAAAACTTAGACTTGCACCTATGAGTTTAAAAACTTTGATTGTACTTAAATACTAAAGATCAACACCCTGATAGGTCAGAACAGTTAATTCCACTGTTTGAATCAACGTCTGTTAGTAAAACTACATCTTAGCTTCTCATCTGTATGTTCAGCTGTGTATTACAGCATTCTTCTTCTTCCAATTCCTGTGAACATTTAGGCAAGCTGTTTAAGTCACTATTATTAATTCTACTGGAATTTAAAACTTCTGCCTATTTTAGAGTCAGCCATAAAAGCAGACTCCAAAGAATATTTTATTTTGTTATTTTATATCTTTATTTCTGGAAGCAGCACCTACTTAGTGTTTTAGCTAACCAAAGGAAACAGGAGATATAAACAGAAATAGGAATGAGTTACAGGGAAATACCAAGATGGCATTACTTGAGTACACACATAAAAACATTGTATAAAAACTACAAGCCAATCTAGGTAGGAATTTTTTTCCCCCCCATACAGCAGTACCATGCAGCATGCTGTTCAGTGAGCAACATTTCACTATTAACAAACCCTCCTAAGGCAGATGGAACTATGCCAAAATTAAAGGCTTCTCTCCGAACAGCTTACACTGCCTGATAAACTGCTACCTGTAGAAGCTCTTCTTGAAAATGATATGCGTCCTACCAGCTCATATATCCTACTGAAAAATACTCCTACAACAGACAAATTTTCAGTTTGATTTGACTTGCCAGATGACTACAAGATTGCTAAAGGTGTTAGAGAGAAAAGGTTTACATACATGACTAATGGAAGAGGACTGTCTGGGACAGGACTGAGGGAAGGATCATTTCTAGCTAGTTTCAAATCAAGTTAAACTCTTTAATACATACCTATACTATAAAAGTGTTCTGAAGGGCCACTAAATAATTTCTCCTTCGAGTGTGTCATTATCTTTGGATCTGGTAATCCCACACCCATGCTATACATTGTTTGACCACAGTTACAAAAAATTAACTGATTTTATGGGTTCTTCGGGTACAGGCATAATCAGATTATTTGTTACAGGATTCACTTGCCTGGAATTTTTGGTATAAAACCCTAGATTTCCAGCACTTGAAAAAGTCCCAATTCATCATTGCTTCAGAAAGTATATACCGAACTAGCAGAGAAGGTGCGACTTGGAAGCCTCTCACATAATTTCTAAGCACTTCTCATGTTATTTCCTGTATTCAAAATCCTGTATCTTTTTGAAGCTTGTTGCAAAGATCAGGTCTTAATTTTTTTATTTTATTTGATTTTACTTTTGGCAGGGAACAGAAGTTCAAAGCAAATGTAGCTGCAAGCCAGTAATTTAGCATTTTTGATACAGAAGTGCCATCACATGGTTTAAGACGTAGGCGTAAATAACTACAAGAGATAATTAACCTATAAAGAAAACAGGACCTATTTTCATGTAAAAATATTTTCAAGTGTTATTATTTTGCACTCTCCGAAGTGGAATGCATTTTCTATTAGACTTAGCTTTGGAAGACCGAATTATTTTATTATTTTTTTCCCCTACATTCTGCTCATGCTTTTGTTGTCAGCAAGCTGGCTTAAACAGCTGAAGACAGTGCCAAGACACTAGTTGCCGACTTCTGTGCCAAACAATTCTTCCGTTGTTTTTCAGGATTTAAACAGACGTTTTGGGGGGCAAAGTAGCAGTCACAAAGCAGTCCAAACTGAAGAGCATGAAAATTGGAAAGGCATGACAAGATCTTTACCAACACTTGAAGATTCACTTGGTTATTCTTCAGCTTGTTTTCTTATTCTCTGTTCAGAAGTGGATAAACAATGTAAAAAATAAATAAATTAAAAAAAAAAAATCACTAAATGCCTTTTAATGCTTGGTTGATTTCCCGTCACTATTAAATTTAGGCAGTGTTGGTAGAATGTTTTAATATCTCAGTCCTGCTTGAACATAAAATCCTGATTTATAAATTATCAATTTTCAATATTTTTATGACTCTGTACTCTTTCATATATCAGTTTCCTAGATAAAATGAGAACTTGGGTTTCTATTATTATAATGTAATATGTGAACTGCTGTCTCTGTTGCCACTGCTGAAACATACCACCCACAGCCTCACTGCGCTCACATCCACTCTTTGGCTTCCAGAAACATTCAGCAAGTGTTGATGAATGTCAATGGGTGCCATTTTTTCCACATGGAGGAATTCAGTGACACACCTTTGCTTCATACAGGCTTCCATGCCAGACACCATTCTGTCAGACTGCCCTTCTGCTGCCATCTGTCACACAGCAACAACATGTAAAGGAATGTTCGGGGGAAGGTTCAACCTCTACTGCCAATACCACCAATATCAGCCTCCAAAGTCATAAGCCAACATAATATAAAAGGAGATGCTACTTTCAGAGTAGCCCTTGTACTTTTCCTTCCCAGCCAGAACAGGAAATAATTAAATGCAAATAAATCCTAGATTAGGAAGCTACACAGTGTCAGACTAGACAGCTTTCTCTTTATAGCATTCTCTTTATATTTTAAAGATATTCCAAAGGTATGTCCAGCAAGTTTTGGAATTCATTCCTACTTATTGAGATAGTTTACATGCCTATTCCCACAAATACTAGTTCAACAGCAAAAACCCTAACTTGCACCAGCTAGAAAGTCTGCATTTTCACTCTTTAAAGTATTTTAAAAAGGGATTACACTGTTGGTTTTTTTCTTTTCTTTAAGAATGCAAGGTAATACTGTTTCCCAAAAGCCAAGTCCTTCATGGGAATCTTCCATTAGAGAGTTCTTGTACTTTTGGTGTTGGGTGTATACAACTTACAGTGATCTACTATTAGAAGTAATGAGATGAGTCACTGTCTTTTAGATTTTATGAACATCCGTCACTTTGTAATACTACATCCTGACATCAGCTAAAGGCTGCAAAAGCAGGGAAACAGAATTTTAGTTTGAGTTGACCAACACTGAGTTATTTCTGTAACAAAGCTTTCAGCTTCATTGCTCAAATAAATTTCTATAATTTCACTACAAAAGCATTTCATTTTGTAATCAAATGTAACTTTAGACAAGCACAATCACAGAATCACAGTATCGTAGGGGTTGGAAGGGACCCCCAGAGATCGAGTCCAACCCCCCTGCCAAAGCAGGTTCCCTACAGCAGGTCGCACAGGTAGGTGTCCAGGTGGGTCTTGAATATCACCAGAGAAGGAGACTCCACAACCCCCCTGGGCAGCCTGTTCCAATGGAATGATTAAATGATTAAAGCTCTACTATATCTATATCCCATTTGTTAAGTTTTCCAAAGAACTTACTCCATCAGAAAGCAGCATAGAAAGGATAGATTTTCTTTACAAATAGAAAGGATAGGATTTTCTTTACAACTTGGGCACTGATTTAAAGCTGAAGAAATTCAACCTTCAAATGTTAATGTGCTTTAGGGGAACAACCACATCTTTTGCAAAGAAAGGAATAAAAGAGAATCCAATGCTTTATTTTTGCCAGTAAGTAATCATTCATCAATTAGACTGCTGAATATGCCTCACTCTCCCCTCCCCATGCTTGTATATCATCCAGGCTGATCTCCAGTTCTTTACAGCTATTTCACAAGATTCCCGTAAACAGGTACAATTTTAAGACTTTAACTCCATTTACCATCTGAAAAACAATTCTGCTTTAAAATCTCCTTGCCAAGAACCACTCACTTGCTCAAACCTCCTCTTGAGAAAGATTCATTACATCAAACCAAATCAATACCCAACTAGCAGACAGCATCTAATGAACCCATGAATTTTATGTTCAACTTGCTAAAACTCTACATGTAGTAAAGTACAAGAACGAATATCAGTGAGCTTTCATGCTTACAGTTTATTTTCATATCAAGACCAGTACACTACAGCACATAGACTATTAAGCCTTTCCATAAAGCATTTTATGCACAAGCAGCATCCATCAAAGCTTTAGTGATAACAGCCACAGATACTCTGCAAGACTATCCCTAATAATTTGCATAACCATAACTAACACAACATTCTTGTGATTTATTACTAGTAAATGAATATTTATGACCTAGTGATTACTGTTGTTGTGAATTACTTCAGAGTAGCTGAACAAGGATCAGACGTGCAGGTAACACAGTGCCCTATTCCCAGCAGAGATGAGAAGCAAACAGCTCGCAGAGACCACAGGGATGAAGAGTTGCATGGTGCTATCTCCTGCTTAGGCAACTGTTAAGACCCAGAGATGGGATACAAAATGAAAGATGTGATCACCTACTTTCTTCCAGTCGTGGAATGCAGATTACAGTCCATGAAATCCTGAGCTGTGACTCTGAGATGTTTTCAGTCACCTTCCTTCGTTAAGTGTGTGCGTCTTTCAGACCTTATGAATACAAAATGAGCCACAAATGCCAACTCTTCTGGAATCTGAATTTCTACTGCTAGTTCTTTTATTGCTACATGCAGTGAACAAACAATCCCTATTCCCCTTCTTTCTGCTATCTATGATTTGATAGACTTTATCCAATACTCCTCACTGAGTTACTACAGGCATTCTTTCATCTTTGATCATTCTTGTGAATCTTCTCTGTACCTTCTATTTTAGCATTTTCCTGTCAATTCAGTACTACTACAGCATAAAGGCATGCTCATGCTTCTAGTTACATTTAACAGGAACAATGTTATTTAGACATTAGGCCTTTGCAGTCATTTTCAACTGGTATTTAATTTTAAAGTGTTTCCTCTATGCTGTGGGTCAAGGCCACAGCTTCCACTTTTTTCCTAAATGAAACTGATAAAACTTAAGCAAAACATCACCAAAAGATTGTATTTTCTTACATTATGAGGGCTCAATATTCTGGCAATTCATAAGCCTAACATCATATAGATGTCAAATTTTGGATAGTACTGCTGCTTTTCAAATAGTAAATCTTGTCAAACTGAAGCTCAAAATCCTTGGATGATAAAGGTCAGTCAGAAGCATTGGCATGATAACAAAAACACAAACCACGACCACCACCACTAACAAACAAGCAAGCCACATGCCTAAGCAGCAAGAAGAACTTTCCTCTCTTACGTTTTGTATAGAATTATTTCAACTAGTGCTTTCCTAAAATTCTAGGCTTCTTCCAATGCTGCCAAGAAATCATGGCAAGTGGCAATAAGCAGGAGCAGCCCTAGCTTCTTGCACTCTGGCTACAAAGGACCAGGCAGCCCTGGCTGCAGAAGGCTGGTTGGAAGGCACAGATGTTCTGCTTCCGCGGCTCTGCCACTGCATTGCGAATGCTGAGCACCTCATGTTAAGTTCCAGCAGCTGTCCAGGAGCACTGGAAAAGCAACACCAATACTCTGATGCTGCACATGCCTGTTTTTTTTTGTTTGTTTTTTTAAAATACATACAGAGCTTCTCTTCAAAAACAGTAACGATATTCACTCTGTGACAACACATTTGCCCTAAGTTTACTTTAACAAAATGGAAATAAAAGATTCAATTAAGCTGTCGACTCAAAAGAAGATAAAGCAAAAAAAAAAAAAAAATCTTAGATAACTTTGCAGAAAGACACCACTAAAATTGCAGGACCCAGTGGCTCCATGGGTTGAAATGGTAAAACAGCATCTATCATCTGCAGATTGCCAGTGCAGGTATCCAAATCGCATCAGGAAACAAAGCTCCTGGGAAACAAGGCTCAGCCTAACTTCAGTGCCTGCTTCACAAGACCTGTACCACTACTCACACCGACTGGCATTTGTATGGAAATCTTTGAACGCTAGTCTGAAAGAATACGGGGCTTATTTTTTCCTCCAGCCTGAATGCTCCTGCTCAATTTGATATTCAACACAGTGCATTGAAAGTGAGAGGGCCATTTTCTTCCCAGTTACCTTTAATAAGAAGCAGATTACACTTTGCAGGTTTTACCTCTGGTTTCTTTTACACTTTTTAAAGGGGAGTTATTTCAATTTTCAAATCAATTCCTAAAGAATGAACACTACAAGTCAGCTGAAACACTCAAACCAGGTTTTTTTGCTTCATTCTTATTTTACTTTCGGAAAGTCCCCTTCTCCAAATAAATACAAAGAAAGAGAAAGTCAGTGAAATAGTCATAATTAATAACAGTCATACAAAGTGGAAAAAACAGTCGTTGAAGTGAGTTCTCTACAGAATATTATAGTTTATTTTTTAAATGCTGAACTACTTCATGGAATCGTAAAACAGCCTGGGTTGAAAAGGAGCACAATGATCATCTACTTTCAACCCCCCTGCTATATGCAGGGTCACCAGACACCAGACCAGGCTGCCCAGAGCCACATCCAGCCCGGCCTTGAATGCCTCCAGGGATGGGGCATCCACAACCTGCCTGGGCAACCTGCTCCAGTGTGCTACCACCCTCCGTGTGAAAAACTTCCTCCTAACATCCAACCCAAACCTCCCCTGTCTCAGTTTAAAACCATTCCGCCTTGTCCTATCACTAACCAGCCCTATAAACAGCAGTTTCCCCTCCTGTTTATATGCTCCCTTCAAGTACCGGAAGGCCACAATGAGGTCTCCCTGGAGCCTTCTTTTCTCCAAGCTAAACAAGCCCAGTTTCCTCAACCTTTCTTAGTAGGAGAGGTGCTCCAGCCCCCTGGTCATCTTAGTGACTTACTTCTTCATGTTGAACACAAAAATATATTATGTGATCTCTAACTTCATATTCCACCAACAATTAATTTTGTACCAAAATGAAACCCTTTAATCTACATTTGTAGCAAGATAATTTCCTGCAAGCAGAAGCTTAAATTTGGTTAGATAAAAAAAATTATTCAAAAGGAAGAATGTGAAATATTTAATGTGAACTGCATGACCTGCCTCAAAACAGGCTATAAAGATGCAAAAGCTTTTGAAGAATCCATACTACTTCGTTCCATCTACTGCTCAGACAGGTCATATCTTGAAAACATGTTTCCTTTAAGCTCAATAAAACAATAATTGTATGTAAATTCCCATGTAACTTTATATAGGATATTAATCGTTCCCCTCTCAGCTGCTGGGACTATAAGCTAAACCAATATCTGACTGCAGAAGCACAAAACAAAAAAAAAATCTTCCTTGTGGTATTTTTTTTTTTTTTTTAAATGAATAGCATCTACTTTGAAGAGAAGTGCCCACTCATCAGCATGCTGCCTCTCCCCTCTCAGCTCCCTGGTTATTTGCTGGCATAATTCACAAAACATTTGTATTGCTCAATAGGCTGTTTGCTGTTACTGACGGACATCAACAAATACTTGATCTCTTCCTTTTTGGAAAGACCATGCCTTTCTGTCTGCCCACTACTCATCATTACTATGTTGGTAGGTGAGTCATAATAGCCTGAAGTAGTAACACAGGAAGATGAGTACGGCTAATTGCTGAAAATAAAATCACAGCTTCAAAGGTTGTCCCGCAGTTCCACAAAGTATTTGTTACAGCTTGAACAAATAAATGTATACTTAATTTATAAATTACCTAGGCTTAGCTTACAGACTAATGATGGCATAGTATAATTGCCAGGGGCACAAAAAGAAACTGAGAAATCTGAACATAGAGAAATAGCTCAAAGCAGTACCAAAAAAAAAAATCTAGAACAAACACTGCCGTGATATTTTGTGCAGCACAAAACATGGTCAAAGCTAAGCTCCTTTGAAAAGTGAAGAAACAAGAACAGTAGTTTTGGATGCAAATGAAAAACTAAAGCATTTAAACACATAGCTGAAAGCCAAGTTGCTATGTTACAGAAATGTATTATAAAGCTGGATTGATTCCTCTCCCATTTCTTTTATTTGAGCGCTAAGTACCATTATATGAAATTAAGTCAAGCAATCTTTTTTTTTGTTTGTTTTTACCATTTCAATACATAACTTGGAATGCGACCAGAGAAATAGCACCATTTATCTCTAAAAATAAGACCAGAGAGTTTACTGCCTCTTGATTATGTTTGCCTTACAAGGATCCCTTGCAGAAAAGTACATGTTTCAGTTTAGAACAATGATAATTAGTGCCTGTGGGAATAAAGCAAACTAATTTTTCCACAGCAATATAATTTCCTGTGCCTTTAATTTTTACACAGTATTTCAGCAGTTGCTCAGATACGATGTTTTACTGTCTACAATATGATCAGGATTTGAAACTATGAGTTGCTTTCAGTTCAATGTCCCCCTTCTCCTTCCCCTTCCCCCCCCCCCAATGAAAAAAATTAAAATTTTCCCCATAGGCCTTAAAACAAAAAAGTACATGAAGGAAAAAAAAAATTATCAATGGGCTGCCCTTATCCCTAAGGATACTAAGCCAAAGTCATGGGATGTGGCTCAGTTATTAGAATAAGAAAGCCAAACAGACTCAACTTGTAACAGCATCTGAAGCGCACACATTGACTTGCAGCCATTCCTCTCTTGGTATTGCAGTAGCATGTTTTCAGAGCACCAAGAATTCATCCCCAGCTTGGAAGGGTAGTACTATGGCAACAGATACTAAGGGGCAAAGCTGAATTGCTGAAATACAGATAGGAGAAACGACAGTCTTGTGATAGTCCTAGGGTATGTTCAAGGGCCACAGAGCTCAGATGCGGTGGGGAGGTTACCATATTGCCCTTAGACCCCTGGAACTGTTCTGTTTCTTACTGCTCCTGAAGGAAAGAGTGTTTAGAACCAGGAGTGTGGCTGGACAGCAGGTAAACTCAACCAAACTTGAGAGAGTACCACTGCCTCATTTCTTACTGAAATGAAAAATTAGTAAGTACCAGCATGTATAAAAAAAAGTTTCCTGTGCATCATTAAAGCTTCATCTACTTAATCATCACATCTCATGAGACAGATTAATTAAATACTTCAAAAGAAGCTTAAAAAAAAAAAAAAAGGCCAACATTCTATTAAATAGAAAAAATACAAACAAAAAACCAACCCAGCATTCCCTTGTAGACTTCGTAGCCAACAGCACTGGATCTTCTCCAAAATAAATCTTGGGGTTACAAAATTAGACAAAATAAAAGAGCACGCTGAGTTGGATGGACAAATGGCCACAGTGTCATTCACTCAGGCAGTTCTAGCCGCCAAAGCTGAGTTAACTCATATGCTGCAGCTACACATGTATCACAATTTACATCATCCTTGTTCCCCAGCTCTAAAGCTCCAGACATCCAGCTGCTGTTGCAAAACACTACAAACACAAAACCAAACCAACTACGCAAATCCCACGCGTAGTGGACTTTTTCTAATCTTGCAATTAAATTCCCATCATCAAATGGAAATGAGAAACAACTATTAGATCATTTCATAAACAACAACAAAACCATTATTTTTATTTGCCTATCAAAAGTAGTTTGATACCTAAAAAAAGAAAAGGAAAAGCACAGAACTGGCAGATTAGCTGCTCCTACTACTTCTCAGCCTGAATTTTCACTTGAACATTTTCAATGGTTGTTGTAGCAGCACATGGGTATCTATGCTTTTTTTTTTTTTAAAGAGATAGCACTTAAAGTAGATCTCCAAACAATTTCCAGCATACTAAAAATTGCTGTTCAGTGGCACAAAACTAAGTATTAATGAAACCATTCAAGAAATGTATTCGAGTTCCATTCTTTAGAGGGCTTGACATTCCACAATGTAAAAATGCATTTATCCTTGCTTCTGAATGGGTCACTTCATAATAGTAACTTGAACTTAGCATTATTTTACTTCCAAGACAGACAGAAATGCTTTCCATTTTAAAGCGTTTTATTCTTGGTTCAGTGCTGTACTTTTCCACCAATACCTCTAACAATCAGTTTCAATATACACTTTAATCCACCAAGAAAATCAAAGTGCAGCATTCAGTAATCAAGTATTTCTTCATCTGAGTATCATGAAAGCCTCCCACACAAAGCCACAGATGTGTTGGTAAAACTTCACCAGGAACATTAAAAAAGCACTGTAAAGCAGTTTGGACTTATCTAATGACCACAAAAGTATTTAGCTTCTCACAAAAGCAAAACAGCTTCAATATAAAGAAAGCAAAAATTCCCCAACTGTAACTCATAACTTTCTGTTGATGTTTCACAGCAACATTATCATGATAACTCAGAGACCTGCAGATAAAACGGAGAATGAGTCTGTCTTGTCCCGGTCTGGCCAAAAGAACATATCAAAGAGCAATTCAATCTCTAACTTGTTTGTTGGCATCCGTGGAACAGACGGAACTTATTTTGTTCTAGTTTCATCTATTAGTTGGATTCCTTTGCTAACGCTAATAGGAGCCAGTCCTTCAGAGACAACAGCTGAGAAGACAAGCATGCCTGAACCAGGCCAACCTACTGACAGCACTACAAAGCAGAAGCATTCCCACTCAGTTGTTAATCTATACCTCTCCACTGCTTGTGAAACCAGAAGGGCTGTATCCCGTCCTTAGCAGCATGTATGAGCAAGCAATTCTAATCACCGTACAGCCAATCAAAATTATCACCGATTTAAAATGAAACAGAGAAAGCACTTCTCCATAAAAACCATGCTTGGTGGATTTTAACAGTCAGGTCTGAATGAAGTGCAAGAGAAAGGCATAAAGGGCTATTTGGTTTTGCCTCACTAAGTGGGCTTAGCACAGTCCTCTCTCCCCACCATTCTGTTCTAAGGAGGAGGGAAGGAAGCGAGAGTAAACACAGAATGAAACAAATGGGCTGAAAATTTTCTTCACTAGCATAAGTACGTTAGTACAACACTCAGCACCGGTTTAAGCATGCTGCAGGTGAGCACGCATGCAGGTACACCAGCTCTCTCCATTACAGCCTCACACAGACATACAGTAACCCAGCAATGAAAGTTTTAAAACCCATCAGTTAACACCATAGTGAGCTGTGCCCACAACTCACTCTCTTTTGCTTTCAGTTTAGAAGAAAAAAAGGTTAATTAAAGTAACAAAAAATATGGAAATTATAAGATAAACAATTAAGGTCTTGACTTCTTAATATTTAACTCTGTATCCAAAGCGGATTCTAATTTTGTCTGAATAGCAGAAGATCCTGCAGGGTTTGTTTCAGGCTGCAGGCACTTGATACTGAACTGACCTCACAGTATTTACATTCCCCTTAGGAAAGTTTGGGATGCAGCCCAACTGGGGAAGATCACATCTAACACTACTTGAGCTGCTAGTGCTAGAAGCAAGCAGAAAAGCACTGAAAGGCAGTAGGGTGAATGATAAGGACACATGGGTAAGAAAAAGTTACACGACAAAGTCAAATGGCAGCAGAACTGAAGAGATAAGCTGGGGACATTTGCTTTTCTGATTCAAAAAAGTCCTCATCTTTTTGTCAAACTAGCAGTGCAGACTCTCAACTAGTGAAAAGCAAAGTATTTCAACTCAAAGTCAGCAAACAAATCAGAAGACAAAATATTTGTTTGCACAAAACCAATTAACATCTGCCAGCTACAGCTTTGCATGCACTGCATTTGGTTGCTTGCTGTGGTTGCCATATCCACGTCAAATTTGGACAGGGGAAAAAGAAAAAAACAAACACACACAAATTGCTCTGTATACCTTCCTTTTGACATTTCCATTACAGTTGTGAAAGAGACACCTGTTGAACCTAGCAGCTGAGTCAAACCCATGTGCATCAGCCCCCCGTCATTACAAATCCTGTTTTAGGTCTCTACTGCTGCAAAAAATAAAATAAAATCAAGATATGAATATAAGAGACTGTCAGCAAACTCATGTTTTTCTTACAAGTACTTATTCCACCTTGAAACAAGTGAAAAGCTGTGCATGTTCTTTATATATTCACTCTGCCATCTACATGAGCAACATAAAAGGTACTGTAAAATTATACAAGTGATACAGGTTTCTGAAGCAACCCCAGATTATTTTCTTGATTTCCTTGAAAAATGCAATAAAAACTTTTGAACTTCCGTAATTTCTTTGAAAGCCCTATTTCCAATTGCACAGGGCAAATGTTAAACAGAGTAATAAAATAACAAACAGGAGTTGTTGTAAAAGTTCACATTGATTAGAACGTCTATTTAAAATGGATAGTACCTTCAATATTCATCAAAAGTTTGGGAAGACTTGAGTGCTCCCCTGATTGCTTTAATGACTTACAAATACCATCACTGAAAGACGAGAACAAAAACAACACAAATATTGAACAAAGACTGCAGAAACTTATATGAAAGCTAGACACTTGTAATTCCAACTCCTCAGCTGCTGCAGTCTTTCAACCCAAGCTTAAATCATGCAGCGCTGTGAAACAACAAACCCCACCTACAATAATAGGACATCACTGATTAAAATCAGTTTTACTACTTCTGTCTCACTACTTACAGTCTTTTCCCCCATGTGTAAAACTGCAAGATTTCACATAACTTACATATTTGAGCTGCAAAATGTTCTGAAGCAGAATGCATCCACACAGAAGAAAATAACGAAGAGGATAAAGCAGTGGAATTTCAATCGACTGCTGAATTTGATAGCACTTTCTGTTGTTTGAAACCACAAAGTAAGCAATCTGAGGCAGCAGAGATCCTGACTTTCTTGTTAGACAGGTTTGGCACTCTCACCTGAAGTTTAACAAAATCCACAACAGAGCAAGTTCTATTACGGAGCCTATTACAAAATCTATTTTGTGTTTTGCTCAGGATACAGGAATAAAGAGCACTTTGAGGAAAAGGTTCAGATGTGTCTTGATGTCTATAAATCTTTTTATAGATTAAAACTGAAAACTAAAGTGTCCCATGTAAGAAACTTCAGGCGGGGGACTTGCAAGGAGGCATAAAAAGCAACGTGTCCTGTTTGTTGTTAAGTCTGTAGCCATTAGCAGTAATGACAGGGCCTGAAGTAGACTGTTTCATTCTATTTATAATTAAACAGAAGTCACTTTACCTATAATACTAGGTATCACTCATAAATAATGCTAAGACTTCACCTTTTATGCTACTTAAAACATACCACGCATTGTATTCATCTAGATAGCTAGGCAGATTTTCATTAAAAGCAAAACATTTCTTAAACACTGTTTGTGGAAATCACAGCAGGGAAAGTTTTAATCTAGGCAAGTTTTTAGTTCTACTACCCAAAGTACCTTTCATTTAATAACTGAACTATCAGACAAGAGCTGCAGAAAAAGAAATACATGGCTCAGTACAAAATGTTAAACCATCTTTTCCAGCACTGCAATCGTATTTCCCAGTCTGCTTCTTCCTAGTCTCGGCATCTCAGCCTCACTCTACTTCAAGGCAAACTAAAAGCTGCCATGAAAAACTGTCAGCTTACGTTTATCTGAGGTTGAGCAAAAGGAGGGACAGAAGCAGAAGACAGAAAAGACGGCAAAGATCAGAAAATATTAGTATCTCAGAGTTCACCAGTCAGCTGTAGTCGCTAGGTGTGCTTCCATAAATACATAAGAAACCCTAAGTCCATTCATTTGTTTGTTTTAATTTTTTAAGCTGACTACACACTACAGACAGCTTCTGCAAGACCATCAGTGCTAAGAATAACTTCTGAAGGTCTAACGTTCCTCCAATTCATTCTAAAACAATTTTAATAATGAGTACCCATCAGAACAAGGACTGTTTTAGCGACAAACTCATAAAATTCACTGCATTGGAGAGCATTGTGTGCTCAAATTAACCAACTTAACATATTGGCTCAAACGTCAAATGCTTTAAGCACTTAGATACAATAAGTAGAAAACTTCAGCTTTCACTGGTTGACCTATTAATTGCACACACAAAAATAGTAACATTTGTGCGCTTTATCAACAGAAAGTATTTCACTGTCTCAGATCAGAGCTAAGCAAGGGATAACCACACCAAGCACAAAAACCAGAAACTCTACCATAAAAGAGATTTTAAAATCAGAGAAGATCATATGAATTTCTAATGACGTTTACTTAAAACTTGATTCAGATGCAAACGAATTGTTACAATAAACATTTGATGTTATGACACTGCTTAAAAACATGCTTCGGGTTGTAATTTCCATTTTCAATCTTTTGTATCGAACTTTAAAACTTCTTAGTTGAAACCTTTAATGAAATAAGTAGATTACTGTGTATACGGAAAACTATAAAGTAACCTTACAAAATGGTGCAGCCAATATACTTAAGGATATATATATACATACACACACCCCCTCCCTCCCACACACAGAAACATAAGTGTTAGCCAGCTTTCCTCTCTCCATCAAGATACCATTTTGACATTCAATCAGATTAAAGGTATTTTTCCTATCCATTGGGATTTAAGAGCACCACTTGTTTATTCTTATTGCACACTGCATTTTATTTCAGACACAGCTTTCTTCCCTTCTTAAAAACCAGGTGCAGCGAAGGACATAAGATGTTATGTCACCTGTTTTTAAAGATCCCCAAAATCATTCTCAAGAATGGTAAATGTCTAACATTGGTCAGCAGCTGCTTAGTCTGTAGGATTTAAACACAAGGAAGAAAAACCACCAAAATAACAGATATATATATATATATATATATATATATATATTTTTTTTTTCCAGATGAAAGTACCACAATTTGCATTTTTTTTTTTTTTTTCAGAACTTATACAATTTCATTAGTCCTACTTACTGAGTGGAAGAAAGGTAAGGAGGAACCTGAGTTTCTCTGAAATGCTGGAATTGAAAGATAGCAAAGGAGATACCGAAAACCAAACTGAATATTTCTGTCTGAAACACCTTTGTTTATAAGGACTCCTCATATCTGGTCTGACACACTGAAATGTTTTCAGGCAATAAAACACAAATTAGTCCTTTAACTACAAATTTCTACAAAATACAAGTTGTAGTACACTTTGTTAGAGAACACACAGATTTTAAAGAACAGGTTGCTTGTTACTCTACCTTTTCTTACAATTCACTGCTTTTACTAAGTCACCATGGAGAAAGCCACAAAGAACCAAGTTGCGAAAGCATCCTGAACATGCAAACTTTTTTTTTTTTTTATTGTTTATATAAAGCTCCACAAGCATTGCAGGCCACACAGACATTCAAAACACTGTCTAAAAGCCTTTTTTCCACTTCACAAACAAGTGTTCAATTTCAGTTTTATATGTCCAGAGCAGAAAGATGCAACACCACAAACAACCATTTGAAAACTGCCTGGCCTATTCAGTGCTGGGAAGTTGGAGTCTTTCCCAAATAGTTTACTGAGGTGCCTATGAACAAGTCCTTGCTCTGAAACTTCTCCTCCTGAAGGTGGCTGCTCTTGTAACCTCTTCCCAACATCACCATCAGAGAACACATTGCTTTCAGCCAAAGACAAGAACGGAGGAAAGCAGCCATCTCCCACATTCAAAGAAAGAAGGTAAAGGAAGGAAGAGAGAGAAAAGACGTTTAAATTTAGTTAGTTACTTACTGAAACACAGAAAAAACACACAGGCTCCACGCTGACAGAAGCCCCAGCAACCAGAGCTGAGGAGCTTTGCTTCCAGTCAGCGTCTGCCTCAAGCTTCACAAGAGCTTTCCCCCTTCCTTGCATGCACAAAGAAGCGTACTGAAGATCAGTCTGAACTGCCAAGCCAAAGTGTATCTCAGGTTTAATGAAAGTGCAATTCATTAGAATTAGAATAAGAGCCAGCATAACATAAACATACGCAGGAAAAACTGGCTTAGCACAGCACCACAACAGATGCTAGTTTTGATCTGGTAAAACAAAACACTCACAGACCACAAGAAAAAAAAAAAAAAAAAGCATGAACCATTCCTTTAAGTAAAAGCAAAACAATGTGCACTGGGTCAAATTTGGGCTTGTAGAAATTTCACTGAATAGTGACTATACCAATTGCACATCTCTGCTGGCAAAGTTCAGAAGGTACCTGACTGCCAGCTCAGCCACTATTGGAAGTGGCCCTCAGCTCAAGGCACTGCAGGACACAGGGACTGAGATAGGAAGAGAAAAAACATCCGTATGGAACTCATGGAGCAAGGAAGGTCCCAAAATGCTTGGGGGGAGGGGGAGGAGGGGGAAGAGGAACATCCCCAGGGAAGTTGTGGATGCCCCATCCCTGGAGGCATTCAAGGCCAGGTTGGATGTGGCTCTGGGCAGCTTGGTCTGGTGGCTGGTGACCCTGCACATAGCATGGGGGTTGAAACTAGATGATCATTGTGGTCCTTTTCAACCCAGGCCATTCTGTGAGTCTATGAAGGTGAGCCTTCACACAGTGTGGATACCAAAAACGAAAGCCCAGAGAACAATTCACAGTAATAACAAAGCGCGCATTATCTTTATCTGCTATTAACAACTCCATAACCAGTGAAGGCCAAAATTAGAAAAGAAATATTACCACTTCCAAACCCTAAGGTATAAAATTGTTGAAGGTGGCTTAGTAACGTATGAGTTATCAAAAACCTTGAGTGGTTCCAGTGTCTTTCTAATGGATTTCCATGTTTCATTTTACTTCAAAAAAAAATACAAAAAAAACCTACACAGAATCTGTAACTATCCATTAATTCTTACAAATATTTTAAAAGTTGGTAATATTTAGAAGCAACAACAACAAAAAAATGCAACATTAACTTCTCCCATGGTTTCAAGTCTATTTTAGTAAAACTAAGGCATTCAAGGTATTACTGAATTTAGAAACACACTTCAAGAACAAGACAGCTCAAAACGTCAACCACAAAATGTCACACTCAAAAAAAGCTTTACAAGCACAAGAATCCTTAGCTTTCACGTTTGATGTTCTACGCGCCACACTAACTTTGAAACAGGTTCATAAGCAAAGAGTAGCAGTCCCTGTTGGGCACACAGCTCATTTTTGTAGAATGCATCTCTGTCACCTTCCCACCTGGGAGAAATCTCAACAAGTCTGCTGCAAGGAAATTAACTCTCACCCCTCCTCCTTTTACTTACTTTTGTCAGTACCAACTGCCCTTTCTACCTGGTTCAGTCTCCACTCCTTTTCCTGCATGTAGTCCCACCCTCTCCGCCTTCTGCAGTAGGCCACAGTTCCTTTTTGTGCATTCCTCTCTAAGCCGATTTTAGGACACAGCCTTCCCTCTCCTCCTCTGACCCACACTCATTTCTTCCAGTGCCAAGAACCCTTCCACCTCCACTCCCTGTTTCTGCACTGCACCCACTCCACTGCTGCGTTTCATGCATGCTGCTGTGGCCCCCTGGCAGCTAGCCCATCCCACAGCTCCCCCACAGCAAGATTCCCTTTCTGTTCCTATCTGCCTCCACAGATTTTTTATTTTTTTTTTTTACTTTTCCCTACAGAGCAAGAGAGCGTGCTTTCCCCAGGGCTCCCAAGAAAGACAGCTTCATCCTTTCCACGGGGAGAACTGCGGCAGAAGCTGTAATGTAGTGAGGTGTTTTACTGAGCACTTCCCAAGCAGGATGCACTAATTTTGGTTCTTGAAAATACTGCAGTGAAATAAAGATATAAATCTTAAAATACATAGCAAGTTTGCATGCAATCCTAACAAGTTCTCCTTTTCTGAACTGCTTTGCCCAAAGGTAGAAGGCACAGATCAGTTTGCTGTAATTTTATGTGGCGGGTCACCCACTTACCTAGACCATCACTTGATCCAGAGGTCTTATGAAAGAAAAAAAAAAAAAAAAAGGCAGGAGTAAACTTTAGTCTTTCCTAACTTTTAACAAAATAGGTGACAGAGGTAACCAGAGCAGAACTGAATTTCTTGGAGGAATACCGTGACTCTTACTGTTGGAGAAAAACAATCTGTTCTTACTTTTTTTTTTCCTCCCAATTCTCATTTTTCCTCTCAATAAAGAGCTTCTCTGCAAACAGGACTAGTTGTTGTTTGATTTTTCTGGAGAACTTCTCAGCTGAATGGGAGAGAATCTTTAGAATGCACATAAAACACAAAGGTTCAAACAAAAGCTGAATTCTTAATGAGCAGGAGTTTATTTTAGTAAACAGCAGAAATTCAAGGCTGAAAAGATCTCATCTCATTTAATCGCCTAATAGATTTTTCTTACCTACCCAATTCTCAAACTACATGTTTGAAAGCCAATTCTATTGATGAAAGTCTCCACAAAAGTATTTGAAACATCTACGTGATTCAACAATGAACTCACCTCAGCTTCAACCTGGGTTTACCAATGCTTTTGTTTAGCAAGAAACAGGCAAAAACCCCTGGTAAGTACAGGACAACACAGCCTTCTACACAAAACTCTAAAATCCAGATTTAGCCTTCCTAATTCTTTGTGTTTTTAAGGGTATTCACCTAGCGACTTCAGTGAGCTTTCACACTGTCCAAAAATTATCAGTGCTACACAACACTAAGAAATATCAAATTCTAAACACCTTGACAGCTTACCTAAGAATACTTGCATAGGAGCCCCATGGGTTATGCAAAACTCCAATGCAAAACTCAAATATCACTGGATTGATTTTTGAATAACTTCATTTTCAAAGTTAATGATCTAAACAACATAAACCTGGTGCAAAAGATGTTCCAAAAGTACTACCATATGTTTCGTACTACCAAAATGAGAAATGAATTAAAACATAGCAGGAAAAGCAAGCAAATGCCCAAACTTAAATAGTCAGGTGTTTTTAACCAGGGAAAAGAGCTTATTGAACATATAAACAAACATATAAATGCAGAGAAGGACATATTTATGCAACTTCACAGCACTCTAAACAAGTTCATCGGTACCTAACAATGATGCAGTAATTAAAAACATCAAGCCCATAATTCTCTTTAATCTTAAGAGGTAAGAAGCTGAAGCCAGTGACCAAGTATGTCTTTTCTATTAAGTACCATACTTAGATTGTCACATGGGTCTACTTCCTCATACACTTACAAATAATCTAAGTAACTTAAGCATCCCATAGTACTATCTAGGTTGCCTGTTTCGAAGACAAAGCCCTCAGCTTTCCAAAGCTCATGGCGAACTCAATACGCTACACAATTCAACAGTCCACTGAAATATTCTATGAGCAAAAGAAAACCCCAAGTTTTTCAACATACTATGCCATCAATTTCAAACTAAGGTGTTTCCATATCATTGTGTTTTACCTGATAATACAAATGTTTTCATGTTGAACTGATAATAAAGTACTAATTAAAGACCGTACTTGAATTTTTCAATTCTACAGTCATACAGCTCTCCACTGCAGGTAGAAACTTCAGCTATTTTATGAACCAAACATTACTCCAGAAAAGTTTCATGACAGAGTTTGCATTAAGTAAAGGGCTACCCATGCACACTTCTAATATTAAGGAAACAAGCAGATTTCCTCACTCATGAGGAGACAAAAAATTAACATAACCAGATCTAATAAGAAAGTGTGCAACGTTACGACTTTTTATTCCACCTAACAATACCTTTTATCATCTGCATTTAAAGGGGATGGGGACGGACATGGAAGAAAGACACTGACGTTATCAAGTATTACAATTCTTCTACTAATCCAAAACACTGCAAGTCAAAGGGCTAGCTAACATCAACTTATTAACATAACTCTGTACCAAAAACCTCCTTCAGCAAAAGAAATAACTCTGGTACCTATCCTTGCTTCAGAATATATTTCCTTTTTAAACACAAAAGGAACTCAATGTTATGGGGGGGGGGGGAAAAAAAAAGTGTCACCATTCGGTATCTACTTATTCTGAAAACGAATGCATGCATCATAAGGAAAAATAAGGTGTCCTTTAAAAATAATCCCATTTCAATGCAGTCTGCTTCCTGAGTCATTTGTTTGAAATGCCAGTCCCAGGAATGCTAAGATTTAGATGACGATTATCTCCTCGACATTATCCCAATTTGATTACACAGTGTTTACTACATCAAAGCCAGAAAAAGCACAGTAATAGATTCAGCGACACACCCACTTGGAACACTGAAGACCTATTATTAAAGAACCATAAGAATCATTTTCAAAAGGTTTTTATTTTCAAACATAGTCTAGCATAAGATGTTACCATAAAGCGAGGCTGTTAAATATTTTCATTCAACCCACATATCTGAAGCTGTGGCTCAGAGGCTAGGTGAAATTATTTATGTGATCAGGAAACTTGACTATCCTTCTTATATAACTCCCCTACTGGACACATTACAGAAATTCAGCAGCCAAGTTTCACATGGTTGAACACATCAATAGAGTGCCATTAACATTCATTCCTCTGGAACTCCACCACTCATATCAAAACTCAAAACAATACATTTCTTTCAGGCCAGACCCTGAGCATGTTTTTAGTAGTTTTAGCATAATTTTATTTTGCTTTGATCTACATAATAAGCATTGACATTTAGCAAATACGTACATTCAAGCAAGCAGATTGAAAATGCATATGCGGGGATGCCTGCATAGACAAGGTCATAACAACCTGTGCTGCTTCCCAGTCATGTGGGCACACCATGGTAGCTAAGACTCAGACAACTAGAATGATTATAATCAGCACATCATCCAGAGTTACACCGCATAGGATAGTGATTATAATGTTGTCACCCTGTCTGCGTTAGCTCTTATATCTCGCCTAGCATTCAGCTCTACTGGCGCTGGAGAACTTTAAAAGGAGAAGCTATCATCAGGCACAAGCCTCAACCCAGCCTGAGTAGCTACACCTGTGAAACAACAAACACATTTAACTAAGGATGACAAACTGGTCCAACCATCTGAACCTTTCAGCAGGCTTGACAGCACTACCCCTGCTATCCTCCTACCTCGATCAAATCACAGAGAAGTGTTGTTTGTGCAACATGTTTTCAAAGATGTGGCACAAATTTAAATATAAGCAGAGCTATTTAGTGTTGGCTATCAGCAAAACAATCAACTTAATGTCTCTCTTAACAGTTACGATAAAACCGTGAACACAAGATCTCAGGAGGAGTACACAAGCTACCACTTGGTTTATTCATGCATAAGCACATCAGCTGCTCTACGATAGCTGTCCTTACGCATCTTTTTTTATCCAAAGAAAACTCAAGCTGATATTTTCCAGTTACTATAGCTAATACACTCTTTGTAGGCTTATTCTATGATAAAGTGCTCAATGCGAAGGTATAGAAAAATATTTTTCTATATTATATACACAGTTTTAATTTTCACTCTTCTGTATTTAACAATGCAAACAGAATAGCAGTGAGTGAAATCCTTAGCACATTCTCGTCCTCAGACCTGCGCAGTTCTTGTCATTTGTTATACAACACCAGTGTAACGTAAGCTACAAGAAGGCAGAACAGAACAGTGAAATAAACATCTTGTCTAGTAACAAAAAGGCCCCTTCTAGAGAGCCTGGCGCAGGTTCTGGTCACATTTTTGAAGAATTACTCTTCAGTATATTCTTTGGAATTTTGTTCAGTGTTAACAGTTTTCCTACAAGTACGCAAAATAAACCATGCAACACTTGCCTAAAACCCATCTCACAGTGTTTACAATGTGACTTACACAGAGCAGCTACCTTCTGCTCAACACTAAGACAAGCAAAACCTACCTGAAGCCTACAGCCCTATGACCTCTGGTAATCTGCACTTGCAGAACTCACCCCACTGATGACTGAATAATGGAAAACTAAACACATAGCACAGTGAACAAAAATTCCTGAATGTATTGAGTAAAGTCTGCAACTTGTCAAATATTAGAAAAACAGCATTTTAACTGGACCAATACCCATGGCTGCCAGTTTAGAATTTTCCACTTGAGGACAGTCTGACTAACCATAGAGACAAACTTTCTAAGATGACCCAATCAACACGACCTCTGAAATTCTACATTGGAGCTCTATTTCCATGCTCTTCTGTCAAAAAGAGCATACAGCAGTTCTACCACAGTGGACACACTCCTTCATGCATACCAAAATCTGAAGAAAAAAAATACCAAAATTAAAATTTAAAAAAAAAAAAAAAAAAATCAATACTAGAAACAGAAACAAGGGATCTGCAAGGCAGTCACGTTAAACTTTCAGAGTGGCTTCAAACAATGACTACAGAACAGGGCTTGGATCGCGACTCTTCTCCAAACAACCAAGTAACATCTTGCCTTTCTGAGAATATGACACAACAGTGCGTACATATAAAAGTCAAAACCACAGAAACTCAACGTCTTCTTGACTCGCACAGATGCCAGTTGGTCACACTCACAGCAGAAATTTCATTTGAATTCAAACCTTCAAGCAACTTTAAAAGCATTGACACAAAAACTCACGAAATGGCTTCATCTATAGAGAATGTCTTTAACGTAGGACTTCATATGACAAGCTTGAACAATTCTTTTCAACAACATTTATATTTAGTTTGGAAAAGGTTCAAGACTACAGCGGCATTCAGACAAACTAATTAGAATTACAGCATTGTGACAGATAAACTTTCAACTTACTTTACATAGTATCTTGCACCTTCGAAAGTGTAAGCTTCCTCCCAACCTGTGGGTAAGTCTGGAAAACAAGTAGCAAAGCACAGTAATTAACTTTTGAAGCGCTGATAGTTACACTGGTCTACTCCCTAACACTAATGAAGTTAACATTTGTCCCTTACTCTAGATGCTGAAAGCTCTAGTCCTATAAGTGAGCGTTTTTAAATTGACTCAAAATACCGTCTCATTAGTTCTGTAATCTAAGACAAACAGCGCGCACAGAGATCCGATTTGGATTTGTCATTCCCAAATAGCAACAGTTCAAGCCTGTCTTGTTTAACAACGTTTTCTTCTTTGTCAAGTCACTGGAACTCACAATCATCACCAGTTCTTTCTGCCTTCAACTTCAGTAGCATCAAATCACCTGACAGGGAGAGATCTAAGCAAAAATCAATGTAAGGAGTTCGTGTTATGTGCAAGTCACAGGCATCGTAACAGGCATGGTATCAACTACACCACACAGCTATTTCATATTAGCATAATTCCACCGCTGATGTGACTAACAAGCGCTCCTGCAGTGTTTACAACTCTATCTAGTTTCACATGAAAATAATTTTCTATGCAAATCCAGTGGAGGAATTGGGTACATCTTCTCCCTCTCTGTTATCACTCTTGGGAATCAGGAGCCCACATAAAAAAGAAAAAAAATCTCACTGGAAAAAAATCCAAACCACTACTAATGGTCAGCTCCTTTCAAGTAACGGTTTCCTGATGTAATGGAAGATCTAAAGGCATTGGACAGCACTATGCAACTCTAGATTCACCACTGCCATTAAGTTAAATATTAAAAACACTAATTGATAGGCAGGACTCACTCACTGAATTAGAGAAGCACCAATATATTTTCTGGTAAAAGTAGAAAACAGTCTGGAGGATGTTTTTCCTGTTTTGCTTATTTACTCTGGATGGCTTTTATTTCACTGCTGTGAAATATCTGGGGGGGGGGGGGGGGGGGGGAGGAGGAGGGTGAAATACAGAATCAAAGCGTCTTGATACTGACATGGGGCAAAGTCCATCAAACAGGAAGACTCTCCAGCAGAAGTATTTATGGACGCTATAAGAACTTGGCAAAAAGAATACCCTTCCGGGGTACTTCTCCAGAAATAAAAAGCCCTTCAGTTTATAGCACAGGATAAGGTTTTCTTCATTGACTAGTAAACATTTCACAGTATTATTTACTAACAAGGTTCACAATACACATTTCCAAGAGAAATTCATTCACTCAGAAATGGTCTCTTATGACATATTTTAAGCTTCTTTTGAGTACGTTCAGAGATGAATTAACATACACACATACACACAGAAGATTTGCTTTGCAGGTACTTCAGTATTTTCCAACCTACAAATCATGGCCATTGGTACCCAAGGTCATACCTCACCGAGCGTTTGGAAATAAGTTTCATTTCACAGAATCATAGAACTGCTTAGGTCGGAAGGGACTGTAAAGATCATTGAGCTCCAACCTCCTGCCGTGGGCAGGTTTGCCAAAAGTTATTTACCTGATAATAACTCCCCTAATGTTGTATCCAGCACTCCAGATGCTCTAACGCAAGCTGTGCTTCCCTTAGAAGGGGCTTAATGGCAGAAATAAATGAGACACTGAGAGAATTACTGGTGAATCACCATCAGTCAACAGAGTCGCCGCTGACAGCTCGAAAAAAAAAGAATTAATGCTCAGCTAATATTAATGTCCAAGTAGCAGAGCACTTCACATACATCTGCCCCCATGCACACTGCTGCGGATGAAAGCTGCTTTCTCAATTAATCTGAGTACTGAGAGTGGGGAAAAGAGGAGCCTGATATCAATCAGTAATTCCATTTCCCGGCATTAAACGACTCCTTCAGCATCAGCCCTTCACTGCAGATTAAGCCACAGAGTTCTGATAGCCAGAACCCACGCTCTGTGAACTCCTCCCAACTCGCAAAAGACCGTCCACAGCTTTCCAAAAGCCCATTTCCGATTCTTAAGGAAAGGGAACGTGTAACAAGCACGATGTAAACATACATTAAAAAAAAAAAAAATCAACCAGCCCGGCAGGGTCCGATCAGCGGGCAGTTCTCCTGCGGTTACACGCAGAAGGCGAAGCGGTGGGAGCCGCGTTCCACCACCTTCCGGCGGCACACGCACCCCGCGGTAGGGAGATGAGAGTCGGGGCTGCACCCCCAGCGCCTCCCCGCTGCTCCTCCTCCGGAGCCGACACCGCTTTCCTCCCAACGAGTTACCCCAGCGCTCGGGTCCCCTTCCTCGCCCCCCTCTGCCCCTCTCGCAGTCACTTGGAAACCACCCACGCGCTCAGCCCGGGTGGGAGCGCGGGAGAAGCAGGGTTTCCAGGTGACCGGCTGCCGCCGGCAGACCCAGCGCAGTGACACGGGGGCACGGGTGGCAGCGAGGGGACGCCAGGCAGGTGAGCAACCTGCAGGCGGCCGAGGGCAGGGAGCAGCTCTCACGGTATCACAGCGGCGACACAAGGCGGCAGAAGGAACGCGAGGGAACGGCGCAGAGGGAAAACGCGGGTGAAAAGGCGGCATGCGGGGAGCGCCGCGGGGCCGGGGGCAGCGGGAGGGGCCGGGACGCCCCGGGCTCGGCCGGCGGCGGGCGGGGCGGCAGCGCGGGGCAGAGCGGCCATGGCGGGGCAGGGCCGGGGGTCACTGCCCCACCGCCGGGAGGGTTCCTACCTGCGCTACGGCGGTGCCCGGTGATCACGGCCTCTCCGGTCAGCGGGTGCAGCCAGGTCGTGCTCTTCGCCTCCTCGCTGCGGGGACGCACACACGGACCGGTCAGAGAGCAGTCGGGCAGCGGCCCCCCCCCACTCAGCCCCCGCCCCGCGACCCCCTCCCGCCCCCCAGCAATCCCCCGCTCACTTGATGAAGAAGACGCGGCCGCCCTGGCTGATCCCGTAACTCCAGCTGCCGGGCAGCGCCCGCAGCCGCTCCGCGCTCAGCTCCGCCGGGGCCGCCATGGCCGAGCGCAGCTACCAGCGCAGCCGGGGAGAGCCGAGGGGAGCGGGGCGGGGGGGTGGGGGGGGAGCGACGCGGGCACGAGCGAGCGCGTCCCCGCCGGCGCCGCCGACACCTTGGGGAGGGGGCGGGCGCCGCGCGCCGGGGAGGAGCACGGCGGCACGCCCCGCCCCTCCCGCGCGGGCACGCCCCGCCCGCCGCGGGGGCGCGCGCAGCTCCCCGCCTGGCAGCACGCCCGCCCGCGGGGGCGCGCCTTCTCCCCCGCTGCGGCCGTTGGGGCGGGGCCGCGCGGCGAGTTCCGGCGAGGGGGGAAGGGCGGGAGCGGACGGTGCGGGTGGTGCGGCCTCTGAGAGGAGTGGGGATTGCCGTGTGGGGGACGAGGCTCCGGCTGGCAACAGTGATGCCGAGGGGAAAGAAGGGTCCCTCCGCTGCCGCGGCCCGCCTGAAGAGAGCGGAACGCAGGCCCGGGGCTAAGCGCAGACCCTGAGTCTGTCCCGTGGCGGGATCCTGAGGTGTGCCACATGCCCCGGCTGCTAGCAACAGCTCTGCTCCTCGGGTCTTTGCGGCACGCTTTCCTACAGGAAATTAAACTTTTGTCGAATTTCTTCCAGGAGTGCATGTGCTCCTCTGCTCTCAACTTGTGACATTCCTTTTATTTCTCACGTGTGGCCTTCAGCAGTGAGCGATACCATGCTTTCCCTCGTGGACGCGGCGCTGACGGAGCTGTGCCCAACTGTAGACCCGGGGCACGGCAGGTGTGTGCGTTCTGTGCTGCAGGAGGTGGTGGTGACTGAGGTGAAATAACACGCGCAGAAGTGAATCTGTGTGTCCTTGTGTTGTGATGAGCAATCTGAGTGGGAACGCTAGGCTTTGATTGAAGTTACATATAAAAATTACAGATTACTTAAGCTGTGTGGTGGCTGTGATCTTTCTGAGATGATCTTGCCTTATAAAACCACGTTCTAGACCAGAACTGGGAAGCCTGAGGTGTTCCAGCATCCACAGAAGCATTTAAACTCCCAGCTGGCCATGTTATGTGGAGCAGCCTTGCCCTCCTTGTGTTCCTGTTCTGATTAAAGTCTGACAAAGCGAGTTGCCACTTGGCTTGTTCCCCACCACACCTTGTGGCTAAAGCCTTAAAACCCAATTGTCCTGCACAAGGTACTTCAGACCCAAAGCACAGTGAACATGTCAGCAGACACTGTTATCTTTAAGTAACTGGATGTGAGATAAGAATCCCTCCCTGCCCAACATTACCCTTCATTTCCACTCACTGCTGACAGCACCTGAGATTTATGGACTACCAGACAAAGATACGCTGGGGAGAACACAAGTTATTCTCTAAACAGTTCCTTCTCTCCTCAGAGCAAGAGCCCTCAGGTGACGAGTAAAAGTGAATAATGACCCTTCCACTGAAGAGCTGTGGAAGGCTGCCTGGCAACAGCATGGGGGAAATCGTATACATTTGGGGCTTGTGAGGCAGCGATCACAACTGACTTCCCTCATGCAGCCTAACCAAAGCAAAGAGCAATACCTGCATACCTTCCATCATGCAGAATCAGCTTTCTTCGCTAGCAGAAGGTAGCACACAGCACAGCAAGATGTGTATTGGCCCAGATCCATAAAATAAGCTAGATGATGGTAGAATTTAAGTGCACAAATCCTTCCAAAACTCAGCATGTGCTTTGCTGAACACCTTCCTTAGGAAAGTAAGTTTTGCCAGTACTTCACCTTGCAGCCTTCTTTATGTTTTGCTTGTGTTTGGACTCACTGCCTTCTTGGTAAAACTAAGGAGCGCAATGCATAAAGTATATCAGAGCCTGCCTGAATTCTTGGATGAAACCCTTGCCATGGAGGCCTGATAAATTGGCTGCAGTCAGACCATGCCTAGGGAGGACTTACTTACAGGATTAGTTTCTTTATAATTCACAGCAAACAGGTTGGTGGCAGCGTCACCACCAAGAACTGTAACAAAACCTCTTCAGCCTGAAGGAGGAAGGGTTTTTAGAGACATGTCATTCTCTTCCCAGGAAAATGCTTCTGCTCCATCCTCTAGGCTATTCGGAAGCTGAGACTGTTTTGTGAGTACACTGAAGGTGCTCCACCTCCCCCTTTGAAGTCGCATTATTTTGCAAATTATTGGGCTATACGGTGGTAGTGTGACTTTTCTGTTCTCATGAATAGGGAGATCATCCAGGGTGTGATGGAAAATCCTGGTTCTACTCCATTGTTCAGGGACTCTTACTCACTTTATGTTAAACAGTCATCAAGTAAAATCCAGTATTTGTAGTTCTGAAACATATGGAAGGCACATTTTGACTCTCCTTACAGGAATTAATCCTGCAAGATGGCATGCACCATGAATTCATGTTGCTTTGACTTAAAGGGAGCTTATAATCAGGAGGGGGAGCAACTTTTTATACAGTCTTATGGTGATAGGACAAGGGGAAATGGCTTTGAACTAGAAGAGGGGAGATTTAGATTGGATACTAGGTGGCTATTTTTCATTAAGGAGGTGGTGAGGCACTGGAGCAGGCTACCCAGAGAAGTTGTGGATGTCCCTTCTTTGGTGTTGTTCAAGGCCAGGTTGGATGGGGCCCTGATCAACCTGATCTAATGGGTGGCAACTCTGGCAATGACAAGGGTGTTGGAACTGGATGATTTTCAAGATGCCTTCAAACTGAAGTCATTCTGTGGTTCTGTGACTTCTCAGAGGTCAGCATTTTATCATTTTGTGGAATGGAGCTCTTGAACAGTGTGAGTGAAAACACATTTGCACCATTTGTGCAGGCTGGTACCACTTGGGTTAACAGTTTTTCATTCTGAAAATTGCTTTTTAGTCAAAGTTTTTTGCTTAAGACTTAGTGTAAAAGTTTGCTAAAAGCAAATTGAACACTGAGATTTCATAAAGTTCATTAGGAATGTGTCCTTTTTACAGCCAGATAAGTTCTTGAGTGCTTTTTAAAAAGATTTGAGAATAATATAGTTTTTTTTTAAAAGCCATGCTACATAAAATGATTAAAATTCTCCTTTAAAAGCAGTTTATATCACCATAACAACTCCATGCATATTTTAAGATATTACATATTTTACCTTTCTCATCATTCTTTTTTACTAAAAAAATGAGCTGATAATTCCAAATGTGAAATTGGTCAGTCTGATATACAAGGCTCTCATGAATCCATCAGGATGCTCTCATCTGGCCAACAAATCCTCTTGCCTGAAGAGATGAAGAGGAACTGCTGAAGTAGTGACTACTAGTGAACAACTGCTCTCTGCCTTCTGCCTCTATGGCCTGATACGCCTGTTGCTCCTGTCACTGATGGGAAGCAGATGGAGGATGTGGAGCAAGTTGTTGCTGTGTGTGTGAAGCGGGATGAGGAGCAGAGCCCTCCCAGCAGCGTAATGGCCTCTCATCCCTGAGAGTTTGGGATAAAGTAAAAATCTGGCTCCCCTGAACTCTTTTCCATGGTTCTGCAATTTGAGCTCACTTTTTTCCTTCCTCTTTCACCTCTCCAAGACAGTAGATTTCCTAGCAGCTCCCTCAGGGTCGGGGAAGACATCAGAGCACTAAGTTGGCTGTTTTTTTGTTTTGTTTTGTTTTGCTTAAATCATTTCAGCTCAGTAATGTAGTCATAATCAAAATATTTAAAATTCCTGAGGCAATAGAACCAAAAACAGTAATGGGATTAATTAAAAACCAGCACTGGGAATGAGCATTCATTGACTAAGACTCAGAGAAATCCACCCACACCTCTCCCAACAGGTATGAGGTGACAACAAATGGTGAGCCAAGAAAAAGAGGGCTAAACCTAAGCTAGCAACCTCTGAAGCAAGGAGAGAATGGCAGTTTTGACGCTCCACCTAAAACTTGTTCACAGTCTTGTGTTCGTCAGGGCTGATTCTATGTATTCTGTCAATATGAATGAAATTGGATGAGGTAGTATTACAGAGTTGTCTGTGACTGTACATTTTTATGCTGTTTAGCTAGCAAGACAATATAAAATTTAACAGGGCAAGAAAAGACCATTGCTGGGGGTGCAGTATTACACTGCACATTCTAATAAGGAAATGACTTCTGAATGGTGGGTCCCTTTTTAATCATAGAATCGTAGAATATTCTGAACTGGGAGGGACCCACAAGGAACACCAAGTCCTTCCTTTGGACACTCTCCTTTTCCCCCATCCCTAAACAAGCTTTTTTTTTTCTTTTTTTTCTTTTTTACTTTTTTTCTTTTTTTTTCCCCTCCATAATGATCTTGCAGCGCATGGTGAATTAGATTTGTTTGCTAATCTGGTAGAAAATACAACATCAATCCTTCCAAATTATTCCTTTCCCATTAGATCAATAAATTGATCCAACTTGTCCTGATCCAACACTTAAGAGTGGAGAGAGAAGATCCACTCACAACAGAAGGGGAAAAAACTGACATTCTCAGAAGTTACAATATCTTCCTGTAGATACAAGAGGCCATTCACCTAGGTCAGAGCAAATAAGAAAGAAAAGTTGCCTGAGACAGCCTCTGCAGACTGCTTCATTGATAGAATGGAGCCTCTTTTTGCTATAAAGAACCTGACAACACTGCAGGGCTCTTGTCCAGTAGCTTTGAAGGCTGCAAGTTTTCCTAGGGGTCATTAGTCCAAGCAGCACAGTGGTCTTCTGGGTTAGTGTAGAGCATCGATCTGACTGAACAAGCTGTGGCTCATTAGCCTCACAGACTGATTTCACAGTTTGTGAGATAAGAGTTAAAGCCCACGCTTACTCAGGCAATAGAAAATTATTTTACAGTTTAATTGGTTTAATAGTCTGTGCTCAAAAAAAGAAAAAAAAAAAAAAGCAGTTTTCTTCATTTCGAAACTTTTTAAAACTGTAATTAATGATTTTCAGGTAAGGCTGTGTTGTACAAAACTTTTCTTTCCCTTGAGACAATAAATCCTTATATGAGGATTCAATTATTTTCCATTTAATTTCTTTAAAGGTCCTGTCAAACTAATACAAAGCAAGCTCCAAAGCAAGAAAGTGAGATTTACTTTTCCATGGCAAGCAACATCAGAAAAGCAAATGGGCTCATTCTTCTTCAGACCAGTATCATCTTTCAGAAAAGTATTGACCATTCAGTGCAGTTTTGAACAGAGAAGAGTTCTTTAGTATCATTTCTTTTCTAACTTTAGACACTTGTTTACTTGTATGTCCACGTCACATATACCGCAGTGAGTTTCTGGCCCAGTCATCCAGCTTGAGTTGATGGATACCACAGTCAGGTCTTCATGTTTTGTTTACTGAGCATGTTATAGTTAACATCTCACCAAAAAAGGAGGCCTCAAGATCAAGAGCTGCTTTGCTAGAGCCTTCTACTTTTTTTCTGCTGCTTCACAGACCTTCATTAGGGAGCCTTCTAACAACCGCAAGCCTTGTGGTTGCCTGTAACTTTCGCATTACAGTTGAAGCACATTTTTTATTGTATTCATTGATCAAATTAGGTTAAATCAGTATATAGAAGGAAATAATTTGTGAGAGAAATAGTGAACTCAATATCCTACCTGTCCTCTAACTGGTGGTGGTTAGCCACAACTGGTTTAAGCCAAGACATTTCATCTTCTGAATAATACTGTGATTTGAATAATCTGGAATAAAATCATACACTGTACAACACATAAATTCTCTGTCTCTGAGCTGGACCACAGGTCTCACAGGTCTCTTCAGCTGTGGTAGACTTCAGCATCTGCTTTTTTACATACAGTCCTTTTCATTGCTGCTGCCCAACTCCTCAAAAACATGTTCTGTTTCAAGCAGATAAGGAGAAACTTTTTGAGAAATATCCAGGATTGCCATTCTATATACACAGCCTCATGGGTGCAAAGTCCTGTAAGTCCTTCACTGTGTGATCTTTTCCCATGTGCATTATTTCCTGTATTTGTTTAACAGGGCTAGTAAGAATTTGCAGTGTCTTTCCATTTTCCATCCCATTAGCAACTGTATAGTAAAGGAATAGAATTTTAAGCTATCTCTAATAAACATTTCAGCAACTGGTAGCGTGTTTCTAGAGTAATGCAAAATAATAGCATAGGTTTAATCCTTGAGATTTTTATAGACATTCTTGTTACAATCTTGATGCTATTTTCCATAAAAGGTTGTGCTGTGTATACCTTGAGCTTGAAGTGCTTTAAGTGATACTATTTTTACAAGATATTTTACCTCATAATCAAATCATAGTCCATTTTCTGTAATTACCACAGCTGGAATAATATGTATGCCAGGCTTTACAGAGTAGACATATGATTACCAGTGTAGTGGTTATATTCTTTAATAATGCTACGGCAGAATAATGAGAAAAGTAATATATTTTTAGTCTGTAATTTTTCCAACATTATAGGCAGATCCAGGACAGCTCTTAACTCGTTCTAAAGTTTACTTGCATACAGTTAGATACAAGCTAGTATCTGTTCTAACACTTGTTATTAACAGCATTCACGTTTTGTCATCCTAGCACTTTCCAATCTGGACTCTTTGCCAGAAATTCTATGCTAGTTTTGCTATATTTTCATTTACTTCAGCATTCTTACGTGCTTACTTTTTACAATTTTATCTTCAGGGTCTCCTGTTCTTCAATAGTATAAGCTTTTTCAGTGGTGGGTAGGAAGAAGTTTCATCCTCTCAGGTTTGGTACCTTTACGCCTGATTTACGTTCCAGCCACAGTAAGAATGGTTTGTTCACTTCATGACATGACTTTTACCCTCTTGTGCTGGATGGAAATATAATGGAAAAAGTATTTCTGAAACCTTGCTTGCATAATATTGTCCAAATGATATTTTTGATATTTCGGTTACTGAGATAGGGTTGTTCTGAGAAAATTAAATTGTTTCCCTAGGCCACTGTTATAGCAGCAGTGAGCTGGTCAATGCAATCAATACAGTCTAGTGGAGAGCACTCCATCCTTTAAGGCCATCTGTCACTTGGTTACACCCGGTGATCCAGTATCATCTGTCTCTTTAGCGCTTGCATAATCTTAGTTGGTAGCTGGTAGTCTGGAGGTTAACCCTTATGCTTGTCTAGTTCTGTCATATTTGGTTTATTCTTTTGTGGTTTTGTCATACAGATGGTTTTCAAAGTCTTTTGATTTGTGGGCCTCTCTTTTCCATGGGAGGCACAAGTCCTGTGTGGCAGGCTTGTGTTCCCTAACAGCATGGTTAGCTTTCATCAAACACCTAGAAGCAGTTCACAGATCACATAGTCTGTAGCCCCCTGGTTAAATATTGCTGTTAATATATCTCTGCTTTTTTTTTTTTTTTTTTTTTTCACCATTTGTTTCTATCTCTCCCTGCTTGTAGCAAAGGTTAACCTAGCTTGATTTGCAGGAGTTTGCTTTTATCCTCCCACTTTAAGTTTTCCAACATTAAATTAAATTTTCTTTATTCAGCAATATTAATCTCTCTCTTTTTTCTTTCAGATTTCTGATTTTAAAATGTTTGGAATTTTAAATTAGTGTCCCTGTAATACCTCCTTCTCCCTTTTGTTATTTGGTATTAAATACCTAAAAGGTACACTTTCTTTTCTTTCTTAAGAAGAATTGCTTTTATTTCCTGCACCAAGTTCCCTAAATTTTGTAGTTCAGTTACCTTGCCAGTCAGTCCATTACCACCATAAGAATCTCACAGAAAGTAACAGTCGTCTTTGTTCAGTATTTTAAATACTGCTTCTCACTAGCACATCCATTTTCTTTCGATTTCCTTTCTGTCTTGCTGCTCCATTGATCTCACTAGTTTTACTTTCTCATTTTTCCTTCCTTTCTCAGCCTCCTATTTCTAGCTCTAAGGATGGCTGATGCCAATTCTGCCTTGAACCCTGCTTCCTCATCTTTGCCTGTCATAGAATTCTCCTTTAACTCTCCCTCCATTGCATTTCAGCTACTTCTGGCAGGGACCAGCAGGTTAAAACTGTGACAGGATGACCTCTCCTCTGCTATTCGTTTTCCCCAAAGGCTGCATTTTCTCTGCCGTTTTGACTGTGCACCTGCCCTCACTTGTGATAATTTCTGCAAAACTCTGCATTTCCACATGATCCCCAGAGGAGTCTGAATGGCGATGTGAATAATGTCCCCCTCCCCTGGTTTGCCCACTTGTTTTTCATTTTTAATGTCTATGTATGTGACACCATCCTTCTCCCACTCCCATACTGAGTCCTCCATTATAAATTATATCTGGCTTTCCATTTTGCTCTTTTTGTAGCTGATGACTTCATTTTCTACAATGTGATCTGTGCTCCTTTCAAGTCCAGTTCAGCTGCTCTGTTTCTCCAAATGAGTACTCTGTTTTGCTTTCCTTGTGTTGTTTCACCATGCTCTTCTTTCCATCAATGAAGCTACTGAAAACATTAAATCCTACTGTAACTTTTTAATATATCAGACTTCAGAAAGAGCAAGAAAGCATATGGTAGACCTGCAAATTGAAGAGATGCTCTTCTTAAAGCTCTGCCCAGGCTTTCTTGTTCTTGAAGCATCGTGTGCAAAAGCCTGATACTATTCTCAAACTAGGAAGAACATGAGAAAACTCACATCAGGCTGTTGCAAAAAGCTTGGAAGACAAAGAGAACTCTTGAGAATCTGAAATAAATTAAGTAATCCAGAATCTCAGGAAATGATAGAAAAAGAAAATAAAAATTACTAAGGAAGGGCAGGAGGGAGGGCATTTAAACAGATCCTGTAACAAAGACAACTGCAGAGGGGATTGCAAAAGCACAGAAGAATGAAGCAACCCTGCTCAATAGGAAACAGGAGTGAGCAGCAGTGCGCCAAAGGCCCTGAAGACTGATGGTGTTTCACAGCAAGCTGCAGCAGCAGAGCTCCCCGTAACATGACCACCGTGCTAGAGGAGCTGTGTAAGCCCTAGTGGGAGCGCTACATGGCTTTCAAAGAAGCCACAAGAGTATCAGATAAATGTCCTAATATTTGTGGTAGCAGTTGGGACAGCACATTGGTTATCATACACATACATCCTTTTAGTAACACTGAAGGGAAAGGAGAAGGTTTACTGAGGAGATGCTTTGTTCCTGCTCGATAGCCAGATTTTGATTCAAGCACCACATATAAAGATTGCCAGTTGCAACAGAACAGAAGCAGAGAAAGAATGTGCTTTTTCAGCAGGAGTTGCTCAGTTCTGTGTACATGATTGTGAAAAACAAATCTTTTACCAGTTCAGCTGTCCAAGGGAACCCTTTCTTCAACTTTTTTTGACCATTAGTGAAAAAGATCATGTAAAACAGCAGCCCTATTTGTGATGATGTCAGAAGACATGGTGTTTTCAGTAACACAATGAATCAAATAAAAGAAAAATTAGAGAAATGAGAAAGCCATGTTTCCAGTATCATCTTAAAGCAGTAGAAATGATCACGCAAGAACACCTTTATGGAGGAGGATACAACAAGCAGTAGAAGAGGCCATGCTGTAGGCTGCAGCCAGCACAGATGACAAGAAGAAAGGTAGCAGTATGTGACCACATTGCAGCAGCATGCAAATAGCTGAAAATACTGGAAAACATCCTAAGGTGGCTGACAAAAGAAGGTGCTTTCACATTCCCTCAGGAGGTAACATAATTGGACACACAACACTGTATTATTACACAAAGTATGAAAATTCAAATGAATTCTGGAACAGCTGTGCAAAAAGGACAGTTGTATCAAAAGTGTGCAAACATTACAGGCACGTATCTGAAAAGATTATAGATTCTACACTCATCCAGCAAAGCTATATTAAATGTTGGCTAGGGAGCCTCTAGAGCCACAGCACACAAGAATTAATGTAAGTGGAAGAAAGATAAAATTGGTTCTGGAGCAGTTGTTGCTGTGGAAAAAAAATATATAACTGTTCAGCTGCAGACCTGAAAAAGACCTGATTCAATTCTGCACATGTACAGTATTTCTAAATATTGCTAAAGAGTGCACACCTATATATATATATATATTAGGTATTTATAGCCAATTCCTAAGGAAACTAGAGAAAAGAAAGATGTTGCAATACTGCTATGAGAAATTACCAGCTACTTTTATTTTGATTGCCAGGAATGAAAGAGTTAACTACAGAAGGAGAGCTTGGTTACACTGCTGATAGAGAGTAGTCTATAAATAAACGCATTTCCCAGGTTTTCACAGAATTAGATAAAAAAGAACAAAATCAGATTGAGATAATTTGCTGCTTCTTTTGTTGTCACAGTTCTTCATTGCTTTTCATTATCAATGCACTGTCGTCACTTCCAAGACAGGAAAGATCAGATATGTACTTTTTAAGTAAAAGCACAATTACTTCTGTAGGTATCAAAACACTTAATACACATACGTTTTTGGAATGATACTTGTATATCAGCATGTAAGATGCCTAAGTCGTCTGAAGCCAAAATGTTATTAGAAATAAGTGACACATTCAGCTTTTGGCAAATTTTCATACAGAAGAATCTCTGCTAACTACAGCCCCTGTAATTACAATCTCACCCCTTAAACATTTCTCCAGTCCTCTGTTAGTCCTCAGAAAGAACATGCTTTATGGAGATGAGATTACCAACAAAAGTATCTGGCTAGTAAACTTGACAGAGAGCACAAAGCTGAACAAATTGCATAGCCCTACGTAGGTCAAACAAGACAACCTTTTCTTGGATATAAAGAAACATGAAACATTAGAATATCTATAGAGATAATGAGAACTAATCAAACCCTAACATACAACTTTTAAACAGGATCATGAAAATTCCAAGATTCCTTCCCCTTCCCTTTCCCCTTCTCCTTCCCCTCCCCTACTCACCTTCCCCCTTTCCATTCCCCTTTCCCCTTTCAAGTTATTTTTAACAGATTCTCTATCAAGTAAAATTTATGGTAAATCTGAAATTAAGGTAAGGTTATGTAATCTAACTTGTTCACTTCGAAAAGGTCCACGTGCTTCAGCAGCTGTAGAAAGCAGTTCGTCCCTGTAACATTTAACAACTGTGTTTCAGAAGAAAGAATAAATGCAGTAGAAAACCAGAAGCCTGTCATGTATTTCAAATGTTTCAAACACACATACAAACCCAACCCAGTGTTACGTCCCAGTGGAAATGAAAGTCTTATTAATAGCACAGACATTTGAACAACTTACTGAGTTTGGTATCGTCTGTTTTTGTTGTAGAAATGCTTCTTTAAGCCTTTAGTGACACAGCTGAACCCAAAATCATTAAACAATTTCTTTTTAAACCCAGAATACAGATGCTGTTGCTGCAACTTGGCAACTTTCTTTTCAAACTGAGCTCATCCCAGAGAAAGTAATCTTAGGGACGCGTGCTTTGTCAGGGGCCTCAGTTATACAGTAACCCAATAGAAAAATGCTTAGAATCAAGGAGGAAAAAAACCAACTGAATTAAAACCGAGGCCTTTGCTGACCTTAAACAACAGCAATTTCAGCATCAGCCAGCTGACTCTAGTTAGAGACTCAGGACTAAAAGCCCGTCAGAAACTTGCGCAAAACCGGGTGGAGCAGGAGGAAGAAGCCTCTGCCAGGTTTGCTCTCATCTTGGCAAGGAGCTGCTTGTCACTGACAGAGCGCTTCTGCACCAAGAGCGTATTTGCACAACTGCAGTGCTTTGAAAGTAAGTGCTTTCTGACATTCACGTGGGATGCTGATATAAACAAATGCAGGACAAAAATACAGAAGTCAGGTGGATGGCCTTGACCACACAGACAGATGTGTACTCTATCAGACAGCTGTAAAATATATAACCTGAAGAGAAAAACCAGGCTTGTTTCCCACCCTGCAGAGTCATTTAATAGATTTCAGCAGTGAGTAGGACACAAGGTTGTTTTGCTGGTATGGAAACGTAGTTGTTTCCTTTTCTAAATATACAGAGCAGGCAAAAATGTTCAGAGAATGTCATCCATAAAGAAGTAGAAATCAATACTGCAATACATGATACTCATGAAGACTTGATTTGGCTAAAAGCTCTTAATTTCCAATCTAGTCCTTCATGGCATTTTTGCTGCTGTTAGAAATCAGCCCAGCAATGATTTATCGACAAAGAAAACAGGTAACAGAAGTGAGGTTCCTATGTCCATACTTAGTTACCAAAATAAACTGCCTGATTTTCAAGCTTGCCCAGAACCTGAAGCTTCTGGGAGAACACGTATGATAGAGAACGAACAATTACATAGCAGATCAAATCAGAGGCAAGCCAGCCACAGTCCACTAAATTACATGGGAAATGAAGTCTATACTGTCAAGTAGAATATATTTTGCTTCTTTCCACTTTTCAGTTCCAGTTCTCCAGTCTGTGACCCACAAACAAAACCACTAACTCCAGAATTGTAAGGTAGTGACCAAACAGAAAGAACTGGGAACCAGTTCAACTGACCTGTTAGGACGTGTTTCCAGTGCTGCACCACATCACTTACACATCTGAACACCTTCTAATCCATGATAATGTAATGAATTCTTAATCACTATCTCTGGATATCTAACAAAAAATAATTTATGAGATCTTAAACTCATTTAGATCAACCTCCTGTGGAAGAAAGCATATTTTTATATCCGTGCATTATCTTCAATATGTCCTGCTTGATGCAAGCATGCAATGAAAAGTCTTCTTCAGAAAGTGCTGGATACTGTCAGGGCTCTGTGTTACTTCTTATAGCTCCAGATGGCCAGGAACACAGACAACTTTGCGCAGATGCTGCTGATATTTGGTATCACTCAGGTAGATGAAAGTCACCCCCAAACACCCCAGTAAATCAAAATGTTACAAATAATTTATTTGCAAATAAAGCTTGAAGCTCCTGCGGGCTAAAAACATTTCATGTTTCACTAAGAAATAAATGGGAAAGTAGTGACTAGCAAATTCAGGCCTGCTTGTTACAGAAGACTTCTAATAATATTCAGGCTGAAGAACCCCTTGAGAGCAGCCCTGTGGAGAAGGACTTGGGGGTCCTGGTGGGTGAGAAGCTGGACATGAGCCAGCACTGTGCGCTTGCAGCCCAGAAGGCCAACTGCGTTCTGGGCTGCATTAAAAGAGAAGTGGCCAGCAAGGAGAGGGAGGTGATTGTCCCCTTTGGCACTTGTGAGGGCCCATCTCGAGTACTGTGTCCAGGCTTGGGACACCAATACAAGAAAGACACAGAGCTCTTGGAACAAGTCCAGAGGAGGACCACTAAGATGATCAGAGGGCTGGAGCACCTCTCCTATGAGGAAAGATTGAGGGAACTAGGTTTGCTTGGATTGGAGAAGAGAAGGCTGAGGGGAGACCTCATTGTGGCCTTCCAGTACTTGAAGGGAGAGTATCAACGGGAGGGGGAACAGCTGTTTACAAGGGTGGTTAGTGATAGGACAAGGGGGAATGGTCTTAAACTGAGACAGGGGAGGTTTAGGTTAGATATTAGGAGGAAGTTTTTCACACAGAGGTTGGTAATGCACTGGAACAGGTTGCCCAGAGAGTTTGTGGATGCCCCATCCCTGAAGGCATTCAAGGCCAGGCTGGATGTGGCTCTGGGCAGCCTGGTCTGTTGGTTGGTGACCCTGCACATAGCAGGGGGGTTGAAAGTAGATGATCATTATGGTCCTTTTCAACCCAGGCCATTCTATGATCTTATGACGTAATAGAAAAAAATATAGTTACCATTTTTCATCCACATCTAGACCAACATTGCTTTAAAGTAGTGTTAGAAGTGTGTATGTAGCATTTTATAGAATACCGTGTGCTAGTCAAACACTGTCATGGAAGGCTATTCATAGGAAAAATATATAGTGAGTCATGTTTTGGGTAGAAGAGTAAAACATTCTGCTCATTGTACCCTGAATTTGTTATCTTTTACGAATAAAGCTTAGCTCTCCTCATTTATTTGTTTGTTTGTTTGTTTGTTTATATTGGCATAAATTTGACTGATCTTAAGAACATAAAAAGTTAAAATTCTCCATGTCAAATGGATGTACACTAACTGACTTGCACCATGCAGAGTAAATGTCACTGAACTCATATTACAGGAAAATGGGTTAGACCTATAGACTCAACTATATTTTTGGTTCAAATTAGTGGTGAGGGAGCATGCAAGGCTCCTTCAGTGAGAGATTTACTGTTGTCAAAGAATGACCTAGAATTTCTGCATGTAAATCTATTTCTTTATTACCATAATGTTATACTTTTGGGGGTAGTTCTCTTTAAATTTGTGTATCTGTATGAAGAGTTCAGGCATAGTCTCACCCATCTGCCCTCATATACTTTGCACATTTGTGACAATATAAGGTTCTCAGCTCTTGCAAAAACATGACTCACATGGTAAAAAGCTCCACTTTGTTAGGTCTTGTACCAGCCAGTCTGCTCTGACCATTTCAGCTCAAATGTTAGGACACCTTTTTCAAAGACTTCAGCTCTCTAATTTTCTGCAAACTACCTCTCTTGAAGGAAACTAGCACCATAGCTTCTCTAGGAAGTCTCAGCCACAGCCCTCTACTTCTCTCTCTAATTCCTGGTCTCACAACCTTTATTGTGTTTAGGGATTCTGCAGGCACTCTCTTTCATTAGCTTCTTCAGAGTGCAGATAGAGTTCTTAAACCTCCGTGATACCCAAGTCGTTGACCAAGCCCACGTCACAGCATGTATCAGAGCCCCATTGAAGACCCCCCTCTTTGCCTTGGGTTTACCACATTCAGATTAATCACCTAATAACCATTCTCATCCTGTCCAACAGGGATTTGAACGTGTTCTCTCTTAAAAGTATCTTGCTATTAAGCAAAGGTCAAAGAGAGTAGAGTTGTGCTTGCTGAAAGACACGTGGCTATCCTGTTACAGGCAGAGAGCAAGTCAAAACATTCAAGCTGATGGGTTTTGAATGTATCAGCAGATTCAAACTTCATTCCTATACTCATGTTAGCAGCTTCAGTGCCAATGGTAATATTGTAAATGATGGCACTAAAGCCTCACAAACAAAAAATTTGTAAATCAAAACAAAAAAGAAAGTCTGTGATCAAATCCTACACCAAATTGTGTTGTTAATGCTCAGGTGCTTATCTGAACACTCAAGCATATTAGCATTTGCACAACAGAGGTTTCAGCATGGAACTTGCACGCTGCCAGTGAAAGTTCTCATATCTGTTCTGAACATTCTTCTTAGAAATCCGTACTGAACTTGCAGGCTAAGTATTCTAACATACTTGGAAAGATACACAGTGAAACAATCCATTTGAGTGTAAAGCCTGATCCTGGCTTTACTGCTTGTTTTCTTTTCATGGACAAATGGGTTTTACAAATCCTTGAAAATAAGAATCACCAATTTATTATGCCATTTGTGCAGCCCCGTTATTTGCTGTCCACATTTCTATGAGGAAAAAAAAAAAAAAAAAAGAAGAAGAAAAAGAAAAAGTGATCCTGTGCATATTCAATGTTAGAGTTTCCAGAAAACGCAGTCAGTTATCACATTCCTATGAATGAATGGCAAAACATTTAGATAGACATTAATTTAATTAATTTAATTTAGAACTAGAGATGCTCAAATATTAACATGAAAAATTGTTTTTTTTAAAAAGAAGAAAAAATCCCACAAATTATTACTTTGTAATATTTTGATACAATAAGGCAGCAGAGAAAGATCAGTCTGATTTCCTATTTCCTGTGCATATAACTCATAATGGTATTTTCTTCTTCGCAGTGTTGCTTTAAAGATATACCCTGTAGCATATCAACAAGTGTACTTGAAGAAATCAGAATCAGTTAAGAAATTAGTCATGAGCGTGAAGAAGGGCCACATTTGTAACAAATATTCAGCCATCTCCGAACATTTTGTGTTCTCACCCCAACTTACCAACTAGCTTCTAGGGGCGTTTGCAGCATTCCCCGTGGAATTGCACTAGTCTGGTCTCCAATCACACCTTTTTATATTTAAATATGTGTATGTGCACCAAATATTTGCTTTCCAAGTTAAACAAAATGTTTTGCTACATGATCACTACCCCGTCTTCTTCTTTCCAGCTTACTAGGGACAGCAAATGCTTGTTTTGCTGTGGAACGTACCAGGTGGAGTCCTTAGCAGGCCTATGATGTAGGATTGATCTCACTTCACTACCTAAAAGTGGAAAAGTGAGTTAACCACTGTGGCTTACTTACCTCCTTGTATAAGCTACAGCAATGGAGAATAAGCTTAAAGTATGAATTATGAGTAATTTCTTACTGGTAGATCCATAGAACCTCTAGACCTTGTAGCACGGGGCACTCATACATGTATGCTACTTCTGCACCTGTCATGATGGAGTCTCAAGTATTTCTGCAGTGTTATCTGTCATAGAGCTGGAGAAGAGGTGTTGAAACCATGATTTTGATTTTTTTCTAACAGAACCAGTAAGGGTAGGGAAACCATAGACCAGAAGTCATAGATCAGGATAGGAATTGTGGTTGTGACCTGAAAGAATCAGATGCGTGGAGTTTATTAAGCCTGTGATACGGTAATACTTTATTTCAACGGCAGAAAGCACCCTCAAGTTATAAGCTAATTAGAGACATTAACAATCATTTGCATGTTAGGGGATGTATTTTAGGAACAAGCTTCTTTGATCTTTAAAAAAAGCCCAATAAATGGTTGTCCTTTACTGTATCTAAATCAGGTAACTTGAAGTTAATATGAACTGAGTTTCAGTGTGCTGGAATTTACATAGAGATGATTAACATTTCAAAGGGAACAGAGCAAACATTAAATGCAGGCGTGTTATGTGTTTATGACTGGCGGGAAGGTTGGCTTATTGCTGTCCTAGGAGATGAGTCCTAGGTGACTTCATAATCTTTCCAGTAGAGTAGACAATATTCAATTGGATTCAAGCACCCCAAAAAAGGGTTACAGAACACACTGTGTGCTTGATATAAGTACTCAGGAGCAGAGGAGAGGAAGAGGGAGACAGATTTTGCTCTCTAATGAAGACTGTTTTCCAGAAATACGATTATGGACTTTTATCCAACTCTTTCCCTAGGTTAGTATAATCAGGTAATTCTAATCTGTGTTCAGGACATTTGAGCCAGTAATAATTTATGAATGAGAAACAATATTCTGGTCTCTCTTCAGCTTTGCAGTCTTGAAAATGACTGCAGAATGTGGGCCCAAATACCTCATGTTATACCTGTGAATGAGTTGCAATCAATCCTCTGCTTTAGAGCCCATGTTTACTTGAGTGAGATTATTAAAGCCCATAAATAACAAGCAGCCTATTTGTGGCTCTCTGAGGCACAAGTTAAAATGAAGGGGTATATGGCACACTGCTCTCTCCTCTTCAGCTGCACTTAAGAGGGGGAAAGTTCTCCTTTGTCTGTTCAGCTTGCTGAACTGTTTCTACACCGAGCTCTGTCTCTTTCCTGGCCAATGCACTGATATTTCTTTTTTCTGTTCCTATACTTCTCCCTACCTTTTCCTTCCGCACACCATCAGCAGTATGGGGTCCTCACTCTTGCCATCCTAAGCTATTTTCCCATTAGTGATTTATTTTACAAGTATGCTGCCTGTCCATCTGCTTCTGATGTCATTAGTTGTCGCTGCCTCTGCAGTATGCATAACATACTGTGTGAACCAATTGCTGCACTAACATATAAACTGTGCTATACTGGGAATACAAATGCTTTGGAGTACACCCCACCCACACCCAGTCGTTGCTGCTCAGATTTTATACTTGCATGCAGAGAAATGGATGAGATAGCACAAAATAATACCAGCACCCTTTCTTATGCATGTTTAATTACTCCAAAGAAAATTTAATAAATTCCTTGTGTGTTAAGAAGGGCCCTGAGTATAAGAACACCAGGGAAATGGGTATAGAGGCTAGCAAAAATAGAGGGAAATGAAAGATTATAGTATAGAACAGAAGCAAAGCAAAATCTGCACATAATATGCATACATTTTGGATGATACAGTTTTAATCTGTTCAGCATCTCAAGCCCAATGTCACTTACAACTGCTCTGTAAGATTATCGTGGTTGAGAAAGACTGTATTCCTTTGACATTAGACTATACCAGTGGCCTTCTCTACTGCTTTTATTTTTCGTACATGAGCAACAAGTCCTTTGAGCCTCTATAAGTTGTTTGAATTCCCACTGTTGTTAATAATTACAGACAAATTGTATGGGTAGTAACAAGTGAGCAGCCAACTATCTGGAACGTAGTGAGGTGAAAAACAGGTCACTGCTAAGCTCCAGTCTTTTTTTGAGAACCCATAGATTTAGATTTTGTTGTACAGCTTTGTCAAGGTGTTTAGTTATATTTTATCTCAACTTGTATCTGCAAACATATTAATAATTAATACCAGTGCTTTACTATATGACTATTGTAAATATTAACTGCTCTGAGAGCCTCAAATGAATAGCACTGGGTAGGGACACAGTGTTATTATTAAATATTAAATACAACAAGTGTTGCCTGTAGCACTAAGTCTACATTCCTACATTCAGTCATTCCCTTTGCTCCCAGAAAACACACTGGGCAAAAGCCCGAGGTCTCCACCCAGGTTTAACTGAAATTTTACTAAGGTTAGCCCTAGGTGAAACACAGAGTAAGCAAAAAATTGCGACCTGAATGAGTCAAAAGAAGCTTCTTGTCTGTAATGGTATGATCACTGCAAAAGGAAAATAAAGAGCACCCTCCTCCACACTGCTTCATTCCTTACTGAAAATATGGAAGATCTGAAAAACAAAAACAACAACAACAAAAAACCCACAAAAAAAAAAAATTTTTTTTTAACTGTTTCTTTTTCTGCTGTTTTTAACCCCAGAAATTCAGCTCCTTTCTACACTGTTGGAATAATGAAAAAGATAGCAAGTTACTTATGACAATAAAGTTGAGGGCAAAGGTTCTTAGAAAAAAAAATAAAAAATTGAAATCTTGCCAGATACCTTTGTCACTTCCAGACCTTGATGCTGTTCAGGCTACCCAGAGGAGCTAAAAATCTACATGGCTCTGGCAAGGCAGCAGTCCCCCATGTGTGGACGTGATGCCAGCAGCCCCAGCACCCTCCTAGCTGTGTCCTGCCCTTTCATCTCCCAGAGAAGGGAGGCTGGGGCTTCCTGCTGCAGCCCGTGCCCGCTACCCTGGGAGCAGTGCCACTCAGCGTTAAGTTAGAGCAGCCCCCAGGCTTTTTGTCAGCCACTTGCCCTTCATCGAACTAAGAAATCTGCAAATGTTAGGCTTTGTTTGGCAGCTAGGTATGTGTGACAAGTGTGGGGGTGACCCTGGATGGTTTGTAAGAGTTTGGAAAAGGCTGTCACTCCTGTGGCGTGTTTGCATTATGAGCACAATAAATATTTCACTCTGAGAAGTCTGTCTGGTTAGCAGAAGCTACGTATCTTGGCAGAAGCAAATTGTCCTTTTATCTGAATGCAAGGAGGGTCTTTAACAGCAAATAGCAGAAGGAATGCGGGAACAGGAGTTGCAAGCAGGCAGGCACAAGCAAGCTAATGGTGGGACAGTGCCTGGGTTCATCCCTGTGCTCTGCACAGAAAGCCTCATGGGAAGAGTTTGCAGGCAAATGACAGACTGGATGGGCTTGAAATGTGGCTACTGGTTTTGAATCTTTCTTCCTCTACAGCATTACTCCAACTTCCAAATAAAAATTATTTTCCCTATGGTGGAATCACAGGACCATAGAAACACAGAATATCCTGAATTGGAAGAGGCTCACAAGGAATGTTGAGACCAACTCCTGGCTCCACACAGGACCACCCAAAATCCAAACCATATGTCTGAAAGCATTGTCCAAACATTCCTTGAACTCCAGCACCTGTGGCTGTGCCCACTGCCCTGGGCAGCCCGTTCCATGCCCACCGCCCTGTGGTGCAGACCCCGTCCCTCACCCCCAGCTGCCCCTGCCCTGGCACAGCTCCATGCCGTTCCCTCGGGCCCTGTCGCTGTCACAGAGAGCAGAGCTCAGCGCTGCCCCTCCGCTGCCTGTGAGGAGCTGCAGCCGCCATCAGGCCTCCTCTCAGCTCCTCTGCTCTGCGCTGAGCAAACCCAGGGCCCTCAGCCACTCCTCACACACCTTGCCTTCTTGCCCCCATCCTCATAGCCCTTCTTTGGACACACTCTAATAGTTTTATGTCCTTTATGTGTTGGTCAGCACCTGTACGCCCACTTCATGTTATACGTGCTCAAATTTCAGCATGGATTCGAGGGGCTATGTGGTGTGATCTAATTGTACCTGTACAGACTGAGGTAGAACGCGGACACAAGTCAGTGGCTTCTGTGGACAGACAATAAAAAAACAGTTTGCATTACAGTGTCCACATTCAGAGCAAAGCAAGGTCCCTTACTGGGGGATGGGGAGCACTATCAGGGGCACATAATAAGCCTTCAGGCGAATAGAGGAAGAATCTTATGATTGTACCTGGAGAGAAGTGCATGGGTGCCCATACCCTAAGGAAAGACAGAGGCAGAAACGACTGTTACCATGACAATAGGCAACAGTGTGTCTGCATGCAGAACAAAAAGATTAGCAGTCATCCAGGAAAGATTCTCATCAAAACCCTACCTTTCCTACTGGCTAATGAGCTAAAATTTAACCATTTATTTTGAAGACAAGCAACACATTTGAATCATGCTGCCCTATCCAACCAGTAACTTAACACATCCTGTAGCAATTACAGATTTTGTGTATTATAACTTATTCACATCCATCTGAAGGTGTATTAGAGAGAGCACTAAGTGTGACATGAATGTGAGGAAGGAGGAATGTCTGCAGTTTAAAATTTTGCTCTATTGCTCTAGTAAATCCTAAATAACTTTGTCTATATACCCTTAATGCTACTGTGTAGTTTGGACCATTAATTCATTATTACTTTTCACATATGCGGTCACTTGCATAAGTATCAAATGAGTGTAAAACACTATCACATTGATGTGATATTTTACCTCCACTTTGCATTGTTATAGTAATGATTCCAGGTTCAGGGCCCTAGTTAATAAAATGTCATAGCCTTTTCCACTGGAGCGGTTTTTGTGATCTTTCAACTCTCTACTGTTGTGGGTTGAAGAGAGTGATATACCCAAGACTGCTGCATTCTAAGGCCTCAAATTGCCTATCGGCTGCTTAACTAGAAACATCAGCTTAAATTTAAGGAAATGATAGAGGAAAGTGGGTGACAGGTTAGATTTGGTAAAGGGAATAGATAATAAAAAAATCTGAAGGTGAACAAATGATCTGAAATAAAATACTTTACTGTATGTTACTGGTATATGCTGTAAATTAATTGCTATGTAGTACATAATGTCATTAAGTCATGTTTGTCCAGCATATAGATCTCTATGCATGCTATGAAACAAATAAAGGAAGGGAAATGCACTGATTTAGATGTACAGGCACACAAAAAGAACAGGTTGAGTGCCTCTATACAAATACCTAGGAAAAGTTGTTTGGAATATTTATGCTAAGCTATTAGTCACCTTTCCAAATATTCATTTAGATTTTGTTAGGCTCTTAGAGGAAGTAGAATCAAATATTTGTGAATCTTGCACACAGCACTGCGGGTGGAATTGTGTTTTGGATTCCCTAACATGAGAGAGCAGTTACGTGGGTTGCTGCTTTGTACTCTCTAACAGGCTTTGCAAAACCTTCTAATTTAAAAGACAGCTATTATTTCCCCAAAGTCTGACACAGCCAGCATTCATGTCCTGATTTTCATTACTTTCATTTTTGGTGACTGAAAGCCTTGAACTGAGGTTTAATTTTAATCAGTTTTTTAACTTTACTCAGCTATTGTTCATATTAGAAGCAAAAAGTAGGGATAAGAATTGTATTTTCTAGTCAGGCTACATTTACATATATTGCTAATCTGGGTCTCATTAGTTTCTCTTAATACAGGACATCACTCATATGACACATTTGTGGATGACTTATGAAATATCCTAGTAGTTTTTGGAAGATACTGGTTGGGCTCACTTGCAGGCTGGTTTTTATGATATGTATAAACAGCCTTGGAGTTTAGACAGGATTTTATTACAATAGAGATGGTAAGTAGCCATTTTATTTCAGAGTGCTTGGCTTCCTCTGGATACAAGGGAAGAAATACAAGCCTCAAAATTAGTATATATGTTCTGCATAAAAATCTATAAAACTAAGGTAAGAAAAAGATGATCATTCTGTTTCACAAACATAATAATCTTTCAGTACCACAAGGAGGACTGTAAGCTACATATGAGGGGCAATTTCTGCAGTATAAAAATTGGCAGGTACAAAATTTGCCTAGACATACGGATAATATACCACTTACAATCCACACATAGTGTTCTGTAACTTTGTACACTAAAGTGAACAGAGGTCTTTGTGCAACAAGTGTAGATATTGTACAGGGCTTAAGTGTGCACATAACCATTTTCAAACAGCTACCTCTGTACGTCTCAGATGCTCAAGATGTATTGGCACAAAAATCAACGCTCTAACAAATGCAGAATCCCAACCCAGTCAAACACATAATGGGATCAATTCATCTTTGGTCTAAGAATTTAATGGGTTTTAGAGCATTGGACTCCGTTTGGACTCAGCTTAAAGTTGAGCATTAAGACGAATACAAGAAAGCCATAAAAATACTGCAGTATTTTGGAATCTTTCCTTTCTATGTCTGGCTAAGAGATAATTCAGAATACAGTACTGCTTAAGATGCTGCCTTCACTACTATTTAATTAAACAAGGTGTATGAATTTTGAGTCTGTGAGTGTCCCCCATATCTCAGGTTCAAGTGCACGTACAGTCATGTCTGGATTTGTCTTCAGGATTAGACCTGGGTGTGCACCTGTAAAAACTGGATGCACGGGCTAGAAGAGAGCTGCAGTGCTCTGAAAAAGTTCAAGATAATTAGCAGGCCAAGAAGGTAAAACATATCACGGAGCATATCTACCTTACAATCTAGTCAGTGTTGTTAAGACTTAGATGCCTAACTGCTTTAATTCCCCTTGAAAATCTTTTGTTAGTGGCCATAAGAAGGCAATCATAAATCTCAGAGCGCTTTTTTTTGTTTTGTTTTGTTCTGGCGGCATTTAGGTATGCTTTTTGTTGTTGTTGTTGTTGCTAGAGATCTTTAGTTCTCAGTTTATCTTATTGTAAAAATATCATAATGAAACCCACTTTAAAAATTAATAGTTAATTTGAGGACTGCTATATCACTTTAATGCAAAATGTTGAAATGTTTAAAACACTACAGCTGTGTTAGCAGCACATGTGCACCATTGTTCAGGGAATTACTGGTGCATGTTGCACAGAAGTCCTGTTCTAATGAGCTTTTCTCATACTTCAAGATAGAAAGTGTAGAAAATAATCAGCTGGGATTCTGATTACCTTTGTCTGTGTTATAATAAGACCTTTGTTAAAACAGAGAATCGTGGACAAGAAATATTGGAGGGTTGTGTTTGGAAAAGCCTGGTAGGCTGATTTTCCAAAAAGCTATGTTCCCCTGAGTCAACTACTGCATTTAAGGTGCAATGAATAGAGAAAGATAAAAGTAAGTTATTTACTTGCTAGTAGTCAAATTGGAAAAAGTTAGAAATCAGCCTTTATAAAATGAGTGCTTCAATAATCCATGGTCAATAACAGCTTTAGCAGAAGGGAAACTAAATTTACTAGTATATATGGAATGAATGATTTAATCTGTCTCTGAGCGGGTGCCAGTGCCGGGATGGAATGCAGCAGATGTTTTTCACGGAAACTTTAAACATAATTTTCTAAAAGAAAGTGAAGCACAATATTTGCTCTAATTGAAATAGTACGAAAAGCTTCAGTAGGTCCAGTAACTACTGTTTTCCTCTTAGTAACACCATTTACAGCCAAGTATCTCATTTCAGTTTTAATCATTTGTCAGCTTAAGAATCAAGATAGTTTTGAATAAAGTAAATAAATCATCAGAGTAAGCTAAAATGGAATTAATTCTGTACAGCAGCAGCAGAATTAGCTATGCTGAAGTGAACAAGGTTGTGTAGCATGCAAAGCCTACTGATTTAGGCCTTGTTACTTATCTCAGCTGGTACATAGATGGGAGAAACAATGTGAGAAATCTACTTCCCAGTTGCAGCCCCGGGAATTACAGGCAAAATGACAGTACACAATTTAGGTAATAATGAGATGTAAGTGTCTACGTTTGATAAAGACAAAGAAATGCCAAATGAGGCACTGGCAATTGTGACCTTTGATGCTGCTGTTGTCATATCCTCTGCAGAGAATCCTTTTGGGGATGGGATTTGTCCCTGGGGCTCTGCAGTGCCAACTCAAAGCCTCTGAAATATTCCTTCATGCACAATAAGAGAATACAAAGGATCTTGACTCATAAAAATATTGTTTTACCTGAAGTTACCAAGCATTAGACAAGAGAAGAAATATGTAGTGCTATGCAAATAAGAGGAAAAGCTTTCAATAGATGTGTTTATGTGTGGGAAATCCACGTAATGAAATGCTTTCAAGAGTGATCCGAAATTTTTAAATTAACATTTATATTATATGATCACAGAAAACAGAATGGCAAACAACAGCACATTAATCCTTTTGGTAATCTTATTAATTTATTTGGGATAAGTGTCTATGCAGGTTTTAAAATCCAAATACAAAGTGTAGTTATGGATTATGCCACAGTTTATGCCACAGAGGTATAAGGTACTGTGCTTGATTAGAAAGAGAGAAACCATAAGCCAGTCCACAGCCCACACAATAATGTTCACTGTAGAGCTATTCCAGCTCATTTAAAATGGCTCAGTGATGAGGTTTTCATTACTTCCTCTGGGAGATTATTTTACAGAATTGTAAATCTCAGAAATGGTAAGTGTAAATATTCCCTCATTTAATTTAATTAAGCTATTCTCCATTATTGCCCTTTCATAACCTTGTAATTTCCCTTGTTTCTTACTTTTCACGTTCTTTTAAAACTATGTGCTTGAATGGCTACTAATCTAACTGGGGATAGTGAAAAATCCTTCTTTCCCATATTTCTCCACATTTGATCCACTGTTCGACTTGCAGTAGGAAGGAAGGAAGAAATTCACAGAAGGCCATGTATTCATGGAGGCATGTACTCAGGAAGCATGTACTCGCGGAGGGACTGGCTCAGCTTGCACCACCCTGTAAGGACTCACGTGGAGGTTTCCATGCCATTTGCCATGCTGCCTGAGTGTTTCAGTAGAATCCAGGGCTTTATCCCTATAATGATATACTCCTGTAAGGAAGCAAAATAACCCCATTTTAAGATGGTGTGGAAGTAGAAGCTAAGACATTCTTATCAATTAGGTCTCCACCACACAATGTGGTACCAAGCTGAAATGATAGTCAAGTTACTTCTAACAGATTAGGTGGGGTGCAGAAACAGCATCTCTCAGTGTGCTCTGTAGATGTGTTCTGCACAACAATTTGCATGGTAAAGAAGCTAACTTGGCTGTCCTTACCATGCACTAAGTGGTGTAAGTGTGGTGTCTGTGACAGACGTTTAATAAGCTCAGCTTTGTTAGGCAGCTAAGGAGTAAGTTGCCCTGTTGAAATTGTGGTGAGAAAGCTGCTGACTGGCAGGAAAATCACAGAATATAATGATACAGGACCTATCATAGTAAAAGCCTGTGATAACATCAACTTAGCTCTGTAAACTTAGGGTAGAAAAGAGAGAATATTAAATCTAAAGTTTTCACGGCAATGATGTTTTGCCTCTGTTGCTTGGTTACTTATTAGGTTGTTAATGTTTCATTTTTTTATATTTGATAAGCTACAATCTGCTGCCTTTGTAATAACTGGAATCAGATCACCTCCTTGATCTGTCAGAAGTATTGAAATTTTACTCTGGTTTCACTGAAGGCATGATTTGGCCATTATCTTTACAGAGGGAATTTGTGTTTCTTTACTGGCTTAGTCCACCTAGGAATAGGAATGGTTATGCTCAGCTGTCCCTGTCACACTAGTGTTGAGAAGCCAGTAGAAGACTAACATAAGATAGGAGTAGATGAAGGGATAAAACTTTCAGTTCTCCTTTAGGCAGAGCAACCAAAATTAACAGATGTCCCATATTTTTTGCCCAAAATAGCAATTTTCTGTTTACAAAAAAAAAAAAAACAAACCAAAAAACAAACAACCCTCTTTTGCACTTCCTGACTTTCTGCTTATGGCTAAAGTCCAACTCAAAATATCAGTATGTCTAAAATAGAATCACTGCTTTCTTGAAAAAAAAAATCTAATCAGGATCAGATCATGAAGCCTTCTATGGATAAGTCAGTAGAGCTACTTCAATGTTAAGCAATTATAAATGAAAGAAGAACCAAACTCTTAATACACTCTGCAGGATCTGACCTTTAGTGCACAGCTCATAATACTCCAACTCTACTCTTTGTACTTCTCCTCGGGTTTCCACTCATACCCATTGTCTTCAGTTCCTTTTTGTTCACGGCCCCAAAATGTTCAAATGTCTGACAATGCCCTTCTATTCACAAATGCTTTCCCCTCCCCCCCCCCCCCCCCCTTTTATTCTCTCTTTCTTAACTTTCTCTTAAATTTACTAGATGTCAGAAGCCTGCCAATCATTCTCCTCTCCATCTTTTACTACCTTCAAATCTCCTCCTTGCCCTCTTTAAAATCCTACAGTTCTTCCCCACCTGTCTCCTGCTGGCACTGGTACATGTACTCAGAGGAGGCAGTTCTGCTTCTTCAAGTTCAGTAAATGGATCTGCTCAGCAGGGAAGGGCAGGAGACTAGCATGGCGGTGACAAGAAAGTGCTTTTAAAATGATCTAATAAGAAATGGAGGAGTGAACAACTAATGGTCAAGTAAGAGAGGGTATCATCAGATAGCAAACCTCTCCCTCTAACAAACTTGCTTTATTATGTTAAGGATAGATCCTTGTGACAAGTGATATACAGTATTTTCTAATAAGTTATGATGTTTACTGTAGCTCATGTCCAGCATTTTACTCTTCATGCCTGCAAGGTTTGCTTTTGGTTTTGTTTTTTTTTTTTCAATTAGGCTTATGACTGATTCGTGAAATGACTGATGAAATATGAAAATAAAAGGGTCTTACAGAAAAAAAAAATATTTTTTTTGAAAGCGTTTTTACTATTATGAAGACTTCTCTGTGGGAAACACAAGCAGTATTTATTCTGAATTGACATTTTACAAAGGGTTATGCTGTTCTCAAGATAGTCTTTCTGTTAAGTAGTGAGTAACCACGGAAATTTAAAAAAAATGACAACTACCAAACATGTTTAAAAGTGTTCCTTTTTTGTTGTTGTTGTTTGGGTTCTTTTTGCTGTGATGCTCGCTGTTTCATTAACTCTCCCCATCTTTTTTCTTTTTCATATATCAGTCATCTTTATACCGTTTTGTAAAGAATGACCTTTACCAACACCATTCTCAGATTTGTAGAAAATGTCATTTAGTTCTCCAGTGACGTGAGATTCATGCAGGAAAGTCTGCTACTCCACAGCCCTAAAAACAGTTGCACACTTCTTCCTAGGCTTGGTAAGTGGTCACTTTCTGCAGACCTGCCTAGATGAAAGTGGGGATGCCCACTCTTAGTAAAGGCTGTTATTGGTTTCCTCCAGTTAGTCCTTTTTAACGGACATATTGCACAGTACAGTATTGGAATCAAATAAAAGGCTCTCATCTAGTTGCTTACATGGGCTGTAGTATTTCCTTCCTCATTTTATACTTAACCTCCTCATAGACCTTAGCCATTCTGACTGCTCTATGCCTCTGGGGTATAAATCCAAAAATAAAAATGACAGAAGTTCCCCAGAGGGTACAGATTCATCTCAATGTGTTCAAAACCGTACTGTAACATAAGATCTTAAAACTGTTTATCCTAATTTGAACATCTAACTTCAGTATCGTGATTAAAAAAAAACACAAACAAAAAACAAACAAACAAAAAAATAGAAAATTGTAAATGTGTGGATTGAAAACCATGTAGTTACTTACACTCTCTTATTAGTATGGCTACGAATAACTTGTGTTTGCGAAGATTTCACTCATTGATGTATTTGTAGAACAGTTTTTACAAGAGACCACGGTACCTAGAAAATATAGTCTGATTTTGTTTGCAAAGTTATTCCTAAATCATCCTGTGACTTCTAGTTTTCTATATTTAGTCAGCCCTAATCAATGCTGTTGTAGTCCCTGATCTGTTATGAGATTTAACATAAGTATTACTGTTAACTTTGGTAAGTTTGGACTATTCATTGGGCAAAGACGTGTAAAAGTCTTCAAGAGAGCGAATGCCAAGTCCTTTGCTGTCTAACTCTTGGCAGGAGAGTAACCCCAGGCTGGACTGAAACCCTACTATTCTCCTGAGTCACGCAGGCTCTAAAAATATTTTTATAGCTGTACACTTCAAAATGAAAGAGTCTATTAAAGCCTTCAAATTATTTACTTTAAGAGAATATATATAAATATACACCTGTACCTTTGCTTTCCTATCTTTGTTGAAAGGTATTGTTCCTTAAGTTAAAGACATTCTTGTGGCTCACTTTAAAGGAGAGTGCTATCTGTTGATTTACTAACAGAGAAGCAGCAGCGCCCAATGGCAGCAGCAATACAATCATATTTCAGTTTGAACAGCTGCTATCGTTAGGACCAGACTTGGCAGTCCTTTTTGAATGCACACACAGAATAGGCCCAAACAAGAAGATGTGACTCAGCAGTGTACCTAGAAAGACTTTTCCACCCTGCGCTGAAGCCACACCTCTGTGACTGCCTGTGAGTCAGCAGAGCAGAAATTAAATTTTCAATGCGTCTAAGTGAATTCAGCAGGCAAATAGAAGTTGTTGTTTCCTGGCAGTTTGGCTCCCTGTTGTGTCACTGACCTTGGAGGAGTTATTCAGCTTTCCAGTATTTCACCTTCTACATAAAATGAATTTAGCACGACCTGACATCACACAGAATTCTTTAGACTTCAGAAGAAGGGTAGCCATATATACAAAGGCAGAATTTAGCACATAGCTCTGCCACAGTATTGTGGGGTCCTCAGATGACTTTTTGACCAAAATGAAATATAAATTATGCAGAAACCAGCTAACATTTAATTAACCGAAGTCTCTTGCTATTTCAAGAGCAGCATTTTAACAAGAGAAATTAGAGAAATATTCCACTGCTAGAAGCCAGCTTGTTTAGGCAGAACTGGTCTCTTTCCATCTTGATTTAGCTTCAGACTCCTGTAATTTCTGAGTCACGTACCTCCCAATTTCTCATATTATGGCTCCCATTTTTCCTATGCTTAGCACTGAAGAAGCAGTGTAGCTAACAGGGTAAGATGAAGGCTGGTATTTATTGTACACTCGCAAACAGAATTGCTTAGTAGTTTAAGTCATTTTGCAACTGTACAAACACTGTGAACAGTAGGAATGCACTTACGTCTCCAAGGACCTAATCTGGTTTGCAAAACTTCCACTGGTGGCACTGATGTACAAAAAAGCAAAAATCCAGCTTTGCTCCCTGTTTGTATGTGTAGAATGCAGCTGTAGCTAAAAGATAATGTATTAGCATTTCTGCACTGATTTTTATTCAAATTCTCAAGGCATTTTATTTACATAGTGTGGTAAGAATTATATCAGTTTACATTTCGTATTTGGAAACTGAGCCGGAAAGTGACAAAATGATTCCTTCAAAATCATCCAGTGAGTCAGTTCTAGAAATGTGCCTGTTTCAATAGAAGTTACTGGTGTGTATATATCTTCTTATTTATGAACCTTTGACTATTAGAATGCATTATTTATATTTCCACAAGGCTTATTCCTCCGCCTATGCCATAATATGTATTCTACAAAGGTGGAATTGTTGTCATTTTTCTGTTGTCATTTGTGTTGTGATTCACTGGACTATTATAGACGATAACGAAGCAGCACTGCAGATACTATTAAGATATGAGCAAGAATGTTTGTAAAGCCATTGAAAATTCATTATCTAAACTAGTGTAGCCCTTTAACAGAGGATTAAAACTAAAATGTGTGAGTGGTGGATTTCCAGTGAAAATGTGACTCAGTCAAGGTTTATTCTGTCTGTATTGACCCTACAACATCCAACATTTTCAAATGCTGTCACAGTTTATCCTCAGCACTAGCAGTTTGATTTACATGCATACAGCGTGCCAACAACACACACACTCAGAGCTGGTTACAGCCTTAAATAGGGAGAATTTGTCACCTGTCCACATCAGTGGCCTGAGGTTTTCAATGGTGACAAGCAAATTTCCAAGAGCCTAGAAGATTGGCTCCAGGCCCAGCACTTCAAATCATAGGAGGTTGTCACCCCACTAAAGAAAACAATAATAAAATGACAGCAGTGCACCTCCAAAGGATGACAGATCACCCAGAAATGGTCTCTGCCAAGCTCCCTAGCACAGAGAAGTGTGTTATGGAGCTGGTGATGAGGAGAGCGTGCTGCAAGCCGTGGGGTCAGTGACAGAGCTGCATTTTAGGTTGTGGCTGTGCTGAGATGGAAAATCGGGCAGTGTGAAGAATAAGTGTGTAAACTAACTAGCATGGGTTGAAGGTGCAGAAGTCTGCTTTTAATTTGCATGAAGCTGCTAATTTTTTAAAGAATGAAGTAGCATATCTCTAATATGAATTGGGGGCTTGTAATCAGTATTTTCATACAGTGTGGTAGAAGCTGCAGGCTTTGCCAGAGGAAACACCAGGACCCAGTTGTGCATCAGTTCCCTGCAGGAACAAGCCTGTTGGGCCAGTGGGAGTAGGCGAGATGCAGAGACCACCACACTGCATTACACAGGAAGAATCTCTGAAACAGCCACCTCCTTCTCCCTCACTCAGAAAACAACTTGATTTTCTCTCTGAGAGTGCAGCATTTTGATTTCTCCCCTGAGCGACAGCAGATGGATTGAAATAGTTTCCACTATTACAACAATATTTCAGTTCCTCAATTGTTTCCTCCCCTACTGAAAGCTAGTAGCTGATTTTATCCGGGGCAGTTTCTCTTTCGTTGTCTTTTATATATCTAGAATCTGTTTGGGGCTCACTGAATTCCTCTTTGTCAGATGCTTTCCCTTCAGTTTTCTCAGCTCCAGGGGCCCTGTATATCTCACCACAGGGTCATCTCACAGCCATCTTACAGCAGCCATCCTGGTCATGTGCCAAGAGCCAGGCAGCCATCTGAGCCATTTCTCTGTTCTCTAGTGGCTGTTGGAGAAGGCTGGGAAGTGAGCACTTCCTTGTAATGCTGAAACATGAAATAACAGCACTGGAGTGCATCACCTGCCCTGACACACACTTGGAATACCCTAACTTACATGTTGGCATCACTCCTCTAGCTTGACATGTCAATAAGATATTTTTTAACTGAACTGAAATTGAAACAGTAATTCAGTTACCAGAGGGGATAGTTTAGTGGTCTAAGCATCATGTTTAAAATACCCAGACACTTTCAGTCTCACAAGATCCCCTGAGCCATTTGTTATTCTGAGATAGAGATTCTGAGTTTCATGCCATTTGTTTAGTATGTTTCCTTTTCTCCGTGAGATCTTGAAAATCAAATAATACAACCTTGTGGTAGTTATTGAATAAAGAAACAAAAAAACCTGCAATCATAATTTTCTCTGCCCACCTCCACATTGTTTACTGGATCACAGCATACGATGATGTTGCCGTGCACCTGATAACCACTTTTTAGGTGGGGAATTAATAGACAGTCTCTCAGCATTATGCAGAGCAGTGAACTGAACCTTGGTCACTCAAGAAAGACACTGCCTAAGTTTTCCACCAACCATGTCCTCGCCAGCTCCTGACTCTGCTTGAGCTTGTCCCCATCAGTAATTGCTTTTAAGTGGTTAGGCAAGCTGTGTATATAATTTGTAAAGTAATTTGGAACTGTTTGAAATGAAAAAAAGTAATATAATGTAATATAATGAGCCAGACATTCAGCATACTTCTGGTGACTTGAGACTTGTTCCAGATGAGGATTTGGGAGTGTTAAATATGTTCCTATGACACAGTGCTCTTCCAAACTGACTTTTCTGAAGTATAATAATTGAGTTCATGCTGGTTTATTTTTCACACAGTTTTGCAATGCAAAGCCTCACTTAACAAAATATGGCAGCCCTGTCTCCCACAGATGATTCTGTCAACACTGGAAGATAGACAAGTGTTGGTACTTCCAAAAGAAGACTAAATTCCTGCATCCATCCTTCATCTTAGAGAAACCAGCATCTCTATTCCCATGCCACAATATCTCCATTCATCACACTGTTGTTTGGTTATAAAGAGATAAAGGCAGCTTAGATGCCAGAACAGCCCTGACAGGAGGAACTGGGAGGAACTGTGTGGTTTAAATTTTGATTTAATGGCCAGATTTCGTCCTTTTATATTATTATTATTATTATTATTATTATTATTATTTTAATATAAAAATCATGGGAGGAAAAAGTATCCATTCTGAAAGATGCCCTTAAGTCCTTACATAGAGAAGCTGAGGCCAGAGCTGAGTGCCAGCTCTGAAAAGCCATGCCCTCCTTCTCTGCCAGAAGGCAGAGTATCTGCTGTACTTTCCCACTTCCTGGCAATGCACTTCCTTCAGAGCTCTGTGAGTTAGTTTAAGGCTGTTTCTTCCTGGGTACGTTATTGACATCGTGCTTCTTTTCTGGTGTAGTCTGCCCTGGTATACAAAGCACTGGTATATCCTTCCCACTGTTTCTCCCCTGAAGGATGAATCATAGATCACAGGGTTATCTGGTATGGTAGAAGAACAAGAACTGTTCTCAGGGGATATCTGCATATGGATCTTGGACAAAGTGTCTATATTCCATTTTTAAACAACAACAACAAAAAAAAAGAAGACAAAATCCCCAAACAAACAAGCAATAACAACAAAGACTTTTGAAGCTCAGTTTTGCTTTCACCCACTAGCTTTTCCTTCTTTTCATAGCCCCAAATATCATGATTTCCTTTGTTAAATTTTCTTTTTTATTACGTACAACCTGCAGTCTAGAGACAGTCATAAGTAATGTGGAAACCCAGTCAGACTGGTCAAGGGAGAAGTAATTCCTGACACAACAACAGTTCAGGAGTATTTTTTTTTCAGGAGCAGCCTGGAGTTTTCTCTAATTGTTCATCCTCCTGTAGAAGAAAATGCATCTGGGATTGTATTTGCTGTTTTAGGTTCCTCTAAATTTTAACTGCGTTTCTATACATGCAGGAAGCATGATTTCTTTTTCTTCTAAATATCTATAACTCATCAGTTCGGTGAACGACATAGTAATATCAGTATCTTGATTTTAATTGTATTTCTATATAGTGAAGCAACTAATATAGCTAGTTATGCTTCTAAGACATCTGGATTTTGCAGTCGGCAATGTTGTTGTTTGACTGCTTGACTTCACAGCAGAGTGACAACGAAAATGTGTTTAAATAGAAGAAAAAGAAGGGGGAAAAACGCTGTTTTAAATGCTTCCCATGTCTTTTTTGTTGTTGTCAGACAACACAGGCAATGGTTATACAACAATTTCTGAATAGAATGAACTCATCCTCCGAAAACATAACTCCAAATACTCTGATTATTTTCAAAATGCCTGCCAAGATCCTAAAGTATGATAATTAATGAACTTTAACATGTGACAGAAATCCTAATTGAAGTAAGAGGGGTGCAGGGAACATTAATGAAATGGAGCTGATCTTTTTAAGTGCTTACTTTGAACCCTTCAATCTTATCTTTAATTATTAGTTTTAGGGGAGGGTCTTGAGAAATTCAGCGCTATTCCGAGGCGTTATAGAGAACCACTGAGAGAGTGAATTCCTTCTTAAGACTGTTTTCAATGTTTTTTTTTTTTTCAGAATTGAGGCCTTGAAAAAAGACATGGTGAGAAGCATAAGGAGATGAAACAGCTAGAGGGTATTTCACAGAGTAGGCAGGAGAAGTGGTTATAGGATACAGCTGTTGTGATGGCTAAGCCCGAGGCACTGCCGTTCAGCCCTTAATGACTCTCACCCTCTCAGCATTCCCATTCATATTTACAAAGGAAATGAGACTGCAACGGTGATTAAAACCAAGTACTTTTAGTGAGTTGGGAAAGACTAAGAACAGAAATAAATGAGAAAGTGTATACATGATTTTTTTTTTTCTTGTATTAATTTAATGATGTCTAAGGTAGTCCAAATGTAAAATAGAATCTTACAGAAAAAAAAAAATTGAGGATGATATGACAAAAGAGGGTAGTTATTTTCTGCAAACCCTTCTTTATCTGCTTACCTTGTGGCTTGCAGCAACTTCACATTCCTGTGTACTAACTAGTTGAGAAAATGTATGCTAACCAAATAATCAGAGTTCTAACTTGTCTGGTCTACAGAGCATGTACCAGGAGAATGGTGGGGGAGTGAAATAGGCACCTGGAAAGCCCGTGGAGACTTAATCTTTGGAGACCTTCAAAATTCAACCGCACAAGGCCTCCAGCAACCTGACTTACTTTCAAAGTCAGGCCTACTTTGAGACGGAGGTGGGAGCAGAGGACCTCCAGAGATCCCCTCCAACAGAAATCATTCTGTGATCGTACTCTGTGGAATTGGTGCTGCCTTGTGTGCCCTGAATTCGGATTCAGTTCCTCCTAAAGGAAATAAAATTCCTTACACAGTATTTCATATTAAGAGTAGAATTTGGCTTTATGTTTATGCTTGGGTCAGGAAACTGAAAAGTAAGTTTGAAACAAAACCTCAGTTTCCTAATCATCTTGCCCTCTTACCTATTTGCTCAACTAAAACAGGAAGAAAAAAAAATGACCTTTACTGCTGTTTTATATTTGCTTTCAATTAGAAAATGCTCTATTTCCAGCACGTGGAATTTGCTAATGTTTAAAAAGATTCTGTATGAGTCCCTCAACTGAAGAAAATGTTACAGTTTTTAAGACTGGAGGAAATTCCTGTTCTGGAACCCCATAATATTTAAGAAATCCTTCAGATCAGAAGGAAGATTTCCCTCAGAACTGTTACATGTCTTAAAGATGAGAAGAAGGCCAAATATTTCACCCTCTGTTCTGCCAGCTGTCAGGCTGAAAGTTAAAAATGCTATTTGCCTCGGACAACCAAAATTTTTAAATCAGGCCTGAAAATATAAACATTTTTCAGACCTAATGTGCTTCAGGCTGCTTCAGATTTTGCTTAAGATTATTTTAGAGGATCAGAACACGTGAGAGTGAAAAGCAAAACAAAACTGCAGTGATACACTATTTATCACATTCCTTGGGAAAGAAGCAAATGCTGCTGTGGCAGAAAAATAAAGAAGGAAGGCAAAAACAAGCCCAATTTCTCAGCATTCTTTTCCTACCAGCATTCACAGATTCCTTAGTGAGAGGATTATGTGCTAGGCGAGCACACAAGCGGTTCTGCCATTTGGGCTGCGCTAGTGCCCAGAGGTCGTGTTGTGCTTGTGCAGAACAGACGTGTTGAATTGCTCATGTGAAACTCTTTTACAGCAATAGCTAAGTGTAATCTGGGAAACAACCAAAGAACAGGTGGTTCCCGGCAGTAGTGAGCTGATTATGATCACAGCAGAAGCAACAGTCAGTACAGCCACAAATTAATTGTTGCTGAAGGGCTTTTTGGTACGTAATCTATACAATCATCTTTGGCTTACATATCCACCAGCACTGCAGTTAGTGAACATCTTTAATGTGTTTATCTTCACTATCCCTCTCTCTGATAGGCATGCAGTAGCTTCCTCGAAGGCAGCCATTCATGTACTTAACTCACCTGGTGCCCTCCACCCTTCAGGGAGTACCAGAGGCCAATTCTCTCCCTCATGCCTTTGTCCCAGCCCAGCATCGCACTGGGGTTGTGAGAAGTGATCCCAGCTGGATGGGGATGTGCTGGGGGGGGGTGGGGGGGGAGAAGCCTCTGCATGATCCCGCAAGCAGAAGGGTTTCAAGACCTCATGTCCCCCCAAGACCTCATGTCCCCCAAGGTCAAGGAGGGACCTCCCTGCACTGTGCTGCCTCTGGGCTGTGGTGCTCCAGGCCCAGTCCTGGCCACTCCACCATAGCAGGGCAAGCGGTATCACCAGCAGCTGCTGGCACCTCAGCTAGGCTAGCCCTGTATATTTATGCATCACCACAGTCATGTGGTATTTAGACAGCAAATACAGTGCTAAAACAGAATTACCACCTGTTTGTTTCCCTTTCTTTATCTCAGATTGTATTTGAGGAAATTAAGTATGTATACATTAGTATCAACAGCCCCAAATGTAGTCTTTTTTTTTTTTTTTTTTTTTTTTAAATAAATGTCAAGGCCGCAGAAAGCTTGATAAACCAATTATTTGCCTGATTTGCAAGGCAGGTAAAACATTAAATCAGCATCACCTGAAGGTCTCTAGGAGTTTTGGGTTTTTACTTTTTTGAAACATAACCGTATGAAAACCTTGTGAATATATGCTACATATGGACTCATCGGCTGAAATACTCTTCAGTTTTATTTTGTCTGCCTTCTTTCCATTTTAATAACTGATTATCTTCCTATGCAGATTAATTGACTCTATGGTTTGACTACAAAAAGCAAAGGTATAATCAATACCCTTTATCCATGCATGACATTTAGGTGATTAAGAAGCAAAGCATGAGGTTCAAAAAAGCACAGTAATGTATTCGTAACACTAAAAGGGAGTCTGATTTCTTTCCCAAGTGGAGTGGTATTAAAATAGCTTAAAAGAGTTAAAAATAGAAAGTTTGGCAGACACATTATGCACTGTGTGTACTGTTGAATCCCTTTGCTTTCAAGGCCATTTCAAAGGTTTTGGTTTAATGTCATAATTTAAGGCTCTTATTGCACACTGAATAAGAAAACACATGCAGACACCAAAAACATACTAATAAATGCAACAAAGGACCCAACTCCTGTAGTTTCTAACCAGACAATGTTCACAATGAAACTGAAAGCCCTGGTGAACACATAGAGGGATTTTTGCCTGTTCACATTTCACTGTCCACCTAAAACTATCATAATACTTTTTCTGTACACCAGTACGTTGAAAACCTTCATTGGTTCTTAAAACACATCTTTTTATTTATTTATTTATGTATTTATTTATTTGCCGCTAACATTACCAGCTATCATTGCTGCTCATTGGCCTGCAGGTGAGTTGACAATCACATTGCTCTGACAGCTCCTTGTGCAACTCAGCTGCATGTGCCTCACGCTGAAATGTAAAATGCCACTAAGTGAAGAAATAAAGAAAGCTGTGCCCCTTAATCTGTAGCAGAGAACACCTTCCTTGGTTTTTTTTTTCCATCTTGTTTCTTGTTCCGTACAAAATAGAGCACAGCAGTCTGATCATACAAAGGTATATATGGCCGTCATCAGATTTATCACTGCCATGTAGCACTTCTGACTCTTTTAATGAGGGTTAGTGCAAATGTGCTATGCTAACCCTGTGGTTAGCGTGTTCCTGCTCTCCAGGAAGACTGGACATTGCACCCAGGTGTTCACATTCAGTGCTTACACCTAGCACATCAATCACAGCTCTGGAAAGCTGCTATTGCTGCCTGTGGTTATATGAGTTTCTAAGAAGTTTTTGTGTATTAGCCCACAAATATTAAGTACTGTATTGTGTTTTATATCCTGGAAGGCTACCAAAACTTTCTGCTTTATGTTGGCCAGAGACACAAGTGCTTTATGCAGGCCAAGACACAAGTGTTGCTCTGTTCTACATTGGCTCAATTTCTAGAAATCCAATGTTTGTATAAGAAAATACAGGGAAAACAATAAGTATTTCATTAGAGTAAGCACAGGACTACATTTCAGTTTCACTTTCTACACTTTGTTCAACAGATTGGGAGTTCTGTTTGGACTTGCTCAAAGCAGGAGCAATAAATAACTCTTCTGGTTCTTGCTCCAGCTTATGTGGGCCAGAGAGGAAATATCTCTAACACTCGGCCCTCAAATTGGCCCTAAGCATCTTGGCAGAGTTACTACCAGCCTATCTCTGTGATATTTTTGCAATCTTGGAAACTTCAAAAGCTTCCACACATTCACCTTTATTTGGATTTGGTACCTTCGTGGAGGCAAGAGTAAGCTGGGTTTGTCTGTTCCACGTCACTGCACTTTGTACTCAAATTATTAGGCAAGGGGAGCAGTTAAAATAACTTCCCACCCCTCCCCAAGCACACATTTGCGTTTATTGAACAAGATTTCATGCCAGGGTATCAACTAGTTTACGAAAGGAGGTAATACACAGAGCAAATATAAATGCAATTATAGGTTAGCTTTGATAATTGAATACCTTTCTGATGGCCTGGTACCTGTTAGCTGAAATGCCTAAGTGGCTCTCAAGCCTTTAAAACTGGAGATTTAGAATATCTGCTAATACTGTCTGGAGACTGTGCAGCTCTGAAAGGCTTTCTCCTTACCCTACTGAAATATCTTTGGAGTTTGAACTTTGGGTGCAAATGTGACTATTCCTGACAGTTTTCTGAAGAGGGCTCATGAACCGTCTGGAGTTCTGGATGGTGATTTTCCCTCATTTGGGCAGAATAAGGTTGTGCAAATTGTTCTTAATGAATACAAGAGTGTGAAAGTGGCTAAGTTCTTTTTAGTTGGCTGAAACGGTGACTGCTTCCAACATAGTCCTAGGTGAGGCATTGTGTCTGTTTTGTTTATACATACATGGTAAACAGACACTGGTTGCACAGAGTGACTGCAAAGGTTGAAGCTGCTGCTGTGCTGTGAGTGTGTTTACAAAGAAAACATATGCTACCTTAAGAATAGCTGTGACAGAGTGAAGCTTAGTATTAGCTTTAGGGGTATAAAGCCCCGTATTATATAAAGTCTTTGACGTTGTCAGGTATTTTTAAAAAATTTGTTTTGCTTCTCCAGGCTTTTTTACTTATCACCTTGCCATCTTCAGACAGATGTAATTGCATAACTGTGGGGTCATTTCTGTCAAGTTACTCTGTAATGTCTCTATTTTTCATTCAGTGCTATTCTGGGACAAAAGTACTATCTACTCGTGCAGAAGAACAAATCTGCAAAATTTGAAGATGAATGACAAGGGAATTGACTTTCAGAATCTTGACTTAGGAACGTAAACGGTTTTTAATGAAGTCTAAACGAATTTTTCTTCTTTTTCTTTTTGTTCACTTTTTTCTTCTTTCCTGGAATCAACCAGTTACCCACATCTTTTTGTTCATCTTTGTGTGTGTGTATATATGTGGATGCGTGTGCATTTTTTGTAATGCTACAACCATGAGAGCAGGTTGTATTGCAGTTGTCTTAGGCCTTAAAGAGAGAGAAAATGAAAAAAAAAAGAACGATCCAGTGAGCTTGTTTGGTTGAGTTTAGCAGAACTTTCAGTACTATCTGCTGAAGTTAACATCTAGAATCAATATAGCAATCCAATTCACTAGTCATAATGAAATCTAACTGCACTCTAATTCTGCTGTTGCAAATCATTTTACAGAACACAAGGTTGTAGATCTTTCAAGGCAGGGCCTTTTCAGTTCTCTAATTGAGTTGTATACAGCAGTTAAATTATGGGACTACCAAGGCACTTCATCCAGTATAATATTAATACTGAAAATAGGCAGAATTCTGACAATTCATTATTAAAACAATAAATTTAATCACAGTAAATATTTCTGCATGTAAGTCGCAGCCAGGCTTTTAATCTTCCTTCCAATCCTCGAATGTAAGGTGGAGATAATAACATCAGCTGTTGAACTCACCTATGGGAATGGTGGTTCTTAGGTCTTTTTAAACACCTGTCCAGTTGTGCTAAAAATCCTTTATATTACAAAAGAGTTCAAAACTCCTTCTCCTTTCAAGTTAAAGGTGCTGTCAGTTTTTCTGACCAGAAAACAAGCGTCATTTCAGACTGATGCCATGAGGTGTTAAAGAATTGTTTCAGCTCTCGTAGGCATCAGCAGGTATTCTGTTGCAGAAAGCAAAGTCAGTGCCAATGTAAGAAGCCCAACCAGCCCTGGTGACCTGAGCTGATTGATGGAACTTTATTTCTAGTCCACGAAGGTCAAACTTGTTTGTGAAACACTGCGGTGTTATACTCTCAGAGCACTGCTGGACTGCAGTTCAGGTCCTTGCCTTCTGAAAAATACAGAACTTTAAAATAATCAAGTCTCTTGTGTGAAAGAACAACACATTTTGCTACTTAACCACAGGAATGAGTCTATGAATGTGCTGTCCTGCTCATCTTGGCACCAGCAATAACAAGTTTTCTAAGACAGAGAATTCAGTTAATTTCAGTATAAATAGTATTCATTCTTTTTCTCTCCGGATTTTGCAATAGGTTGTCAGAGAAACAAAACGTTCAGGCATGTCACAACGAGACTCTTTGTTATCGAAGAGGTAGCACATTCTTAGTCATCTCTTCCATTCAAGTATTTTTTCAAGTCCGAATATTTATGAGTTATTGTATAGCTCAGCAAAAAGAAAAAGAAAAAAGAAGTACCATTCACCTGGCCTTGATTTAGCTTTAATTACATAACCATCCTGTAAGCAGTTATTCCCTGACCTGAGTCATCAATGATGAAATGTCATTGATATTCACAAAACTGATTACTTGTGTTTCACATTCAGCAGTGTCCTTCCCACATAGCAGTCTCCTGTATGACAGGACAAAAGGTGGATGCTTTGGAGTATCCTAATGATACCAAGAAAATAAATGCACTATATCGTACTGTGGTCTGCTAAACCATTAGCAGAACTATCTTCCAGTTTTTAAACACTGTTTGCACTGTATCTTATAAATACAATTCAAGCATCCTGATGCAAGTTGCTAACAAAATGAGATCCTACTTTAACAATTAAAATACCAAACAAGATAAGTCTGTTGTATAATCAACCCATTTCCAGTGGCGCAATGACTTTTGAACTTGAACTGCTTGTAGTTATCATAAATTTTTGCTTTTATTTTCTGTGTGATGCACCTTTATTTTTAAGAGTGTGGAAATGCAGATAGCAGTGCTGATTTTTTTGCTTGCATTTGCTTTTGTTTCCTAACAGACTGGGAAGTACGTGCTGTGACTTCAGGCAGCAAACCTAAAATTATTCTTCCTTATTTTTTGTTTTGATTAAACTGAAAAGCACGTAGCTTTTTTAGTTACTCTGAAACACTACTTTTGTTTGAAGATGTGTTGTACAACAATTTTAGCAGTTATATCTTTAGTTCATGGTGTGTATGACATTGAGTTAATGAGAATGGAGAATATTTCTGGTGTTCTCATGGTGTGTCCTGGTTTGCTGCTGTTGTCTTTTTGAAAGAGAAAAGATCCAAATTTTCTCTAGAGATGATGAAAACAACGCTATGTTCATTTAAATTCATGGACATTTTGAAATGAAACTTTGAGTTTCCGGCTCACACAAAACGGGGCTGTCATCTTATTTTACAATGGCAGGCTTCCTTTGACTGTAGTTTTCAGGCCTTTAGAATCTGTGTGTTTCACAGAGAGTGTGATCCAGAGCAGTGTTCAGGCTTTGTGGAAACCTGTTTTTACATGTAGATGTAGCTTGTTTCTCTAATAAGTAACTATAAGTAACTGCAGTTATTCCTTTTTTTTTTTTTTTTTTTTTAAAGAGGCACCCTTCAAAAAATTCCCGAATTTTATACAGCAGGTTCTCTGATTCTTGAGACTTCCATGGCAACTCAGTAGGAATATCCTTAATGGTTGCTGTTTTCCTGAGTCAAATATGTTTTGGAATGTGTGAAAGATTTGACTGCATACGTTTTATTTTTCTTCTTAGTCTACTTTCACCCTTCTTTGTGCATAATTAACTCTTTTTGTTTACAGATGATTAGGAAGACGGTAGCCACAGATGGTGTCTGTTGATACACTTGCTGAAAGATTTTCTTTGCATATGTGATTGTTCCAGTCTCCTGAAAATTCCTAATGTTTCTATTACCTCTTCTTATCACTTTCTTTACTCTCATTTTATTTCCTTCCAGTTACCAAAAAAAAAGAAAAAAAAAAAGTATTTATTTCTTTATCAGAAGGATATTTGGTAGATCAGGTCATTAATGGAAGTAATGGAAGTGTTGTGCAGAGTAGAAGACACACAGTCCGAGGGCATAAAGGTAGAGGGGTCCACATAAAGCACTGAATATCTTACTTTTTCACACAGAGCACAGAACATCTTACTTTTTAAAGGAAATTATGTCCTGTACAGTAGTCATAGGTTCCTGTCTGAGGAGCTATGGCTATGAAACTGTGGCTGAGCGGCTATAGCAAAGCCTGTTAGGATATTCCATGGGCTGGTAAGTAATGGGAATTTACGCAGCACAACAGTGGTTTGACACCGCATTGCCAGTTTATCTCTTCAGCCCTATGTTGATTGTAGCACAGACAGAATACTGCCTGGATCTAACTCTGCTTCTCTGGATGCTATCAGATTATCTGTCGATTTGCCAAAAGATAACAAAAGGAACTAAACAGTTCCCTTTTCACATAAACTTCACAGGATCATAGAATCATAAAATCATTAAAGTTGGAAGGACCACTAAGATCATTTAGTCCAGTCATCAACCCATGCCTGTGACTGCTCTAGACCATGTCATTCAGTGAGGCATCTACACTTTACTTGTTTCAATACCTCAACACTCTTTCTGAGAAGAATTTTTTTCTTAATATCCAACCTGAACCTCCGCTGGCACAACCTCTGGCCATTCCTTCTCCTCCTATTGCTGTTACCTGGGAGACGAGACCGGCCCTCACCTTGCTACAACCATCTTTCAGGGAATTGTAGAGGGACATAAGGTCTCCCCTGAGCCTCCTCTTCTATAGTCTGAACAATCCCAGTTCCCTCAGATGCTCCTCACAAGACCTGTGTTCCAGACCTCTCACCAGCTTCATTGCCCTTCTCTGGATATGCTTGTAGAGAATGAAAGAATGTGTCTCTTTAGTAAGTTTAGCCTTCACTTAAACATCATTTTCTGTTGCATACTTATTGTAAAATAAAGTAACTTCTGGTAACTAATGTTGATTGTACACAAAGGTTCTCAGCAGATAATTATTTTCTAATGTGTGGATTTAAGAGTAAATAATTTTAGCAAATTAATGCAAACTAATAAAGTTGTTTCTAGGTAGAAGTAATTTCTTAGGGAAATACCATGGCAGCTGTTTTATTTAGTTATTGTTTTAGTTTATTTCTACTGTCTGCTTTGCGAGAAAATCTTTTAAATTGTGACACTGAATAAAATTAATGATAGAAAATGGGTGTGAAATTAAGACTGTGCTTAAGTTTTGGAATTCAAGTGCAGCTCTCACCAAACTCACTTTAGTTCAAAAGTAGAACCATGCCTTTTGTCTTCACAATTTCTAAACCTGTTTTTTTTCACTTTGCAAAGGTTTTAATATACCATGTGGAATTACCATTAGCAAGGATGAGCAAGTGTGCAGCTAAACAACTGTAATTACTATCTACAAGCAGATGCCTGTTCTACATCTGTATTATTTTGGGCCGTACTAAACTTCCTTTCTCTTCTTCTTGTACAAAAGCATAATAGCAACTGGTGGGGAGTACTCTGCCTTGTTTTAGATGTCGAGAAAGATAGGGTTCTGGCTAATCCTTCTCTAGAGGAAGCAGGGAGAAAATAATTTTTCAAGAAACTGAGAAAACTTTTAATCCTACAGTGAACTTGCAAATACGAACACTCATACATATGGACATATTGGAAGAGTCAACAGTTGTTAAAAGCATGACAAAAGCTTACAGAATCTGTGCAATTATGCCTACAGTTAGGTGCAGAGAAAGGTTTCACAAACTGGGCTAACACTGAAGAGTCAGAGGTTGAATGTCAGTCAGGCAGTGTTAGTTCCAGTACATCAGCTTCATGAGATGCCTCCCTCCATCCACACTCCCTTCAAAAGGGGAGTCAAGGTTTTAAGTTTGCCATTCAGTATGAAGTTCTCTTTTTAATTTTTTCTTTTTCTTTTTTTTTCCTAAAAGCTTTTTAAATTCCTAAAGCTCCAAAAAGCTTTGCAATCATTAATAAGATTCAGTTGAGGCATGTGGTATTTTATGAAGTGTGTGTAGAAAATTTGTGGCACTTGCTGGTTAATTTTCGAACTGTTCAAAGTTGTGACACTGTGCTTCTGCCTACACTAGTTGTGCCAAAGTTTATTGTGAGGTTTACCCTGAAACTTGCCCTTCTCAGGATTCAGGAGTTTTATCTACTTTGGTGGCAGGTGACATTAGGGCACTTTCCCAAAGAAAACTGGAGTTCATAGTGTAGATGGGACAGCTGGAGCCCATAGTCCTTTCACACTCCATGCACGTGTTCTATGCTTTGGATATCACTGGTGTGCTCTGTATGTTGAGGTTTCCCATACGAATGACAGGGGATCCTCTCCAGACCTGGCCCAGGGAGTACTCTAGCTCTCATCTACAGTGTCCTGGTTTTAAATTGAAGGAGGGAAGATTTGGATTGAATGTCGGGGGCAAATTCTTCACAAAGAGAGTGGTGAGGTACTGGAACAGGCTGCCCAGAGAGGTTGTGGATGCCCCGTCCCTGGAGGTGTTCAAGGCCAGATTGGATGGGGCCCTGGGCAGCCTGGTCTAGTATTAAATGTGGAGGTTCATGGCCCTGCCTGCAGCAGGGGTGTTGGAGCTTCATGATCCTTCCAACCCAAGCTATTCTATGATTCTATGATTGTGATATGTATAGTAAGAAATGTATCTAATAATTCTGTATAAACAGATCGCCAAAAGCTTTTTAAAACTTTCCTTGAAGAAGTGACTGATATGTAAATGAAAAATGAACAGGTTAATAAGAAGAAAGGAAACCATGAAGAAACCATGATGTTCTACTAAAATAAAAACATTTTTTATTTCTCCCTCCCTTCCCTTCCCCCTCACTTCCTCACCCCTTATTTTTTTAGCTTATGGGCATACAGTTAACCCCACAGCATTTTTTTATACCTCTTTGCATAGTAAATCTTCTCAGATGTGGTCTAGGAGTCTAGGGCTTCTCCCACATAAAACCACAAAGCTGATAGTTTTACTATCCTGCATAGTAAAACATTAACACACAGGTGTAACCAATTCAATATTTTGTTTGTTTGCCAGAATTTTCACGAATTTTCACAAATTTTAAAACATTGAATTTTTGAACATTTGCCCTCACGAGGCAGACTCAAGATTGGTGACTAATTTCAGGCAGCAGAGAAATTTGTTTTATCATATTATAAACAGGCACTAGTTAAAATATCGAGGGGTGAAAAGTATTACCCATTCCTGGAAAATCTTGAAACAGGAAACCTTGGCCCTCTCTGAACAGTATGAAAGATTAAAAGAAAAGTTCTTCACTGTGTATAAAATTGATTATTTAAAGCCTAAAGAAGATTTTAAATTGCAGTTGGCTGAGTCTAGCAAAGGAAATGGATATTCTTTTGAAATGTGTTCCGTCTGAAATAGGCAGTGACTCAAAATGTAACCAAGCAGTGAAGTCATTGTATAACCGTTTTTTTGAGCGATGTTCAAGCTATTCTAAGTTTAGTTAAAACTATCCATGGTGAATGTTCTAAAATGGAAAACTAAAAAAAGCCCATGCATCTATATAGTTCTTGAAAGAGGATTCCTCGAGATTTTGAGCACCTTAAACACTTACCAGTCCATTCCAAAATCAAGGCTAGCTGTAAGCTTGGATGAAGGAGTCTGAATAATCTGTTAAAGAGGCCTTGAAAGCTAAATAATTTTCTCAGCCTACTTTAACCTAGATGCAGCAATATTCGTTTATTTTCCTCCCTGGGAAAATGAATGGGGGAGTAAATGTTTTGGGCAAGGCTGGATATGAATAAACACAATTTGTCCACTTCTGACTGCAGCAGTGATCTTCATTTAGCTTTGCTTTTTGTTTTCTACTATAGCAGCAATAGATGTCTCAAGTGACAAAGTTTTCTGTCTGTATTAGGCTGCTGTCATATAACAGGACAAATCTGGTGCCAGAGATGCCTGCCTCTCTCTTTCTCCATGAACTGTGAAAAGACAGTGAATGAGCAGTTCTGAGACAAAGCTTCCCTTGAAAATCTGCAGTAGGAACTGTAAAGTGTACTATAAACGCCAGCCCTTTACAGGTAGTGCTTCTGATGAAAAAAGAAAAAGAAAAAAGAAAAAAAAAAAAAAAGTATTTCTTGAAAGAAACGAAGGGAATGCTCCCTACAGCTCTAAGGAGCCAGGCGGATGTCTAGCATTTTCCTACTGAGTACAACTGGCTTGTTGCTTGATAAATGTGCTACTTTTAGGCATGCTGCTGCTTTCTTGCATGCTAGTTTTTCTAGATGTTATTTTGAAATACTTCATGGGATGCTAAACACAATTTAGGGAAAGGCAGGAGCTTAGAAGTTACAGAGCTTTAATTCTGGATAACCAAGTCCTTCATTTGATAGGGAACCTGAAATGTATTGGTCCAGTTCCCAAATCTGCAAAGAAAGGATAAAAGGAAGCTGTTAATGTATACTAACTAATATATGCAAACATTACTTTTTGAATCCTACCTGAGACCAAGCCCCCACATAAAAATCACCAGTGATTATGGAAGGTTAACTTACAGCCCTCACCATAATCATCTGTTTATCACTGAACCAATGATTATATTAGTAGCAGTCATAACCATTTAGATAGGAAGAACTGTAGCCAAAATGTTGATGATACTCTTACTGCTGTATGACTTTTCCTGTGTTTCCAAGAAAGCTTTGCTGTGTTGAGAGGAATCTACTGACCTAAGCTTTTAAAAAGATTGGCAGACTGTTCTGAGTGGGAGGCTGCATGAGAGCAAAGGATAAATATTTGCAATACAATGGAGATGAAGATGAAGCTGGAAATGTTACTACAGCATCAAAGCTTTATTTTATATTTGAAACTGGGTGAGTGCCAAAAGGACTAAATCAGCGTACTGGAGAATGGAAAGCTGAACTTCCTTAAAATAAAAAAAGTTGTTATCAACAAGATTGCAAATTTTATTCTGAATATGACTCCTGGAATTTTGTCTCTTTTGAGCCTGAAGTAATACTAATGGAAAAAAATATTGTGTTTGTATTTCCAGCCCACATATATCTGCCTCTGTAATTTACATAAGTATTGTAGTGGAATATTAACTTCCATTATTTATGAATCTATTGAACTTTGCAAGGATGTGCTGACAGTTGAAGGATTATAACTTTAAAGGCAGTTCTGTTCACATCATAAATATCCTAAAAGGTCACACGCTACCTTACAGTAACTTCTAAAGAAGGAGCTTAAAGTCAGAGCTGTTTCCTGTCAACTCAGAAAAAGTTTCACCAAAATAGTAGAAATCCAAGGGTGCAAATATGTCACTCTGTGGAAACATTTGTATGGTTTTGCCAAGTACTGTGCTCCTGTGAGTACTGCGTTACTGCATGCAGTCCCATTCTCTTGGTTCTTACAGGATCTCTTCACTCCAGAGTTGCGAAGGAACAGAACTGAGATCACAGCATTCAAACTACCTTCATACATGTGCTTTGCAAGAAAGGGAGAATTTGCTTTTTCTTCCGTTTGGTAACTAGTGCATTTCTCAGCTTCTGGGCTGTAGGCCTCTGAGCTTGTAGTAGCTGCTTTAGAGTTATAGCAAGATTTATCCCATACTGGGTGAAATGTAGCCAAAAAGTATAAATTTATTTATACTATATACTATATATTAAAAAAAAAAATAATTAAAAAATCTAACAGCAACAACATCATGGAAAACAGCAACAACAAAAAAAGTAATCAGTACAGAAATCACTGGGCTGCTTGCTAGACCACTATGTAAAATCATCCAAAACTCATTATTGCAAAGTTACTGTTATCAACAATTACATGCTTTTGCTGTTTGTTTGTTTGTTTATTTGTTTTCCCAGTGACAAAACTGTATGTAAAACCTCAATTACTGTGGATTCATAATGAGTTAGAATTCTAAAATTAAACTGGTACTCTGCGCGTTATGGTTATACAGGATGGCACAGGATGCCTTATGGTTGTAAAACTCAAGCCAGCATATTCTAACTGAAACCGAAGGTTTTCTCCAGATCAAGTAATGTACACTTTTATTCACAAATTTGAGTATTTGTAGAAATATTTTTCTTTTTTGACATTTATTCATCAATAAAAAATGTTTGTCACACCCAGTATTTTGAAATCAACCAGGTTCTTAACATCTTTGTTTCCGATGCCTATCTACACTTGCAGTACTGTAAATATAGAAAGGGACTCAGCAGTTTGTGAAAATTAGATCAGTTTTACATTATGTAAGTCTAGGAAACCAAAATATGGAAGCAGTGATGCTTACTGGAAAAGGTCACGCTGTGTGAATAATGATAATCTTGTACAGCAGCTCACTCTTAAATGTGAGTTGTTTTCATTGAATAGAGATCACCACACTGTGGGCCGTGATTGATAAAACTCCATGGGTAAAATATGTCCATAGATATAACTGCGAATAGTACAAGTGCACTGACTGGAGTGATTTTGCTTCATTTGTAATAACGGTTCAGGTATTTGTTTGTTTATTTGTTTGTTTGCTGGTAACCTCTTGACAAATGCAGATTAATCATTTCCATTCACCAGTGTGCAGCAGTTTAAGAGGAAAAAATAAAACATTTATTAGCTTGGCATATTGAAGTGGAAGGATAGAGTATGCTGAAAAAAAAAAAAACCCTGAATATTTCATTGCATTAAAAAAGACTTCCTGTACAATTTCCTTTACTCACAGTCTTACACTTATTATATCTCCCATAATAAATAGTACCAGCATAGATTTGTAAGAAGTTTTCAGTTTAAAGATGCAAAGAAGACTGACAAATATAAATGGATACATTTTGGCCAGATAGCTGTTAAGTTTTCCTGAGAGAGTTTAAAACAGCATGTTATGCTGTTATTCATCGTGAACAACTGAAAGAATGGCCCATTGTCTGTAAAGCCATATGCAGGGGGGTTTATTCACCACTTCAAATGGAAGTCAGAAACATACTATTTCTTATTTAAGCAGTTTGGAAATGGAGGGCTCTTACACTATATCAGTATTTCATATATAGAGTTTAAAGGGCTGATGTGCTGCTTAGCAGCAGACCTATCTTTAGAAGCTGCTAACAGTCTGTACATGGCTGCATAATGTGTGCTAATAGAGCAGGTGCCAAGTTGAGAGCCAGCATTATAGCGTCTGACTTTGAAAAAACATCCCTATTCACGTATTGGGAACTGAAACATACCTAGTCATGAGGAAGGTTGACTGAAAAGATTTTAAATGTGATCAATTATTATTATTATTTTAATGTTTAAATTATGATGCTAAAGAAATTATTATTAGGAACAGAAAAAGAAATACACATTGGTTAAACATTGGAAGATTTCTGGTTTTGGGAACCTGGAAAAAAAGAATTTTACGAGATCTGCAACTGTCTTTTTAAATTCTCTTTAAAGAAAATAAGCCCAAGTAATCAGTGGGTTCTCGGAGGTGGTTGTAGAAGATCCTCAGGCTAAAGGAAGAGTAAAGAGAAGTACAGGGCTTTCCAAGTCAGAATCCAAAGGAATTTATGCAAATTAATGCAGTAAATAAATAAACAAATCAATCAATCAATATGGAGTCATGGCATCAGATTATTATCCTTACAAACTTTCTTTCCTTAGGAAACAGTGTTTGAGATAAACCCACAGTGTTTACTGAAAATGCGTGCTCACCTTGACTGTTTCAGAGTCAGCACTGCACCCTGTAATTTCAGGGGGACTACTCTATGGGTAAGAGATGATAAATTTGGTCCTCAAGTGGTAGACTGTGTTGATGAATGTGCATCTTCATTCTCAATGACATTTAAGTGAGTTAAACATATGTACAGAGAGAATAAAATGCCAAAATGTGTTGTGTTTCCAAGTTGCCGCAGTTGGAAGCTTTCAGTAAATTTCCATATGCTTGTTGATAAATCCTCCATTTTGAATAAAAAACATCTTTTCATTTTTAGAGTAGATTTAGAATGACATTCCCTTAAGGCTAAGCAATACCTTGCCTTTATCCAAATACCTGTGAAAAATAGTTTCTTCACTTTTGTCTAAATATTTGCAGGAAATCTGAATTTTCTAGTAGATAGCAGCTCTAGACAACAATTCAGCTCTTAAAGTAAGCAAAATCTAAAACTGTGAAACAACAGGAAACAACTCTAGCTAGCATTAGATTGCTCAGTGATAGTAGGAAACATAACATCAGCTCCTTCTCATCCTTAACAAGTGATTCTGTGTATATCAGAGCAGTGCTCTGATAAGCATCCATTGATAAGCATCCATTGATAAGCATGCTGCAGTTGTTTCATCTTCAGGAACCTTGTGTGAATCATGGAGCTCCCTAAAGGCCATACAAAAAGTTGTACTGTTTGGAAAGCGACACTGTACTTTTCCCAATTAAAAAATCCATTCCCATGTCCATCTATTAACACCTCGCCCTCTAAATCTACAACCTCTATCAACCCATTCTGCAAAATCGATCAGACAAGTACTTAGAATGGCATGGAGAGCCACAATAGCTCTTAGCAAGGATCTGTGTTCTCTGACCACAGCTACTAGAAAATGCCTTGAGAAGATGTAAAGACATGGTGAATATAGATGTTATCTATCCAGAATTGTCTAACACTGTTTACTGGTATGTGACTTGAGCTTCTTATTTATTAAAGTAAGCAGAATCCATACTCATGCCTGGATGTCAGCAGAATAACGTCACAGTTTCTGGAGACTTTTTTAGTGCATGACCCCTTTGAGTCATATACTTTGAGTATGACCCCCTGAGCACTGGATCTCTTAGTTCTCCGAGGCAGATCCCATCACCTGTTTCCGTCATGAGCTGTCACCTTTCCTTATGTCATTATGTTTTTCAACTCTTTATTTTTACAGACCAGTATGCACTATCTCTTGCCTGTTGGCTTTTAATGACAGATTCCGTCTCCTGTGCTCTTAGCAATATTTGTAACATTAGGCAGTTATATTTTCTGTCCAGGAAATATTTCTTACAGTTGGTAAGTAAATCAGTTTAGACACTGTCTTTTCTACTTGGTGAAAAAACCTTGAAGTAGCAAGGACAATTACTGGAAAAAAAATGAAGGATTAGAATGGTTTTCTTAGCAGTTGCATTATAAAGTTTGAAAATCTGCAGTGCCTTAGACAAAGTGAAGATTCAGATTGATAAAAAAACGAAGTATTTTTCTGTAGAAGCTTATAGAAAGGAATTGTAGGCAATTTACTTACTGGAAGAAAATCAAAGCCTTTGAAGTGTCATACTGGCAAAGATTTTTTTATGTGGTGTGGCTACTATAGATAATACACTGTGCCTAGATAAACAAAGTTTATATGTCTCTCTGAATCTGCATCTATATATCTGTTCATATCTACCTCTAAACTCCAGCTGTATATCATAGAGAATATTAACAAAGCAAAGAAATTCAGATATATAAAGTATTTGTTCATTTATTATCTATTAACTAATTTCATCAACTGAGACAGGAAGAGGTGCCTATTCCTAAAATTGTGGATTCAGTAGAGTTTTAGTCTGATGGCAGGTGTGTTCCTCACTCCCTGCTAAATCCTTTGTTTCACTAACAATTGCCTGTCTGTCTGTGTAGCTGGAGCTATGAACATTCTCCCCTGTTCTCTTCCAACACTCTCTCTTGCTTCTTAGATGCCAACAATGTTTTTATCTTGTTAGACTCAAGTCCAAGTCTAACTAATAGTGTTACTTTAACTCACAACAACAGTTCTCAGACTGTACTTAGATTGAAATCACTGGCTTCTGGATGAAAACTTGAGTCCCTCAGAGTTGAGAAATCCAGCTGTCTTCATGAGTATAAAGGTATAACCTTTTCTTGTAAGCCTTGTTCTTACCAGGAAGACATTGTTAGGTAATTATGTAGGGTATTTCAAAAGCTCTTGTAAACTGGAAAATTTCTGAAAAATGTAAATAAATTAATCAGAGTTTCCAATTTTCTAAGTACCCCATAAAATATGTATTATTTTAAATAGATGTCATCACTGATGAGCTCCCCATATATTTGCTTTTTTATCTTTGCCAATATTGATCCTTTTAGCATTTCATTCACCAGTAAGAACAAAAGGCTGTATGCTTGCATTTACTATAGTAATGCTTGCATCAGATGTAGTAGGATCTAGAAGCTCCTTGTAAAATATCTCTATGTAGTCAATGACTAGGTGAAAGGCAGTTTTTACAAATATTTATTGTCATTAATCAAAACGAAGTTAAAGATATGAGGCAACTTTTAATGTACATAGCAGCTTGTGCAATGAATGTCAGTGTTTCAGAATTTTTAAAATGTACATTTAAATATATATTTTAATATGTATAATTACATTATATATACAACATTTTATTAATATTTTACTATAATATATATTTACTGTGCGTATTTTCAAAATATATTAGTTTTAATGCATCTATTCTTTTTTTACCATATACAGGGATAACCATGCTACCCACTAACTTTTTGTGTTCTGAACAACCTCTGCCTCTGGGAAAGGTGACTTGTTATGTTAGTTGACAATCTCATATACTGACTTGAGCCAACAAAGCAGTAGCACTTAGAACTTTATCTGCAGCAGAACCAGATAATGCCCCCAAGCAGGACACTGGTTGCCCACTGTACAGAGTAATCACAGCAGATACAAACTCCACTGAGTACGCCTCTTCAAGAAACCTGGCCCTGGCAACTGGCCTAAGGCTTCACACGTACCCATGGCTTGACACTGTCCTTCATCTTGAGCCCACTGTCTGCAGTTATTCTGGATGATCTTGGAGATGCTGAGGCAAACCACATAGTCTCCATACCATGCAGTCCAGTCTATAATTTGGACACCTACTAATCAACATACATTAATTTATGCTTGTAAACGATAGCAACTCTTTCTAGAAGATGGAGTGATCTGAGCTGGAGATAAACAAACAGGTCCTAGGGATAGTCTGTCTGCCCATCCTGTTTGACATTTTTCTGTTTACATTCATTTGGAGCTGGAATGTGAGCATAAATCCAAATTTTCCACAACTTCCATGACTATTTAGATGAATATCTATCTATGTATGTAAATTCTGTGAAGGCTCTTCCTGAAATTGACTGATCAGGTACATTTCATACCTAGATTTTCTCTGTTTTGTGCCTACTCAGAGATGAAGCTACTCTATAATAACCATTAAGTATTTTATTTTACTCCGTGGTACCTTGATTCGTGTGTATTTTATTAAACTATTGCAGCATTTAATTAATTTAAGGCTCAAATTATGAAACTTTAAAATACAAAGAAATTGTTATTTATTATGTGAAGTGATCCCAAGCAGCAAAGTAGTTCTGATATGAAATTTGGACTTTCATGAAGTTCGGGGTTATCAGAATCAGCAGTTTTTGTTCAAACCATCCTAATAATGACTATTTACAGAAGAGATGGAATGACTCACAAAAAGAGCTTTCAAGCTAAATGGTAGCAATATATTTCTAGAAAGTAGCTAGTTTCTTTTCAATTGTCAGTTTCTCACTTTGATCAAAAAGGGTTCAACAGCAGTGATTTGTAGCACTCTTCATTTTCATCAGTGCTTCAATTCATCAGTTTCAAACTGAAATAATACTACATCCCACTGCAAACGTTCCTGTAATCCTTTTCTCCTCCAGTGACCTGATCTGCAGAGCTACAGGGGAAAAACCCCTAGTGTTCAGCACTAAATATAAATCCTGCATGAAACAGATGTCTTCCCCTTTTTTCTTTTGCATTGCTTTGTTATTGAATTTAATGATTTGTCTACGATTTCTCATATTTTCTTTCTCTTAATAGTCAAAGAGAAGCAGACAAATCCGCACATATCACTTTGAAATCTCTTCCTTGATAATTATAGATAAAATGATGGTAAAGAATATTTAAAAAAAAAAAAAAAAAAAAAAAAGTTTAAGGGAGTACAATGCATCTGCAATATTATAATCCATTGTACTTAGCTGTTTATTTATACCCTTCCACTATGAATGCCATACAAGAACTCTACAGATAGTCTAACCATTTAATATTTCAATTTTTAAAAGGTTATTATTATTTTTTAAGAGATACAACCAGGATATATATTTCCTTTCCCAGTCCTCATCTCTTTAATAAATGTCCTACTTACCTTGAATTCTGTGTTATGTCCCTAGTTCTGCTGAAATTCTCAATATATCCTACAGTCCTTCAAGGCGCTGGCTTCCTTACTGTCAGATTTCATCTCATTTCCTAGAATTATCTCCTACCTTTCTTTGTTCTCTTTGATAGTAGACTCTGCAACACTACATTGAACTTCATCCTCAGAAAGACCCTCAACATGTATTACAGCTGGACTTTAAATATTTTTATTTCCAATACAGAATTACAGCCAAGTTAAGGATTCAGTTTAAGTTCAGTGAGAAGAACTGCATTATCTCTGCCATAGTTTTCCAGGTGTATTTAAAAAATCTTAAAAATAAGAAATTTTCAAATGTTATCCAAGTGGGGGAAACATAAGTTGCAGGACCAAAGGATAATTCATGTTGGAATGGACCTGAGGAGCTAGTCTTGTCAACCTCCTGGTCAGAACAGGATCTATTGTTTGACTGAATATTCACCTTGAATACTGAGTTCAGTTGTGGGTGTCTCACTACAAGAAAGACATTGAGATGCTGGAGCATGTCACAAAGATGGTGAAGGATCTGGAAAGCAAGACTTATGAGGAGCAGCTGGGGGAACTGGAATTGTTCAGTCTGGAGAAGAGGAGGCTCAGGGGAGGCCTCCTGAGGTGGGAGCCCCAGCCTCATCTCTCAGGTCAAATCTCTCAGGAAAAGACAAGAGGTAATGTCCTTAAATTGTGCCAGAGAAAGTTCAGGTTGGATATTAGGAAAAGTTTATTCTCTGAAAGTGTGGTCAAGCATTGGAACAAGCTGCTCATGGAAATGTTGGAGTCACTGTCCTTGGAGGTGTTCAGTAAATGTGTAGATGTGGCACTGAGGGACATAGTTTTCAGTGGGCTTGTTGGGAATGTGTTGACGGTTGGACTAGATGATGTTAGAGGTCTTTTCCAACGTTAGTGATTCTGTGAGTCCATAATTCTATGATCAGATCAGACAGCCCAGCACTGGGTTTTGAATCCAGCTGAATTTTGAAGCCTCCAAGGTTGGAGACTGCACACTGCACAGCCTCCTTGGGTAGTCTAGTTTGCTCTGCTGCCTGACTTTATCATAGAGGCTCGGGTCTGGTCTGACTCCTTGTGTCTGCTTAAACCTGTAGTCTCTCTTACCCTTTTAACACACCACAGTGAAGATGTCAGTTTCTTCTTCTTCTTTTTTTTTTTTTAACAACTTCTCTTTAGGGGAAGTTAGGCTGCTTTTGGGACTTCCAGAGTCATCTCTTCCCCAGACTGAACTAAAACAGCTCCCTTAGCTGAAGCTGCCTTCTCTTCACAGAGTAGCAGCTCCACTGAAGTTTTACCAGTTTATTCATGTCTTTCTTGCACCCAGGGCCCAAAAAGGTATGTATGGCATTCGAGGTATGATCTAAAAAATCCAGAACAGAGACTATAATCCCTCACATTCCACAAGCAACCAGCTATTGGCCATCAACCATTTCTGTTTCAGGGTCCTATTGCCTGTGCTCAGCTGGCTGCTCACCAGAACCCTGGGGAAGTTCCATAGATCTGCCCCCCAGGCAGTCCAGGCCCCGCTGGAAGGGAATCTGCCTTCTGCTTTTGGCCCTGTTGACTTTCATAATGTTCCTGGTGACCCTTTCCTTCAGCCTGTCTGGGTCTCTGACCTAGTTGAACAGCATATTCTTATTCTCCAGAATTTAAATGATGCTGAATAAATTTTATTTTTCTCCTTTAGTTTCCTCTACTAATTTTTCCTCCTTTCTCTTCCTTTCTTGTAGAACCCCGTGATTCATGATATAATTTCAGTAGCAGACTATTTCACTTCATTTCACTTCTCCAGTTTTTGATAGGCTTCACTGCATTGTCTCTTGATGTTCCTGAAAGTATGAAGTGTTTTCTACTATTTCAAGGTGTTGTCTAGCCTGTCTGCTGCAATATGAAGAAGGACTCAGTGGCAGTGTTGAATAATCATTTAGAGAAGAGGTGAATTTTTTTTTTTAGTTGTTGAAACCAGCCATCCAACATTCAAATAAATTTTACAAAGAGTGAAACTGGTCCTTCCAAGTAACCTGAATATAATGCCTCCTCTTTATTTCCATGGAAACTGCAACAGATACAAAGAACACCATAACATTGTTTGATAGAGTAAATTGTCAGCTACTATTTTTCAACATAGTCACCACACTATCTGTTTTAGCCAGTGATGAAACAAGAGTCTGCATGTCGCACTTGTAAAAATCTGCACCAGAGGAGGTGACCCACTGTTGCTATCATCACTGCTAAAATGCACCACCCACTGTTTTATTGTGCTCACATCCACTCTTTGATCTCCAGAAATGTTCAGCAAGCATCAATGAATATCAATGGGTGCCATTTTTTCTGCATGGAGGAATTCAGTGGCACACTTTTTCTTTCATATGCACTTCCATGTCAGACACCAATTTGTCAGGCTGCCCCTCTGTTGCCATCTGTCACACAGCAACAAAATGTAATGAAATATTGGTGGGAAGGTTCAACTTCTACCACCACACCACCAATATCCACCTCTGATGTCATGGACCATTACAATAAAATACAAGACATTACTTTTGGAGCAACTCTCATACTTTTGTCACAGTATAAGCTCTTCATTGCTACTGGCAATATCTGCTACTGCAAGACCTAAAGTAAGTTACATCTTTCAAGCTGAAAAACTGATGGTTTGGTTTGGCAGTTTGTGAAAGCACATCATACAGAAGAAGGGAAGAGCTTGATATATTTGCTGACATTCAGTCTTTGCTCTTGTGTTTGTTAGACTGACAAATAATTGTGTAACAGAGATGCATAAGGAAACCTTTCTAAAGGGAGCAGTGCGTCTATGTTTAAGACTGATAACAGTTTCCTGGCTCTCCATGGTATTACTCCTGTCTGAAACACTCTTCTGTATGTCATTTTCCATAGCTTGTTTTTCTTTACCTCAAGTCCACTCTTCCCTAGTTTTCTTATGAAATAAAGTGCTATAAAATGTACTGTTTGTACTATTCTGTTTTGTTCTCTTAGACTGTCAGAAGTGTCCTCCCTCCCAGACATATGTATCCTTTACAGACAAAATTTTAAAAGTGGGAGCAGTAGCTTGGAGGTCAACATCAAGTCACCCAATCTATTTCCCTAAGGAGAGTCATTGTTAGCTGCACAAATATATGTGCATGTGAATAAAGATGCTAATTCTTCATTATCATTGCAACAGAATAATTGGTACTCTAATTTACATCTTCCTAGCAGCATCCAACTATCAAGATGTAATGAGATATTTAACACGTTGTTAGTCTATGTATATATGTGTTTTATACTTAGCAACCTGTTATCTGTCAGCTTAAACCAGCGCTCTACAATTAGATCCTTTTCCCCATAATTACCCTAACATATACTGGGCAACCCCACTACAGTCAAGTAACGTGCACTGGATATAAATCACGTCTGAATAAGGCCATGAACTCTTTTAGCTTGTTATTTTATGTTGTTTCACTTTATTTGAAACTCCGGATACTTAAGAGAAATGGACTTTTAAAATGAAAAATCTATTCATTCTTCTAATCAGATTGCGTGATTCATATAAATGCCTTCTTTACATTGCTGTTCAAGAGGAAGAAGATGAACCGTTTAGCAGGTGGCATATGGATGAATGCTTGTTTTCAGTAGTTCCTGGTTCTGCTTCCATGGATGTTAGTGGATGTTGCCACCTATTTCCAAGAGTGCAAAATCAGATCAGATTTTTATTTTTTTTTTTTAAATGGTCGTATACAGTATGCAGCTTTCTGCCTTCTGTGTCTTTCTTATTCAAAGAACAGTAGTGAGCAGAGTACTTGTATACTTATTAGAGATAATGCATATTAACATCAGGGATAAACTATAACAGGTTATTCTCTCCAACTTTGCTGGCAACAAATGCATGAGCAGAAGGTACTTTTTTCTGACATCAAGTACACCAATCTTCCAAAAAACTATATTGCTTCAAATTCAAGAAACAAAAAATGAAATGTTACACATGAAAACAGAGTCATGAATTAAAAAGAATGAAGAATGCCAACTAATTTTAAGAACATTAGGTGAAAACAACCTTAGCTGCATTGCGATTGACAGGACTATTCCATTACGCGTTGATATATCTAATGACATATCGACAAAGTGAATTTAATGCTCTCTTTAACATTATCTCTTTTCCTTGAAACTGAATCCTTCTCTGGCAGAGAAATTCTGATTTTGTGAGGTCTACACCAAACGCGGTTTCATTGGAGTAAAGGTGACCTGATGCACCCAGGTTTTCTATCTCTCCTTGTCTGACCTTTGTCTGTTATTCCTGTATGTTGCCTGCTTGCACATCAATGATTAGGATACTGTTAGACAATTTTATTTTCTTAAAGAAAGCCTTTACTTTAATAATTAATGTGACCTGGACACATGTGACATGGAGAAATTTCTCCTGTGACATGGAGAAATTACTGATGGATTTTTAGGAACTTCAGAGGTGGAATATGTTTTTAAAATTAAGCTTGCCCACAGTTTTCGACTACTTTTGCTTTGCAGTTGATGCAGCCTCAGGTGCACTCTCAGCATGGAGCAGCACTGATATACGATTAGTCAAATACCAGGATTGTATCAGGATTTTATTGTATTATTGTGTCAGGAATGGGGTGGTGAGCAGGACTAGGGAAGTCATCCTGCCCCTGTACTCGGCATTGGTGAGGCCTCACCTCGAGTACTGTGTTCAGTTTTGGGCACCTCAGTACAGAAAGGGCATGGAGGTACTGGAGCAGGTCCAGAGAAGGGAAACGAGGCTTGTGAAGGGCTTGGAAAATCAGGCCTATGAGGAGAGGCTGAGGGAGCTGGGGCTGTTTAGTCTGGGAAAAAGGAGGCTGAGGGGAGACCTTATTGCTCTCTTCCAGTATCTGAAAGGAGCTTACAGTGAGAGCGGGGCGGGTCTCTTCTCACTGGTGACAGGTGACAAGAAGAGGGGAAATGGCCTCAAGTTGCGCCAAGGTAAGTTTAGGTTGGAGGTTAGGAAACACTTCTTTACAGAAAGGGTGGTTAAACACTGGAATAGGCTCCCCAGGGGGGTGGTTGAGTCACCGTCCATGGATGTGCTTAAGAGCCGTTTGGATGTGGTGCTCAGAGATATGATTTAGCAGAGGGTTGTTAGAGTTAGGGTACTATGGTTAGGCTGCGGTTGAACTTGATGATCTTTGAGGTCTTTTCCAACCTGACAATTACTCAAACCTGAGTAATTCTATGATTCTATGATTCTAAATACTCTATAAATTAGTGCACATTAGTGTAGCTTTCCAGATTTACATCTTTGTTTCTCTTCCCTTCAGCAAATGTTAAATATTTCCATGTACCTTTGTCCAGTTAGCATGATGTGCTAGCATGCCTTTTATGCGTACAGACATTTTGCTGAATTACAGCATTCCATAGCTTTATTGTAAAAATATTTCCCTTTCATTTTTAATTTCAGATCACCTTACTGAGAATCCTACAGACTCCTTCAGACAAGAGTTTATTCTATACAGTAAATAATTTGGAATAGGGATATTAACCTAATGTTTGTATCATTCTTGAAATAATGTATTCCCAAATTGACTGAGTTCTTGTCATAACCACAATGTAAATGTTAGAACATGGCTAGAATTTATGTTTAGGAAGATCTGAGACTGTGATCATGGAAAGCAAATTTAATACTGTCTTGTGTGAGCCTCTACACTACAGACATAGTTCAAAGTTGCAGTCATCAAGTGTCAGAAAGGAAGTATATCAAATATCTAAGTGGGCAGTCAAAACAGCTCCAATTGCAACTATCAGACACTTCCAATGAATTGCTTATGAATAAGCAGCAGGCTTAGAATTACTGACAGAAGCTATTTGGAGAGGAGTTCTGAACAAATCTGAAAAAGAAATAAACGTCCTTTTTCAATGACAGTTAACAAACAGGGAGATGACATTTGGCAAACAGATAATTCAACATGAATTACTCACTCAAGACTACTAATAATCCCTAGCAATTATATGGTGTTTTACACATCCAGTGAATTGAGTAAACTCTGACATTCACTGAGTTAAACAGACTCTTGTCTACTCTTTGTGTCAAAATTCTCCTTCATGAAAAACTTAGTTTGGCACAGATTGACTCTTGTGGGGACTGGTTATTTGGCTACCAAAATCTCTGTCTCCACATGTGGAAGTAAAGACATGGAAAGAAATAAGATTAAGGTCTGAGGTAAGTACATGAGGCCAGCTTGTCTGTTTATAGTGTGCCGCAAATGAGGAATGGTGTGCAGCTGTTGTAACAAGCCTGGAAGCGGACTGGCAATTTCTCAATTACTGTCCTTTTGACAGGGAGGAGGAAGGACGTGCCTGCTGAGTTGTGCATGCTGAGTTGGTACCTGCTGAAACACTGGATGCTGACTCAGCGGCTCTGGCTGGCACAGAGCCCATATGCCTTACAATGCCCTCTCGCTTCCCTGCATAGGAAGGAGCAGCAACACCATCACTAGCAATATTTAGAGATAATGTAGCATGTTGCAAAGTATGTGTCAAAACACTTCAGGAGGTGTAGGATATATGGTAGAGGGAGAACAGGCCTTTGTATGGCATTTTGTTCTTTCTCCCTTCTCTCTGACTTGTATATATGTAGAAGCATGAGAGAAAACAACTTCAGAAAGAAGAATTGCTCAATTGAGCTCTGAGTAAATGGTGTTAAAAGAAAACAGAAACTAATTAGCCTCATAACTACAGGCAGTGTTTTCTAAGATGTGTCCCTAATACTTCAATGAAATTCACATGGCAAATATTGTCAAAACATCTACGTTCTCTGTTCAGATATACAATTAAGAAGAAGTTGAATAGTAATAAGAAAAATATACTGAACTGGTACAGAGCATCTGATATTGGTGTAGTCCAAATTTTGGGCGATGTCTTGAACAGATTAGAAATAATTAGAAGTTTTCTTAGAAAACTCAAGATGCTGCATTTGAATTTATAGAGATGATACATATTCTAAAGAAACAAAGGAAAATGCATCAGTCCCCGTGTTTTTAGTTGATGGGGTTAGAAGGCGAACTCATTAGCACATTCATGAGACATTAGCTTATCTGTACACCAGCCTTCTGTTGCCGAACAAGCCTCCAGAGTATCCACCGGTTCATTTCTCTACCATTGTCAGGAGTGCCATGTGTACAAAGTTCAATATTGTCCCAGTTATTCAGCATTGGTGAGTTATCACTGTGCCCAGTAGCTGCTCACTCATGTGTAAGAAAATCAAATGGTTCAGAATCTTTGATCTCATTGCGTGTCACTGGTTGTGTAATTTATAGGGCTGATAATTGAAAGTTGTAGAGGTTCCCTGAGTTAAATTCTCTGCTCATTTTATAATGTGCTTTGATAAATGAAGTAGGTTGGTAAGCATAATTACAGTACTGGTTTTTGGTATTTTTTTCTCTCTCCTTTAAGGATTATATTTAGATGTAGTGGCAGTACAGCTGATTTTTAAATCAGCTTTTCTTGAACTACCATATGCCGAGTTCCTCCCAAAGCTCAACTCTTTTGGATGCAAACTCTTGGAGAATGTGTGTTTTTGACAGACAGCCACCTGTCATTTATTCGAATGTGTGCATTATGATTTGCATATCCCTTTTATGATTACAGAAAGTAAACACTCATACTAAGCATTCATGGGTCATTAATAATCAATAGCTCCGTCTTTTCTAGAAATTCTGATATTCAGAGAGAAGGGAATACATTCATGATAAGATTCAAGACGAGTGCGAAGTAAGTCTGGCTACATCTACATTACTAAATTCATCAGCTTCAGGAAGCAATTCCTGGCTCTACAGTCTTGAGACATAACTAGAATATTTTGTGTTTGCAAAGTGATAATAAAGTGAGATAATCTGGGGGGTGGGGGGGTGGGGAGGGGGAATTGAAATCTGTACAGCAGCCTACTAGAGCAGTGTCTCCAGAGCAGGATGCCAAAAGCAGGCGTTGCTTGCCCTGCAGCATGTCCGGAGGGTATGTGCTTTGTCTTTGTGGGCACAGAGCCTGCTGGCATCGAGTCAGAAGTCTGTCCCAGGCTAAAGGAGCCCAATTTGGCACCATGTATTTCCTATTTTCTGCCTGAAGGGAGCCCTGAAGCAAACTACCATGCCAACTGTGCCCTTGTTTCCTCCTGGAGGAAATACATTTACTCACTCGGAAAGAAGCCTGGAAAGGCCCCGGCTCCCCTGTTGTATGGATAACTGGGAACCAGGGGTGGGGAACATGTTTAATTAGCATAGAAGCCCCTTGGGATGGTGTGCTCTTGCCATACAGACTGAGAGCTGTAAGTGCTACCACAGTTCAAATAGATAATTGAATACCACAATTTTCATGACGGCATGACTTTGTCGAGCTTTTTATTCTCATCTGCTAATTATAAAGGGCAGTCCTGTCACCTGCCATGTTACATTCTGGGCTTAGTGGAATGATTCTTATGGAAGGAAACCATTCACTTTTTTTTTTTCCCCATAGCACGGTTTTCCATGCATATCAAATAACACAGGAAAAAATAGAGAGAAGTGGATTTCCACACAATGGCTATCAACATCTAGGTGTTCCATAGTGATCTGCTTCCTAAGCATTGACTACTCACACTATTCTTTTCAGATTAGCTCTTTCAGGCCACCGCTTTCTCAAGTATTAAGAGTAATTAAAATGACAAAAATAAAAACATTTACTCCTAAACACCTGTTTTATAAACTGTTACTTAATATTTATTTAATTTTCAAAATAGTATTTACTGCATTCACTTCTTTCGATGGATCTGTAACCATAGCAACATCATCTCATAACACATTCTTTAACGCCACATTCTGGAAATGGCACATTGTTCCAACTTGCATTGTTTACTCTGGTAGTTTTATTAAAAATGATTGAATCTATTTGGCTGTTGCTCACATGATGGTGCAGTTCAGTAGCCCCTTCCAACAAAAGGGCCTTCCACGTATTGCCAAGTGTTAGCCAAAACCTTTGTTAAAGCCAGTGTGCATTCCTATCTAGGTGGGAAAACTAAGGTGCAAATATATAAGGTCATTTGCCTGCTGTCAGACAGAATGTATGTATGTGCAACAAAAGGCAGGCACCGGAACAATGTTCTGCCCTTCCAGAAACAACATTCTCTGTTCCGCAGTCAAACAGTGTGAGAACCTAAGTTAAAAAAAGAAAAAAGAAAAAAAAAAGAGGGGTTTCCCTTTAAAACTCAAGCTGAATCAGATTAATTCCAGAGGTCTGAGAGTCATGCAGTTGGGTAAAAATGAGTTCCAACATCTAGGTCATTGGCCATAAAACACACTTAGAAAGCCAGTGTGGGACTTCTCTTGCTTACACTGCTATTTGTTTACAGTAACTGTTGAATTTCAAATTTATGCTGATGTGAGTGCAGAACTCGACCTTTTGTTTTCGTGCAAACATCCACATGAAAAAAAAAAAAAAAAAGAAGGAAGCAGAAAGAAAATCTGAAGGAAGCCAAAAAGTTTCCCAACAGCATGATTTTCATAGTTCCTTCTGAGGCCTTTCTGAAGGGTTCGGTAGTGCTGCTTTCTGTCTAACATGACATATTTACACCCTTATCCTTTTATTGTAATTTCCATTAAAACAGAACTGTAAACATTTTTAACGATGATATGTTTTCACTGATTATTCAACAAATACACCCAATGTCAAGTTAGGGGAAATGAGGCATGAAGTACTGCAGGCAGAGTCCATACAATGCATCACAGAGGCTTGAGAGCAGCTGCTGAAAGCCATTGTGTTGAGATTTCACTTTGAAAAAGGTGCAGTTTTGTACAATAGACTGTAATGTTTCTAGAACAGCTATTCAAAGCCTTTTGTGTAAATCATTTACATTCCCATTGTGTAGACCATTTCATTTTAAAATATCTAAGCAGTCAAAATGCCACAAATATTTGTATGATCCACGCTTGAGCCTGAAAATGTGAAAATACAATTAAAATATCCATTATAAAGGCTGCAGATTGTCCTCGATTCTCCCTGCTTTGGAATCAGGGTATGTTGGGTAAGATACTCAAAGTTGTCTAGCAGCGTAAAACGGCTACGTAGTTAGAGCTAGGCATCAGGACACCTTAGTAAATCTCTTCCTTTCATGTAATTAATCCTTCGTTAGTGCCATTGATTTTAATAGGGCATAAAGAGATGTTTATGTTTTCATGTTACCACATTTAGAAAGTAGCACAATGATGTCATTTTGGGCCAATATACCCTCTGGTAATGTTGAACATGAACAGTCAAATGCCATTTCTGATGACTCACGGACATTACTGTGGTCATTCTTCTGCCTTGATTTTCCTTTGATGCTCCATCCTTTCAACTTCATGATTTCTCTGCTCTTCTGAGCCACTCTGAGTCCCCATCTGACCCTTGCTGACTCCAATCTCTCTGCCTCTTATATTAGATGGCCTGCTCACCATCTCTCCGATTTTTTAATTTCTTTATATCCGCTTCTATTCATGCATAGAGCTTATTAGATTTCTTTGGGTCAAGGGGGGAAATTAATTTGCTTCAAGAAGCGCAGTTTAAGAGCTGTGGATGCCATAACCGTCATGAATGCTCTGTAAAGTTACACAAAGGTCCATAATTCGTGAATGAAGGACACACTCAGTAAGTCAGTGTCAGGGAAGTGAAACTCTAAAAATACACCACACCACTCCATTGTTATCTAGATAGACTGAAAAAGGAAATTCTGCTGTATCAAATGTGGGTATCAACATGAGAAATCAGTAATGAACTCTAGCACTTTCCATAGAGCCACACTGCAGAAGGATGGATTGCTTTGTCTTTGAGTTTTATCCGCTGATAGAAGAATTGGTGGATTCAGAAACAACCCTAACTGTGCCCAATTCTCTTCCTAGGAAGGAGGAGGGCCCTCAGAGGATGCTTTCTTCTGTTATGTCCAGTCCACTTCATTCTCTCTCCAAAAGTCTCAGTCCGGATCTATCCCATCTCTTCCTCTAAACCCCTGGGCTCCTTGCCCAACCAATCTGCAGTCTGTTGCCCTGAGCTGCTTGTCCAGCTCATGCAGCTTGTTTGTCCCTGTTCCCATACTATACTGCACTACTTCCAGACACAGACTTTCTCTTCGGGTTTCTTGAGGAGTTTCCTTCCTTGTTCTTTGAACTATATCTTTTCTCTTTTCCTGGTGAAATATTCCCTGCTCTCCAGTGCTATATCAGGTTGAGATAACTCAGTGCAGCTCCCCGTTTCTACCTCATTTTTGAGTCTCCTCATCCAGTGGATCTTCCCTCATGGCAGATCTGCTCTTCATTGGCAGTTACTTCAAGACATTCCATTTTTCTGATGAGCATAACTTGGAAAAAAACTTATTTTTTCTTTACTCTTCTTCACTGAGGCGGTAGAATCTTGTAGCTCAGGCTGCACTTAACATTTAACATGAAGCAGATCTCTAGTATGGCAGATTTCAACCCTTTTAGTAAAAGTTCACCAGACTTCAAAGAATGTATTGCAAAGACTGGTGACTGGCAATCTTAATAATAAGCATAATTACTTTAATACTAATAATATCATCACAAGTCACTCATAATACATATATTTTCCTGGATTGTTATGGAGGATTTCCCTGTCACATTCTTTTGAAATTGTATCATCTTTTTTTCTCTGTAAATTATAATCAACATAACAATTTATCATTCGAGAACAGCAGCATGATATTAGATTTTTAAAGGCTGCTTTTATTCAGATCACACTGGGGCAGGTTTCACAACGTAGAAGAGATCATGTAGTTGGTCTTTCAAGGTCAAAGAGACTACAGTGAAATAAGCAGATTTGGTCTACCATTGACAGATGTCATACAGCTGTATTCCATGGCTCTGTTTAAAGGTCTTCATTATGCACCTAAATGTTTTTCTTGTTCAGCCAGCATCTATGATTCTACGACTCCTCTTCCTGATCAGTAGAGGAAAACAATCTGATGTTATGCACCATCTCCTCAAAAATAAAAATAAACAAATAAATAAATAAAAATAAAGAAATTTTTAATAATGAAATTAAATACAAGCTATATCCCACATTCATTTCTACTGAGGGAATGATCAGAAAAATATTAGTATGCAATCTGGGCTATTAATGTGAAGCTGATCCTTTTCATTATTTCTTATGACTTAAGAGAGAGTGTCCCAGTACTGAAAGTTAGAGTCTGTTTTTATACCATGACGGGACCCCATTGCTTAGTTTATTGGAAGGGAAGTAAAGACAGCACCAACACTAGTAGTATAAATATAGGCTTTTTTTTTTTTTCTTTTAATCTTCACTTTACCCACAGAGCATGTATCTGTTGACAAAAATATCTATATCACAGAGGTATTATGATGCTTTACTAATGCATAATCAAAACTTCAGCGATTATATATGAAATGCTATAACTATTTTTTTTAAGGCAATATTTTTAGTCATAAAATCTTTGAAATAACTTTCCACATCAAATTAATGCCCCACTTTAATAGCTGAGCATGACATATGTGTTTTCCTTAAATAAGTCTCATTTAGAATGTAACATGCGCAAAAGTTTTGCACTCCTCCTATAGGATATTTTGTTGAAATTATTGTACATAAATCAAAGGGATGATATTAAAATAACTTCACTGAGTCTCCTGTTTGCTTATTTTTTGCATGCTGGGCATAAATGATTCACTCTTTAGTGTTCCCTGGAGAGTTATGAAATCCAAAAGCATTCTCTGTTGAAATAGCATAGTATTATTCATGAAAATAAAACTGTATTTGAAAGAAAAAAAAAATAGAAGCCTACTAATTAGCACAGGGCTACTGCAAGCAGATCTATTATTTTTCAATATTAAATAATTAGCATTTTTATTACTGTACCATTATATACATCATTAGCTTATTTATTAAAGAGATGAAAGCTTTCTTAAACTTTCATGAGTACGGTTTGATGCAATAGAATTGCCTTACTGGAACAAGCTATTCCAATTCTTTCCTCTCATTTTCATCATACATTCTCAAACAAATAATATCAAAAGTTATGAACCCCAAAAAGCTGAACTTACTGTATCCTTCCGTAGGTGTGCATATAGTTATCATGACATTGCAGTGTGGTGTTGCAGCTGTCCTCCTTACACATTTGTAGTCAATACAATGCAAAAATAGGGTAATTTATTAATTATTTTTGCCTACTGAAATGCCTGCAGTTTTTGGAAATTGCATGTGAATTCCCACCTTCAAAAAATGCTCAGTAGGAATTGTCACAAGTACCCCTTTGCAAGTCTTTGGCCTGTGAAAATGTTCTAAAAAAGGTATAGGGCAAAGTATACACATATTTCTGGACAGTCTGAGAGAAATGAGGTTCTTTAGGTCTGCATTTGACTGTCTTCTGGTGCCAAAGAGGGGTGCTGCCATTGTATGTTCTGTTAGTTGCTTGGCAAATATTAGATTGTGTTTAATAGCTGTGTGTCACTTCTCATTGAGCAAAACAGTGTCAGAACAATTGCATGATATGAACTATAGTCAGTGTCCAAATAGCATTTGGCAGACATCTCAGTATTATGGTATTTTGTCCACAATTGGGTTTGCTTATCAAACTAACAGCTATTTATTAGTGGTAAAAGTAGGATGAAATTCTATTTATTAGCTGTGGAATCTTTCTGATGAATTGAACTGGACAGTGATAACAGTGTTCAAAAGGCCAATTAGTTTCCCTGTGTGCAATAAGCCAGTCTCACACATGGAGATGAGATACTGATGCATTGCAAAATTGTGCAAGTTTAGGTCTATGTGTTCTTCCACAAAGCTAGGAAGCCCTAGGATATTGGCAATGCTTTTTTATACATATTTTTATCACTTGACCACTACCCTGATACAGCCTATGGCCTACAATTGAACAGTTGAAGGTAGGGTAATGATGTCCCTACCTGCAGGCTAGCTGGGCATGCTAATTAACTGCATGCTTTTTCAAGATGCTGCCTTCTTCAAAGACAGGTTTAGTTGTTGCACTGAGATTAGATTTTCCTCTACTTCCTTACTTTAGTTGTTTCAAAGGCAGTCATCCTGACTTAGATAAAAGGACAAAGATTTGTACAAAATTTGTTCTTACTGACAAAAATTTCCCCACTTGAGAGTCGTCTAACAATACAGGTCAAATCAGTCTCATTTTCTCTGAGATTATTAAGTGTTTCACTCTCCTTTGTCATCACTAACTTTCAACTTTGTCCTAGCCCACAAGCTTCTCCAAGATATATTAGCCAATAAAATTCCCTTTTCAACATGTTCTGGAAGATGAGCATAAGTGCAGCAATTGCCCTTATTAGCAATGTGAACTGTATTTCTGATTATTTTATGAAATATATTCTGATCCCATGGGTTTCATGGTTTCCATACACTTCTCTCAGTTTTCTTAATCATCCAAAGGCAACAGAAGTGTATCATCCCACTTAGTTACTTCATTTCTTTCTTTAAAGAAATCTGTGTAGTTACACAAATAGCAAAATACGGACTGAGTAAAATCAGAGATACAAAAACAAGAGTAATGTTCCACAAGCATGGTCCAATCCTAAATAAGTATTCAAACAGTTCCAAGTTCTGTTCATGTGTTTCTTTTGATATTTAACTTCAGGGAATTGGCTTCTTCAACTCTCCACTTCTCCTGTCGATCTGCCTTTATCCCGGTGCAATGAACCCAAGAGTTAATCCCTTTTATTTTTACTGCAGAGTTTGTTGTTAGGAGTTTCTTCAAGAAAAACAAGAAACTTCTAGAGAGAGTCCAGTGGAGGGCCACAATGATGGTGCATCCAGGGGCACTGGAGTTCATAACTGCACACATCTATTGAGCAAAGAAAGAACTCTTACCAAAGACCAGATATATTCAGTAATTATTTCATTTGATTATTTTTCATGCATCTGATTGCTTTTTCCAGTCAAATCTATTGCACACTGTGTCAATGAATATCAATAAATATTTATACCCTTTTCACTTCGATAATTCAGAAAAATCAATTTGCCAATATTTGCTGGTACAGAACCCCTTTTTATCTCTCTTTGGGTGAGTCTCCTGTGAATGTTAGGATTATTTTTAAGACAAATCCTGCACCTCTGAACAGTACTCCTTGCAAACAAAGACATTAATTCCCACTGCTTATCTAACTAATTCAGCTAGAGTTTCTGTCCCCATATGAGTACTCTTGTGTGTTCTTTCCATTAATTCTTTCATTTCTGGGGGAGTCAGTACATTGCTCATAAAGTGTTACAACCTGCCATCTTTCAGTATTTTTTAGTACAATTTAATAGGCTGTCTAATTTATCCTCTTTTTTTTTCCCATGTGAATAGGAGTCATAATATTTAAGAACTTTTCAGGAAATAAGGTTCCTACCGTTACTGATAGTGCTATTTTCTTGGCAGATTCATCTGCTCTTCTATTCCCTTTGATTATAGTATGTCCAAACTGGTGGACCTTGCAGTGAATCACTGCAACTTCTTTTGGTTTAAGTAACCTTGTAATTTCTGTACTATGTTTGACAGAATTTCCTTGAGATGTTAGTGACGCATTTTCCATATAGCTCCAATCATATATACCACTCCAAAGGCATATTTCAAGTCAGTATGCATTTTAGCTCACTTGTCATTTGCTAATTCCAATGCACAAGTGAGAGCAATTAGCTCACCTTTCTGAGTACATACTGGCTGGCAGGAGTGTTACTTCTTCTGTTCTTCTTATTTCTTCTTATTTTCTTCTAACTTTCTTCTTCTGTTTCCTCTTCCATCCTTACAATTGCATATCCAGTTTTCTGTTCCCCTTTGACTACAAAGTTGCATCAACTAACATCTGTATTGGACTTCTATTTTTGTTCTTTTTCTGGTCTTATCTGTGCAAGAATAATGCAGCAATGAAGTTGAGCTATTTAGTGTTCTGTTGCATTATATCCTAGCAATCTAAAGAACTCAAATGATTTTCACTCCTTTGCAAGGGGAAGGAGATGTCAAAAATTGTGATAGCTTTAACCTAACATATAGAGCTAGGTACGTAGGTATTCTGGGTAAACAATATTAAATTGCAAAAGAGAAGGGAAACCCACATCTCACGGGTGGAGAAAAGAACTTGAGAATCCGCTCATGGGGACAAACTCCATGCTAATATTTAAATATTGCTCCAAGTCATCAGAAGGTTTAAAGTCACTGTCACTTATGGTCTCAAATAAAATTTAGTTTAAGCTAGCTGTAAGTACACATTCATTTCTTTCTTGAGATCCTCAACTAGAATAAAAGTGATAGAGCAATATGCCATAACAGAAATTCACAGTCAAACTTGAAATAATATGGAGCAATTAATGGCTTTGTCTTTGATATGTGCATAAAACTTTTATTACTATAGATATCTGAAGCTAATGAATAATCATACAAAAATAACAATGCCAACTAACCTAATAAATCTATTAAGTTCTTTTGAATAGAGTGCCATGAGCTGGGAAAGATTTCAAGGAGATTATGGGCTAAGGATGGGAATCCCTATCTGACAGATCCCTCTGGAGGTCAGGCAAGGAAGAAAACAAGAAGCCATGTGGCCAAAAGATGATCCCCTAACAAACAAATAAAGGATGTCTGGGTCAGAAAGAGGGGAGAGAAGGGAGACAAAAGTGGAAATACGCAGTTCTCCAAGCTGATTGAAATGCTAATGAAAGGAGTATCTCTTTGTGCTGCTGATGCCCGGCTTTTCAGTGTTGAAATGCCATGCATTTTTTTTGTTTTTGCTTTTGTTTTTTTAAGGCAGTTTTTGCCTCTTTGGGTTGCACAATTGCCAGTGGTTCCCTGACGTGATTGCTGATGTGCAATAACTGTTCTGTGCTCTGCGTTAGCGACGGTTTCACTCCGTATCGGATGGTAAATCCCGGAATGTTACATGCTGGGGAAATTATCTTGGAAACGATGACATCCTTTTCAAAAAATGCCAAGCTAACATTAGGACTCTGACTATTCTCATGATGAAGGGCCTGCCTCAAGAGGAAAACTGTCTTCAGAAGGTGAAGTAACATATTATAGCTTCGAGTAGAGGCTGCAGATATGGGACAGAATGACTAGGATATACTCAAACAGGGCAGATGGGTATAGTACAGGAAAAAAAAACACAAACAAACAGTTGTTACTGAAGTCATGAGTTTAGAGGAAGTGAAAAAGAATTTTACAGTCTCCAACTATTGAGATGATAGTAACAAATTCATATTCTGTCTAAAGACCTCAAATACAATTGAATTTTTGCTGAGTTAATTCTGTAAACAGCCCCAGATGAAGTTAAGAGGAAGAGAATTAAAATGTTTTTTTTTTTTTTTCCACTTGTTGTGAAAGTAGGCTTGCTGAATCAGAACACGTAAAGTAATATGGATATAACAAAAGAAATTAGTAGTGTTTTCTGGCTGAAAGAGACTTAAAAACAGCAGTGCCCTTTTACAGATGAGGAGTTTCCGAAGAAAAAGAAACAAAAAAAAAGAAATAGTCAAGAAAGGGAAGACTATAAGTGGTTTGAAAGGAAGTGTTACATTGATATAGGCTGGTTCTTCCTGGATTTTGGATAACATCAAGGATGTATTCACTATTTAGGTAAGTTAAATTATTTCCCAATATATTGTGTTTCTCTGAGCTTTCCTTTGAGTGTTTTTCTGCACCCAACAAAACTTTGGTCAACTGTCCTATCTGTGAGTGATGCTTTGCCCACATTTCCTAGCACAACATCACCAAAACCAAAAGATAATGGGAGAAAAGTGTCCTTTCTAAACTTTCCAAGCGATGACACCTTAGCCCATAAGAACAAAAGATGCACTAAAAATATAGTTGGGAATGAAGTCTGAGAAGCAGAAAGAGAGAGAAAGAAATGCCTAAACTGTTGAAAGAGTATTAGCAGGTAAAATGCATGGGTGTTTTGTTTTGTTTTGTTTTTTGGTTGTTGATTTTTTTTTTTCCAAACTAAAAGGATCACTGGCTATTCAAGACTCAAACCACAGTGGATAATGGTGAATGCCATCGCAAACATGGAATGTCTGTTGTTCGTGACTTTTGTTTGACTCAGAATGATGTTCAAACCCCTGGGTTACTTATTAATTTGCCCTTTTTTTACCCACACTTTTCTTTTTCATTTGTCCTCATGCTGAGTTCTATCTAGGGTGTTTATTGCAAAGCTAAACTGGATCCTATTGAAGGTATTTTTTGTGCAAATAAATCATATATACAAACTAAAATCTTGGTATCAGTATCTTTAAAATGTAATAATAAAAGAAGATATTTTCTCTTACACTCAATGTATTGTTTATTCTAGGAAAGAAGACTTTTCTAACCATAATTCCCAAATCAGATCTGTAAAAACTAGTGAACTAATTACACTAAATTTAGATTACTTCCTAACAATGGCAAACCTGCCCACGGCAAGGTGGTTGAAACTAGATGATCTTCGAGGTCCTTTTCAACCCAGGCCATTCTGTGATTCTATGATTCTATGAATCTGTAGGTCTTCAGAACATCTGTCATTACTGTGTGCTAAGTATACAAAATATCTCACCAGGTTTGCAAAACCTTGCTTGTCTCTTAGTTGTTTCTTTTTCCAAAGCCTCTGCTAATGCACGTGCTGTTGGTTCAGCTTTCTGACTTTTCAAACCTGAGTAAGAGTGATTACAACACCCCAGTGGAATTTAGTAGAGAAAATAATGGATCTATTTAAAAGGGAAGGGAGTATCTTCTCTGAAGTTACTCCCATTTGAAATCAAGAACTCTTTTTGCATGACTTTATTATCGGTCCTGGAAATGGAAGTGGTGTGTTTACGCTGTTAGTTGCAAACTCCCCATGTATGTATGACTAGCAGTGGGAAAACTGGTTTAAATACAATTCTATTCTGTCACAACCATAATGGATGTACTTTACAGCATGCCTGGATGAAGTCTGCAAGGTAGACATAATCAAAGGAAAAACAGGAAAGTTTTAAATCCATTCCTGTGGCTACCAAAGGATCTCAATGACCTGATAATTATAGCATTCTTCACGAAGTTTTATGCTTGAGCTCTTATTCAGAGGAGGTGAAGGCATCTCCACCCTGGGAAATGTCACAGGTGTAATTCACTGGAGCTGCTCCGCGTGGCTTACATAGATGCACCTTACAAAACTTTGTTAATTAGCTTGGCCTTCATAATACAGTTCCTGGTGTGGCATAATTAGAAGGAATACTGGACAACAGGTATATGATGTAAATTGCTGAGTCAGGTCTCTGAGCTTGGAAAACTATGACCAACTGGGAAATTTAAGAAGAAAAGAAAGAGCGCTACAAGGAGAATATATTTGTATTCCAAGCCTACATTCAGGATGCAGTAAGGCAGAGTAGATAAAAAAATGCATCACTGAAAGAAAAAAATGTGAGCAGATTGTTGTGATGGAACTGGAAGAGACAGATCTCTCAGGGGTTGTGTGGAATATGTTTGAGAAAGAACAGGAAGCATAAAAATGTGATGCCATTGAAAAGAATGCAGATGACAGTGAAGCAGCAGTGGCAGTATGGATAAAAGACTGAAAGTAGACTGAAAGCAAAGGGTCGCTACACTTGTGATGGGGTGGATGCCTTGGCCCCGGAGACTCTCAAAGTCAGGCTGGAGGGGATTTGAGCACCCCGACTGGGCTGTAGGTGTCCCTATTCATTGCAGGGAAATTGGATAAGATGGCCTTTAAAGGTCCCTTCCAACTCAAATGATTCTATGATTATATAAATAGTAGGGAAAAAAATGAAAAAAGACAAGGTATTAAAGAAAGAGCAGAACTTGTGACTCAGCTGTAGCACAAACTCTTTGACTAAGCTCACAGAGCCAAAGAGATAATGTAAAACCATTTTACCTTGCACTTTTTTTTTGGATCTGATTAAAAGAATTTATCTCATGGAAAGGGCAGTGGCTAAAGTACTCCAGCACTGATCTTGGGTGCTGAAATGACTATTTCAAGCCATAGGCAGGCATGATTAGAAGTAACCAAGATTGCTCTAATCTGTGGCCAAGGAGTGTCCAGGCAGTTTCTGTTACCTCTCCACCTTCTCTTGAGCTGCTCCATATACAGCTCTTGTTTGGCATTACTCAATGAGCATGAGATCGTCTTTGAAAAAGAAAAATGGAACTACTGTTAGGGAAATTTGGATAATGCAGTAAATACAGAAATGCCTTCTTGATCAGCCAGACACCAGCAAAGTCTTTGTAGCAGAAGAGCTGGAACTGAGTAACAACAATTTTTGAGGTTACCGTGTGGTAAAATGTTCCTGCTTTAGAAATCCAATGGAAACTTTCAAGAAGACACTTGTTAGAATCATTTCAATCATGTTATACACACACACATATGAATGACAAACCCTATTTTACGTGGAACAGTAAAAAGAGGAAAAATCAATCAAGAAAGATCAGGACTGTCTATGTGACATAAAACCCCCACAGCTTTATGCTTGCCGACTGCGTGGCAGTGAGGAGAGGTTGCAATGAGGCACACTGCTAAAATCCCTTGTAATCCAGAAAGAGTCAGTGTGGAAAAGATTGATTGGGTCATGCTGCTATTAAAGCATCCTTGCTGATATACTCTTGCTTGTATCAAGATACATTTTCTGCAGAGATGATTATGCTAGTATAACCACACAAATCTTGAATGTCATGAATGTCTTAAAAGAGCAGATACTGTGCTCCAAGAAATGTTGGGACTGGAGAGAATAAGCATACACACTAAATAAAGGCAGTTCATTCCTGCCTGTCTGACATCCATTCAGCCAGAAAGAAAATGTTTTAAAAAAGGCTGGAGAGGATGTCACTTCTCTGTAATAAGAAATTGTTCTCATCCATTTCTGAAACACTTTACAGACATTCTCTAAGTTGAAGGCTGTCATTTCAAACATCTCCCTGTGAAGAAAACAGAAAATTGGACTTCTCAGTGCAGAGGGAAGGACCTTCCTTTGCCTTTTTAGGATATCTGCACAATAAATGTGCAATAGACATGGAAGGATTTACTGCTTAAATTCCCCTTGAAAGGAGCTCAGTGATAGCTTCCCCAGCCAGAAGTGCACTTTGGAACAGTATGTGAGATGACCAGGAACATGTAATCAAATTTCCAATGGTATGAGTAAACAGACAGTGTCCTCTCTTTCAATAAGGGTGAAGGAACAGTGACTTTTAGTGCGGGAATGACTTAAGTTTTCACATCATCACTGTAAAGAAAGGCATTGTAGACTTAGACAGCTCTAAACATACAGCTAGAACTGAATTTCTGACTCTGAAATTAGTAGTACAGATAGCAAATATAAAGAATCAGCTGCCAGAACATGATTAGAATTGTGTCTAGTTTGCTTTGTTCAGTTTTTGCTCTAGTAGTTTAAATCACAGTTCTTAGTATTAATACATATCAGTTCAGGCAGCTGTTAATATCCTCTGAGATTTAAAAGCAATTACATTTAAAAATGAAATTGCAGAAGATGTATAAACAGGAATGATGTTTTAAAGAAATTAAACAAAGACCTTAATTGCAAATCCAGTCAGATGGCTAAGTACAGGAATAAATGTTTTTAAATAAAGTACCATTGACAAGAAGAAGGAATAATCTGACATTCCGTTGCATGAATTAGTTTTTCTTTCTAAATACTAAAAGCTTGCTGGATGATCATTTGCTGTCACATACAGAACTAACTGTAAATTGAGAATGTTCAACAAGATGCATTACTTACTGTATATCTAGGACAACAGCACAAAGGACTAACACAGACTGTAGTCCTAACTCAGGCTATGGCCATGTCATATTTACTTCTTTCAGTAATTTCACAGTAATAAATAACGACAGTAAATATTTATCATTCTAAATGAAGCTGAGAACGGTCTTGGTATGTAGTAGATAAGCCATTCTTCCATAGCAATATGTAGTAAGAAGGATTATCCCATCGTTTATAAGTGAAATTGTCTGAGATTTTTACTTTTTATAGTTTAGACAAAAATCAAATCCTGTTCAGCTCAGTTCCACTTTTTTTTCTTATATGTCCCTCATTGATATGTAATGTACTTGGATTTGGGTCTTGTTAGAAGCCCCAGATTAAAGATACATTCATTTCTGAAAGCATAGGTAGAGTTTTTAAGCCTTTGTGAAGTACACAGTTTTTATTACAGTAAGATAAAATTTTGCTGATTGATCGGGCTGCAGTTAAAGAATGCTGATTTTATAGCACAAAGAAAGCATGGCAGATCACACAGTTCTTTTTATCCATCAATATTTGCCCTAATTTTTTATGAGACATCTCATCAATTGTATTTTCCCAGTGATTATGTATATGTTTGAGAATCCTGTGGGCCATATTGATAATGACTTTATAGTCTGGAAGAAACTAGAAGGGCAAAGATCTGCTGAAGGAAATGAGGCACATGATGGGGGCCATGATGGAAAAAGACACAGACAGTGAACAGTTATAATCACATGTACATATACTTTCCTGAACTTCATCCTTAAACAATGACTTTGCGTGATGAATCAGGAAGAAGAAGCAGGAGGATCCATCTGAAAACCTTTCACAGAATCACAGAACGGCCTGGATTGGAAGGGACCTCAAGAATCGTGAATCTCCACCACCCCCCCGGCCAGTCAGGGCTACCAACCTCCCCATTTACTAGACCAGGCTGCCCAGGGCCCCATCCAACCTGGTCTTGAACACCTCCAGGGACGGGGCATCCACAACCTCTCTGGGCAGCCTGTTCCAACACCTCATTGCTCTCTTGGTAAAGAAGTTCCCCACAGAATCACAGAACCTTTGCGTACAGTAGCAACCATAATAGTAGCAATACTAACAACTACTTCCAGTAAATATTTGAAAGGACTGTGATGAAATAACAGACCGTCAAGAAGAATTTTAGTCAGCTATATAAAATTTCCAATTTGAATACCAAGCAAGTAGACAAAAATGGCTAATTAAACTTAAGTTTTTCAGCTCTAACTATAATGCAAAATCAAAAGAACAGCATAGAGCTGATTTAACTTTGTGGCTGAGGCATAAACCCTGGATTCTACATAACTGTAGTTTAAATCCAAATTAAGACAAGAACTGGAATTTAAAAACTTATTCTTCGTGTTTCTTTATGAGTGTTGCCACTCACTGGAAAGAAAATTCCTTCGAAATTGCAATTAAGACTGTTTCCTGCTTCTTTTTCCTTGTTTTTCCTGCTTCTAATAATACATCCTAGATCTGAAATTTCACCTTTCATGATACATGGACATTTTCAAAATTATTGAGACTATTAAATGAATGCTTTCTCAGCCAGGAACATGAATCAGAACAGTGCTTACTTTTGAATAAAGATGAACAGAAATAAGAGCACCAAAGCTGTATGCCTGATTGTCCTATTGTCCTCTCATTTACTAATGTATATCCGCTGAATTTTCTGATTTTTGAATCTGATCTTGCATTTCTGAAAGATACTTTCAGGTCTTTAATGAAAATCAAACCCTAGTTAGCCAGGAATAAAAGCTGAAATTACCGCTTCACTGGAGTGATGTTTCTAGTCCTGTAAAAATAGAAAAAGGTGACCAGGAAAATGGGAGCAGCCATAGCCAACAGTATCTATATTAAAAGCAAGCAGAACAAAAAGGATCTTCAAAATGAATGTGTCATCTTTGTAATAAAGGTACAAGTGAACAAATACCTTTTTATATGCTCTGTGTTTCACTTTTGAGCAGGTAGAATTGGATCTCCCTCAGCCCCTGCTCCCCAAGGATAACTGTACATTTTCTGGCAGCATTGTGGCAATACTTTTGGGTCGTTCAGAGCATTTACTTTAACTGTCAAGTCTGCTTGTTGAATTTATGCTATGTAGTATCAGCACAGATGTTATGTCCCAGCAGTGTTTGAAGAGAAATGTTAATGAGGCTTGGGCATGGGTCTGAACAGCAGGATCAGGTCTCTAGGAAATACAGGGAAACCATCTGAGAACTAGGCATAAAATGAGAGTTAATGACTGAGAAGTGACAAATGCTTGTTTCTTACTGAATACATAGCTCTGGGGTATTTTGCAATGCAATTTCATTGAACAAAGGCCTACTAGAAGACAAGGATAACAAGTACTAATTTTTGATATCAATACATGTACAACTTTCCATATAAATTTATGTTTATTAGTGTGCTTGCTTATTTTATCTGCAAAGGCAGATTCATGAGTGTGCTTGTCAGTAGGATGAGCTGTATATTACAGTATAGCCTGGGAAAGGCAAAGTATGAGAAGTATTTGAAAGATGATGTCCTGTCTTACATCATGAATGAAATTCTGAGCTTGAGTGGAGCCTTCAGCTGGGAGGTCTATTTAACAAATAATACATCTTAAGGATTATCTTCTAGTCCAGTTACAACACAACTAATTCCTAGCTGCTCTACAGATTTCAATTCAATTGAAATCAAGGAGTAACAAGCATTGTAAGGCAATAACCTGGCATATCTATATTTGTAATAGAGACATGTTCTTGCTGGTGAACTAGAAATAATTCATGACTTTTGCACTGAGAATTTCAAAGTTCAAGCATACACAGAAGAGAATTGGAAGCCTAGCAGACAGTGTGGAAGATTCTGACTTTTTTTTGGTTAAGCGACTGGGAACTTCTCTTTGATTGAAAGATGGCTGAACTGCTGTAGAATAGTAAATGGGCTGTTGCATTCTTTGTTACGGATTTTACATTAACATTTAATAGAGGAGAAAAAATCCACTGGTAGTACTGCACTTCTGCTTTCCTTTAGACTATATATCACATGGAAAAAACCTACTAAGAAAAGAAAAGCTACAAAATTAACTGCAGAAAAATAAAAAAGAATTAAGATTACCTTTATTTGAAGATATCCTTCCCTTGTGTATATTAATTATCCTACAGTCTAATTATGTGATTACATTTTAATTTTTTCTCTTGACTCTAGGCTCAGTTATGCACAGCATGGATGGTGCTTACTGCCTAAGGATTTTTCAACATTTGGTTCAATGTGCAGACCCAAGCCTGAAATAGATTCAAACCACATTCTTAAGAAAAAAAGAATTTTTTTCAGTTCTGCATGGACTTACATAACAATATCTGAGTATCTAGCCACTATTAATTAATCTATTTTGTGATGCTCTGGTGAGCTAAATTGCCCTATGGCTTCCTTTTTACAAAGGGAAACTGAGGCACAGCAGCAACTGCTGCAGAAATTATCAGCCAACATGATTAAAATTTGGTGATGTGATGAGCTGCTGATGAGATGATCTGGTGGGAGAAATCATTGATGCATTCTGTGAGTGAAATTACAGCTACTTCCGGTATTTTAGAATATATTAGTAATAATAATACTTTAGGCCAGTATTTGAAGAGTAATTATATACCGCCTTCTTATATAGTGCTGGAGTAATAGGATCAATGCCTCAAGCTGCTATAGCTTGTTTATTTGTGAGCTGCGATCTCCCAAACAAGACGGGGTCATCTAAGGCAAATACTTCACAGTAACTTCAGGAGGGCTTTCTGAAGAAATGTTAGACACCTTCAGAGATGTGCTCCTTCAGAGCACAAAACTATACTTTCAATATGCTGAGTTTCTCCACCTTGCTGTCAACTTTCCAAGAGAAGAAGTGATCAAACCTTGATTTTCAAATTGAGCTTGTGGTGAGATCTCCACACGAATCAGAAAGACCCCAAAGTATTGTGCCGTTAACCATCACATCTTATGACAACCAAAATAAATGAGAAATGCATTCTGGTATCTGGCATGCCTTGCCAAATGTGAAGCCATTTTCCTGTATATTTAAAAGCGTACTAACGTGTATGTGGAAGAGACACGCCTCTGCATACTGGAATTGACAGAGCAAGACTTGGTGTGCATAATGTACCATTGGTGTTATTTTTTTTCTTTTTTTTTTCCACAGGCAGAATATTTTTAAAATAATTCCATCTAGGCGAACAACACATGCTTGAATAGGCATTGCCAGAGAAGTGAACATTGTATATAAAAGCTGGTGCAAGAAGGTAGGAGCTAGGTCTATTCTGAGTGGAGCACTTGCTCTTTGGGTGTCGCTTACTCCTGCCTTTGCATTTCTGTTGCTGAGATGAGGATACTATTATTGTACAAAGTCTTATACAAAATGTAAAGAAAGCACTCTGAAATGGCAAAGGTATTATATAAATATAATAAATACTGAAAACTGTAAGATGCTATTGATGGCTGCATGCTGCATACTTATTCCTGGGTAAGAATGATGGGTTTGTTTCTTTTTCTTGCCTTCTTTATATTTCTTATAATATGTGTGAGACAGTCGTTTTACCCATGGAGGATCTTGGATTTATATTTATTGTAAAACATTTTATTTCTTTGTTTTAAAGGAATGTAGAATGTATTTATTTGCATGCAAATTCCTTTGCATTTTTATTCTATTCAGGTGCCTAAAACATTCAGTAATTGAAGCCCTAGTGTAAAATTTATGGTGTTATTCGTAGAAGTAGCTTACTGGAAAGTAAAACAAAAATTCTCACATTCTCTGCCTTGCATCTATAGCAAACAAAATTTAGTTTTCCTGGCTGGAAAACTTATACCTACCTCCTAAGGTCTTACTGTAAATCTCATGCACCTTATTAAAGACACTGGCCTGAATTAGTAGGATAAAGGCAACTGCAAAGCTCATCTCTTGCTCCATAGTTGTTAAGTTGTCAAATCAAGGCACTTAGGTTCAGATTAATTCTGCTAGAAGGCATACTTTACCTAATTCCCAGAAACAGCTCTGCAATAGGACATATCAGACCCAGTGCCACGAGTAGCTGTAGCAAAATATGGTTTTAAGGTAAGACGCATGTGCTGCTGAGCTTATGGCCGGTTTTATTTATACTAGGCTAAAAGCATATGAAATTTGTATCCCCAGCACCTCTGCATTGTTCTATTCATTTCTTTCATTAAAGGTGTATGCACTCATGGACTGCCAGAGATGACTGCCTGCAACTGAATAAGTTACAATTCCTACAGAATTTGTCCTCATGATGGGGGTGGTCTTCTTATGATGCATGAAAAGTATTTCAGAATTAGAAGATCGAAATTAAAGATGTCTCCGCTACCTGCCTCCTCCATTCTCTGCCTCTCTTCTAATAACAACTAGCCTTTATCTCTGTGTTCCTGGATAAAATTGCTTCTCAGACATGCTCTTTGGCATCAAAGATAATTTAGGGAGTTTCTGGTCTCCTGCACCTCTTTACTCTTTTCTGAAAGCGGATGGTTTTGAACTACCCTTACCAAGAAACATACTAAAATCTTACTGAGATGAAATGTAATACAGTCCATAAAGGTTAGAGCATGGGATTAGGGAAGCTGGTTTCTGGCAGCTACTGTGGGCATAATTTAGCTACAGTAAGAGCATTATGAGCTGAGCTGGACATGCTCTACTCACATTTAAATCTTTGGATCAGACTGAACGTGACATAAAGCTCGCTACTTAGAACATTAAAACAATCCACTATACAACATGTACACAAGGAGCTGGGTGCAGTATTCAATTTATTCCTATGGTAAGCTAACTCAACGATTCCTGGGCATGCATTTTTGCTGATTATTTCATTATCATGTGATATACTAAAAGCAAGATCTAAGCGCTGAATATCTAGTCCCATAGGGGAATCTGATACTGCAGATGTCAGTGACCTGGCAGAATATTTATGCTAATGGTTTCTGCTAATGGATCAGGGCTCATGCTTGCCATATGTGTCAAAGGACCTCCATATCTTATGGCACAGCAAACAGACTCTGTTCCTTTTTTGACCTGCATGGGTCTGATCCCAAGCATGCAGCTTTTATTTGCAAACAGGATGCTTCTAATTGCTGTAGCAACGGAATGCCAGAAATAACACTTACTTAAAGAACAGATTTTTCAAAAACAGCAATAATGCAAAAAACCCTTAATTTCCCCCAGTTTCTCTATCAATCAGAAAACAAGATGCACCTATCTAGAAAAACCCAACCGACATTTTAAATAACCATCACTTTAGCATTTTTGAATCATATCCTCTTTCATATTAATTATTGTTATTTAATGACTACTGTTAATGACTACTGCATTTGAAACTATAGGTTCTACTGAAAAAAAAGAAGAGCTTCAAAAACATGTCGGCTCCAAATGACATTACTGTAGGAAAAACTTTATTCTCTCTAAGGATTATAGAATTTATATCTATATAAAAATATTTATATTATTAATGCAGCTGGGTTTCATGTATTCAAATGATTTTTTTTTTTTTTCATGACTTGTTGCACCATGACTGGTACAATTACCTGCAGCTTTTAAAAGAAGTTTTTGGATTATTAAATCCTATTTTTCTAAGTATTCTAAGGGATTAGATTTCTATACCAGATCTGAAGGGAGCGGATATAAGATCAGAGTTTCATAGGTGATCTTTTACTTAATTTTCACATCAGTTTTTGAAAACATCTAGAATGTGACCTTTTTCTGTCACCTTGATACTAAAATTAAAGTACGTGAATGAACATGTCTCTTTAATCAAATGAGCAGAAAAGATATGAACAAGTGGAAAATAGAGAAGACCAAAACGGATTTCAAGAAAGCAGGGATACACACCCAGAAGGCATTCTTGCAAATATGACTGAGTGCAGAACTAATGTGGGCCGTTAGCAGATTTGCTAAACGTGTGTGCAAATCCTATTTTTGGATTAAATGAGTCATGTTAACTACACACAAGCCAACTAACTCTCTGAGTACATCAGAAACAACTTAAATGCAGCAATGTCCTTCAAGGAATGAGGTTTTCTATTTTATTGTTTTTAATTTCCTTTCTTTTTGTCCTTCTTTTTTTTTTTTTTTTTTTTCCGGAAGGTGCAAAAGACCTGTTAGTGGAACTGGCATAAGACAATAGGCAGTTACTTTAAGAGGCTGTTGACAGAAGGTGGTAGACATCTCCTTTACTAGTGCACAGATGTAGCTAGGTCAACCTTGCATGGCCAGCGAGCACTTGCAGTAGTTCAGAATATAAATTGCTGTTGTCTTCTTCCACCAGAAATGAAAGAATGAGGGCACGTTGTCCAAACAGAAGAAAGCAACTCTCTCCAGTCAAGCAAGTCTAGTGTCTTCTCTTTCAAGAACTAACCTCCTTCACATGGAGAGCTGTTCCCTGTATTTACCTTTTGCTCATTCTGTGCTGAACTGGAAACTGCCTGAGAGGTGAGAGAAGATACAACTGGAGATCTTCCTCAAGATTCCGCATTACTGATTACCATCAGTCCCTAAAACTTATATAAATAGTCAGAAATTAGAAGTTAAGGTGCTTACAATGTAGAGTTATAATTACTTTCTGACACAAACTTATCCATTTGTCTGTTGGGCATAAAAAATTGCCACTTCTCTGATGCTTTTATCTCCTCCATTTTCTAACTTAACTCCTTCTACTACTATCCTTCCATAGATGCAGAAATTAGAGGGAAGACGAGCAATGTGTAATGATGGTCAGCATTCACTTCTGTACCTAAACTGAAGGAATTAAAGTAGAAAAAGCTAGCTTCATTTCTCAGCATGATGAATCCAGCAAAATATAGCTCTATTTTCTTAAGCACATAAACAACTAGTCTTAAATCTCTTATTTCATCTACAGCTGACTAACAAGACTGACATGGTTTTGTATTAACCATGTAAGAATAAACTAAAAAGAATCCTACTAGCAACAGAATTAACTTGAAGACTTCCTGACACAAGAAACTACAATTGCCTTATGGCAAATAGTGGACTTAGTTGCACTCAGATGTCCTCAGCCTTCCAATTTCCCAAACTTACTCCTAATTCCAGTTTTATTCCTAACATTTAATACTTTTCAGTTCACAACAAAGCCCTTGCTCTTTGTATATGCAAGTCATTCTGAAGGCAAGCTTTGCAAGGCTGTCCATCATGTTAGTAGAATGGGTGGTATGTGCAGTGACTTGAAATAACCTTTTACAGTTAGGGTATTCTAGGACCTACAGTTAGGGTTGGAATTGCAGTTCAAGACAGCTGGGCTTCAGAAGCAATGAAGATACATCATGCTACTGTGATATGCTACAGACACAAAATGTATTAACCGTATGTAGATGTCATTGGCCTAGAATTTAGCTGGGATAATTGTGATAGGAGCTGTGGTAACTGTATGACTTTAGACAGTTTTTCAGGCCCTCAGTTGCCCAAATTCAGCGTTAATCTACTGCTAACCCTATGTAGTACTAACCCATACCAGCTACAACAATTAGAAACTTGTTTCTCTTGAAATATACCTGTTGTTCTGACAGTCAGCGAAACCTGCACGATCACTTTCTGCTTAAGGGTAATTGGCTGATAATGGCTGGGACAAAAGTTTACATTTAGTATTGAGGCATGCAGAAGCTTTGTACAGTTAAGGTAATTCCTCAAGACAGAATAATTCATCATCTTAGGGTTACAGAGAAGCAGTTACTGAAGTGCTGCAGAGTTCAAATAAGGCAAGGCAAGCATGAGAACTGGCTTAGACAAGAGTAAATGGCTTTTCTCTGTTATATAGTGGAATAGATGGCTTTAGGTGTCGAATCATCACAACGTAACCATCACAGTAAAGCTCCTGGAATGTTTAGGGAGGTCCTTTCTATAGTTATGGCTAGGGTGAGGATTTCCAGCAGTAGGTTCTGAGAAGTTGCAGCAGTTGAACGCAAAGGACAGCAACAATAAATACTTTGCATTGGTCCATAGGATGTTAAGTGTGACAAAGGTTAGAATTGTTATTAGGGGATAGCGCTGTAGCATCTAAAATATATGTTTAGTGATAAACACTGGATGAACAACAAGGTTAGGGAGAAAGCTGTTGCTAGCATATGCTACCTTATACTTTGCTGCTGGAAAGGATCATGTTCTATGATATGGTACTGAAAATAAAGGTAACAATAAGGTCCAAGCATAAGAAACTAGGATTTGGAAAACTAGAACCAGGCTCCTACTGCTACTAGCTCACTTAATTGTGTGTGCTTTATGGGAGCTCATCATTCTGTTCCCTTACATGAACTCATCATAACTCAATCCTTCTGCAGACAAAAGCAAGACATTCACTTTTGCCAGCCACAAGTTCCTCTAGCCCTGCAGGCATCACAGCATGAGCCAATACATGCAATTCTGCAGACTCTAAATCACAGACCCCTTATTATCATATTGCAGCTATGTCTTCCTATTGCTGTAATAAATATAAGCTTTTCTCCTATACTAACTAGATCTCATTTCACCTCCTAGTGTCCCTGCAGAAAATAGTGGGGATATGACAACTCACAATTTAGCTATATAATGTTTGCCCAGGGTTTCTCCAGATCATTTTTTGCCAGTATTCCCCTGCTTGTCCTTTATATTTCATCAATTCTTTCAAGCTGCATGGAGGGCTGTACTTGGAACACCACATGTAGAACTCACAGCACTTCTGGAAGCCACATTAGTATAGTGTATGTATATCACAGAATCATAGAACAGCTGAGGTTGAAAGGGACCTTAAAGATCATCTTATTCCAAGATATATATATATATGTATGTATTTGTGAATAAGCATTGAACCATTAGATAGTACCCTTAGTCAACCCTTTGCCAGGATATGTTGAAAGTTTCCAAAAAATAAATAATACTTCATGCCAAAACTACCACCTCCAAATCTCTAATCATTGTTTTATGATGGAGGGAAGCTATTTGTTTATTCCTTCAAAAGACTATTTTAATAAAAGTACAAGTGATGCTACCTTAGACTTCCGGAGGGTGGACTTTGAATTGTTCAAAAGACTAGTAGGGGGAGTCGCCTGGCATTCAGTCTTAGCAAGTAAAGGGGTCCAAGATATCTGATCGCTCTTCAAGGAGGAAGTCTTAAGGGCGCAGGAGCAGGCGGTCCCTCTGAGCCGCAAAATGAGCTGGTGGGGAAGAAGACCAGCGTGGATGAATAGGGGGCTATTCTTGAGGCTCCAGGAGAAAAAGAGAATCTACCGCCTGTGAAAGGAGGGACAGGCAACTCAAAATGAATACAAAGAAATTGTTAAGATCTGTAGAGGGAAAATCAGAAAGGCAAAAGCCCAGCTTGAATTTAACCTGGCCACTGGAGTAAAAAGGAACAAGAACTCTTTTATAAATACATCAACAGTAAGAGGAGGACAAAGGAGAATCTCCACTCTTTACTGGATGAGGCTGGAAATGTGACCACTGAGGATAAGGAAAAGGCGGAGGTTCTGAATGCCTTCTTTACATCTGTCTTTAAAAGTCAGACCAGTTATCCTCAGGGTACTCCACTCTCTGACCTGGTAGTCTCGGCTGGGGTGCAGACAAAACCCCTGATGATTCAGGAGGAAACAGTCGGAGACCTACTGCTCCAACTGGACTGCCACAAGTCTGTGGGGCCGGATGAGATTCACCCAAGAGCACTGAGGGAACTGGCAGAGGTGATAGCCGAGCCGCTTTCCGTCATCTATCAGTGCTCCTTGTTGACTGGTGAGGTCCCAGAAGACTGGAGGCTTACCAATGTGACTCCCATTTACAAGAAAGGTTGTAAGGAGGATCCGGGGAACTACAGGCCTGTTAGCCTGACCTCGGTGCCAGAGAAGGTTATGGAGCAGATTGTCTTGAGGGAGATCATGCGGCATGTGCGGGACGACTGGGGGATCAGGCCTAGCCAGCATGGGTTCATGAAGGGCAGGTCCTGTTTGACCAACCTGATCTCCTTCTATGATCCTGTGACCCATCTGGTGGACGAGGGAAAGGCTGTTGATGTGGTCTACCTAGACCTCAGCAAAGCCTTTGACACTGTCTCCCACAGTATTCTCCTGCAGGAGCTGGCAGCCCGTGGCTTGGATGGGTACACTCTTGGCTGGGTAAGGAGCTGGCTGGAGGGCTGGGCCCAGAGAGTGGTGGTGAATGGAGTTAAATCCAGCTGGCGACCGGTCACAAGTGGTGTTCCCCAGGGGTCGGTACTGGGGCCTGTCCTCTTCAGTATCTTTACTGATGACCTGGATGAGGGCATTGAGTGCACCCTCAGTAAGTTTTCAGATGACACCAAATTGGCTGGGAGTGTGGATCTGCCTGGGGGTAGCGAGGCCCTACAGAGGGATCTGGACAGGCTGGAGAGCTGGGCTGAAGCCAATGGGATGAGGTTCAACAAGACCATATGCCGGGTGCTGCACTTCGGCTACAACAACCCCAGGCAGTGCTACAGGCTGGGGGCGGAGTGGCTGGAAGGCTGTGTAGAGGAGATGGACCTGGGGGTATTGATTGATGCTGGGCTGAACACGAGTCGACAGTGTGCCCAGGTGGCCAAGAAGGCCAATGGCATCCTGGCTTGCATCAGAAACAGTGTTGCCAGCAGGAGCAGAGAGGTGGCTATCCCCCTGTACTCAGCACTGGTGAGGCCGCACCTCGAGTACTGCGTCCAGTTTTGAGCCCCTCACTGCAAGAAAGACATTGAGGCCCTGGAACGTGTTCAAAGAAGGGCAACAAAGCTGGTGAGGGGTCTGGAGCACAGGCCTTATGAGGAGAGGCTGAAGGAGCTGGGAATGTTCAGCCTGGAGAAGAGGAGGCTCAGGGGAGACCTTATTGCTCTTTATAACTTCCTGAAGGGAGGCTGTAGTGAGCTGGGGGTCGGCCTCTTCCCTCGTGTCATTAGTGATCGGACTAGAGGGAATGGCTTCAAGCTGCGGCAGGAGAGATTCAGGCTGGACATTAGGAAATATTACTTCTCAGAAAGGGTGGTCAGGCACTGGAATGGGCTGCCCAGGGAGGTGGTGGAGTCACCAACCCTGGGGGTGTTCAAGGAACAATTGGATGTTGTGTTGAGGGACATGGTTTAGTGGGAGCTATTGGTGATTGGTGAACTGTTGGACTGGAAGATCTTGTAGGTCTTTTCCAACCTTGGCGATTCTATGATTCTATGTATTTTTGGCAAAATTTTAGCAATTATAGTCTGCCTATCTAGTATCCTATCAGCTGGCTGTACTTGTTTATATTTTGGCACAGTGTTTTAGAACCTTTATTTTGCCAGATATCACAAGACTGTTATATTTTACATAGAATGAGATGATTCTGAATTAATATTGTGGTCTGTGATACAATGTACCACATGAATTAAAGAATTATATAAATGAACTGTACTATTCCTATTAGCTGTTGGCTCTGTGGATTTTGGTACAAGTTTAAATCTTCATCAACTTGGCTGGAAAGATACTTTATTATCTACCTATTGCTTTCTCATTGAATCTTGACTGTACAAATAATTGCACCTTTCAGTTAATAGACCTTTTTTTTTTTTCTTTTTTTTTTTTCTGGTGTGAGATAGAATGTGAAAATACCTCAGCAAGCAAGAAATATACATAAATGCCATCATTAAGTTATCAGGTAAAATTATGAGAAGGTGGAAGCATGGATTACCCAGAAAATGCATTTCTTTGAATTAAACAGGCAGGGAAACAAACAAACAAACAAACAACCAAACACAGGAGTAATAGGAATAGGTGATGTTTAACACATATCCTTTAGAGAAGCTAAAATTTTCAGATGGTTTTATCTACCTAAACCATGATTTTTGTGTGTATTTTGCAGAACATTGTAACCCGCAGAACTTGACACTGGTTCTCAAACCCTCCTTTGTTAAAGAGAAATCAGTCACACATGTTTACTAACTGCTAACTGAAGTTTGAAATTCCCTAAAGTAATACCACGACACACTACTGTTCACTGCACACGTTTTTAAAGCACTTTTCCGAAACCACCTCAAAATCAGCTATGCAGCATCCAAATAGGTGAACAATCAAAGCATTTAGAGATACATGAACATCCAAGAGAAAACACCTGCGAGCGAGTGCTGTGTACTTAGTATTACTGATATGGCCTGCAATCAGAACATCAGTCAAGAACTCATTCTGTCACAACATTTACTGTCAGAAAGATAATGCTTACCTATAGCTAGCAGCTAGGGAGATAACACCGGCATGTATAGATGACTTATGTAAGATTTGAGTGTAGTGGCTTGATTTTTTATTTATTTATTTATTTTTTACTTTATACACAGTGAGAGATTGTCATAGATCAGCTGTTTCAATGGAGTTCAAAATGCATGCAAGATGTAGCAAGTAGCTGCTGAAAAATAGAATAGCAATTTTGTTCATTGCCATGCCTCTGCTAGTCCTTGACTCATCTACTTTATACATTTGCATTGATTTATCCTATTCAAATTAAATCTTTGCATTTAGTTCCCTCATTTCAGAGGTTTCTATTGAAAAAAAATACCAACAAATACAACAGATCAGGGAACACCTGATCACTTCCCACTGGGATCTGTTAAGAGCACAGGCAGTTATCAGCCTCCAAGCCGCCTCACCTTTAGAGGACTTTTGTTACAAATATAGAATGTTCTCATTTGAAGGAACAAGATTCAGTTATTTCCAGCCATAGAAACTGAGGATTTAAGGACATGCTGAATCATATTATTTCAACATGTTTTACAATAGCACCACACTTTACAGTTACACACCCACAACTTGAGGTTTTGGGGAAAGAAAAGGGAAAATTTAGTATTTTCTGACTATATTTCCCCTGGGGTTTGAAGAACCACAGCACATCCTTTTCCAGCATGACTTCTTGCAACATCTACATTAAAACACTGCAGCTACAGTGCCTGAAAATTCCAGGTGGCTGCAGTGATAGGCAGATGGAAGGGAAATTGTTGTTGACAGCTAGCAAACAACTGGAGATCAAACTAGAGTAAATTCCGAAGGTTGGGAGAGAAGATATGTTGTAGAGTGCGTATGGGTGGCTACGTAATGGTCTGAAGGTGATGTCTGCATTACATTCTTGTTGCTGTAGTCACCGCCTTTTTGATATTTAAATTGGGGTTTGCAATTTGAGTATCTACAGGAATATATCCTGCCTTTTATTATAATGACAAATACTTGTAATAAGAGAAACATCAGTGGGGAAGAAAAGGCAGGAACTGCCCTTAGATAGCCTTGCAAGGGTCTTGCACTTGTCTATTCCTGAAGAATTTATTAGTTTAACCTCAGCAAGACAAGGCACACATTTTTCATCATTTATGACTGAGAGAAGGACATTCAGAAAGACAAAGTACTGCCACAGTAATACTGAGGTTCTTGTGCTAGACTGCTGGCAGAACAGTGGTTGTCAGCAAAGCCAGCAGTAGAACTAAACAAAAACATTAAAAAGGAGGAATAAAAAGTCTTTAAAAAGCTAACATCTGGATACAGTTACTGGCGAAATTCACTACTGTGTTTGATATCTGGGCTGACTACCCGTCAAAAGCTAGCTATTAAGCAGCAAGACTTAGCAATTCTGTTGTATGATCAGACATCAGAGGATGGCAAATAATCGCCCTTCACCATTTGCCAGCTGGAGGATGATCATGGTGTTGGCTTTTGGCACAGCAGGCAGCACCTCGCAGCCCTACTCTTTGGCTTGTTCTAGATCAGAGCACATGCCAAATTGCCTCTTGCTGTTACCAAAGCAGGAGGTGGCCCCAGCATGCTGCAGCAGGGAGCCCAATGCCCCAGGGGCAGCCCTGATCTCAGCTTTGTGCTTTGCCTAGCATTACATTATTTTCTTTCCTGCGACAGCAGAAGTGCCATCCCAGCCCTAGCTCCTGCCTTTGTGATAAAGAACAATTCAAATCAAGAAGCCTCAAGCTGTTTCTGAGTAGACTGAAAAGGGCTGAGAGATGCTCCAAGAAGCTGTAGCAGAGTGCTTTAGGAGAGAAATAAAGTTGGTTGCATCATTCAAGACCTTATTTTATGTATGCCATTATAGCAGGGTACTCCACCATTTGCTGACAACCATCCAACTTGTGAACTGATTTTATGATGCTCATGTAGCTCACTAGGCATGGAAAACCATAGACTGGTATCAAAATTCACCTGTGAAAATATATTTTTAATTCAAAAATTTATAGATTTTTACTGTTTTGCACTATTTAAGTTTTTAAGAAGCAGTAGTACAAACCCTTTGAAACTGTCCTTGTTTTTGCATATGCATTGGAAGAAGGATGATATGCTCAACCATTTTCACGAAAGAAATAAGCCCATATTTACAGAGTTGTATTGCAAACTTGATTAATAGTGCAGATTTCCGTATAAAAATCTGTTTATTTAACTGTGGTGAACCAACAAAACAAGAAGCCTCTGCTGTCACATGAAATTATTACATCAGCAAAACAGTTCTCTGTCTGAACTTTGTCTTAAATGGTGGACGGAAAAAAGAACTTGGTGTATGATGGTCATGTTCTTGGCTTGGAGAGACCAAGACAGTCTTGTCCTGACAGGTGCACAATTGAGTAAAAATTTTTTTTTGAAGGGAAATCACATAAATGTGGAGAAGGTAATGTGTGTTATTATACAAAGCAGATTTATTAGCCAAATTCCCATATATTCCCTGATTTTGAAAGTTAAAAGCCTATCAATGCTTTTTTAAATGTAGCACTAAATTATCCATAAGGAAATTGTACCTGAACTGGACTCTGCATCTTCTTCTGTGTACACAGCTGAAAGTCAAAGCATGCAGAAGGTATGCTTCCTGTTGGTGTGTGAGACATATGTTTATTGCACTGCTATCATGACCTATTATTAATCCTGGGAAGCTGTTTGCCATCTTCAGTATCTGCATCACAAACATGTTATTAAGAAATGAAGTGATGGAGAAAGAGCAGAAACTGTTCCATTGAAATATATCCAAATCAAGAAGCAAGCGACAGGAAGTAGAGTACATTTTGTATTTTGAATGAACATCTGTTCAGATTTTGTAGAGTTTTTCTTTATTAATAGAAAATAACATCAAAGTACTTTATAGGCCTAGAATAGTCCTGAAGGTATCCTGCCTCCCCCCATCTCCTGGTGTAATCCACTCACATCCAAAACAGTTAAAACAATGTTCTCCTCTTCCAGAAAAATTCTCCTTTTTGCTTATGTGAATCAGTTCCCTTGCATCCATGGCTCTTCTTGAGACTGCTCTTCAGTTCGTTCTTTCATCAGAGTTTTCCTGTGGTCCTGCTCTTATTTTTTAATATGTACTTTCTTTTCTTTTGCTCTCTGTAGTTTGCAGGTTCCCCATCCCAAGCCTGGAAAGCCATTTTCCTTAAGGTTGCACCTTCCAGCCCTGCCAGCCACTTAACTTTTCTGCTGTCTGCTTTGAGAGCTTTGCACAAAGCCCATCTCTGAACAGGTCTGAAGGCTTCCTTGTACATCCTTTCCCCAGCTGTTTAATACCTTTCTTCTCCAAGGCTTTTCTGCTAGGCAAGAGAAACATCTGGCCTTTCAGATGAGGAATGAATGCAGTTTTCTCAACTTCTTTTGCTTCACAACATTTCTTTCCATGATTTCTACTGCCTGAGGTTTCCTTCATCTCCAAAACAGTGTATGTGATTTCTACCAGATGGATACTTCATCCCCCGCTATCTCCCCTATCCCTACTTTTCTCTAGCTTTAGTTTCTTAGCATTCATCAAAATAGTCATCACCAACTTTCCTTGATGCCAGTAGGAATTTTTGTCACAGAAAATAGAAGTAACGTCTTAAGTTTTGTGTATTCTTCAGGGAAATGTCATAATTAGAGCACTATTTTTTCTTTTCCTCTTTATTTATTATTATTATTATTATTTCTTTCTCTTGAAATAAGGATAAGGAATTTGCTTGCTAACCTCTTATTTAGACATCTAAAAATGTAGCCTGAATTACAAAGTATCCATCTTCCAGGTGGTTTCATTGCGTGTATAATAAAAATCACATGTAGAAAGAGCATAAGCAGAATAAGGACAGGTTCTGAATCTGTTTGACTGCTGAGAAACACAACTGCCATAAACAATTAAATAATTAAATAAATAAATAAATAATTGCAAAAAAAGCCCCAAAACCAAAAACACCCAACAATAACAAAAAAACAAACAAAAAAGCAAGCAAGCAACCAACAACAACAACAAAACAAACCTAAAAAACGACGATGAGGGAAGTAGAAGAGTCCAGATGTCAAAATTGTATTCCATTATCCTATTGGCAATGGAGTTTTGTCTGGGATAGCTAACAGTATATAATTGTGAAGATGGCAAAGATGTGCCATAGTCATAGCGAACTGATGAATGTCTACTTGTACATCCTGTAGGGATTTTAGAAAAGAACAAACTAATAAGCTTTATAGACATTTCAGAAGATAAAACTATTAAAAGGAAAAGTTAATTCTGTCTCTCAGCTGGTGTGACAGGTGTGTTGAAGTATGCTCACCATGAATAATAATGGAAAACTTATAAATACATAAATGAATCAAGAGGCTCTTAAAACACATACCTCGTAGCATTTGCTTCCAGCAGTTTTAACACATTTGTCTGTGAGTATGTGAATCAAAGAGACTAGCTTGAAATTATTTGCCTTGGAGAGAAGAAAGAAAAGATGTTCTTTGCAACAACTTCAAATTCTTGCTGGTGGGACGCTGAGTAGGCTGTAATAAGATGCCAGGCTTAACAATATTGTTGCCATGTTGAAGTTTCTCCAGTTGTCTGCCACATTTCACTGCGTGCAAACAATAATGCTCTTATGATGAGAAAGGAAAAAAAAAAGCCAACAAAATAGCGTCTTGTATGCCAGGAATACAAATGTTCAAAACTTGAGAAAATACGTGGTCAAGAGCTGCAAAAGAACATTCTTCCTTTAATTAAAGTTTTTCCACAATACCATTTAGGTTTTTAAGATGGCAAACAAATAGTGAAAAAAGGCACTTTTAATTTATCAGTTTTAGTAACCTGCAGTTACATGTCTTATGAAATGATACTCATATCTCATGTTGCTAGATATAGTCAAACCGTTAAAGATTTTCCCTTCCATGCCTTGCAAGTAGCAGATGTTTTGAAGGCAAATTACGATACCAAAAGAAAAGTGAAAACGCCAAACACCCCAAAGCACGACTCCCTAAATTGTATTGTCAAAAATTATTTCTCTAAAAATTAAAATAGATTTAAGACAGAAGTTCATTTCAATAATATTATTAATCTTACAATACTTCATTGTTTTCTGCATTCCTAATCTGACAAGGTCAGTTCAGCTGGCCTTTCATCACACTTCACATGCTCCACTTGGACTTTCACAGGTTGTGAAGCATGGGACCTCTCATCTGTAGGACACAGACAGTATGAGGAAATTGACGGCAAGGATTGAGAGACACATATGGACTGACGCTACTCCCTACCCTTGCAGATCTGTAATAATGAGATAGCACTGACTTTGTAACTGTAAAATCCCCCCAAAACCCAACCAACCAATTAAAAAACACCAACAAAACCACCAATTAATAAATAATGCTTTCATACATAAAAATATATATGTATATACGTAGACAGAAAATGTTATTCTCTGATATTTTATTCATTTGTTACACCGCAATAAATTGCCTCATGTCAGGAAAAACATCCCACAGTCTAATAAAAACAAAGACAAAGACATTTGGTCACAGAACTGAAGTGTTTGTCATTTGTGCTTGCCAACAGCAAATCCCACCCCAGCTAGAAGCAGACAAACAGCCTTCTCTTCACTGTGTTCTGGCAGCTGCCAGAAATCAAAATTGGACAGATCGTAAGAAGAGAAAAAAAATTAAAGAGTTCAAGACAACTTTGAGGTGTATGGTCATCATACTACATATAGCTATCTATCATTCTGTTTTGCAGGAAAACATTATTTTTCTATCTTTTATGCTCTAATTTTCCCCTACCAATGCCTGTTATTGAAGTTTTAAGGTCAAATGTGACCATTACTCGCTGCAGGATGAAGATTTTTGCAATGATTAGGCCCTAATCCAACTCCAATTAAAGTCAATGAAAAGACTTTAATAGCTGCATCAAATCAGGCACATTGCCAGCACTTCCAGACTTTGCAAAGGCCCTAAACAAAGAAGCTTATTGTAGAGTGAATCCCACGTTCTCTAATCTACAACCAGTAAAGGGATCACCAGATATTTGCAGTGTTGTAACCTTTCTGACAGGCACCAACTGTCAAAAGCAATGGTCAGGTTCATTGGAAAGCTACTGAAAACAGTATGAAAATAAGCATAAAACCACATTTCAAACCTTTTTGGATATAAATTATGTTATCTGGAATCTTGGTAAGAAGTGTTTGTGAATCTCAGTTTGTAAGCAGTGGGTTAGGCTGAAATACAGAATAGAATGTCACTGGGGAGTAAAGATGATAGAGAAACTCAGTAATACTTACAATCTGGAAAACCAAACAACCCAAAGTGTTCAAGGTCATCATTCCTCAGAATACAGGGAGTGGGGCAAACATCCAGCCAGAAAAGCTTCCCATTGTCTAGGTGATGGAAGAAAAACATGAGCAAGGATCTGATCCTGCAAGGGCAGTGAGTGGCCAGGATTTTGGTGGAGTTTTCGGGGTGATGCTGTCCATCCCATTCCCACTATTGTCAGCGTTCACTAGAAAGTAGAAGTTCCAGTGAAGATGGTGCTGTGGGATACTGATCTTGATGAATTTCCTGTCTGCTGTCACTTGTTGTGATTCTAGTTTGCCATTCCCAGTAATTGGATCTCCGCAGGCCTGTTCTATGCAGAGCTCTGAGCAGAGCTGATGAGTCAGGGCAAACCAAGCTCCTGCAGTGTCCCAGTGCATTTCATACTCATTCCCACATAACAATAAAGATACTGAGTAAATCCTTACTACCTCCAATAAAATCTAGAAAACTTTTCTTTTGTGCATCAAGGATTCTTCACCTAAAACTTCAGCTATAAGTACCTGCTTCACAAGGTTCCTTCACCCTGAATCACTGAGTCTGGTCAGCTTTTCAAGGATTTCTAAACACTGATGATAAATGCCATATTTTCTTCAACTTTACTACCAGAAGTTTCTGAGAGACAACTGAAAAATAATTTCAAAGGATGCATTCAAATAAAATTTCCCTGGGTCTAGCTCTAGATCCTTGTAATCACTTTGCTTATCCTGCAGCTTGTATGATGGTAATGCTTTTACCATTGTGGGCCCCTGTACCTCCAGGATTTTCAGAGAGGTGCCAATTTCCACCAAATTAGTTAATGATTTTACTTGATATAGGCTTCCTAGAAAAGTAGATTGGTGCCAAATGGTTGTTATCTGCTGATGTTAGCAAGACTTTGTATTAAGATTATGAGAAAACAATCCACTATTTGTAGTAGAATGTTCAGGATGCGAGAGCTGAGAATAAGTATGGCACTGACAAGAACATTTTTACAACTATTAACTTGAAGCCCCATAATCATTCAGGGTGAGCATATGTGACCAACACGAAGCAAGGGTGATGATCACTGTCCTGGGAGAAAATGGATTCACTCCATGTCGAAATGGCTGTTCTGTGACTGTGGGGCTACATGTTCTGCTGGGATAAAATGGTTAAACATCCGAGAAGTCAATTAAGCTGTATCAGCTTAAGCTACTGGAGAATCTGAAAATCAGAGATCTCTTAAGTTTTCATTTATTTAATTCTCATTAATATTTGAATGTATGAAACATCAAGAAAATACCATGAATATTCCAATATTACCTGTTCAGAAAAGTTTGTCCCTTTTAGCAGCAATGACTCAAGACATTCAAGAAGAACGATATTACAGTTTTACAAATACAAAATAATAAGAAAAAGAATAAAAATATTATTTCTGTGCAAAGTTGTCATGATGTAAAGGGTGTCCCCGACCACTCCCTTCCTATGTTACTGTGAGTGGTCTCGACTTTGTAACACTTGTAAGTACAGGCAGTCTTTGTGTGAACATGCTGCTCGGGAAGTGAAGAAATTTGAAGATCACTTCCTTGGTTTGATGTCAACTCGAATGCTTATCTGGTTCACATAATCTGGCATCAGTCATGCCACTTAGACCTTTTGAAATTATTAACTGTAAGACAAGCCTGTTGAGTCTGTACAGATGACCAGGATAGGAGCCTGCTCTTGCTCAGTCACAACCTCACTACTGTAACTTCACAATAAAACAAATAGCACCATCTGCATCCTTACTTTAAGTGTTAAAGGCCTTAAATAACTATAGGTCCCCATTGGCTTTTCTAGTTACTAATGGTTATTTGAGGTATATTCAGGGTTTTTACACGACAAATTGTTCCCAGTGCCTCTTATTCATTAAGAGACTGAAGAGATTAAATAGAAATGCAGTTTAAGGTTGTTGGGCTTTTTTTTTTTTCCAGAAAAGCATTGAATTTCTTTGTGAATCTTGATAATAAATTATTGCAGCACTTCAATGTATTGTAAGCTATGCCAGCTGCACTACAGACAATGTTTAAAAGAGAAGGTGCTATATTAAGGCCACATCACAGTATTTGTTGTGAGTTTGCCAGGTCCAATTAGGCAAAACTCATCAAGGCTGGCAAGAATCAGCTTGTTTCATCTGCTCCTTGAAAGGCCTGATCTGTGTTTTCTGTGAGCAAATTAATGGTTGGCCTGACTTAGAATACTGATCACCTCTTCAGGTAAACAGTGAAAGATAAAGAAAGCTGTAGAATCCAGGAGTGCTTGTGGACTGCCTGTTCCATGCATGTAGTATTACAGCTAAAATTCTATTTTTTTTTTTTAAATTTGGACAGGCAAAATATGAAGAATTATCAAGCAGTGAATATATTCATTGTGTACAGCATACAACTGGCACAACGTTGCTTTTTTCTTAGTTGGACTGAGATACTGTTATCCTCCTGGAAAACTAACAAAATCACCATAAGGTCAGTTATGTAGCACAGAATCATAGAAACATAGAACTGCTAAGGTTGGAAAAGACCTTAAAGATCATCAAGTACAACTACAACCTAAACATACTACCCCAACTAACAACCCTCCACTAAATCATGTCCCTGAGCACCACATCCAGTTTTTAAACACATCCAGGGATGGTGACTCAACCACCTCCCTGGGGAGCCTATTCCAGTGCTTAACAACCCTTTCTGTAGAGAAGTCTTTCCTGATATCCAACCTAAACTTACCCTAGCACAACTTGCAGCCATTTCCCCTCATCCTGTCACCTGTCACCAGTGAGAACAGACCAACCTGGCTCTCACTGCAATCACCTTTCAGGTATTTGAAGAGAGCAATAAGGTCTCCTCTCAGCCTCCTCTTCCCCAGATTAAACAGCTGCAGCACATACTCAGTGCTTTTGTTGATGGTTGTAGGAGAGCACTGTAAGACCGCTGGACACTCTTTCTACCTTTCATCTTGCTTCTGCAAGTATCAGATGTTACTAGTACGGATCAGGTCTGACAGCCTGGAGATTCTGGTTTCTTCTGCCATTGCTTATGCAGTGGGCCGTATAGGAATGCTTCGCTCACCATACTGCAGTTAGTGAGAGCTTTCTTATCCTTTGAAAACAGATGGAAGTTTGTTGTCTCTTTCAAAGTGAGTTTTTGTGTTCTTGAGCTGCTTGCTAGCCAGCCTGACTTCCAGCATTAGTGCTGTTCCAAAATAGAGATCACAGACAATATGACATAAACAGCACTCCTGTAAATGAATCTGTCAGTGCTAAGAATTTACCAAGCTTTGTTATCTAAAAATCTAATTAAGTATTTCAGGAGGAAAAAAAAAAATGACAGCAGTGATTTAGAATATGACAATTTTGTTTGTCTAAAAGCAATGTCTGGAAGAAAGCAGGCTAATGGAAAAAAAATAAAAGTTGTAGGTACTTTGTCCTTTGAACCTCATTGAAGAAATTTTTTAGCTACCATTTTATATCACATATAAAGAGTGAGTTAAAATTCACTGTTAAGCTATCTGAATGGACACAGAAGATAACAGAATGTCAGAAGTGAAATAAGATTCATGAATTTGATATTTTATTCTACTAGTGACTCAAAGAAGCAGCACAAGATCATTTTTAATCCCTGGCTGTGGTGTCCCTCCTGCTCAATTTATGACAGTAAACAAGAGAGCACTATCCACCATTAGCCCTTTTCAGCTGGGGACTTAATATTGGAATTGCTTTGAATAGGCATATTTAAAGTAATAAATGGTCAACAACACAATAAATGTGCAGGCTTATTCTTCACTCCCATGTAAATTTGACAGGGGAGAATTCTTGTTTCTTGTTCCTCAGTAGTCTTGCTCCAGTACAGTCACTGAGATCCTCATGAAGAATCTTAATGCAAACTCTGATGTGACCAAATTTTAGATGCTTGGAATTAGAAAATGCTTAACTAGACTGCTATGTATGACACACATCATTTGGATGCTGTTTATAAAGACAAAGTGGACTTGCCGGGGCAACATGGGACTTTCTGTCTCAAGAACATTAGTTTATTAATTTCCCATGGATTTTCAGCAGAGCTATTCTCATTATCAACTCAAGTGTTGCTATAGTTTCCATCTTCGTTCCTTCTCTTTAACTTAATGCCCTTTCTCATCTATGTAAAGATTATTTTTGCTTATGTTTAACTTTATTTTGACCTCTGAGGTTACCAGCAAAAACAAGCAACTGCTAACAGGCACCTCCATTTCCTATCCACTGAGCCTATTTAATCAGTCATATAGTTAGATTATAGTGGCAAATTGTAGTAATTGCATCATAATTGGTGGCAAATGCTGAGATAAATGCAAACATTTCATTTTATTAATACAGTCAACAATAATGGAGATAATTTAGTAAGGATCTGCTGTGTGTCTGCTGAATAAGTACTGCTTCCTTGAATGAACTGCTTAAGAAAAAACAAAGCACCATTTCTCAAGGAGTGTGTCATATGTGAGATGGAAACCTCTTGCTCCCCCCAGAAAGGCAGTAGGCGGGGCAATCTTGGATACTGTTCTGAAAAAATACGTCTGAGTAATTACTCATCTTAATTTTGGCTATAAACATTGATTTGTTGTAAACAAAGACAATATGCATTTTTAGAGCGTAAGATCTGTATGAACAACACACAGCAGCCATTACTTCCCCAGTAGATTAAAACAGAGCAAGTTATTCGTAGTGTTAATCTATTCTGAAGTATGTTGCTGTGTTCTGCGAATAAAGGAAACAAATAATAGTATGAAGGACAAATCCACTATTGTACAGTCACTATATTACAAACTCCTCTATTCCTAGTTTCCAGGGTAGCTGAAGGATATCCTATCACTCGTATTTTGCTACACAAGCGGAAGGAACGAAGTCGCAACATCACATAATTTGAGTTCTTGTTCTTTGTGCTGACCTTGACCAGTTCTCAGTACTTTTTTATTTCTTGCCATAGACAGACAGAATATTGTATGACTCTACCTACTTATTTTGAATTCTGTGCATAATCTTTCTATCGTGTTCATCTAGCCAAACATGAAAATAGTTCAATCCATCAACAGTTAGAAATGTCATGTATGGAAAATTGGATTTTTACAATTATGGGTGCTCAGTTACTATTAATGTGACATGCCTTTATCACAGTGGCATACCTGTTAAATGCAAAGGACTCATTAGTGTAAAATTTAAATTTTCAGTTTGAATGTAAACTCAATAAACCCTTGAAGATGTGATATGCTCCTTGTAGATACTGTACTGAAAGTGAATTCAGGCAAATCAGTTGCAGACTACCGTGCACTGGAGGGAAAGGAAGGTGTATTTTGTCTATTATTGATTGCTTACAGAGGTGCATAGATTTCTTCGTAGCTTTATATAAGCAGAGTATATAGGCAGAGTATATGCTGTATATGTATACACAGAACAGGGCACATTTTTTCTTTGGAGAGTTTGCCATGGAAGACAAACAATAACAAAAGACAAAGAGCAAGAAGAGCATTTCTCTATGAATGTTTGGTGAGTGGTTGTGCTTTTCTTTTATTGATTTATTTTTTTTTTAAATAGAGCAATAGCGATCACCTCTTTTGGCAATAAATAACACCTTTAAGTAACAGTTGTGAGTATGAGTGTTTTGGGGTGCTGCTCAGAAGCCTCACATTAGCAATGTAGTTATGGCAGGTTACTTTACAATTCTGAAGTCATTAATAAAGCACTTGAAATTTTATTATCGCTTGTAATGTCATTTCTGTGGGACTCAAGTGCAGCATTTTTGTTGTCAAACAGCACATTTCATGGCTAAAGGACCTTAATGTATATAACATAATAGCCTTTCATAAAAAGTCTTCTAAAATACTGTTATGATAATATTTTCCATGCTGGCAAAATCAATAAACAGTATTTATATTTAGAACTTTTGTCTGCCTCGTTAAAACAAATTACTGAAAGCAAATCTATCGTCAGCTATGGTCAGGTGATCGTTCTATTATTTATTTTTACTTTATTCATATTCATTCTAAATTTGAAAGCTTTTAAATAAAGAAGGGCTTCCAGTTCTACAATTGTTAGCAATGCTGAGTGTGGTGCACAAGGTAATGTACAGTAGGAGCTTGAAGTAGACCATAGTAACTTACGTAATGTCTTCCTGACCGTATCTTCTTTCGGTTCTTCCCATTTTGATCAAATTTTTTTGGTTACTTTGTCTTCAGTTACTGAATTGTATGTTCCTGGCAATTAAAAATTAAACACATTGGGGATCTATGCACTTCAATTGTCAACATTTACAGTAAGAAATAAAGCAGTAGCACAAATGTTAATAATCTTAGTGCATGAAGGTCATAGGAGGAAGCTAAAATGTAACTTGTTCTATAATTATCACTACATATTGGAGATCACTTATATCCCCAATATAAGCTGGAGAGAGAAGAGTGATTCTTGACAATGACTTAACCTCAGATATAAAAAATCCAAGTCTGAAATGCAAGGAGTTCACTAGCTAAAGATATAATTATTGCCAAGTTAATGAGCGGGTATGATTGCACAGACATATGTTCTTCTTCCTCTTGCTTCTTCAGTTACAATTGGGTATCAGAAATACTCCAATCTTTCAGTGACAGTTGCTTCTAAAGCATTTAATCTGCTTAATATCTGCTCCTCTTCTTCCTGACCCTTCTAATGAATTCATCCCAGAGGTTCTCCAATTGAAACAAGGACCTACGCTTTACAGAGCACCACTTGCAACCCAAGGGGCTTACAACCCACACAGATGAGAAAAAGGCAAAAGAGAGAGACAATTTCATCCTCATTCAACCAACAGAGAACTTTGGCCTGAAGCATCTGAGTCATTTCCCCAAGTCTCTGGCAAAGAAGATATTAAATCAGATCACATACGTCTCTCTTCAAAAAATCTTAGTCATAATATTTTATTGTTCAAGACTAGTAAACAAGGAAAATAACAAATTTGTGAGGAAATTGCTTAATAACTTAATACTCCTTCTCATCTATGTAATGATTATTTTTTTTTTCTGCTTTGACTTTACTTTTATCCCCGAGGTTGCTAGCAAAAAATATTCAAATAAATCTGCTGGCTAACAACTATGCTCTAGTGGGAAATGGCGGTATTTGCAAATCTGCTGTGGTTCCTGCTCTTCTGGTTCCTCCCTTGATCATGAGGCAGCACCCAAGAGAGGAAAGCTGCCAAGGAGAAATCCAGGGACTGAGGATGAGGGCAGCCTTTCCAGAACATGACACAGACTGAATCACGGCTTTGCCACTGGGCTTTCTTGAAGGCTGCATAAAACCACTGCAGACACTATTGTTCTTTCTCTCGCATCTGGAGAGTACTTACTAAGAAATCTCAATGTTGAGTCAAAGAATGTCTGTTAGTAGGCAGAGTAATGATTTGGCAGGAGTCAAAAGCTAAGGTAGTAGCAGTACAGAGAAGTCTGAGGACTGAAAAGAAAACATGCATACTATTAATACAACTGCTCTGATCTGGTAATGATGGCTCTCAGACAGGCTACAGGTGTTTGAACGCCTGGTAGTCACTGAAAAGTGGCAGTAGATATAAAGAAAATCACATAGACACAGCTATGTGGGTGACAATAACTACATAACTGGAAACTGTTTTCTTTTATGTATTTAAACTGAAATAACATAAATAGGCCTTAGGTTTGATACTATCATCAGCAACACATCTCAGAGCAATAATAGACAAAACACAAGAAAATACAATGCATGAAGTAGAAAAACCAGAGGAGACAGAGATCAAATTTAAACAAAAGTCTCTTGTTTACACTCGCTAAGCTCTCCTCAATGAAAAACAGTATTTGTAAGATGCCCTGCAGATCCAGCATGCACATAATAATGCATCAAGTTTTACACAGCAGGAATTGGTTGATTCGTTTTACATGTTGTGATTGCATTGATTAAATGAGATTTTTGTTGTTATAGTTATTTTTCAATATATATTTTTGTTAAGCTTAATCTTCAGGTAAAGATTAGGTAAAGATTAAAGGTAAAAAGTATCTTTTTTTTTTTTTTTTTTTTTTTTTAATACTTAACAAGGTGGTAGTTATCCTTTCTGCCTACTGCTCTCTGCTCTGAGATTCCACTGACCCAAATTTGCGGTCTAATTGTGTATTATATGGGGGGGTGCGCTCTGGGAAAAATGGAAATCTGTTGGTTATCTGTATTGCTTAGAGAAAAATGAGTATTAACTCATTACTTATCCTAATTACTCAGGACAAGGGATTACAGAAAACTACTGATTTTTAATCTGACAATACGTTATGATATTTTACAAACTAAGCAACCACTGAACTAGTGAAGCAAAACACAACAAAAGGAAATCAACAAGTAGTTTAGGAAAAAAAAAAAAAAAGGGATTCTAGATCTTCCATTTATTTTTCTGTCCACATACTCTGAAGTAGAATGCTGTCTGGCCAATGTACAATTAATGTACATTGCTTACATAAAAAAAAAATGGGAGACTAGTTTTATAGACATTTTAGCATATTTTGTGTCAAATTTTGCAGTCAGTGGGATTTTATATGAATACCTGAGAGCAAACTGTGTTCATCATCAATCAAATTCAAGGACTAACAGGATGCAGTATTATGCGGCAAAGTCCCACAGACCTGTAACTTGCCCACCACACAAATATATCACTTATGGGACAGCATATGGTTTAAAATCAAGATTTAAATCATTCTCCATAAGTGCTTTTTTAGAAGAGATTGACTTGATAGATATTAACACAACCTTGACAGTCAGCTATGCAGAAAAGAAGTGATTTGCATCATGGCTGAAATTTGTGGATTTGTCTTTTTTATTTCATTGGCTGCCATTGTGCTGAAATTTCTCCCATCTATAAAAAGCTTTAGGTCTCTGAAGCTGAATGCATATAGCAACAGATTAAAAAAAACACAAAACAAAAACTATTGTGAATCTCCACATGTATCAATTGCTATCAAAGTTTTATGTTCCACTTTTGAAAATTACTGTGGATTTACACATAGGTAACCTTCCATTTCCTAATACAGAATTATGTAGAATTATGCTCATCTGTTTAAATTTGTGTATTAGACTACAGACTACATTTTGGTCTCTCACATGCCAATGAGGTCAATGTAGTTAATCTGATTTGCCGATACGTAAACTGAGGCATAATCTGCCCTCACACCCTGACAACTCAACCTAAAGTCAACACAAACTTGTTTAAATTCTTGTATCTAAAAATTTCATTCTTAATCTTCAGAAACTTTTTTTAGGAAACATATTTCCTTACTTTCCATATTCTTCATATGCAAAGATAATACTACATAAATTTTGGTAAACAATGAGTTTGTTGAACAGAAAGGTTGAATGATTTTGGAGGTAGAATCTCTGGTTACTTTGGTTGTTAGGCTTTGCAGCACTGTAAAATAAGTCTGAGGGTCTCACAAAATGCAAATTAATAACTTTTGAAATATCTTAGAGTACACTGAGAAGTGAATAACTTATTTTAGCTCAATTTTTTGGTATGCATGTAAGCATTGCCAAGAACTTTCTTACACATTTGAGAAAAAGCTATTCATCAACCCATCTTTTTTATTGCAGTCACTTTCAAAAAAATAATTGCATTACCCAATTTTAGGAATCCATTTCACTGATGCTTTGTTGCTTTGTCAGATACTTCTACCCAGAGTAATTCTGTACAGAATGGCATAGCGATACTATTCACGATATACATAATACTTCTGCCCACACATCTGTGTTTGCAAATTTGCTTGCCAGCACTCTTCAATCCCAAATCAGTCCCAGTTACACCTATTAAATACCACATAACATTTATTCCACAGTTCTTGATACAGTGCTGTCTTGTAGCTGTCTTTCTAAAGACAATTTTAAATACATATAATGTTTTCATCAGTGAAATATGACTAGCAGCTTTACCAACAGTATCTATGATGCAAAATACGTGTACATAGTGTTCCACATCATATCCATCGGCTTCTGTGAATTTTCTTGGTCTCTCAGATTGTCTGTTAAAATGTGTATTTATGTATAATGTTCATGGGTTAACAAGGAAAAATAAAATAGCTCTAATTCCTCAATATTATATTGACTTCATCCATGAAAGAATGAACAGATATACGCGCTCAATCTATGTTAAAGAGACACAGATATGAAACAATGGCTTGAAATAGGACCTATGAAAATGTGTGTTGTCTTCAGCAAACTATTAAAAAACTACTCAACCTTCTGATAAAAAAACAACAACAAAACATGCCTAGAAACTGTCAATTTTTCCCATGGTTTTAAGGACAGAAGTTCCAGTTGAGAGTGGCAGAACATATTCAAAAAATAATTTCTGTAAAATAACTTGCCTCATCTGGATACGCTGCAGGCAGTGAAAATGGAGAAGAGCTACTGGGATCTGAGAGACTGCAGCATGTGCTTATGGGTTGCAGCAAAGTGGCTATTGGATGTTGAACTGTTTTAATTTGGGGTTTGTTGATGGATATTGGTGCAAACATAAATGATATCTGAGAACAATCTAAGTTAGATGTGTTATTTTTCCTTGGGGAAATCATCCAGCAGTGTTCATTCCCATGCTGCCTAATTTAGAAGTTACCTGTACTTCTTTCTGTTGTTACAAGGGGACAGACAGATCACTCTTGATGTAAAACTGAATGATTGATACATTTAATTATAAATTTCAGGATAATGTCCCTGTCTGAAAGATCCCCAGTTGGGATAGCAATTGCATCTAATGCAGTGTAAAGCATTACGGGGTAGTACAAGAGAATCAATGCATACAAATATTGAGCAATATACCCTTGCAAAACAGAGATTCTTGTATTAGATAAATGTGATACTCCATAAAAAATTAGAGAGGGCAATAAATTTAGTGGGATACAATCTGACTGAGTAAGAAAGACATGGGGAAGAGAATCACAATATTTCTAAGACATCTGTTCAACATAAATGTGATTTACATCTGAAAAAATTGAGATAGCTTCTCTCAAGCAGAAATGATTCCTCTGATCACATGAATTATGATCAGATAGGCAGGGACATAAAGGAAACAAAATACATTTCTCAACCAGTGAGTTCTTGATGACTAACCACTACAAAGAAGGCTTCAAACAGATAAATATATCACAGAAACACTGCAAACATCCGAATATCTCACAACAAAGAATGGAGTAGTTTCAAGAGAACCAAATATGAGTGAAAAACTGCTGGATCATAAACATAATTTGAACTCAAAAGGGATAATTCACATAACTAATTCTGTTTGTCAATTAAAATTATATTGGATACCCCCTGGATTTTGATCTCAAATCGAATGACAATATGAACTGTTGCTGATGAGCAAAGACCTGCAAGAAGAAAGAGACAATGAGGCTAGAGATCACGTATTTTATCTCCCTTTCAGGAGCTGGCAATGTTGGAGAGGTAGTTGAAGGCGAAAGTTTCCAGCCTCCTTATGACTTAGACAGTGTTTCACAGCAGTGCATAGAGGAAGGCCAGATGAGCAACTGCATCCCAGGGCTTCTTTGTGATAGTATTTGCTGAGTGCTATGCTGTACTAAGAGTGTAATTTATCTCTATTTCCTTCCCTCCTGCCTCCACATGGATATATCTGTAAGCAGTACCAGGGAGAGCTGTGGCAATGAAGTTCTTTTATTCACCTCCCCTGTTGAGAAGTTGGGAGAAATTACTCCTCCTCTAGTCTGATACATGACCTAAAATCTTCTGTGTGTTTTTAGCGTGATGTAGATTACCTTTAGTTTTTGATTTTCATCTCTAGGTGAAGTGCATTGCTTCCTGGCTTAAACAAAGTGTCAGTCAGGCAGCAAAAGGTTCCTCTTCACAGTTAGGCTGCACTCTTGCACCCTGGTTAAGGCCCCTGTGGGATCAGGAGTACCCAGCATGGGTTCACCAAGGGGAGGTCGTGCTCGACCAACCTGGTGGCCTTCTATGAAGTTGTCACTGGCTGGGTGGATGGGGGGAGAGCGGTAGACGTAGTCTACCTTGATTTCAGTAAGGCTTTTGATACTGTCCCCCATTACCTCCTTATAACAAAGCTGAGGAAGTACGGGATAGATGAGTGGACAGTGAGGTGGGTTGAAAACTGGCTGACTGGCAGAGTGCAGAGGGTCGTCGTTGGCGGTGCAGTGTCTGGATGGAGGCTTGTAACTAGTGGTGTCCCCCAGGGGTCTGTGCTGGGTCCGGTCTTGTTCAACGTCTTCATCAATGACCTTGATGAGGGGATAGTGGCCACCCTCAGCAAGTTTGCTGATGATACGAAGTTGGGTGGCCTGGCTGACACACCTGAAGGCTGTGCTGCCATTCAGCAAGACCTGGACAGGCTGGAGAGCTGGGCAGTAAGGAACAGGATGGTGTTTAACAAAAGCAAGTGTAGAGTCTTGCACCTAGGGAGGAATAATTGCATGCACCAGTACAGGCTGGGGGATGACCTGCTGGAGAGGAGCTCTGCAGAGAGGGACCTGGGCATTCTGGTGGATGACAGGTTGGCCATGAGCCAGCAGTGTGCCCTCGTGGCCAAAAGGGCCAATGGCATTCTGGGGTGTATAAAAAAGAGCGTTGCCAGCAGGTCAAGGGAGGTGATCGTCCCCCTCTACTCTGCCCTGTTAAGGCCTCATCTGGAGTACTGTGTCCAGTTCTGGGCTCCCCAGTATAAAAAAGACAGGGATCTCTTGGAAAGAGTCCAGCGGAGGGCCACAAAGATGGTGAAGGGCCTGGAGTATCTCCCCTATGAGGAACGACTGAGTGAACTGGGTCTGTTTAGCCTTGAGAAAAGAAGGCTGAGAGGGGATTTGATCCAGGTTTATAAATACCTGAGGTGTGGTGGTCATAGTGGTGAAGCTGGACTCTTTTCAGTAGTGCGTGGGGACAGGACAAGGGGAAATGGGATGAAGCTAGGGCATAGGAAGTTCTGCACGAATGTGCGCAAGAACTTCTGTACGGTGAGGGTGACGGAGCACTGGAACAGGCTGCCCAGGGGGGTTGTGGAGTCTCCTTCTCTGGAGATATTCAAGACCCGCCTGGACGCCTACCTGTGCGACCTGCTGTAGGGAACCTGCTTTGGCAGGGGGGTTGGACTCGATGATCTCTGGAGGTCCCTTCCAACCCCTACAATTCTGTGATTCTGTGATTCTGTGATCTTCAGTGAGATGTGGGATTCACATCGAGGGACACCACTGCCAGGCTGAGGCCTCACACCTCTGGATGACTTTCCAGAAATCTAAATTTTCAGGGAATCCAATTAGAATTTCTACATCTTTTGTAATGAATCTTATTTATTTATTTATTTTTAGCAATGGATATGCAGCAAAGCTAGGTCCTCTGGCTTAAATGAGAACAGGATTGATTTTCTGAAACACAGTCCGTCTTCCTGAAAATGGGAACAAACATCCAGCGAATGAAAAGCTGAAAGCATATGTCACTGATGATCTAATGGTTTAACTGCCTTTCAGTTGTGTCCAGAATGTTTCAATAAACGAGTGGCAGGAAAGATAATTTGCTGTGGCCATTCAAGTACTTGTGCAAAGACATAAGATGAACATTTTATGTACGGTGTATTCAATCTGATAGCCTGCTAACAAAGTCAGCACTATTAAATTATACTGTTCTGGTTTTCATTCTGTACAGCAAATGACTGTTAAAAAAAAACAAAAAAACAAAAAAAACCACACACATTAAAATAAAATTATTTCCTCTTTTTTTAATCATGTTTCCAATTGATAAAAGAGAAAATTCAAATTACATCCCAATTTAACTAGGGGAATAAATCAAGGTGATCAATGAAACAGAGCTCTTATGCAAAACAAACTAACCAACGAACCCACCAGTGAAACTGAAATAATGAATGTAAGACTGCATGGTAAAAAGCTGTATCAGAAAATATGAATAATTATAATTAAACATCTGAGTACTTGGTTTTCAACACATTGCTCTTTAAATAGAAAATTTAAATATAATTTTCTAGGGTTTTCAAAGAGCTTACCGACCAAACCAAGAATTGTGAAATCTGAAACGACATTGATTTCTACATATTTTTCACGCTGAAGAGTGGATCATTTAGCTACACGAAGCACATATCTGTCACTTCAGCTAAAAAAGCAAAATCTCACAGCAAATTTGTATATAGTGAGTTGCCCATCAGCTAAAATCATATATAGTATACCAATGAATTTCAGAGCTCTGTGCTAAAAGTAAAATAGTATTTGGGAGCTATGGGTTAGTCTGTTAGCTACAGACTCCTTTTGCCTCCAGTCCTTATTCAAGACTCACACCTCTAACTTCTTGTCCCATTTTTAAAACTTCTTGTGCCAAGTCATTCCTCTTTTATCCTTCACCAGCTTTTCGCTCCCTCTGCATTGCAATAACAGAATACGGCTACTTCTCTGAGCTGTGCAGCTTCCTAGCATGGGAGCTATAAAAACAAGGGAGAGATTAACACTCTGCTTTTATTGGCACGTAGAAGTAATTTCAAAGGAGATTATTAAAGAACTTGGAGGCAGTCTGCTCTGTATCAGTGGACATACCAAAGAACTCTGTTCAGCACTTGTAAGACTTTACCTGTAGCACTGTGTCCCATTATGGGATACTCAGTACAGTAAAGGCACTAGCATACTGAAGCAAGTCCACTAAAAGGACCACAGGTTATTCAGAGGCACAGAATGTATAAGGAGAGTCTGAGAGAGCTGGGTTTATTCAGTTTGAAAGAGGAACAGCACAGGGGAGATCTATTGCTGTCTATGTCTACCTAACAGGGGAATATAGTAAAGACAGGTCCAATGTTTTAGAGGTACAGTGGAAGGACAAAATAAATTACTCAAGTTGTGACATGGGAGATTCTGAACTACTATAAGAAAAAGTTATATTATTGAACAAGGCCCAGAAAGCTCTGGCCCAATTGTTTTTTTCTCAGGCTATGTTGTTTTTTTTTTTTTTTTTTTTTCCAAGTACCCTCAGGCAAGCCAGTTGAATAGATCTAACAACAGCACGCTACTTTTGGCCACTGTCTCTCCTGAGAGTCAGATGTTTCCTTCTCTGTCATGTGCCAGCATGTGTCCAGTCAACATGATATAGAATGTACCTTATGGAAAAACATGTATTTTATGGGGCAGCCTGTTGTAACCTCAGGCATTCATTCCCCTGCAGGCTGATTTGCAGGAGCATGTGCGCAGGGATGAATAAAGGCAGCAATGGTCTGTCTCAACAGTACTTGCAGAAGTAGCCCATGCCTATCCCTAACCTTTCTGAGGAGAAATGTGAGAATGGAGAGGAGCTGCATATGCACTGATCTCACTGGGAATGAGAATGGGAGCTCGGTTTGCAGCTCTCTGCAGGATGACAGTGATCTACTATTGACTCCATCTCATTTCTCTGGGCCGACTTAACTCCCTCTACAACAGCTTACTGCTTCTCCCACCTCAGTCTGTGTTACCGCTTGTTACAAATTTACTCTCCTCTTTAGCAGAGGCTGTATTTTTGCAAACCTTAGCCAGCAAGCCTAATTGTTTTTTCCCTATGAATTTTTATATTGAGATGTCTGTGTATGGAATTACAAGTATTTCTATGATGTTATGCTAATTTTTTGGTATGTAGCTTCGCATGGGGTGGAGGTGTGGTGGATATACTGATACAGATACAGCATCTTCTTGGGAATGTATGCTAATATGCAACGCTATTATAAATAGGACATACGTGTATACAATAAATATACTTTACCTACTTTATAGGTTTCCAAATTGACATCATCATAGCTACAAAAATAATGCTTACAAGTCTTCATTCAGTTTGTAAGCCTTTTGGAAAAGATACACACTCAGCGATATTTCGCATGATTTGTATGATTAAGGCATTTCAAAATTGTTTTAATAGAAATAATTTTTAAAAGTGACATCAAATGTTATTTGTAAATCTGTATTTGTACAAGATATGTCTATTAGAAACATAGAATCATGGAATGGCCTGGGTTGAAGAAAAGGACCACGATGACGCATTATACTGCAGAGACTAGCTTCAGAGCAGGTAAGACTGCACTGGGGAAGGGATCTGGAATAGAAAAAGCCAACAGAAAAGCTCTTTTTTAAGGCTTTTTTGAAGACAGCAACATTGCTGTGCTTGTGCTGGGGAGCTGACAGCTTGTGGGCGGGCTCCTGAGTCAGCAGGGGTGCAGCTGGCACATTAGCGGCAGTTTAAACACCCTATGAACGTTCCATCAGTCATTTACTGCGGAGACTAGCTTCAGAGCAGGTAAGACTGCACTGGGCAAGGGATCTGGAGTAGAAAAATATTGAAGAGCTTGGGGTTGGGAAAGTTGAGTGTCTGTGGATAAGGATCAGGAGGAAGGCCTGCAGGGGCGACATCTTGGTGGGGGTCTGTTATAGATGGATGAGGCATTCTACGAGCAGCTTGCAAAAGTTGCCAGCACTTGTTCTCTTGGGAGACTTCAGCTTCCCTGATATATGTTGGGAATATAACACAGGGCAGAGGAAGCAGTCCAAGAAGTTTCTAGAGTGTGTGGAAGACGATAGCTTCCTTGTGCAGCTGGTATGAGAGCCTACCAGGGGTGGTGCTCTGCTAGACCTCTTCAGTAACAGTGAAGGACTGGTGAGTGATGTGAGGGTTGGGGAATGTCTTGGGCAGAGCAACCACAAAATTCTAGAATTATCTGTTCTTGGAGATGTCAGAAGGATGACTAGCAAAACTGCTCTCTTGAACTTCCAGAGGGTGGACTTTGACCTGTTCGGGATGCTTGTTGCAGGGGTCTCTTGGGAGTTGCTCCTTAAGGGTAAAGGGGTCCAGGAAGCCTGGATGCTCCTCAAAATGGAAATCTTAAAGGCACAAGAACAGGCTGTTTCTGAATGCTGTAAGGCAAGCCATAGGGGAAGAAGACCGGTGTGGATGAACCGGGAACTATTGTTGAGACTCTGGAAGAAAAAGAGAGTCTATTGTCCTCTGGAAGCAGGGACAGGCTACTTGGGGAGATTACAAGAAAGTTGCTAAGGTATGCAGGGAGGAAGTTGTTAGGAAAGCAAAAGCCTGACTCGAATTTAGATTGGCCACTACAGAAAAAGAGAATAGAAAATCCTTTTACAAATATATCAGTGGTAAGAGAAGAACCAAGGAAAATGTCCACCCCTTACTTGATACAGTGGGGAATGTGACCACTGAGGATAAGAAGAAGGCTGAAGTCCTCAACACCTTCTTTACATCTGCCTTTAATGGGCAGACCAGTTATCCTCAGGGCACTTTACACCCTGATCTGAAAGTCTGGGATGGAAAGCAGAATACACCCCTGGTGATTCAGGTGGGGACAGTTAAAGAACTCCTCCTCCATCTGGAATGCCACAAGTCCATGGGACTGGACAGGCTCCACCCTCGGGTGCTGAGGGAGCTGGCGGGGGAGATTGCTGTACCGCTCTCCGCCATCTACCAGTGCTCCTGGTTAACTGGAGAGGTCCTGGAGGATTGGAGGCTTGCTGATGTGGCTCCCATCTACAAGAAGGGCCATAAGGAGGATCTGGGGAACTACAGGCCCATCAGCCTGACCTCAGTACTGGGGAAAGTTATGGAAAAAATCATCTTGGGTGAGATCACACGGCACGTGCATGGCATTCAGGGGATCAGGCCCAGCCAGCATGGGTTCATGAAAGGCAGGTTGTGCTTGACCAACCTCATTTCCTTCTATGACCCAGTCCTTCAACGACTGGGTGACCAGACTGGTACATGAGGGAAAGGCTGTTGATGTATTCTACGTAGACTTCAGCAAAGCCTTTGACGCTGTCTCTCACAGTATTCTCCTGGGGAAACTGGCTGCCTGTGGCCTGGACAGGTATACCCTCCTTTGGGTAAGGAACTGGCTAGAGGGCCGTGCCCAATGGGTAGTGGTTAATGGAGTTAACTCCAGCTGGCAACCCGTTACGAGTGGTGTCCCCCAGGGGTTGGTACTGGGGCCCATCTTGTTTAATATCATAATTGATGACCTAGATGAGGGGATTGGGTGTACCTTCAGTAAGTTAGTAAGTTTGCAGATGACACCAAGTTTAGAGGTAGTGTCGATCTGCCTGAGGGTAGGACGGCCCTTCAGAGGGATCTGGATAGGCTGGATCACTGGGGTGAGGTGAATGAGATGAGGTTCGACAAGGCCAAGTGCCGGGTCCTGCGCTTTGGTCACAATAACCCCATGCAGAGCTATAGGCTTGGAGTTGAGTGGCTGGATGACTGTGAAGAGGAAAGGGACCTGGGGGTGTTGGTTGATGCTCGGCTGAACACGAGCCAACAGTCTTGGCCCAGGTGGCCAAGAGGACCAATGGCATCCTGGCCTGTATAAGAAATAATGTGACCAGTAGGAGCAGAGAGATAATCATCTTCCCTCTGTACTCACCATTGGTGAGGCTGCATCTTGAGTATTGTGTTCAGTTTTGGGCTCCTCACTACAAGACATCAAGGCCCTGGAACGTGTCCAGAGAAGGGCAACAAAACTGGTGAGAGGTCTGGAGCACAAGTCTTATGAGGAGCGGCTCAGGGAGCTGGGATTGTTTAGTCTGGAGAAGAGGAGGCTCAGGGGAGACCTCATTATACTCTACAACTTCCTGAAGGGAGGTTGCGATGAGGAGGGGCTTGCTCTTCTCCCAGGCAACAAACAGGACCTGAGGAAATGGCTGCAAGTTATACCAGAAGAGGTTTAGACTAGACATAAGAAAGATCTTTTTCTCTCAGAGAGTGGTTAGGCACTGGAATGGCCTGCCCAGGGAGGTGGTAGAGTTGCCGTCCCTGGCAGTGTTCAAGAGGCATCTGGATGAGGAGCTATGAGATGTGGTTCAGTAGCTTGTTGTAGCTATGGTAATGGGAGGAGGGTTGGACTAGATGACCTTGTAGGTCCTTTCCAACCTTGTGATTCTGTGATCCTCTGATTCTATGATCATCCAGTTCCAACCCCCCTGCTATGTGCAGGGTCACCAAACACCAGATCAGGCTGCCCAGAGCCACATCCAGCCTGGCCTTGAATGCCTCCAGGGATGGGGCATCCACAACCTCTCTGGGCAACCTGTTCCAGTGCGTCACCACCCTCTGTGTGAAAAACTTCCTCCTAATATCCAACCTAAACCTCCTCTGTTTTAGTTTAAAACCCTTCCCCCTTGTCCTATCACTACCCACCACTCAGCTGCATCTTGCTTAGATACATTTATTTTTCAGTAATTCCTCAAATATGCCTTTCTCTGAAACCTTGTTTCTTGTGAGGATTATTTGAAAACTGCATAGGATGAACTTTAAGTGATACAGCATTAAACAAAGAATAACTGACTACTGTTTGCGTTCTGCATGTGAATTAAAGCTTAGAACTTCCAAGATTTTTAGCTCATCGAATTTTCTTAGCTCTAATGTATCTAAAAGATTATCAGTATACACAGCTTTCTTTTCCTCCCCTAAATTACATTTTTTTTTTTTTTTTATTGACAGGTCTGTCCTGTGCTATATAGGGCGTTTCACACCCACCGTGCATTTGTAGTGACTCCAGAATAAGCACCATCTATGCAGAAAAAATTACACTATTCAACACAGCTGGGTATACTATAAGAGATACAACACAATCCCTAAAATCTGCCTAGCAGCAGTAGTTCCATATTGTATGGAAGCTCATTAGCCTGGGTCTTAGCTCTTCTGACAGAGCGGAAATGAGTATTTCAATAGCTACATGTAGATTTCTTGGTGCTTAGGCATCTCAGCACAAACCTCAATTGTGCAAATATTTAATGCAGGTGGATGAGACAGTCTTTCTGGTTAGAAGCAAATGTATTTGGATTGCAGCACAATCCAAAATACAAACAAAAATCAGCAGTTGTCCCACTTGTAGTAAAATCCTGAAGCCAATTCTCACCTTGTTTAAAGTAGATAAACTGTGGAGAAAATGATGAAAATATTCAAAAAATGATCTAATTGCAAAATGACATGTTTATTGGAGTAAAAGATATATCTTTCTAATAGCTAATGTAGCATGATTGTGTTACAATGCACAATATCTATTTAATGTAACTTCTGACATAACAACCAGGAAGCCACTGGTCAAATAGTTTTTAATGCTCTAACATTGGCTGTAACAATGGCCTCTGTCCTGCAAGGTTTTCCTATTCTGGGATTTGGTAGCCCTTACTTTGATAGTCTGATAGAAGTATACCAGTTGTTCAAGTATATTATTCCCTTAAATCCTACATGCTGTTGTTTTATTGTTGTTGCTGTTTTTCCAGAAAAATATCAGGCAGTACTACACTCTAATCTCAACCACCATTCTCCCCTCACCCTCCCACTTAAGATTTATTTTCTATCATCTTCTTTTTTTTTTTTTTTATGTGTGTGTGTGCATGCATGGTTGCTCACATTCACGAGGCTCTTTCTTTTCTATGTGCCATGGAAATGAAATCTACATCCTTTCCCTCTACAACAATGAAGGATAGTTTCTGCTGTTGAGCCTGCAGTTCTGCCTCCAAAGCTGGCTTTAAAAAAAAGAAGTTGCCCAGAGATCTGGGTGAGCTACTAAATTGAACAAGCAGCATGGGTCAGGCAATGTAGTGTGTTCACGGAAGAAGAAAAGCATCAACACCAACTTCTCTAGCAAGCGAAATATGGCATCTCCTCTTTCATGACAACTTCCACGACATCAAAAAGAATGAGTTCAGATGACTTTTCTCATGTGACGTCTTAATTCTCCTTTTGACCAGTCTTAGCAAACAGACCATCTAGCTTTTGGTCTTTTACACCTGACCAACAGTCTTGGAGGTACTCAGTACTCGTGTTGCACCAATGAAGAAGTTGTCTCTGGCCTAACTGATCACAAGTCATGAGGCTAATTCAGCTTTATTTAAATTTCCTTCTGGTAGCTAAAGGTAGAAAGTAAAGCAGGAGAAGTTTAGTTGAGTTCTGCTGTCAAATCATAATTTGGCAATTAGTGTTGCAAAGCTGAGAGAAGTTGAAAAAGAAAAAAAGGCAAATTCTAGGTAAAAGATCTGGCTTTGGTATCGTTTTCCTGCCTCTGGATGATGCAAATAATATAGCCAAGAAAGCATTTCTACCACTAATGATATGAGATCTGTATGGAGTACTTGAAAATGCATAAATTCCTCACTAATTATGTCTTAAACAAACATTTAATGTAATTTCAGATTTCACTTCATCATACTAATGAGCTACAAACAACTGTCCTTTGACCCATAGCTTACAGCCCCCCGGCAGTTTCTTTTCTACTTAGCACATCATGATGTCTTTCAATGACATTTTTACAGTATGACATTGTTAATAATTTGGACTTTCAGTAGAAAATGAAATACAGGAACATATTCAAGGGAGCTAAAATTATACGGATTATGCTGCCTATGAGGGGCTTAATGAAGCAGGAACGGAAGCATCAAAGTGACTTTTGAATGCAGAACTTTAGGATAAATAAATTGAATAATTTTTATTTCCTCTGGAACTTTTTGATTATGCATATAGCTTGCCAGTATCAAAAAAAGACAGACCTTGGAATTACCTTCTCACTTACAAGAGTAAATTTACAGGTATGTTGGCCTACTGTGCTACAGTCCTACATATAATCAGAATCGAAAGAAGCTCTTTTAATAGTTGTAAGTATTATTAGGACATTCTTAGAAGTGAGCTTCAGAGAAGTATTAGCAAGAACTCCAAACTATGAAATATAAATGCTAATTCCAGGCAAAAATTTGAAGATGTTTTTCTTCTTCATTCTGCTCCCAATTTCTTCCCTCCTTCCTGTTTCCTGAAGACGTGTAACCACCACTCTCACAGAATCTGATACAGCCTTTCATGTATTTACTTTTCTCAGAACACAAACAAGGTAAAAGTGGTCCATTATCTCCCCCCGAAATAATTACAGTATACCAAATTCAGAAAAGCAGTGTGGAAAGTTTAAATAATTTGTTTTATATCGTCATAAAATTAAAATACAGAAGAAAGAATCAGAAGGCAGTTCTCCAGCTACCTTCAGTTAAGACATGAATTATATCTTGTTAATTTTGCTCTTTTTTTATGCCCCAAAATTGTGCACTCTGTGATACAAATTAACACATTTTCTATAGGTGCAGGGAAGTGTGCTTCCTCTGAGCACCTGTTCATAAGGTGGTTGTCAGGCTACTGCACTGCAAGATGGAAACAGAGTTGAATGTCCTTACATTTAGAAGACGCTGTACACCATCTCTCCTTTTCTGAGGAAATCTTACAACTATTAGGTTGCTACAGAGAATTTGTTTGGTGGCATCATCACCTTTCTAATAGAAAAATGAAATGAAGCTACAGATATTTTTTCCTTCTCAAAAGGTTAGACTGTAGCTTTTGAACCTGGAGTTGCGAATTTCCATCTTCTATCACTGCAGTGCTTAGGCCCACAAGTAGGCAGATGATGATAAACTTTGGACAGAGGCAGAATTTCTAACACACCACTTCCTTCTGCATCTTGTTCTATGGGTCAGGGTAGCCATTCTCTACTTACTGTGTTCACATCTGTGAAATCCATGCCAGGTGCTAGACCTTGGAATGCAGATCTTTATACATTTGGTCAAACTTGACTTGTGGCTACACTAAGAAAACAATGTGAAGAATTAAAAGGCACTGCAGTTCATAAGGAAGAGTGTAGTAATTTAAAGGAGTTGTTTCATAATCAATATGGTTTATTGACTAAGACAAAATGGAGGAGGAATATGTAAATTAATTTTAAAAATAGGCAGGAATAAAGGACTGGAAGTCTGTCTAGGAACTTTTTCTAGGTCATTCATGGTAAAAGGAAAGGATTCTTTCTGCTGCTATCTGTGCACTCTCTATCAGACTCTTTATGTTTGTGCAAATCAGTTTAATCAACTAAGGCACAGTACCTGTATAATTCTTTTCCACACAGTGGAAATAGTCAAATGATTATAATTAATCAAACAATTACAGTTAAGTGTTTTGTTGAACTGGAACTTAAACAGAGGAGCAGAAAACAGCTGAAGGCAAAATAGAATCTGTGCATTTTAATCTTCTCTTTCTCTCCATCAATACTTTACAGAACATAACACACTGTTTTAACAAAACTTAATTTTAAGCAGTTTGTCCCATAATCTGTGGCACACATTTGGCAGCCTACGCAACTTTGATAAAGTAACATAAATTACTGCACAGAGAATAAAAAGATGTTAATTACACTTTTCTTTTACTTCAGCTAAATCCGTATTTTGTAACGGATTTAGACATATGGAACTACAGCCCAGAGGCTGAAATAGCAGCAAGGCTTACAGATTGTAGAAAGCATGTTGTTGATGTGTCTCCAAAATGACCTTTTGATGGGGAGAGAAGGAATGGAACTATGGATGTTCAGTGAATATGTACTGCACACTTGACTGTAATTACTAGAGAAACTGGTATGAAGAGAAATATATTAGCAGACAATTAAAAAAAACACAAGCGAACAACAGAACAAATTTGTATGAGGGTAGGTCGCTCTGAAAGTAATGCCTATTTATTCCCATGAAAACCACAACAGATAGAGTGCAATGATGCTAATTGACAACACAACTGACAGAGCAAATTCTCAGCTGGAAAACACTATTTTTCAACATAGTCAACACCATTAGATATGTATTTTCACTAGCAATGAACAAGAACCTTCATGCTGTGCTCATAAATATCAACAACAGCAGAGGTGACCTGTTGTCACTGTTGCTACTGCTGGAACGCACCACCCACTACCTCATTGTGCTCACATTCACTGTTTGGTCTGTATAAGCATTCTGCAAGCATCAATGAATATCAATGGGTGCCTTTTTTTTTTTTTTTTTTTTTGCATGGGGTAATTCTGTGACTCACCTTTGCTTCGTATGTACTTCCATATCAGATGTCATTTTGTCAGACTGCCCCTCTGCTGTCACCTGTCAACAAAATGGAATGGAGTGGAATATTGTCAGGAAGGTTCACCTCTACTGCCATACCACCACCATTTACCTCTTACATTGTGAGCCAACATAGTAAAATAGGAGGCATGGCTTTTGGAGTAGCCCTTGTAGCTGTTATACATGCAGTACAATGGTACTGAATCTACAGTACCTAAGCAAACCTAAGCAAAAACATTATTTTATGCACTTACAAAATCAGTGAACAAGGTGACTTTCTAGTGCGAATGCACTCCAGGCATCAACTCATTACCAATATAAGAATGAATAATAAATACTTGAAATAAGCTGTGATTCTCATATCTGTCTCTAATGAGGATACAATTAAAAGGAAGTTGCAAATGTGAAGTCTTGTATGAAATACAGTTCTTAAGTTAAATTAATGTTATCTTCAGTGAACTGGCAATAATGTTTTGCTTAGAAATGTGCAATTCCATAATTACAGGGATTTGTAAATGATACTTACTAATGGTCTCATATGCCTTACAAACAAACAAAAAAAAAAAGCTTTTTTTTTTTTTCTGACCTGTTGAATGTTATAAAGCAAGAAGATATCATAATGAAAATATGATTTGCAAAATAGCTGTTTTTAAAGGTAAGTTGTCCATGGCACTTGATTCAAGATCAGTGGAGAACAAATTACTTCATGGTACATACAGGATAGCACAGCAGTAAGAGGCATATAGAAGGGTTTCTTTTACTGAGCCTTGGATTCTAGCTTCTGCGTGGAGAGCTTCTCAGAGGACATTCTCTTAATTGTAACTTCAATGCAAGGCAAAACAAACAATCAAGCTAACAAAATGCCTACAAATCTCTATTAATTCATTCAACTCCATCTTCATTTTGACTTTCTCATTCCAAAGAGAAAGTATTTCTGTCTGAAACCAAAGGCATTTATTGAAACACAGCGCTTTCTACTAAAACAGCTCCTTAGGAGTCTTAGCTGTTGACTCTCCAACCACTGAGAATTTTCTTAAAGGCTGAATAAAGGCTTTTCTTAAACCTTTAAGGAAATGAATTCCCAGGTCTGAGCGCATACCTCAGCCTAACCTCCTGTCAGCAAGTAACCCAAAACTATACACTGTCTTCCAGGGTAAAGAAATGTGGGACTGTGGGCAAAAAGATGAACTGTAAGAAAAGAGCAGCCTATCATGTCCCCAGAAAGAATGGCTGGAGGAGACTGACATCAGAATGTGCCACTGAAAGTCTCCAGTTATAAACACAACTATGAACACAATGTTTTCATTTTCTTTGCAAATATAGTATGAATATAATATGTGAATATAGATCTAGTATGTCTTGCAAAATGACTTTGGGTTAAAGTCTCATTTTTCATTGGACAGACCATGTTTGATAAGTCAAGAGAACACCTCCTGAGAGTAACCAAAATTTAATGATTTAATGATTTACTCCTAGAATCATAAAGTTTGACCTTAGGGGATTTTCTGAAGAAAAAAAAAAAAAAAGAAATTGAAAAAAAGAAAAAATTCCCATCTCAAAGGTTAAGAAATAAGTAGGAAATACTAAAATAATTAATAGCTGGAAAATGTGTTATTTTTGAACCCTCCCTACCCACTGCAGATATTTTTCTATGATAAGTAGTTCTGTCCCTCAAAGGTTTGCAGAGTCTGTATCTCATCTGCAACTTGTGGTATGCATGTAGACAAAATTAAGTTTGATTAGTAATTTCGTATGAAGTGGGAAAAAATAAAGATATCTTACTGATGGACAGAAGTCAAAGAACAGTAAAATGCATTCAAGATAATGTTTTCCTGAGGTTTCTAAATTTATTCTGCTTAGGAATAAACAATATGCATTTAAATTCAAATCATAGAATCACAGAAGATCTTGACTTGGAAGAGACCCACCAGAATCACTGACCACAACTACTGGCTCCACACATAACCATCCAGATTTCAAACCCTAGGTATGAGAGTGTTGTCCAAACTCTTCTTGAACTCCAGCATGGCTTGGTGCAGTATCCTCTGCTCTGGGGAGCCTCTTCCAGGGCTCAACTACCCTCTCAGTGATAAATAAGCAATGTGTGAATAAACAAAGTCTTCTGATCCTTGCTTTATTGCCAGTTTGCCTTTGAGGGCAGTTGCTATCTGAAACATGAGCTCCCTGCAGTCTGTGAAGCTTGAGATGAACAAGACCTACATACCTGCAGGGTTGCAAGGGCTGGTACGTTGATCTGAGGCCTGTGTGGGCAGATTGTGAGGCTTAGCTGGTAAAGAGAGACGTCATACATGAGAACACAGCAGTCTGCCTGAGGATGCAGGCTGGAAATTCTAAGTTTAAATCAATCAGGACAGCAAATTTCCTGTTCCTTAATGCTTTCTCCTTTTGGGAAAGAAACTTGTATTGACTATGCATGAGTTTCATTTGGGATCATAGTTATTTTGCACATGTATCACATAAAATTAAACTACTTCCTATCTTAGGTATTAAAAGCCAACTATTTTACAGTTTATTCATCATTTTAATGCATTCTCTTAGGGTATACATGAGATCAGGAAGAAAGATTAGCTGTACTGTTCACAGAAAGACTGAAGATCACAAATACTGGAGCACTGATCTAACATCTCTGGTAATCTAGATCCTCATGGCTTGGCCAAAAGATATGGAAGTAAAAACAACGGTTCCCAAAAGTGCTATGAAACAATAATGTTAAAACAAATCAAAGCAAATCAGCTTCTGTTATTAGGATTCCACAGTCCCAAGATTTTTCTGGGTATGAATTTAACAATATACTGTAGTTCCTGTTCCTTTCAAAGACTATCTGCTACATAAATGACTTGATATAACATGAGTGATTTGTTTTATTCTCATTGGGTTCCTTTTTCATTCAGTGGTTGCAATTACTAACTCTTACAACAACAAATTCTTCTTTTAACTGTGGAAAATTGCAGGATGTTATGATTTGAATAATAGTTCATTTTGAAATACTGACTTTTTCTGAAGCCAGTCTGCGTTCTTAAGAACTCAAAATGTTGCATTAAAATGAACTATAAAATCCACGGTTTGTTTAATAGTGACATGATGATATGTGAACTTAGAAAGCATCTTGCACTGGGAATGTGATAAAGTCACTTTTTCAGATTTATTGAAGTATTTTCACTTTAGAGGGAAAAACAATTGCTGAATTTGGTCTTACTCTAACTGGAGGATTATATCAATCATATACAATCAGCGAGATAATGAGAGACTTAGCAGCATTGCTCATTGTCTTTCTTTTATGTTCTCTGTGTAAAAATCAATTAATAACTATATTTTCTCTTCTCCACAGCTTGATATCAGGGGATAAGGAATATAGTGGAATTCTGAACACAGATTACATTTTGAAAAACATACAAGTAGCTGTTTTGTTGGTTAAAAAAAAATAATAAAAATTGGTATATTCACTCTGTGAATGAAGTAAAAAAAGAATTATGCCGTTTTCAGATGTTGTAAAGGGGAAAACATGAATTTATGCCAATTATCCATACAAAGAGTATTGATTGATTCTGTTTTCTGCAGCCCCAATGCTAACAGATTACCTGAACCTTTTGTGCCTGTTAAAGATTTGTCTGCCTATTCTGAAAGTAGAAAGAATGCTGTTTTTAATTCAGCACAGCCATTTGCAAATGAAATTATGCAACTTATCTTGCTGAGTGTCCTCATATTGATAGGCTTTCCACCTTATGCAGTTCCAGCTAAACATGAAGCAAACTTTACAATGTGATCATTAAATCTTCAATTCAAATACTAATATTAAGTGTTGATTTTCTTCTTTCAATGCAGCTGGAAGCTGATAATGAAATTTTAATGTTACTGGTGTAATAAAGATGATAATTTACTTTGTAGCAACAATTAATGGTAGATGCTCAATTATTTTCAGAGATCAAAAATTTGAGCCAATTTGGCTCAGGCACATCTGTAACAGCTTTATGATTCCAATAAGACTTGCACTCCATTCTCACCGGAGGAACAAAGTTTAAATAAAATTCACATTTTATTTTGAAAGAAAATTGCATTGCATTGTGTAAATGTTCTGAACTGATAGAACAGGTGATTATCTCCTTTGAGAGAAATAACCACGGCCTCTCAGTAACAAAGATAAGCTGAGAAAGAAAGCAGTATATTACATAAAGATACTTGATTACAATCTGTTTTTGTAGGCACAAAACAAATTTTCAGTGGTAGGTAGTTATGCTTGTAAATTTGTCCAATTCCAGACTTGCTATACTTCTGGCTGCAGAAGAAATCTGTTAGTTTGACAACTTCAGTTTTTTCCTTTACTTACTTAAAAATAACAGCAAGCACAAAACAAGTACTGATGCCCTTAAAAAATGAAGGATTCACTGGCAGCTTAAAATTGTGTATAGTTTTCATAGCAGCAGAAAGAAATGAAGGGAAATTTTAGGAATAAAGGCACTGTGAGCTGGAACTTATTCCTGAAAAAAAAAAAAATAAAAAGCAGCTACAAAATCCATTATGAGCAAAAGCATAAGAAGTAGCAACTGAATCTTAAACATACCTTGAGTCACAAAAGTATACATGTGGAAGTTCAGTAAAATGTTCAACGGAGTTGCACACAGTAGTTTTTTTCTAATAATATTTATTTTTCCCTAAATGTCAACTTTCCTATTACAGATAATGTGAAGGGAAAACTGGCAAAGTCAGTACTGTATTTTTCATGGATGTCCAACCTTTTGGCTTGCCTGGGTCACACTGAGTGAATAGGAAATGTCTTGGGCTTCATACAAGTTGCTCTGAAAGTAATGCCTCCTATTTATTTCCATGGAAACTACAACAGATACAAAGAGCACAATAACATTACTGTTATTCTCAGCTATGAAACACTATTTTTCAACATAGTCAACACCATTAGATATGCATTTTCACCAGCAATGGACAAGAATCTGCAAGCTGTGCTCATAATTATCTACAACAGCAGAGGTGACCCACTGTTGCCACTGCTGAAACACAACACCCACTGCCTCACTGTACTCACATCTACTGTTTAGTCTCCATAAACATTCAGCAAGTGTCAGTGAATGTCGATGGATGCCATTTTTTCTGCATGGAAAAATTCAGTGACACACATTTGCATCATAAGCAATTCCATTGCAGACACGATTTTGTCAGATTGCCCCTCTGCTGCCATCTGTCACATGTCAACAAAATGTGATGGAATATTGGCAGGAAGGCTCAACCTCTACTGCCTTTCCACCAACATCTGTCTCTGACATTGTGGGCAAACACTATAAAGCAAGAGGCATTACTTTCAGAGCAGTTTTCATAAAATATACATTATTGCTAATATATAAGTAACATCATATTTAAATTCTTAGTATTTTTCTTAGAACACTAAAAAAAAGAACATACACTCACAAAAAGTCTAGTTGGATATTTGACTGTTTCTTTTGGTGAAACTAACACACCAGTCTGGTTTGATGGCTGCAGTGGCTGCAGTTCTTAGTGAGGTCTCAAAGTGTTCATCAGAGATTTTTTGATGAAATTTTACTCTTTCTGTACTTCATCCACAAAAACAGTTGTTCACAAATGTATATACTGCCAAAAATTGATGACATGAGTAATGAGTGACTGGATGAAGGAAGAGCAACTGATGTCATCTACTCAGACAGTTTGACACTGTCCCGCACGACATCCTGGTTGTCAAATTGGAGACAAATGGATTTGATGGGCAGACCACTCTCTGGGTAAGGAATTGGCTGGATGGGTGCACTCAGAGAGTTGCGATCAACTTCTCAATGTCCAAAAGGAGACCGGTGATGAGAGACATTTCTCAGGGATTACTTCTGGGACAAATGCTGTTTAACATCTTTGTAGGTAACGTGGACAGTGGGATCAAGTGCACCCTCAATAAATTAAAGATGACACTAAGCTGAGTGGTGCAGTTGAATCCCTAGAGGGAAGGGATGCCATCCAGAAACCTAGACAGGCTTGAGAGGTGGGCCAGTGTCAACTTCCTCAAGTTCAACAAAGCCAAGTGTACCTGGATGAGGGCAATCCCAAGCACAAATATAGATTGGGCAGAGAATGGCTTGCGAGCAGCCCTGAGGAGAAGGATATGGGGTACTGGTTAATGAAATGCTCAACATGAGCTGGCAGTGTGTGCTTGTAGACAAGAAGAGTAACTGCATCCTGGGCTGCATCAAGAGAAGCATGACCATCAGGTCGAGGGAGGTGATTCTGCCCCTCTGCTCTTGTAAGACCCCATCTGCAGTACCATGTCCAGTTCACAAGAAAGACATCAAACTGTTGGAGCTGGTCCAGAGGAAGGCCACGAAGATGATCAGAGGGCTGGAGCACCTCCCTTACAGGAACAAGCTAAGAGGGACAGGACTCTTCAGTCTGGAGAAAAGAAGGCACCAGGGGGACCTGGAAGAGGGTAGATTTAGACTAGATATTAGGAAGAAATTATTTACTATGATGGTGGTGAGACATCGGATCACGTTGCCCAGTGAGGCTGTGAATGCCCCCCCCCCCCCCCCCCCCGAAGACATCCAGGGCCATGTTGGATGGGACTTTAAGCAACCAGGTCTACTGGGAGGTGTCCCAGCCTATAGCAGAGGGGTTGGAACTAGATGATCTTAAAGATTCCTTCCAACCCAAATCATTCTATCACTCTATGATTCTGTGAAAGTCTGGTAAAGGAACATGGTCAGATTTTTGAGTTGAATGTCTGATTGCAACTCTGTATATCCCATTCAGAAATCTGCAGGTAATGTATTTATATCAGCTGAAAATGGTGTTGTAACCATAAATCAGTGATTTTTTTTTTTTTCAATCTTGAAAACTATTTTCAAATTCCTTTATCAAAAGTGAGTATTCTTCACAGCTGAGTATTCTTCTCTGCTCAGAGCACTGTGATTAGCCAATATACGAAAATGCTTAGAAATATTTGCCACCACTTGAGTCAGCACTGCACAGCACTGCCCTCCCTGCACCTTGGTTTCTGTTGAGCGTTAATAGTGCACACACAGTTTGGTTGTTACTGAGGGATGGGTGTGTGACCAGGGACACTCCATGGAGAAGAGCTGCCACCTTTATAGTGCAGGGCAGGGGGTGGGCTGCATTTTCAGTTGGGCTGGTCACATGCAGCCTGTAGGCCGTGGGTTGGACATGCCCAGTATTTCTCTTTTCTGGATTCTTTCATATGCTTGCACGAGATGAGTAAGCATTTTCAGCCACATCACAGAATCACAGAATGACCCAGGTTGGAAGGGACCTCAAGGATCATGTAGTTCCAACCCCCCTGCCTAGCAGGGCCACCAAACATACACATTTACTCTGCTCAAACTCCAACCCTGTGAGTAGCTTTTCTTGCAGATTTTGAAGTCACAGATTCCTTCAAGCTGGAAAGAAAATGGAATGAAAGTGAAAGGTAGATTGATAGGGAAGATGAGAAAACAACTCAGTTCTACAACATCAAGTGTTTTCATTCTTGTATTCCTTGCTACACTTTTACCATATGGAATGTGCATTCCAAACGAAAGGATTTAATACAGAACAGAAAAGCATATGGCAAAATTAATAAATTTGCATTTATTCAAGGATTGATATGGAATAGGTGTTGAAACTGAGTATCCATTCTGAACGTCATTTAACTATTCAGTCTTTTCCACGGTTCCTTACTGTCACTTTATGATCAACATTTTAAAGATATTAGTCAATATTTTAAAACATTTCAATATTTTTTAAAATTCTTATAAATAAAAAGTGTTTGTATGATTTTATAATCACTAATATAGTGTTATTTAGAATGATGCTTTTTATATTAGACATCCTTTTGTGATTGGTTTCTCTTGGTAATCGATTATTACATCCTGATATATATGGATAAGCAACCTCCTAAAGCATGTGTGAGTACAGGTGCAAAATCTTCATTTTGCATCAGAAGATGTGTTTAAATAAAATACTTTTCTTCACAATCCAGAATTTCTAGTGATATGTCCCTGTTCCTGTTTTCTGATATAAAAAATTCATCTGTACTGTACTGCATACATGAAATACGCACAAAACAGGCCATCTTCACTAAAGCAGCCCTGGGTCATAAAACATGCTAAATAAAATTACTCGAAGTTTCAATAAAGAAATAATCACATATTTAAATAAATACCATTTAAAGACAGCTGTTTGCTCACAGAACAGTCTCCAACAACAATATGAGCATTAGAAGAGTTGGACTGTTGTTAGATGGATCTCAGCAGCAGCTGTGGGGTGAAAAGAGAATGACCCATAGGTAACGTAACATTCTGTGAAGAACCAAAGGAGCACAGAGAATGGTCTCCATGCACCATCCTTCTCCCTCTTCACATACATGGTGCAGATTCTCTATCAAGTGGGCATCTGTAACACGTATCGTCAAGGGACATTGTTACAAGGGCAGCAGTCTGCTTTCTGCTTGCTGGAAGGAAACCCTGCATGACAAATGCTTTTCTGCACATGAATTAGCACAAAATTCCCCCAAATCTTTGTGCTGTGTGAGAATAAAGATGAAAAATCAGATGAGAAATGTACTCCAGTCAAGGCAAATCTGAAGAAATTCAGATATAAATATTTCATTTATTTCGATTACATTCAAATATTGCCAACAGCACGACCTTTTCTTCTGCAATAAGGGTTTATAAACATGTATGCTCATAAACAAAAATTGGGCATATTACTTTATCATCAGAAACATAGAGTGATGTAGAGTGATGCTTTTTATATTGGACACATTTTTGTTATTGGATTCTCTGGGTAATCAGTTATTATATCCTGATGTATACAATAGGGAACCTCCTAAATCAAGTGAGTACGGGGCATGTACTTAACTCATCTGACAGCATAATTGCCACTAGAAGTTACGAAAAAAGCAAAATCTTATGCTCACATTTGAAAAAATGTTTGTAAGAATGTTGCCTAAATGTTCATTATTTTCAGAAACGTTAGTGTTTACTGTTTCAAATTGAAGTTTGTTTCTAATAAAATTAATTAAAAGGTCTGTTTACAGAAAACAGCAAGTGATAGGCATTTAATTTATTGTAATGAACATGTTAGCAATGTATCGGCATGAAAAATAAGTTACTACTATAATATGTACTTTTGAATCTCATTCTATCTATGCACAAAATCTAATCAAAATATCTGGTGTAACATAAATGCCCAGTATATTTGGCTTTGTTGCTAAATTTGAAATTATCTGCTAATAATCTATTGTTGTCACTTTTGTCATCTGAGCTAGTTAGCTGCAAGTACTCCATGTACTTTCTGGTCCTGTTCTTCACTTTTCATTCTGTCCTTCTTATGCTACACTTCTGCATCATTGTTTAACTTTCTTATAGTTGTAACTTTCATAGGTACAAGCTTTTATTTTATATTGTTATAGCAGCTTTTACAGAATAGGTATAACTGGTTGTTTGAATACCACCATAGGTAGCAATATATGGATGTATTTTATTGTTTCACAATGGAAAAAAAATGGAGTGAGTTATATACATTTGTAATAAACACTTCAAAACTAGGTGGAAACTGGGAGTAGCAGTATTCTTTATTCTATAATGAGTGATAGGATACACTCGGTGTTTCTCTTATCATCTGCAACAACTATAAAAAATTTACTTGTTCTGTGTACTGATCTGCCCCTGTTCACATGTTTCTTGTGCATACAGTTAAGCACAAGGAGAGTCTGAAGGCTAAATTTCTTGGGTTTCTGTAGCACTAAAAAATCTAGCAATAACACCTCCATGTCTTTACCAATCTTACTAATCTCCTTATTACAAATGTTCCATATAGTATGAATAAGCAAATATATGTAATACTGAGGAAAATTCTGAAGGAAGAACTCACTCGTCTGCAGTGGTACACTGCCTTTGACAGTGAGCCTTACTAGTACCTCTAGTAGCAGTTAAAAAGTACATGAATGGAAAAAAAAACAACTATGAACAGCAAATAACTTTCTGTCTCTATTGATGTGAATTAATTTCAAAGTGTTGATTGATCACAGCTTCCGCACTCTCCTGAGCAATGTAGTACTAAGTCAGCTTGCAATCATTCCCATTTTGTCCTTCAGTTATTTATTTATTTAAGGCTCTGGATCATGTAGTGCAAGTCAGTAATAATGGAGGTACTTCTTTTCTGGAAACACTGGTATTCAGATGCTGATTGTTCAACAGTTCATTCCAGTTCATGAAAGTACGAGTAATGGGGAGTCTCCTTCGCAGATTTTTCCTCCATGTGTGCTCTGACAAAGCCTGGATGTTTTGCAGAATGGCAGTATGAATCTTGTTGTCTTCGGCTTTCACAAACTTCACAAAATCTGCGACAAACTGATTTCGGTCTATCACATGCAGAGACTCGTTTACAGACTTGTTGACGGTTACATGGAGGTTAGCATCTCTGAAGTAGTGTAACTGGACAACAAATATCCCTGTAACTCGGGTCATAACTGGAGTCAGAGCAAAAGTCCAGTCAGACTTCCAAAGGCTGTTCCAGTGTTTTGAGGGTTGGTACTGATGAGCCTCAATGCAGGCCACTAACATCTGCCTCTTCCCCAGGCTTTTTTTGAACACACAGCAGTTCCCTACAGGAAAGTGGCAGTTCACATAGGCATTCAAGCCTTTGTGGAGGGCTCCTCTCCACAGCTCCCCCTCATCTAGCATTACTCTATGCAAATGGGTTTTGCTGGTTACCCCACTCAAATGGTCAAACTCAAAGGAGAATTTGTCTTGGGGGTAAAAGAAGCGGTTTCCCCCTAAGTCATTGTACTGAGTCAGTAGCACAGTGTTCCCATTTACAAGGACAGGGGTGAAATTGCTCTTATTGTGATGGGCCCCAGCGCGGGCAGCCTCCTGCTTCACCAGCTCATCATCTTGAAGCAGATCACAGAGATCTTGGACAATCTGCCTGAACTCCCCTGGAGGAGACTGGTGCAGCAGTCCGCAAATAAGAGACACCTTCTCTGACTCACGCAGCCTCTGCCCCACACTCATGACTGGGGTCAGGGCTAAGGGAAAGATGGAAGATGACAGGCGAGAGGAGGAGATGCTGAGGGAACAGCCAAAAGATAGTTTGGAAGGGGAGCAGATAGTTTGGAGGGGGAGCAGTTGTGGAGTTCCAGAACTCCACAGTTTGTGACCTCACACATCTGGAGCTAGAGCCAGTGGGGTCTGAGTGTGGGGAAGGCACCAAGAGGGTCCTGGAACCCCAGCAGAGGGGCTGGGGTGTGAAGGAAGGAAAAAGGCCCCACTGGGAGCTGGAGCATTCTGAGGTGATGGCCTGCCAAATGCTAGCAATGCCATCAAAGTGAAGAAAAAGGAGCTGGCAACGTGGAGCCACCATGGAGGAGAACAGATATCCCCCTCCACCTCCCTCAGCTCTGCCTCCTCTTCTTCACATCCTCCTCCTCCTCTTGGCCTCCCCTGTGACACCTGCCACTCTGTAACTTTTTCCTGCACATGAACCTGTCCTGAGGCCTAGGCCAGGCTTGGTCCTGCATGGGACCACATGGCTGGAGTGCAAGAGGACCTTAGCCTGCAGGATGGTCTGCTCAGGGCATGATAGCCTGGACTGGTTAGGCTAGTAGGGTGGGCACAGTGCCTCACTGCTGCTCCTCTTGGACACTCATCTGTCCAAGATGGTCCCCCATCTATCTCTCTATTTCTCTCTTCTCTCCCACAGGCCTTTCTTCACCCTGGCTACCCTTCATCTTCCTGCACACTCTCCCTGTGTCTTTATCTCTTTTCTGTCCCCTTTGCCCCCAGGTTTCACTGAGCGCAGAGCACAAATGTATTTATGTGCTCCTCATAGCCTGCTGTATTATCAGAAGTCAGAAAACAAGGGAGTTTGACTCTGTGAAGAAAAACATGCAAGCATTTTAGGTTTAATATATTAATTGCCTCACCTTGTTGAAACAGTGGCAGAGGTCAGACTTTTCCTTAACTTGGTCTCTTATACATGGTTTTTGAACATCATTCAGGATGACTTCATGAATGGGAAGATTGATTTAGATAGCACCGTTAAACTACTTGAAAAACTGCATATGCCTTTTAATCTTGCCCATGTGAAGCATGTTTTCAAGGTGAGGAATATGTAGATTCAGCGATCAGATACATTTAGAAGGTCAGTTACATAAGGGTATTATATAAGCTGTGCATTTAAATTATTTTTTATGTTTAGGTTTTTTTTTTTTTTCCCCGAAATTAATTTCATGCTCATGGAGTATGCAAATTCAGCAAATAATTTGGCATATCCAGATCTTTTGTTCCTGTGTAAAGCAGATAACTGAGTGGTTGCATGACCACTACCATCTCTTCACCAGAGTAAAATGGTGTTGAATGATAAAAAAAGGTAAATATGGAGACCCAGATTCCCAACTGTATTGTAACAAGGCCTCACTGGAGAACAATGTAAATATTCTGACTTCATTCCATGGAGCTGCTTTTGTGATTGAGATAATGAGTGCAGACATGCCTGGCTAATGCTGCTCAGAGCCATTAGAGAGATTGCTATCAATCCTCTTGCCTGAAGAACAATATGAAGGCATCTGATCTGTTCCAGATTCAAGTCAATGTAAATCCAGCACGCTATCTTACTCAGTCTTCCACTGTACCTCCCTTGTGAAGCATTTAAGAGATATGCTTGGATATCCCATACATCCATAGCACTCTTGCTCCTGGGGAAGGATGTGTCCTTGACGTAAAGCAACGTTTAAGAGTTTTCTATGTATACAAAATCAAACAGCTAGAAATCAGCCTTAATAATAGGGTAATTTAATTTACACTCTCAAAATATGATCAGGTTCATATAATCCCACTGAGAAAAAACTGTACAATTGAGTGCCTTTGGACGCATTGGGATTTTACGTTCCTCGGGTCCATCCTATTAACTAATCATAAGCTATATGGATTTTAAAGATGTTTTCCTAAGGAAATGAAACTGACTATTTATACATATGATTTCTGTGTGACAGTTTTGTAACCACTTTTCTAATTCAGTCCAGATTTGATAGAGGAGAATTAGCTCTGGGAATTCCAAAAGTTTTAGGTTTTGTCATACTGTAGGGAAGGCAGGGAGAAGGAAAGCACTCATATTTCCTCATTCTATCTTGTTCTGTTCTCTCTAGCACAGGTGAAAACAACACTGTGAGTGCAGTCATTGCTAAACACAGGGTCTAGCAAATTTAGCCTGTGATTTTTCAATTTTTCACTGCATCAATTTTCACTGCAATTGCTAAACTAGAGAATTTGATGAGAACTTAAAACTATTTCTCATAATTGTCTGTGATCCACCTGATTTCTGGCAGAAATCCAAGATATTTGATGAGTTGTGGGTGGTGAATAATTATTTGGGGAAGTGGTCTGTGTAGCATAAGCTTGATCTGGCTACAGATACTTAAAAGTGTATACTCAACATATAATGTATTTGACAGTCTGATCTAGTCATTCTTAGCAGTGCTGTTTGGTATTCACTTTTTGAGATATTTGACTGTTATCAATAATTTTGGAGATCAAATTGTTCATCACTCTAACAGGATGTAACTTGCAAAGCAATCTGGAAGGAATTTTTTCTGCCATCATTTGCACTAACTGTACATTGATAATCAAATGACTACACATGACAAAAATCTATTTCGTGAGAAACGAAGTTTATAAAGAGCAATCTTCTTCGTTTTATTTTCTCTTTACATTTACTTCACTGTAATGCTCCTTTGGGCAATATCAGAATTATGAACATAAAGATTTTAAAGGAATAATAAATTTTAATATACTTCTCAGAACTAAACCTTAGTCAAGATACTTCTTTTTCTGAAAGGATGTGATGTGCCTTAATGAAAATAATAATAATAAAAATCTGCCAATAAAAATTTTATAGCAGTCTCTTTTTTTTTTTAATATTTTGATGAGATTTTCATAACTTTAATTTCAAAAATACTCCTGGGTACTGTATTTATCTGTGTTTCAGGAAAGGACAAGGAAATAGAAAACTTAATTTTCTGGCCAGTTTCACTTTGTGCCAGTAGCTGAGAGGAGGTCTCCTGAGTTCTCATAGATGCTTAATTTCTAAATGAGTTGGTATGGTATTTCTTTTTGTCTGATGAGCAATTGTAAGTAAATTTGCAGTTTCCTTAAAGATGTTTAAAAAAATAGTTCAGTGCTACCAACCCGAGACTTGGGATTTTTCAAGCAGCAATAAATAGAGCATATTATTAGTTTTCTATTGTATGATTATCTTGCTGCTTAGTTTCATCAAAAGTGATAGTTACAGTTTTGGGTTTTTTTTTCAAAATCAGAGCAAATACTTCACTACTGTTATGTAAAATTTTTGAAATTTTCTTTTTTGCTTGTATTGTATTCTTTGTTGTTGTACTTGCACAGATATCTCTCAGTGGGAACTCTACCACATAGGAAAATACTGGCATCTAGCATTGGGCCTTTAGAGTCTATGGTGTCTCTTCAAAACTAGTCTAATCAGTAGTAATCAGAAGCTATCGTCAAACAGTAGCCAGAGCTCAGGTTAGACATTTTATATTTATGGACACTTTTGGGAAGACTCTGCAAATCATAGTAGGTGTCATTATTAGGTGGTGAAATCCAGCATCCTTGGTAGTCTCATTTGAAGGAGAGAAAAGTTACAAATTTTGATTAGCCTACAGCGGTAAAAAAAAATCAATTATTTTCCATTTGTGTATAATTTTGTGGCTATTTTTTTGAGTAAATTATCAAAGTTTGTCTTAATTTAACAATAAGAAATTTAACAAATGCAAGCTACACTGATGTAAATATATTTCATATGCACAGCTACATATTTTGGTAAAAATTTTTAGAGGATACATAACATGAAAATTTGGTTCTTCATATTTCAGATCGCAACTTGATGTATGTTATATGTAAATTTAAAATACCGTACTTACAATTTGGTTCACGTTGCTGTGAGAGGGGTATTATATTAAGCATACTTTTCACTCCACATGTTTTATGCTGCATATTTATTGTAATGCATAGCATTTTAGTGCAGATTCATATTTTAATATTGCATATGTTATATAGGAATTTCTTTTATTTACTTAGATGCTATGTCATACGGCACATCATTATTTGTACAAAACACTTTCAACACAGAAAGACAGATCTAAACATGGCATATAGAAGAAGAATATCATTTGGTAATGTGTGTAGTCACTGTTGCCTTAAGCTTTACTGTTCTAGTTCTTATATTATAATAGACTGGTTTATCAGTATTTTTTTCTTATTGTATATTGTTGTGTTGACTGTTTTGAATTTTGCTTTCAGAAAACAGTTGACAAGCGGAAGATTCATACTATCAACATGGAAGACTTCAGAGCAATTTATCGAGCTATTGTACACAGAAACGAATTTCATGAAATTTTCTGTGCTTACTCTCAAAACCGCAAAAATCTTGCTGACACCGAGCTCATTGAATTTCTCAAAAAAGAACAATTTAAAACTGAGGGTGCTGAAACAACTGCCTTAGAAGTCATTTTGAAGTATGAACCCATTGATGAAGGTATGCATAGTTGAAGCATTTGATTTCTAGCTCTTATTTTTTGTGCTTTTCTTAGTTTATACTGCTGAATACTCATCTGACTATGCAAACTGGACATTTAAAAAAAAAGTAGGGTAAGCAAGAGTATTATGACTGTTGTATAATATCATTTGTAAGCACATGTATCAAATATTGTTTTGTTTTTTTTTTTGCAATTCAGGTCTTTGAATATTATAAATACGATAATATTAGAAACTATTAGTAAAGCACAGTAAATTTACTCAGCAACAGGACATGAGCAGCTCAGTCGTTTTTACCCCTTGTTGCAACAGACTGGCCCAAAATCTAGGTGTAGATTGCTTCAAATGAAATGCAGTTTTCATAGAGTAGGGAAGCTGTACTAAATTTTTTAATACCCACTGAAACATGTGAATGAACATTACTAGGAAGCCAGACTGATTCTTTAGTGACAATTGCCTTGTTTAATTAATTAGAGGAATACAAGTGCTGGACTATGGAAGTGAAAAAATACAAATAGTGTTTTGCTGGCAAACTGTCTGCAGTGATACATGGCAGAAAGTTTAACTGTAGAAGTAATCTAATACAGTGATTTCACAGAAGAAAGCAAATTCTAGTAATATCTCTTTGTCTTTACTGAGTAAGGCTGAAATCCTGAGCAGTTACACTCTGGTATGCTGTCAGCTGGATATCATTGGTAAAAATATCAGGGATGCATTAAAGTAGTCTTGCAAATGTGGTGAACTTAAACAGTGCTGACAGACTCTAAGCCAAAGCCACCTGCCCCATTAGACAGCAGGCCTACATATTCTTTTTAAAAACATGGGCAGTGCAGCAGTAAAAGCACCTCATGTTCCCACTGAAGTCCCAAGACAGTTTCAAATTGAGTTGAATTTTAGCTTCCCTAACACCATTTCTGCATACCCAAACTACATTTCTTTATTCCTCTCTTGTAGGTTCCAAGACTTTGAGTTTTATAGTGGCTTTCTTTTCTTTTTTCTTTTTTATTTTTTTTTCATGCTATTTCACTTCTAATATTGCTTAGCAAATCCACGATACTTCTTGTGGTGCAGTGGAAGGAAGCTATCTAAGCAGCTAGTACTGATAATTCAGACTGAAATTTAATACTCAAGCTAGGCTCTTCCAGATATCAGTAATACTTTGCAGTATATTCACCCTTTCTGAATCAGTAGAAATGTGAGATGAGTGATTTGTTAAACCTGCAACATGTGTATATTTCAGCTGTTGATGGCTGCTTCAAGTTGTGCTGTTACATTTCTGCTGTTACTCTGAATATAACAAGAGACAAAATTTGCTACTAAGCTGAAAAAAAGGAAATCAGACCTAAATACATTTTACTAGAAACTTTCTTTGCTCAGAGGAAGGTGAATATTAAATTAACAGCGTTTGTTTCCTTTGGTTCCCGTTGTTTCATACTGAGTAAAGAAAACTTAAAAATAAATTCAAGAAGGAGAAAATCTTCCTTTTGAGATAACAACTCTGGAATGTCTACGCTGATCATTGCCATTGTTGTGGGAAAAACTGCATCACTCTTTCAATCAGAAGCAAAAGGCATTTGGTGTTTCACTAAGTCACTCACTGTCCAGCAATGGCTACAAAATCTTCCTTATGTCATTTATTGTAGAGGCTACCTTTCAAATTAGAACAAATTTTATTAAATATATAGTACTCTTTCTGAAAATTAGTCTTTCCCAAGTTATTACATAAGTTACCAGTTTTAGAGTTTGTTTTGAATGATCTATCAGAAAGTTAATAGATATAAAGTGGTTGAAAGAACGAGAATCTTTACTCAGATAGCAAATGCAGTTGTAAATATCAAGGTGTTTTTTTAAAAAAAAAAAAAAATTCTGGTTTTTGTTAGAGATTTAAGCCAAATTTATGTTCTTCCCCATCTGTGAAAAAATTGTTTATCGTATTAGTGGAAATAATATTGCTGAATGAAATAACAGCTGTCTTGTTCATGCTGCTTTGACTGGACAAATACTCCCACTCAAACATATTTAGTAGAAAGTTCCAGATATGATTGACATGATAGTTGATTCATATGGTGTCGTGATATACCGTTCTGTGCAACTGTCATTCTGAATTTGATGTAGTGTATCCTTCATCAAGATGATCTGTTAGACTCATCTGCCAGCCTTGGCCTGTATTTTACAAAATGAGAAAAGGGCAGATTTTGACACTTGATTGACTGGTTTGCTAATAGTAACAACCATTATCTGATAAACTTAGTAGCATTGGTATGTCAAGATGATGATAAAAGCAGTGACTAGATATATACAACATCGATAAGTCAATTGTTAACATTTTGTCCATCAATAACATTTGTGTCCACGGAGAGACAACTTTTCAATGTCATTGAGAGTCATAATTCTAAATTCGCTCTCTGCAGATGCTGTAGTTTGTTCAGAAACAGCACAAAATGCATTGCTCTTCCATTTTTATCATACAATTTAAATTTCTAATGACAAAATGCTGCTTTAACAGATTTGTGTGTCTGTATGCTAAAGTTTGCATTTTTGACAGAAGGATTCATTTATGAAAGTGATCATATGAAATGGTTAATATGTGAATCATCTGACAGTTGCCTCTTACTAACACTGAAATGTCAATTTTGTTGCACACAAACATTCAGATATCTCTCCATTCTATTACTAATTTCATATAGAAATCTTGACTCATTAAATGATACTAAAGAAACCATTTTATACCGAGCAAATGGCCAAAAGGACTTTATCTTTCTTAAGTTTATTATAGGGTTTTTTTAATTATTTGTTTTTCAAAATGCAGTATTTGCATGGATTTTATCAGACTCATAGCACCCATATTTGCATAGTGGTGCCATTCAAAGACTCTGTTCCCATCTGTATATTTGCCTGTTAGTCAATATAAAAATTGTTCAAAATGCATAATCCTACTTTGAAAATCTTGCTTTCTTTGTAAATAACAATATTAGTTTGGTACATTTGTGAGATAAAGAATTTAAATAATCTGGGATGTACTTATTAATTAAAAAAAAAATTTAGGGCGTGAACTCCTTAGGTGTGCTTGTACATGCCATCTACACTCTATATAAACACAATATTTTAGACAGATTTGTCCAACAATTTATGAAAGCTTAATTTCATTATTTCTTCCCACAAAGAAGTTCTAAATTAAGAAAGTAGGAGGAGATGAACTCTAAAAATGTAGGCATTTAACATAATATGTCTTTCAAAAAATCATGCACTGGCCATAATTCCTCTGATATATCTGTATTTTTCTATATGGCAGTGCTGAAATTTACCTTAATTAGACTGAAAACGAGAGAAAAACAAACTATTTTTTTACGACATTTATCACTGGACTAAAAGAATATTGGTAATAAATTGTGTTTCAGACTATCTGAAAAGGGAGGGCAAGAAAAAGGCATTGAATTTTGTAAACAAGAAGAAGCTACAAGAAGACAGAAATCTTCCCTTGCTTTCACTTTTTATTTCTACATCAAATGGATATGTGTTTACTAACTACTGCTAATGGAGAAAAAGATTGAGGTTCCTCTAGGGAGATGCATAAGGCCTTGATGAAAGCATCTTTTCCCTGTAGGATGTTTATGAAGATGTATTCCCATTTCTTTTAATATAGAAAAAGAAAGTATCTGTAAATGACCAGAAAATAGTATGTTTGTGCTATTTATCAGAACTTAAAAAGCATTGCACTTGAGTTCTTAACCAATATTGGTATCTTCATCAGACAAAGATAAGAGAGGGTTCCAATGAAACGCAGTAGGTTTCCTTCACCGTTAAGAGAGCTATGAACCAATAGCATGAACTAACAGTAGGAATAACAACAATTTAAGCCTTCTTCTATTTTAGACTCTAAAAACTGTGACCTTTTTTACTAAACATGAGGTCTTTTCTGAAAAATTATTTTAGCAGATGGTATGCTGTTTATGATCACATGAAGTTCTTTTGCATATAGGCTGACAGAACTGTTAGTGCAAAGTCACTTTTTTACTGCTTACCAATTTGATTTACAAAGTTGCAATGAATTTTGATAGTTCTCCAGAAACAGGACTTTTGTTGTATGCAGGTCAAAGGTAGCAGCTCTAGAACCCTGAGAAAAGAACTGTAAATGAATGTAATGCATCGTCCTGTAGTAAGCTGTATAAAGATACATAAAGTTTTTGCAATGACGAGAGAAATGAAATGAACTCTGAGGCCAAAGAGCGTATATGCTTGCTATCAAAGTAATACGTATTTACCTTACGAAGTTATGTTTCTAATTTAAAGGGACCATATCAATGAGTGCATTTATGTAAACATATGCTCTCTTCAAGAAAAAACTAAAACTGTCTTTTATTTATTTATGACAAGAGTAACCCAAAATAATATAAAAAATAGCAAAGTAACTTGGAAACTCAGTGTTACTGTTAACATAAAGTACTGTCTGATTACTTATTGCTTAAGCATCGCTATCCAACAATGGTGACAAAAATAAGGTTATTTTTCATTCAGAACTGGGCAAAATCCCTGACTAATTCAAACTAGGTTGTGTTTGAATCAAAACTGACATCTGAGATCATGTCATTTGCAAAATAGTTACATTTGAAGCATGACATTAGAGCAACAGTTGGCAATATAATGGATCTGTTTGTCATTAATTCAGTTAAATGACAAAACAAATGGGATGACTATCACTGGTATGAAGGCAATTAGCATGATTTGTTATAGATGCAGTAATAAAACAAGCTTGATTTCAAATTCATCTTTGCGGGCAGAAATTTATATTATTAAGATGATATTTTTTATTTCGAATACTTCTAATCAAATAATCATTTTATCATTAGCTATTTGGGATTTTCCACCATTTAAGATGTTGGATGTTAGGAATCATAGTTTCTGCAAGATTATTCTGTCAATCTCTGAATGACATATTTGAGAAAAATTCCATTATTTTCTACTGAGAAAAAATCTATTTGTGCACTGACTGGCATGTTACTTTCCAAAACTAAACAACAGCATATATTTTACCTTATATTTAATTAGGACTGTTGCAAACTTCTTTTTTTTTTTTCTAAAAAAATCCACAGAAGTACAAAAACATGAGAACACACTAATTTCCTCTCATAATTTAGAACCACATCAACGCCAGAACTGTACACATCTGACATTTGTGTTCATATTGCTTTTTATGAATTTTAAAATTGCAGAGAAGTGTTATGCTGTAAAACATTTATCAATGTTCTGAATTATTTACTAAAAATTATGAAAAATACACAGATGTGGCTATCAGCTTAACTTCACACCAGAATTTTTTTCCTTTCTTTTTTCCTTTTTTGAACAGTCAGGAACAGAAGACAATTGTCATTTGAAGGATTTATAAGGTACATGAGTTCAGAAGATTGTACAATATTCAAAAAAGAGCACCGGACCGTCTACCAAGATATGAACCACCCATTATGTGACTATTTTATTTCATCTTCTCACAACACCTACTTGGTATCTGACCAGCTAATAGGACCTAGTGATTTAAATGGATATATCAGGTATTCAGATGTAGCTTTTTTTCTTTCTTTTTTAACCAATATTGTAAACATTTTTTGGTTTTTTAAAAGTAACTCACAGGTAATGCTGCTTAGCAATAGCCGCATGTGGATGAAAGTGGGAAACAAGTCTTATTTTTTGTGTGCAATCTTTTCAATATATTTACCAAACTACTTGCTCATAGACTGGAAATAATCCATTGTTTCACTTACAGCACATAACATCTACTTCATAGCAAAATAAATCTATAGCATGTAGTGCAGTATATGATTTAATCAGCTTCTATTCTCAACATATCATGAAAAAATTAGAAATAAATGTAAAATTCCTGGGCCAACTCAGATCTGATCAATATACAGCACATAAGCGCACACTATGTTGCTGTGTGTCAAGGTTATCTGTGATTAGTGTGTGTTGCAATGCAGTCAATTTGGAAACAGCAATGGAAAGGGACAGAGGTCTTATGTGGGCATTATAGTAGCCAAGAGAGAGAAGCTGTGTTCAGTTGTGCAGTGTATGAGTCCAAGAGCAGAAGGAAACAAGTATGCTTATGGCCAAGGCGCATTTAGCAGAAATAAGAAGAGTGGAAGAAAAAGGCTTTTAAATTGGCCATAATTTTGGCTGGCATAATTAAAAGTACTGTGAAATTTTTTGGTTACTCTCTAGATATTCTCTAATGGCTTGCAATCATCACTACACCATCATCACTACAACACTAGTGAATCTATTTCTAGCAGTATATAAAATTATATGAGGTAAAAACTATGTTGCTTAAAGTAATTGCAAACTTGACATTAAACCCTTTCACTTCCTGTTTTTCTATGGGTTTTAAAAATATTAGGAAATATCTGTCTAGACGCATCTTTAAGATATTGTTAACACGTAAAGGACAAGACTTAAAGGGAAGAATAAAACAAGGTAAAATAATGTTCACAGAATCACAGACTCACAGAACCACAGAATCATAGAATCATAGACTCATAGAATTGTAGAATCATAGAATCACAGAATGACCTAGGTTGAAAAGGACCACAGTGATCATCTAGTTTCAACCCTCCTGCCATGGGCAGGGTCGTCAACCACTAGACCAGGCTGTCCAGAGCCACATCCAGCCTGGACTTGAATGCCTCCAGGGAGGCATCCACGACCAATCTGGGCAACCTGTTCCAGTGTGTCACCACCCTCTCAGTGAAAAACTTCCTTCTAATATCTAAGTTAAACCTCCCCTGTCTCAGTTTAAAACCATTCTCCCTTGTCCTATCACTATCCACCCTCATAAACAGCCATTCCCCTTCCTGTTTATACGTTCCTTTCAAGTACTGGAATGCCACAGTGACATCTCTCTGGAGTCTTCTCCAGGCTAAATAAGCCCAGTTCCCTCAACCTTTCCTCATAGGATAGCTGCTCCAGCCCTCTGATCATCTTGGTGGCCCTCCTCTGGACCAGTTCCAAGAGTTCTGCATCTTGCACTGAAGGCCCCAAGCCTGGATGCAGTACTCCAGATGGGGTCTCACAAGAGCTGAGTAGAGAGGGGGACAATCACCTCCTTCTCTCTGCTGGCCACCCCCTTTTTTAATGCAGTCGAGGATGTAGTCGGCCTTCTGGGCTGCAAGCGCACACTTTTGGCTCATGTGCAGCTTCTCATACACTGGGACCCTCAAGTTCTTCTCTCTGCAGGGCTGCTTTCAAGGAGGTCTTCTCACAGTCCGTATAAATACCTGGGATTGCCCCAGCCCAAGTGTAGCACCTTGCACTTGGCCTCGTTGAACCTCATTATGTCCACATGGGCCCACTTCTCCAGCCTGTCTAGCTCCCTCTGGGTGGCTTCCCTTCCCTCCAATGTATCTACTGTACCGCTCAGCTTGGTGTCATCTGCAAGCTTGCTGAGGGTGCACTCAATTCCATCGTCTTTGTCATTGATAAAGATATTGAAGAGCACTGGCCCCAAGACTGACCCCTAGAGGACACCACTTGTGACCAGTCTCCACCCCGACTCAGAACCATTGATCACAACCCTTTGGCTGCTACCAGACAACCAGTTCTTTAATCCATTGAACAGTCCATCTTTCAAATCTCTACCTCTCCAATTTAGAGAGAAGGATGTGGTGAGGGACCATGTCAGAGGATTTGCAGAAGTCCAGATAGGTGACATCTGTTGTCCTTCCTCTGTCCACCAGTGCTGTCACTCCATCATAGAAGGCTACCAGGTTGGTCAGGCAAGATCTGCCCTTGGTGAAGCCATGCTGGCTGTCTCAGATCACCTCTTCATCTAGTATGTGTCTTGACATGGTAACAAGGAGGATCTCCTCCATGATCTAACCAGGCACAGAGGTTCAAGAAATTCTTAATTACAAAGGCTGCTCTGAAAGTAATGTCTTATGTTTTTGTTTTTATGTTGGCACACAATATCAGAGGCAGATGTTGATGGCATGACAGTGGAGATTGAATCTTCCTGACAGTATTCTGTCACAATTTGTTGTCATGTGACAGATGGCAGCAGAAGGGCAGCCAGACAGAATGGGTATCTGACATGGAAGAGCATATAAAGCAAAGGTGTGTCATTCAATCCCTCCATGCAGAAAAAATGACACCCATTGACATTCACAGATGCTTGCTCAATGGTTATGGAGATCAAAAAGTGGATGTGAGCACAATGAGGAGGTGTGTGATGCTTTTCAGCAGTGGTAGAAGTGACGTGAAAGACAAGCCATGTTCTGGATGACCATGTACATCTGTCACACCACAAAATGAAGAGCACCTCAGTCAGCTCATTTGTGTGAATCCTCTGATTATGACCAGGGAACTGTGTATGAAGCTGAATATTGGCTTGGTGTAGGAGATGATGGTCGCAATGTTGCAGTGTCGCAGTTTGTGCTGGATGGTTCCCATGAATGCTCACACAGGAACAGAAAGAACACTGTATGCAAGTTTGTCAGGACCTATTGAACCAATACAAGACAGAAGGTGATCGCATCATTACTGATGATGAAAGGTGTCAGCACTCTGAGCCAGAGTCAAAACAGCAGTCTGTGGAGTGGTGACGTGAATTCTCAATCGAAGAAAAAGTTCAAGACAGCCCTTAGTGTCTAAAGTGGTGTACGCTGATTTTTGGGATAGGAAAGGAATGATTCTTTGGGAATTCCTGGAATCTGGAGGAACCATCAACTCTGACCACCACACCAGAATGTTGACAGAGATGATGGCTTGGACTTCCAGAGTCAGGCAAGAGAAGAAGTCAGTCTTTCTCTTGCAAGATGACAGTGGTAGGCTCCATACCAGCTGGAAGATCATAGAGCTTGTTGTCAATCTTAGTTGGTCTGTCCTACTACACCCACCATATAGTCTGGATTTCGCACCTTCTGACTTCTTCCATCTTTTTGGGCCAATGAAAGACTGATTGTGTGGGCAACATTTTGCTAGCAACAGCTTTGAAACAGTGGGTCACATCTGCTGGTGCAGATTTTTATGAGTGTGGCATGCAGGCTCTTGCTCTTCAGTTGCAAAAATGCACAGAAAACGATGGTGTCTATGCTGAAAAAATCATATTTAACAGTTGAGAATTTGCTCTATCAGATAATGTATTTGTGCTCTTTGTCATAACAGAAATAAATAGGAGGCATTACTTTTGGAGCTACCTACATAGTAGCAAGACAAATATTAGAAACCTAAGTGATTTAAGGGAACCATTAACCGACTAAAAATTGAAGCAGTAAATTTAGGGCATGCAGGAAATTTTATCCCTATCTCTTAGAAATTAAGTCCGAGGGAAAACAGCTGAAGAATGTAACAAAGAAGCAGAACTCGATTCTGTAAGTGTGATGGTAATATACATATACAACAACTCTCAAACAAATCATGGAATAACAAGTCCTCACAAGTATTTCTTATTCTATTCTAACCATACATTCACCAACATTCTGAAGTCTTTTATTTAAAATGTTGACTCTCTTTTTTAATCTCTTAATGAAGGATATTCATATAATCTGTCTTCCTCCTTAATAGACTAATAAATTTATTACCTAATATGCTTAAGATGAACTGCAGAAAACAGAACTCTGTCTCGTATCTTTATAACTTCCTAGGATTTATCAGTTCTGATTATAGACTAGTATTTTTGTAAGTATTTTATGTGTTTGTAAGCAGAAATACAGTGACATAAAAAGAAATGAGGTGTTTTCCTTTTAACTGTTAATTATGTCCTTTGTTCTTGCAAAGTGCTCTGTTAAAAGGATGCCGTTGCCTGGAAATTGACTGCTGGGATGGCTCAAACAATGATCCTGTGGTGTATCATGGTCACACCTTAACAAGCAAACTTTCATTTTCTTCTGTAATTCACACAGTAGACAAGTATGCTTTTGCGGTATGTATATATATGTTAGTTAAAATGCTATGATGTTTTAATAAAGCCTGCAAATACACTGTTATCTTGAGATTCTCAAGGGTAAAAAAGAATCAAAACTGAGACAGTCTTTACAGAATGAGCATCACTAAAATAAATTACGGGAAAACTGTACAAAATATTAATGAATTATAAATGTATTTTCCAGTTTCTTAGGTGGAATGCTTACCTAAGGACATTTAGTCAAGGACTGAAAATGAACTGAACAACTATTTCAGAATCTGTCTAATGTTTTACTTTCCTTCTTTGTATCTTGTCGTGTATTTACTCGTGTATTTACAAAGACTGTAAATATAACTTGCGTAGTATATGTACATATGTACAGTCATACATCTATGTGGATTTTTATACACACAGTTTATTCAGATTTAAGCTGGTCTTCATCAGATGTCAGATAATACGTTTACTATTAAGTAGTGTATTGTATAAAGGTATAAGGTAGACTTCATTTAAGAAGCATGAGTTATAGAAAAAGGTGATAAAATTATATCAAGAAATAATAGTTTATATCAGTCTAAACTAAGATGTGCTTCTGATAGGGGTCACTAGCAAATCCTCAGTGAAAAAGTGTTAAAACTTGAATAAACATAAAATGATTCTTCCTTTATATACAGTCAGTTTAGATCCCATCCAAGCAAAGTTTTTATTCACTAGCTGATGATTTATGAAAATTATTTATACAATTGAAATGGGCACGTCTCCTTTGAGGAATTCTCTGAAATTTACCAGATTTCCCATGTCTCGCTTGAGTACTGTGATAGAGAATAGTCCCAAGAAAATATTGTGACATTATTTAAAAAAAACCCTGCATTGCTTTTTTCCTTTTTAATCTCTGTAGATTTGTTTCTAACTCCTCTTAACTTCCTGAGGATGTTTTTTCTTCTCTTCTTTGGATTTATGTTACAATTTCAACTATTCTTTCCCTTTTCCATAAGTATTGTGAGCTTTACTATTCTGTAACTAACCTTAAAAAACAAACACATGTTCAAAATATTTTGCAAAAAGAAGGAAAATATGAATTAATAAGGGGCCTTCTGCAATTATTGGGGATCTTCTTTATATTTCTTAATCATAATAGACTTTAAATTCTATTTTTTAGGCATCTGATTATCCAGTTGTGCTGTCTTTGGAGAATCACTGCAGCCCTAAGCAACAAGAAAAGATGGCACAGTATTTACTAAATATTCTAGGTGACAAACTTCTTACTTCAACAATTGGTGACACGGCAGTAACTAAACTACCTTCTCCTGAGGTAATAACATTGTATTTTGCTCTGTGAAAGTCAGTGAGAAACAATTTTGCCTTTTTTTTTTTTTAACTCGTCTGAAACTGCTTAACTGGCATCTGAATGGACTTCAGATGGTAAAAAAAATAAATAAAAAATTAAGCAAGACAAAATACATGAAAATATTTTCGTTAAGAAATAAATCATACAGACTGATGGGAATTTTAGTTTACAGATGAACTTTCCAGTACCACGTTGAAGCATGTATTCATAAAATACTCACAAAGTGACTTTTTTTTTGAGAGAGAGAAAGGTCTTACATGTTGCAGTTCACATGAATCCAATTTCTGGTGCTTTGTATGCATTAAATCTTTTATTTTATTTTATATTCAAAAGCAGCTAACTTTCCAGTGCATACATCTGCCCTCCTTAAAGGCAGATGCTTTTTTTTCTGTTCAGACTACCACATTTCTGACATAGGACTGCTTCTGTAGACAAACCACTCTATGACAATTTAATTAATATTAAGTCATAGTCTAAAGAAATTACAGTAATTTCAGTTTTGGTATTTGGTTTTTAATATGCAGTTTTATTCAGTGTTAGAATGGTTCTCAAAGACAAGATGCATTACAGCTGCCCTGTCTTAATATAAAATAAAAAGCAACCTACAAACCTTAGTTAAGTTACTTGTCAAAGATTCTAGAAGTTAGTACTGAATCTGAATTTCGAATCTGAAAGCTATGCAAACACCAGGTTTTGGAAATTCAATTTTGGAAATTCAAGGTTATGAACACATTTTCAGATTTTTCTATAATAAAAAACTTCAAAGTTTCTATTGACCTGTACAGTCGATATTTTGCAATTAAATTGAACTCGTCCTCTCCTCTCCCTTCCCCTCCCTTCTCTGCTCCTATACTCAAGTCCATAGTTTGAACGTTCTACAAGAGGAAACAAACTGTAAATTTTAAAACAAAGTTATGCTTTAAAACAAAAATCTTCTATTTAAATCTATTGGTGTACCTGTTATCTGGTGATTTATCTTAGTTCCTTAGATTAAAAAAAATCCCGAAGTTTAACATTGTTTTAGGAACAGAAACCTAAATTGATGTGGTTTTTTTTTTTTTTGGTTGTTGATGATAGTGCTGATGAAACCATTTCACTGAGTTCTGTCACTGCAAAAAACATTTTCTCTTATTCTTTGTGATTCACCCTTAGGCAGTGTTTCTCAGCTGGCAGCTTGAGACCCCAGGGATATGAAGTCAGAAAAGGCAATTATATGAGGGTTGAAAATTTTAAAATTCCCATTGTACCAGTCTTTGCAGTGAATGTTCCTACAAGAACAAAATATTTTTTAATGTCTTGTAACACAAATACGTGCATGCAAAATAGTCATTCGGGCTTGTTGCTGACATCAGGGATATGTGACATATATTTTCCGCACTTCTTTACAGTAGCTGAAACTGAATGATGCAAATGCAAATGTTTTGTTTCAAAACAAGGAGGAAATTATCTAACTGTGTCAACAAACACACAGGTAGATTTTGGTAAAGTAATTGTCAGGGAAAAAACGTTTTTAAAGTAGTTTGTCCAAAAGATTTGCTAGAGTATTATAATACTGCTATATTTTCATAGCAGTGTTATTCTAAATCTATTTAGTACATCTTTATATATTTCTCATAAACATCTTTTTTTAAATTGTAGAAAAATATTTTTATATCAGTGTCCAGTTTCAATTTGCAACCTGGAAAACACTGTGAATCATGGAATTGTAGAATAGTTTATGTTAGAAGGGACCTCTGGGTCCATTTCACCTAGCTCCCGTGCTCAAGCAAGGACACTCAGCACAGTGTGCTCAGGACTATGTCCAGATGGCTTTTGAAGGTTTCCAAGGAGGAGAATCCACAACCTCTCTGGGCAACCTGTGCCAGTGCTCAATCATCTGCATAGCACAGAAGTGCTTCCTAGTGTTCAGAAGAAATCTCCTGTGTTCCAGTTTGTGCCCAGTGGCTCTTGTCGTGGTGTGGTTTGCCACTGACAAGAGCCTGGCTCCATCTCCTTTGCATTCTCCCTAGGGGTACTTATCCACATTGATAAGAGAGATCCCTCCTGAACCATCTCTTCTCCAGACTGCACAAGTCCAGCTCTATCAGCCTCTTGCCACCTCTCCACATAGGAGAGGTGCTTCAGTCCTTTTGATCATCTTGGTGACTTTCCTCTGGTCTATTTTCACTGTGGCCCTGTCTCTCTTGTATTGGGGAGTCCAGAACTAGACACAGGACTCCAGATGAAGCCTTGTCTATACTGAGTAAAGTGGAAGGAGCATCTCTCTTTACTCAGTGGTGATAATTTGCGTAATGAAGCCAATAATTATGTTATCAACTTGATGATAACATGATCAACTTGATGTCTACCAGGACTCCTACTTTCTTTTCTGCAGCTTTCCAGATGAGTGCTGCTCATCATATACTGGTGTCTGGATTTGTTCTGTCCCAAGTGCAAGCCTTTGCACTTCAAGTGTGAGGGTTTGCTTAGAAATATCTCAAAGTGCATCTACATTCAATCTAATTGATATTCACAGATTACACATCCCTGTAGCAACCACAGAATCAGTGTTCTGCATCTGAATCATGGAGTCACTAAATTACATACCACAAATAATATATCTGTGTGAGATGTTGCTTTCAAAATGCTTTTCAGAAGAGAATGCATACTTCAAATTTCCATAGCTTAGTATTTTCATTTGTCATGTCTGTAGAATTTATGTCTTAAAATGTATTGATGTGTTCCACAATTAGTCCTCACTTAACTGTATGCTGTTCACATGAGATTCATGATATCGAACCTTAAATGTTTACAGTTATGTGAAATTTATTCCACAGTAAGAATTTCCTGAATAATATCAGTGTCCTCATCTGATTTTCATAAGAAGTCTGAATTTAATAAATCGTTCTGTTGAGAACAAACAATTCACTTAGTTGATCTGAACATTTAAAAAAAACAACAACAGTATTTTATTTTGTAGTAGAAATTTGTAGTTATGGCTGGATTTGTAAAATGAGTAATAAACTTGACTTTTGACTTGCATCTTTTTGAAGAAGCACTTTTAGTCTGTGTTCAAAAGAAGTAGCTTCATCACATCCTTAAAAATAGAGACCTTGTACAGTTAAGGTCTGGATAAGTTCATTATCATGAAAGTGAGACAGGTGCTTGACTTAGTCTTAAGTCTGCTTTATTTAAGTGATACAAAAGAGATATTAAAAAATCAGAAATGATCAATTAAATGTACTCTCAGTGGGAGAGATTCTTAGTTGATGTAATAATAGTAGATTTGTCACCTACACAAGTTACTGTTCCACTTTTTTTTTTTTTTTTTCTTCCAAGACAGAAACTGGCAGGAATAGGGAAGAAACTATTTCATCTGGTACATGATCTGGTACATGTAGGAACTCAGCAGATAAAGCCAAGAAGTAAACTGCATCAAACTTGCTAACACCAGTAACATAAGACATACAGGTTTTTAAGCATGACAGTCTTCTGATTTGTAATAAAGATCTACTAACATATATTAACTGACAGGATTGTAACTGTAGTTGGTCAGACATGGGATTGATTCAACAGCACAAATAGTGTTTATTAACATAGCTCAAATACAGTAAATACACTTAATGGAGACAGAATATAACCTATTAGCTTGAACAACCCATCTTGAAAAAGAAATCCTAACAATAATGTGGTCAAGTGAATTACAGTTTCCTATGAGTACTTCTACTAGCAAATAGTTAAGAGATGAATGCATGTAACTCTACTGTATTCATACCAAATAACACGGGAATGTTTTTAATTTCCATTTTGAAACTTTGCTGTGTGAATCATCTGTACATTATCTGTATTTCTATGCAAACCTTTGCCTTTCAGTAAAAAATGAAATAAAAAGAGATTTAAAGTAAAAAGCAGAATTTTTGAAAGGAAATGATTATACGCTGTAATTTATCCTACTAACTATCTTGTCTTCTTTGCTAGGATTTATTAACAACCTGCTTGTAGGACTTAAAGATCCTTCCAACATTTGACTTGTGTCTAACCAGTTAATCCTGACTTCTCTTATCTCTCATATTTCTTTGGCAAGCACCTTTAGCAACAGCTGAGACTGAAATATTAAGTTTCTAGGGTGGAAATCCTCATCTGACAGCTAGTGTCATAACTAGTTTTGTTTATCCTGCCAAGAAGTACAAGCAGCTCATGCAAGTTGTCCTATTTTCACTAAATCTCAGTGTTTTTTAAGAACTAAATGGAGCCCTATTAAATAATGAAAATCCGATAGCCAGAAGTGTTCCTGATGTACTTATTTAGCTCAGAGTTCAGACACTACTGATATTATATTGGCTTAAAAAATCTCAATAATTGGAATCTATAAGGCTGTCAAAAGACATCCATTCAAAATTTTAATAAGCATGATTCTATTCTAGAATCATTAAAGAATTCTGTTTGTCTGTATGTTTGTTTTAACAGTTGTACTTAGCAATAGTGTCCTGTTATTTATATTCAAGATAAATTTTGACAATGTCTCAAAAGTTTTCTCCATGTTAGGCTTAATGGAAGGTGTCTTATATTTGCCCATTATCAATATTTAAGCCAGTAATATAATGATTAAAATAAAAATTACATAAAACTTTGTACTGACTTTAACTTTGTTACTTAGCAAGATTTTAAGAATTTGATATTTGTAATAAAGTTTATCAGAGAAGAGAGAACATGCTAAATTTCTACAGATATTCTTCTCATTTTATTTTATTTTTGCCTTTGTCCTTCTGAGTCTCCTTACATAAACATTTATTGCAATGGTCAGTAGGCAGTTTTGCCTGATCCATTTCAAAGTACTTTTTCTGGAAGTCCTGTTTTACTTCAATTGTTCTCATTTGTGTTGCACATTGCATTAACCAGTAGGCAATTTAGTACAAGAACTAGGTTTTCTTTATTGAATGATTTAAATATTTTTTCCAATTGATTGTACCTGAAGGTTCTAGTTTAACAGTCTTGAGTGACTTGTGGAGGCTCTGGGAAGACCTCATTGTGGCCTTCCAGTACTTGAAAGAAGCGAATCAACAGGAGGGGGAGTGACTGTTTACATGGGTGGATAGTGATAGGACAAGGGGGAATGGTTTTAAACTGAGACAGGGGAGGTTTAGCTTAGAGATTAGAAGGAATTTTTTCACTCAGAGTGTGGGGACACATTGGAACAGGTTGCCCAAGGAGGTTGTGGGTGCCCCATCCCTGGAGGCATTCAAGTCCAGGCTGGATGTGGCTCTGGGCAGCCTGGTCTGGTGGTTGGTGACCCTGCAGACAGAAGGGGGGTTGAAACTAGATCATCTTCAAGGTCCTTTTCAACCCAGGCCATTCTATGATTCTGTGATTCTATGATTCTACGACCAGTATGATACAGGGAAGGTCTATTATGTTTTATGTATTTAATGTATTTACATTTTAAAATATGTTTCCACTTTATAAATTCATAAATAATGAAGGTATATTTGTTAAGCATTTTGTATTTTATATTTAAATTTAATAAGAGAAGTTATAGTGGATGTTCAGACTTTCAGCTCATTATCCACTTAAAATACTTAGACACATTTATACAAAAAGATCTCAAATGTTTAGCACAACTGATTGCCAATTAAAGAACTCAAATTTCACAGTCAAAGATTTTGTAACTGTACGTTTGTTATAAGTACTTTTGAAGATCTGTTTGAAGCTCAAAATTAAAATGTGTGACATGTCTTTTTCAGTTCACGGTTCATTTTCAGTGTTTTGGGTTAACTTTTATTGGAATCTGCTTACGGCCCAACATTAAAATATCTCTTTTCACTTCATTTTCATTTTCTTTTCATTTTCTGTAACTGTTTTTGAAAAGAATGTAATGATTTTTGTTATTTTTATAGGTTTTTTTTTTTTTTTTAAGTTTTTCCTACCTGAGTGTGTTTACCACTTTTTTGTAATAATAAGTAAACCACCTTAGAAATGCCTTAAAACTTTATGGCTTCTTTTTGTACAATGAAACAAATGATGGTCTTTCTTTACTTAAAGCAAATGTACATGCAATATCCAAGGAAAGGTTTTCTTTCTCTTACGTATCAGGTCTTTTCTGATTTGTAGAATTCAGTCTTATCTGTGAACATGAAAACAGAAGACCAACTGGGGACAGAACTTCTTTTAAATATTGCGATATATAAAGATAGGAAGGAAAATTCAGAGCTTCTAAAAATATGAGTACTCATATTAAAACTCTTCTAAAAATAGCACAGAAAAAGAATGGGTGTATCAGTAAGAAACGAAGAAAGTGTTAAATGGCACCCTTGTTCTGAAACATCAATGCAGAGAGACTAATCAAACCTTACACTAGCATGACATTGATGAATATTAACTATAGGATATATCGTTCCACTAGCACACTGACATACTGATAATACCAGATCTGAAGGAATAGTATCAGCAGTGAAGATTGCAATCTTCAAATTCAAATAAATGGAATATCTATGTTGTTTCCTACATCTCTAGTATTTATTATATAGATTTAGTTTTATATGTATGTTTCTGTCATTCCTCTTTTTCGTATTGATTTAGTGGATAATTTGTAATACAACATTTGCTACACATAAAAGATCAGTCATTTGATGTGAACTATTTGTTTCTTAACTTTCCCTGTTCTATAACCTTCCACTTCACTAGTGTGTATGAATCATAAAGAATATTTTTGTGGACCACTTTATCCAAGAACCTAAATTTTATTTACTCACTGACAGTAACAGCGCCACTGTTGTGTCTACTATATAATAGCTGTTCCTCTGTGAAGATTATTTCATAAGTGAAATTCATATTTGTATTAGAGGCATAAAGGAAAGGCATTTATTGGAAATGGTAACTTTTATGAAGTTTTTCCTAAGTCCTTTGTTACAGAAGAAGGGATCTTACCAGTGAAAAAATACTTTGCTTGTCATACAATCAGTAAACATTTACTAGATGAGAAAAATGAAAGAAAAAGATTCATTTGAATTATTCTAAATTTCCTTCAAACCTTCAGTTAATGAAAGCATATAAGTATTAATGCAAATGTCCTTCTCTGTAGCTGTCTAATAAGACGATATTTTACCTTTCTTAAATTACCTATATTTAATATTGCTATGGTTCCTTCACTTTTTTTTCCTTTTTCTCCATCATTCATGGGTGGTGGAGCTACTGGTTATGAATGTTCTTTTATCTATTGGAACTGTATATGTAGAGATCTTTATTTCCTCTACCAAAAGTGATAGTCCTTTCAGTCCATATGAAACATGTGCATTTAAACATGACCCATAAAATAGAAAAAACTGTTTATTCAACAAATTATCAAATTCCATTAATTTCCATACAGAGGTAAGCTCAGCACTGGGGTCCACTGTGTTCTTGATAATAATAACATAATAACAGGAGTTTTAATTTGACATACTACTTATGTAGTAGCACAAATGTACTAATCAAACATCAGTTTTTTAGCAGTTAGGTAAAAATACAGCTTCAAATGTGCATCAGACGAATGGTTGCAAGTCTACATATAAAAATAGATTCAAGCTTAGTAAATAATATATTTCCTACATCTTACCTGACCATCCCCTCTTACACTTCCTTAGAGTCATAGAATTATAGAATTGCTCAGATTGGAAGAGACCTCAAAGATCACCAAGTCCAACCATGACCTAACCATACTACTCTAACAACCCTCTGCTAAATCATGTCCTTGAGCACCACATCCAAACGGTTTTTAAGCACATCCAGGGATGGTGACCCAACCACCTCCCTGGGGAGCCTATTCCAATGCTTAACAACATTTTCCGCAAAGTTTTTCCTGATATCCAACCTAAACCTACCCTGATACAACTTCAGGCCATTTCACCTCGTCCTGTCTTCCTTGTCTTCAGTCTTCCTTATCTTCCTCAGTCCTGCTCATATCTGCATCTATGTGTATTGCAGAGGCTTCTGTTTGTCCTGTTGAATTGTTAGATATTCACATTCTATTGCATACTTTGATCTCCAGTCTCTGTTTCTGTTTGTTTTTCTTGCTTTTGAAATCTGCATCGCTGATATTTACTGTATTGTGCTCTCTCACTTCATTATACTTAACACATAGCTAAGAAAATGCTTTAAACATCATTTAAATATGAAGTTCTACAATTAGGACATACACAATTCCAGTTATTACTGCTTAATTTTTTATCTACAGGCATTAAAATTCAAAATATTGGTAAAAAATAAGAAAAGTGGGACAATTGAAGAAACTATGCTCCGGAAAGGTCAGGATAGTCATGGTGAAACAGGGGAAGTATCTGAAGAGGAAATTACATCAAGTGATGAGGAGACTGATGAAAAAGCCCCTCTTTACCCAAAGAGTGGTTCCTCAAAAAGAAAATCTGAAGGTAGATCTTCACCTCCACCTCGAAAAAAGGCAAAGGTAAAAACTTATATAGAATCATAGAATTATTCAGGTTGGAAAAGACCTCAAAGATCATCAAGTCCAACTGCAGCCTAACCACAGTACCCTAACTCTAACAACCCTCTGCTAAATCATATCTCTAACAGCTGAATTTAGAAGCATATAACAGCTGAATTTAGAAAACACGTGGCTCTCTGTCAGCCTTTTTATGAAAAGAAGAAATACGCTATCTCAAAATAGAGTTTACTTTTAATATATAGGCTTTAATATTACTCAGAAAAATATATTTTGAAGGATCTAGAGTTTTCCTGAATCTTTCCATGCATTCCAAACTGGACGATATTTTAGTATTCAACTAAAAAAGACTTTCCATGTGCTCCCATCCTAAACTGCACTTGCATTTTTCACTTTCGAATCAAAAGGCTCATCTGTACAATAATTTTTTGTTAATCCAAAGCCTTTCTGAAGCTATGCATGAAGGACACTCATAGTGGTTCCTGATGATGAGGGACAGTTTTATATCTATTCCATTCTATGATCTAACAGTCTGTCTTGGAGTTCCTTTGTTCTGAATTTACAAATGAAATAAATCATAGACTTCTGGTCGCACTAGTACATTTTAAAGCATTTATAATAGAAAAGTTGTTGCAGCACTTATTTTGTAAAGACTTAATATTAAATACCACTTCTGAAAGAGACACCATAAAAATTAGCTGTAATTTTCTTTTTGATTGACAAATTGAACTTAAACATTTTGTTAATCAAAGAGTAGCTCTCTTAATGTGGAAATCCAGAAATCCATTGCTTTCAAACTACTTTGTTCAACATTTAAAGTAGGCAGGATGCACCCAGTATCTAGACAATTTTGCACGTCACAATGTGATTGTATGAATATACATAGACTAATCCTCAGGACTCAACATTTTTACTGAGACACAGTAAGTTCCTCAGTGTCTTTTTTTTTTTTTTTTCTGTCAATGGTTTGAAGTTCAAGATCTTTACCTCTTTCTCTTTCCACCTGATAAGAAGAGATACCAATGCAAAATTCTGAGGAAGGATGGGATAGAGGAAGAAAAAGTTTCCAAATAATAGGGTCATGTGTATTTGTAACATCATGTTACAGATCAGAACATATATCATATGCATCTGGATCAATTGCAACAGGTGATGTCTGGTTACATTTCACATACAGAAGAGAACGTTGTTTCTGGGGTCCCACTCTATTGGATTGGGAGTATTTATTCTGTGATCCAACCCTACTGTTCTGTTAGGAGGGCAGGAGAACATTCAAACCCACAACTGAGGTAGTCTGGTGACATTGTTGAATTTGACTTCCTTTCACTTTGAGAGAGTTGTATTATTCAACTCAATGCCAGTAGACTCCCGTTGCTCCTCATGGGACATATCTCCAGAATAAATAATACACTTAAACTTTGCATAGTTTATGTCAGATGGGAATTTACTTTCAGAAGTTTTAATGGAATGTAAACTTTATTTACACTGTCAGCTCTTTATAGATACTAGCACTGGTTAGCTCATACCTCAGTGTTCAGTCAGATGAAGAGCTCACATAGTACCTCAGTTTAAGAGAGAACAGGCTGGTAAAATTTCCAACTCACTTCCACTGTATACAAGCCTTTGCTTTAGCTTGCTTTGATAATGGAACAAGAGTAAATAAAGACTTTGACCAGAGAAAATTCCATCTTAATTAAGAATAGAGCTTGCCTGTCATCAGAGTAGTTCATGGAGGAATATATCTTTGATTGATTTGCTTGATATGTTAAAATATTCTCCTGTTATCTATTTTTTTGCAGTTGAGTTTGTGCTGTTAGTGTGCATGCTGTCTTCTACTCTTTTTTCTTTCTCAAAGTACTTCCAACCAGTATATATTTTCTGGAATTTGATTTACTTAAGAATATAAGTTGGACATATATTTAACATATGAGTAATGTTAAGAGCCATAAAAAATGACTTTAGTTTATATACTTGTCTGAAAAGAAGGGAAATGTGAAAGCTGTCTAATATTACGCCAAGAAGCACTGGAAGTATCACTGCATCCACCCCACATCTACTGCGATTATCACAAAGACAATAACCTTAATTTTCTCTGGCTGGATCAACTCTTACTATCATAAATCATATCTTAAGGTCAAATACACATTATATGTAACACATTTTCCCACAGTTTATATGTTGTCTTTGGTAAGTTCTTCTGAATTTTTAATAATGTAGTACGTATTGTGATTTTGTGTTCTTACATTGCTTTATTCTCTGATTACTAGATGAAGAAGATAAAGATTGCCATTGAGTTGTCGGACCTTGTGATTTATACCAAATCTGAGAAGTTTGTAAGCTTTGAGCATTCAATAGCTCATCAGAAGTGTTATGAAAACAATTCAATTGGAGAGCTTAAAGCACAAAAATTTGTAAAACACTCAGGTATTTTGTTTCGATTTAAACAGAAAAATTACGGTGTTGTTATGTTTCATTGCTTAGGCATTGGAAGGGTTAAAAAGCCTTACAGAATTTCTGTTGTCCAATTTTACTTGGCTGTTTCTATAGCACTGTTTTAGGAATAACTCCTCTTTTTCACTGCATTTTTATATTTCATTTGGTTTTGTGAGCGAATTTGAAATTCAGCATTATTCTAATTTCATGTAACTTTATAAGAATAAATATTAACATGGTATACAAAATGTGTGAACACCTTTTGGTTCATTTTTTTTTTCCTACGTGAAATGATTTAAAAGTTACATGAAAATGTAAGGAACAGATTCATTTTCCATACACAATCTGTAGTTCTCAGTGGAGTTGAGCATCAGTACCTCTGACTCTGATGATAACTGCAGATGAGTGAATCCACATGAAATGAATAAACTCCACAAAAGACAGTCTGTTCTTTGGACCACATCTTTCATATGGGCCAAGGTGGATTACTGAAAACTCAGTCTATGCTGGGTTATCTCCATTTGGTGCAGCCTGTATGACATAGTCTCTGCTGTTTTAACTCCAGCTGTCTGACAACAGCCTTCAGGGAGTATTTAGAGCAGAGATCACTGACCATGAGAATGAAGTCTGCCACAGCCCATTCATTCAGGTCCAGCCCAGCTGCCATCCACTCTTGGAAGAGATGATTCAATGGTTGGTTAGGTGAATGGTGCTGAACATCATTAAAACAAGTAGGCTTTTGCCAGCTGTCCATACTAAGTCCTCTCTGGTCTGTCTAGCAACCTAGTAGTTCAACTAAAATAAGGGGAAAGGAGGAGAATGGAAAGGATCAGAATGATGATCCTGGAAGTTTAAAGCTTTCTTTTTAATCACTTCACTGGAATAGTGTAGATAGAAGTAATTCTATATTTTCCATGTCTGCGCAGTTTATGCCTTTATGGGACGTAACAATGCTAGGAGTAAGAAAATCAACTGACTTGAATAGTCAAAATTTTCTGAAGGAGGCAAAAAAGATAAAGTATGTTTTAGAAATGCACTACTCACTGGTCTTGAGATGATTCATTTGATTTTTCAAAGCCTCAAAGCAGAAATTAGGTTTAAATTATTTGAAGATAGGATAGATGTTTTTCCACTGGAATAACTGAAGAACGAATGGAGCTTTTTAACTAGTTTCCTGTTTTGTGTCTTTCCTATTTAACAGGGGAAATGAGAGGTTTAGTGTAAAAATTGTGTATTTAGTAAGTAAAAAAGTAAAGAAGATTTCCCTGAAGGAATGATTTCGGTTATTGAACCTTCAAAAAATCTGCATGCTAGGCAAAATATTTCCAAAAACCATTTTAAGGTTTAAAAATACAATTTTTATCATATCTGAAAGTGTCAGATTTAGTAATGTAACATGCAAAGAAATGTCTTAAAATCTTATTATTTATTTAAATAAGATGTCTATTTTTAAAACAGTGTGCCTTACTAAGGTTTTATGATTCTGTTTTTCAGCTAATCAGTTTGTTTCACATACTTCACGTTTCATTACAAGAATCTACCCAAAAGGAACAAGAGCAGATTCTTCAAATTATAATCCTCAAGTGTTCTGGAATGTGGGTTGCCAAATGGGTATGTATGTTTACTGACTGTTGCATTCAAAACTTCAGAGATTATAAAGATATAAAAGTTTTATCTTGCCATAGTATATTTTGTGAGCTACAAGTTTCATAATTTCTGTCAGTAGCATCATTTTTTATTATCTAAAATTCTGGTAATTTTTATATCTTGGAATTCAGATAAGGAAGAACTAAAAGGAATATTATTTTAAATTATTTACTTTTGTAATTAATTACACTTAGGTCATAGCTAATTACAAACATAAATTTTTGTTAAATAGCTATAGGCATATCTCAAACATCTCATATTATTATAGTTCGCTAATTCCTTTGAACTACTGTGGTGGTTTTTTTTCCCTATTAGAAACTGAGAAAAAAAAAAAAAGGCATTAAGGACAAGATATTATTACGCTTTGAACCTTATTTTGTATTATTCCCAACTCCAAGACTACATAAAAGCATGATTTAATCTTCTGAAACGCTGCAGCAAAAGTGTATATATACAACTTTCCACAGCTTAACTTTCCACAGCATAACTTTCTTCTCTTTGTACAGCTTCCTTTTTTAATTAATAATTCTGTTGTTATATTTCTTTGTGTCTGTATGTGTGGAGAGTCTAAACAATAATTTATATTTTACTGCCTGTCTGTTTTGGCTGAAATTATTTATGTTAACTAAGTTACCTTGGGTTTAGAGGTAAAAGTGAGCATACTACACATTAAACAATGTATTTCCAGAAACAAAAATTTTGCAATTTTCCTTTCAAAAAAATTAAAATAGCTTACATTCTTTTGCATTCTGTATTACTCGAATTCTATAATCTCTGTGATTATTTGTCTGCTGTGGCTGAGGCATTACTAGAGCATCTTTATAAGTGGGAAAGTGGGAAAGGTAGCTTCCTTTTTTATCTTCTTGTTTTCTTGTTATCTTTCCTCCATTTATCTCTCTCTCTTTTAAAAAAATTGTATATTCTTATTTCTTTTTCTGCTGGAGCCCAACATTCTCTGTAGCTACTTTGTACTATGGTAAGAGAATAGAAGCAGCTGCCTGTCCAACTTAATGTGGGCACTGTAGGAATGCAATTGCTTTTGTGCTTTGCTGAATTTGCCCTATTGCATTGAATTAGAAGAGATGAGGGAAAAGTATGTAAGTGTGATTTAGGAATCAGCACTGCAATGAAATCATCTGAAGGATCTATCTGATTTTCAGTGGTTTTGTGTGACTGGGGTGGCACCGATGCAGGAGATGCGTGCACAAGAATTAATACCGTTGTCAAGAATTCCCAGATTATGATAGCTACTGCAAACGTGCACTCAAATGCCCCTGATCACCTGGATGCTGAGTCAGCTGCCACTGTCTTCAGTGACTTAGTACAAGCAAAGCAGATTTAATGTCTTCTCAGTGTATTTCAAAGTAAGTTTGCACCCTGAGCAATGAAATAACAGTAACCTTGGTTTCTCTTCAGTTCAAGTTAGTTTTTAATTTAAAGTGTTAAAGATAAGCATGACTTCACTTCTCAGCAGGCTTTGAAAAACCTCTTACCTGTAAGCACTTTCCCCTTTATAATAGCTTCAGGCACGATCTTGCTTCATCATTTTATTCTTCAGTTTAAAAGCAATATTTTTGCAGCCGGATATGTATTCTATCATTTGTTCTGACTATATCATAATCACCTGAGGGAGACCGTGGAGTGAGAAGGGCAGTTTGCCATAGACTTCCAGTTTCGGGAAGTGAAAGAGATGGTCTCACTTTCTTACATTACAATTCACACTCATACAGTGAAAGATATGATTTTCACTTTGCCTATAAGGCTCTGGAACTTTTATGTGAAAAAGGCTTCCCATCATTATGGCCCTGATCACAAGCAGTGGATGCCCCAATCCTGAATTTGTTAATGTTTACCAGCCCTCCACCCAAACTACACAGTGGCGTCAGGATGTAAAGTGGGAAGCAGTGACTAAGGAGGCTGTGTAAAATCCCACTCAGTGTTGGCTGTTCAGTGAAAGGACTGAAATGTACTCAGATCCCCCCACAATTTTCTCATTACAAATTCTGCTTCACGTCTTCACTATTGTATTGAGGTATAGTTTTACAGCAACTGTGGGAGTAAAAAAAATTACTAGCCAGTGTAAATTTTATTTGTGTCTGTGTTTTCATAAATATTTTATATGGTGCATATTTGATATTGGGCTAGGCTATTGCTGGAAGTATCTCACCATTACCATGCCATTTGAAATTGATTTGATGATAATCTTTCTTGATTGGTTAATCCTCACTTGTGGGATTATTTACTTGAGGTGGTGCACCCTCTGTATTGTCTGCATTGCTATTAAGAGCCAGTGTGCTTGTTTCATGCTTAGAGGAAGAACAAGCCAGAAGTCCTTAATTTTAAAGGGCTTATCACACAGCAGCTTAGTTGTTTTATTTCTAGTCTTTACATCTCCACAATTATCTGTTTAAATAATATCAATTTTTTACATCTCAAAGAGGACTTAAGTACTTATTAATGACTACACTGACTATTAACTTGGAGTACACTTTAATGCAAAACCATTTTGAGGATTCGCATACTAAACATATGATTTTTCGCTTTGGGCCCCTTCCTGGAAGAATTAAAAATATGCAGGAAATGGTTAGATCTGCCCTCTTGGTCACAGCACTTGCGTCTTCATTTAAAGGAATGTTTTTCTCATGGGAATAGGCTGATTACAAGTAAGTCTTCTCATGATTTATTTCCAAGCCATGCCAGACCCAGTCTTGATTCCCTAATCTGTTTCAGATAACTGTTTGGCTGAGATAAGACTGCATTCCAAAATGCAGCTCTCAAAACTCCACTCAATGAACCTTCTACTGATGCTTTTTCTCTGATTTACCTCACATTTCTTCATCTATCCTTTTTTTCAAAAATCCCGCATATTCCCTCTTCCCCCTACCATTGCACTCTACATTCCATGTGCAGAAATGTTCCCTCCAGTACCTGGGATTTTCAGATTTGTCCTATGTCACCTGTTCCCCATCCTCAGCTCCTTTAACCCATCCCCACTCCTGCATGGTTGCCCTTCTACCTTACCTTTAAGTAAGTTGCACTAACTGTTCTTGATGCACAGATAAATATATTAGGTTTTATTCAAATCTACATATAATACTGCTTGCCAGGACTCTCTCTGCATCTTATAAATGATGACAGCTGAGTAATTCCTCCATTTCCCTTATTGACAGGCCCAAAACATTGCTCTCTCCTGTAGCTTGCCAGCAATTTTCTCTGAACTGTTTGGGACATTAACTTGGAGCATGTCACTAAACCAGGATGAAGTCGTCCAGCAAGCCCAAGATTTGCTGGGGCTGAAGATGAGAATTCTCTATGTGTGCAAACCTAATTTTCAGAGGAAGGCAAGTTAAAAATGACAGTAAAATGTACAGTTCCCACAAAAGCATTCTTCCACGTCACTGTGCACTCAGTGCCCATTCTGTGAAAACTGAGTCTCATAAGAACAGGACAGGTTTTGTGAACAAACAGGTCTTTTGGAGAAAAATATCTACAATATCATATTATGGTTTGGAAAAATTAGTATTCCTCTTGCATGCAACTGCAGTGTAGCACTGGAAAGAACTGGTTTGGCATATCTTTATCTCCTTTTCATTTACTAAATAAAACGGAAAGTAAAGATTTATCTGTGGAAAAAACATTCAGAATAGTTATTGAAATAAACAGATATGAATTGTTTTATGTAGACTGAGGAAAACAGAGAAACAAACAAACAAAACAACCGAAGCAAACCAGAAGTAATTCTCAGTTAAAAATAGAGAAATAATTAAATATCCTTTTGAATACATCCCTTGTATACAGTAGAAAACATTTTCCCATATATTACAACAATCCACGGGTCTGACCAAGTCATCATCAGTTGCATCAGAAAGCCATGGTATGGCAGATACAGGATTTTGTTTTAGAAGAGCTAGTATAGACCATATGTTTTCTGAAGCACTCATAAAAATTTATATGCTACTGTGAAGGAATCACTACTTGTATAATTTAGCTTTCTTATTGAAAATTTTGTTTTGGCTTGTGAGATTGAAATGCAGCCTAGCAATTTTATCATATCAGTTGTGTGGATAAATTTTGTGTGGAACCATATGACAAATTACAACGCATGAAAAGATAAGTGGAAAAGAACTCTAAGCAGTTCTGAATTTAAACTCTAACGCTATCTAGGGAGAAGAAAACCAGTTATGTAGATCTTGTACCTCACTTGCTCAGCAGGAACTGACCATTGGTATGGCTTAGATAGGACTGTGAGTGACTGAAAACTTAAAGCCGAGGCAAATTTTGGAAAACCACCTAAACAATACAGAAGGCACAGGATCTCTAATTTAGTTTTCAATTTCCAGTTTTTGCATATATGCAGCAAAAATACGTTTTCATTTCTCTCTGCACAAAGAGCAAAACTAGAGAGAACAGAACTTTGTTTTTTTTTTCCTTTTTTCTTTTTTTTTCCTAAGATCAATTTACCAGGTTATGTTTGATGTTGGGAAGTTTGGATATTCCCAAAATCTTAATGAATTCTCTGTATTTCTGAATAAGTGATGAAGTGTCAAATTTAGAAAAGGTATTTCTAAAGTAATGTGATAGAATTTAAGGGAAAACACATGTTCTCCCAATTAAGAGATGGTGGAATATCACTTTTTTTTTTTTTTTTTTTTTTTTAATTATACACATAGTTTGTTTTCCAGTTTGATAATTTTATACTCTCGTTTCTGATTTCTACTGGATTTGTTTTGTAACACAGGGAAAGTGTAAAGTAAGCCTTTTCTATTAGGTCTTTTTCAACGGCTAATGGTATGTCTAAAACAAACTGAGAATATTCATTGCATTATAGCTTTGAATGGTAGCTGTTTGAATTTCCAGTGCAATCTGTGAAGCAACATGCTTCAGTGTTGTTATTTGTATGTCTGGCTAAATTATTAGAATGCCTTAACAGCTTCTTACAGTACATCTTATTGCAGTTAGACACTTAATGAGCACTCTGAATCTAGGACTGTGATCCTTAAAATCTTGCAGATGTCTTAACTCTAACCAGTCTCTATGAGATGAGGAAGACAGATACATCACAGTATTTCATCTCTGGTTCTTTGACATCTATGAGGACTGCTCCAAAAGTAATACCTCCCATTTTATTATATTGGTCCATGATGTCAGAGGTGAATGTTGGTAGTAGGGCAGTAGAGGTTGAACATTCCTGCCAATATTTCATTGAATTTTTCTGCCATGTGACATATGGAAGCAGAGGGGCATATCTGACATTCAGTTGTAGATGAAACAAAGATGTGGAACCAAATTCCTCCATGCAGAAAAAATGGAGCCCGTTGACATTAATGATGATAGCTCAAGTTATATTGGATCAAACAGTGAATGTGAGCACAGTGAGGTGGAGGGTGGTGCATTTCAGCAGTGGTAACAGCGATATGAAAGGCAAGCCACTTTCCAGACAGCCATGCAGATTTTTATGAGCGCAGCATGCAGGCTGTTGTTCATCACTGGTGAAAATGCATAGCTAATGGTCTTGGTTACTCTGGAGCTTGCTTCTTTTTAGACAGTTGTGGTAGATTTTTGTGTTTGTTTGGTTTTGTGGGCAATTAAAGCTGGAACTTTAATCAAATAAACAAAAACAAAACAAAAAAACATGGAAATTTCATTTTGTCAGAATTTTGTTGACAGTAATCATGAAAATAACGCTTTTCTGCTAAATCCAGAACTGCAGACAACTAATAGAACACTAAATAACTTACCTGAAATTTAGTCGTTTTAAAAGAAGTACAGAAGAAACTACAGGGACACAATCATCTCTGAACTTCTTGTTGACCTTGTTCTAAATGTTGTGTTAGAAAGCCAGACTGAAGCAGGAAAGTGAAGCTGATTGTATCCTGTACTCTGCCAGGAAACACAAGGCAAGCAAATTAAGAAAATATTTTCAAAAAATGTCTATTCCATGTTTGAAGCAATTGCAATGACAGCCAAAAGATGCTGAGACACTGCGGTGTAACTTTCAATCTGACATATTAATTAAATAACAAAAAACAATTTAGATTTTAGATACGATAGTTTATCAGAAATGCTTTAGGTACTTTTCCCATGAGAACCTCACAAGAAAGGATCCCTAATTGAAACCAGTTGTAGAAATTCTTATGTAATGGATAGTGTATGGTTTTTAATCACCTGACATCTATTTTCCGGTAGAGTTACCTGCAATTAAGTAGGAACATTGTCAGCAACTATGAACACTAGAATGATTGAATTCTTATCATTTCCGTTGATAATGTCTGTAGAGCAGCAGTATTGAATTGGCCCAAAGACAATAAGAATAGGCTGACTGCATATGCTGTGCATGATGTGTCAGACAGTTATGCATACCACTCAGTTTGCAGATGAGTAATCCCTCTTACTACAGCAGAATACCTCATGATGTAAGCCATTCATAAATTGAGTTTCTGTGGAATTAGAGTATCCATTTCAAAATGTGTCAGCGATAAGCAAAGCTAGAAATGACAATTTAAGCAAATTCATTAGTCAGAAAAAGAGGCATGACACAGCTTGTATGTCAAAATTAATACTGATGAGTGAAGTGTTTTTTTTTTTTTTTGGGGGGGGGTAGACAATTAGTCCTTGTACATAAAATTTTGTTGTGATCACTCTCATTCATTAGCTTGGCAAGAGGGCTAAATTAGCATAAATATTTGAAAAAAAACAACACCCAACTTTCAGGGCAAAGGTGATGTTGAGGATGTATAAAAGACTGACTTTAGATGGTTTTTGTGCAAACTTGAATTTACAAGCATCCAGGGATGGCAGTGAGAATCAGAGGGACACGTCTAGGCAGGACCAGAATAACAGGTAATATCTCAGACTCACAGCAGTCTGAGAAGACTGTCATAGTTTTTCAGGCTTAGTTATGGCATGTTTTTCTTGTTACTCATGAAGAGCTATATGGAAAAGTTATTTAAAATTCACTATGTTCCACCATTATCCCAGCTTTTGTGTTTTGGCCTCTTGGTGATAGCACACATTCTGTACATCTGGTGTAAGAAGAGGATTTTCAGGGTTTGATAGTATGCATTGGACTCCAACAGAATGCATTTTAGATTGCATAATACTTTCAATTTACTAAAAGGTAAATATTCTTTGTACTTTAGATAGAAATCATTGTTATATTTGTCATTCAGATGATAGAAGTAGTATTGTATTTTAGTTTAATAGAATCTATTTACTACTGACAACATTCTGAGTGCTATGTATGCTGCCTTTGGTAAATGAATCTTTGCTTCCTGATATCCATAACAGCTGACAAATTGTCATCATGTTATGGTCTATTCTTAAGTCAAATACTTTCAGTTGATTTCCAAGTGATTGAAAGCCCTCTCTTTTCATTCACATCTTGAGCCACCTCATATTTGGTTAGCATATTTATGCGGGCTGTGGATGAAATCTTTTGAAAGACACATCACTAAAACAAAAACACAATATGGACTACACAGTTGTGTAAGGAGTTCTGAAAATATTTCTGTAAATTTGGGCTTTAATGAATTGGGTGCAGCTACGACCTGTATATGACAAGAGAGGATACTCAGTCAATGCCCATCTGGCAGCGTCAACGTAGAATACACGCAGTATCTTCAAATCCAGTTACATAAATCATCTCACAACCAATAACAAAATAATCCAGATCATTAGGATGCAGTCCTGTTTAATAGTATTTCCTGCTTTGTAGAATTCACTTTACATGTTGGTTATCTAAGGCACGGAAGACATTTTTGCTGGTGTACTTTCCATTAGTGAGTTTTCACTTTCAGTATTCACTTACTGTGAACAGCCCATTTTAAGGGCATAGGCACCTGGAAAGAACTGAGACTGATCAAAGTGTGGTGAATTATCTCTTTAGATTCAAATGGATGAAGTAAATCATGGAGATGATAGGATCACCGGCACTGAGTGCTTTTTGCATATATTTTTGGAATTTGCATAGAATTCAGACATTTTGAGATGGAGTTTAAATGGCATAAAATACAATTAAGTAACTTATTTTAGGGAAAACTGGTGATGAATTTGTGCTTATTCATTGTAAAGTCTCTCCTTTAAATGCAGACAATGTATTAAACCTCAGGTTGTAGCATAGCTAATACTGTCAGGAAGAGAAGAATAAAAAATAAAAAAAAATGATGAGTCAAAAGTCCCAATAGGAATGTTAATTGAAAGACAGAATCACGGGTAAAAGATATGCAGCTTTCCTGAACCGCCTTTAAATCTTAGCAACTTAGAAATCTAAGAGCACCAGTGTTCTCTTTTGTTTCCAAAAGCTGTTACTTTTAGTCTAAAAATCAATTATGTCTTGAATGGCAGTACTTATGGAAGGTGTTGTATTTGAATATTTATACTGTGTTTAGTTCTGCAATTAGTTTTAAGAATGACTTGGCTTAAGTTGACTTCCTGTGATACAGAAGTTTAAGATGAAATACATCGTTTGTATTCCTCTCTGTATTAAACGTTTCATTTTTTTTGCTTCATAAATGCATTAAGATTTGTGACTGTTTCATGAAACAGAAGTACAAAACGTGTTATTACAAGTTCTAGAATTCAGCAAAACTGAGATGAAACACTGGTTGGAAATTCAATCTTCCTTGCAGAAAGATGTTGCCATATGGCCACGTTGCCAGGCAATGGAAAGTGTAGTCTTGTTATGTTATGTTAAGTCTTGTTAAGTTATGAACTTTGCCATTTCTCAAGAAGTGCAAGGGCTGTAACTGCATCTGATTGAAATGAAAAACTGGGCATCAGCAGTATACCATAAAGCATTTTCTGAGGAGTCCCCTGGAATCTCTGAACCTTGCAAACAGTTGTAGAGGTATGAGTTTCAGAGAATATAGGGCAAAACCTTGCATTCACTTATCTGAATCAGGTTACAGGTTTCAAAACAAGGAAATTGGTAGGTAGATTAAAACTAGTGTTCAGTATATTTTAAATTTTTCTAAGGTAAAATTAAATTTAGTAAAAATATAGTGTTGGTGTTTGAAGATATCATCCCATTATAACACTGACCCTCACTTATGTGAAGTAATTTACCTAATATGATAAAATGTATTCTCCTCTGCTTGTTTCTGTTGTTAAATCAGATTTTCCTGCTTAGTACCCTATGAAGCTCGTAAATATAGCAACAGTCTCATTATGTGCAATCATGTAATTTGTTTCATCATGTGGAAGCTACAAGTGTATTTTACTTGCTTCTATTTGAAGCCACAGCTGTTTGAAGTACGTGATGGTAGTCGTAGTTTTTAAATCACTTATTCTGAAACGATGGCCTAGGAATTACCTATGGACTGAGAGATCTTGAGTTATCTGTAAATCATGCCTGGATGTAGGTTTGAAGAGCCATGAGGGTTTCACTTCTATAGGATTCACCTAGCTGCTTGACTCAACACATTTGATACCTCCATTGCCATATAACAAGGGTCACACAGCACTGCATTTGAGACTGTTCTGGATGGAGTGCTGAGTCATAAAAGCAAATAGTGAATCACTGTCAAAACTACACCATGAGAATACTTGCCCTACTGAAAAAAGGAAACAAGTTTATGGAGTGCAATGAGCAATAAAAACATTTTAAGGTTTAGTTTCTGTTGTCGGAGATAAAATAGTCTTAAAGTTCCTTTGCTTAGTGACACAAATCTATGCAAGTGCCTATGTTAGTATGTAGTTCAATACAGAAATGCATGTTGTGTTTTGTTTTTGTTATTGTTTGTGGTGATGTTTTTTAAGCAAATTTCCCAGTTGTTCCTACTTACTACATACTGGCATTTGTTGCAGAACAATCTTACCTAGCATAGATGGGATTCCGTTCAGGTGAAACAGAGGATGCACCCTGGGAGCATCTAAAGTACTCCAGCTATTCACTGACATTAATTCTGTGGGGCCAGGCTAGAGCTTTTCTGAAGTAACCCCATCAAAGCCAAGTGTAATGCAAACATTAGAACCCTGTACCAGCTGCCTTGTTCTCCAGATCTATTGCTGCCCGTATTGCTTAATAAAGAAGTTTTTTAAAAGTTCATCAAAGCAGTGAAAAAATAAATAATTTTTGCAGTGAATCTGAGCCAAATTTCTTGTACAGAATCACAGAATCGTAGGGGTTGGAAGGGACCTCCAGAGATCAAGTCCAACCCCCCTGCCAAACCAGGTTCCCTACAGCAGGTCACACAGGTAGGCATCCAGGCAGGTCTTGAATATCTCCAGAGAAGGAGACTCCACAACCCCCCTGGGCAGCCTGTTCCAGTGCTCCGTCACAGTGCACAGGAGATAAGAATTTCTGAATTCTGCTACATGTTCATTCAATAGATTTATATTATCTCATTGGAACATGTAATAATGTCCGCTTTCTGAATTATTATTAGGAATCACTTGTACTGTCTCAGTATTTTTTTTTCTTTTTCTTTTTTTTTTTTCTGCCAAGCCATCAAGTAAATGACTTTTTATCATTTTCTATTTAATACATATCATGTTCTCACTTCACTGATTTGACTTGTGCATCTTCTATTTTCAATGTGAAAGGAAGCTCCAATGTACTGGAATAGGGGAAAATTTCATTAAACAAGTCTATTTCAATGTTGGTTTTATCTCATGAATTATAATATCATGTTGATGAGAAGTATGCTATTTCATTATTGTTGCTGCAGCAAACCAAAAATGTTTCAAGCTGCCAAGAAAAGGAAAATCTGTCGGGTGTATAGTAACAAAAATCATCAGCACTGGAAAATTATGCTTGAAGGAAGAGTTTGCTCCCATAAAATTTAAGAACATTTTAAAAATTGATTGTAAACCTATAATCTTATATCTTGCATTTGCACTGAATATTCTAATACTAAAATAAAACTTCTTGATCTTCTTGGGTGGTGGGGCACTGGAACAGGCTCCCTAGAGCAACGTCCAAGTCCCCAAGCTGACAGTTAACAAAGTGTTTGGACAGTGCTCTCAGACGAAGGAGACAAAGGGGTTGAATTCTGTGTGGTCCTGTGTAGAGCCAGGAGCTGGATTTGATGATCTTTGTGGGTCCCACAAAACTCAGGATCTTCTACGATTCTATGATTCTTCCGGGTGATATGGTTTGGTGATGAATTCTGCTCCCTAAATAAAGTTAGTTATTATCCTATGGTTTTGTCCTCTGTAGCAGAACTTCACAACCAGGCTCAGAGTACTGAGTATTATCATGTGAATTTAGTCCTCATACAGGCAAAAACAGAAATAATGTCTTATTCTCCAAGGTTTAGTTTAGAAGGAAATGGGAAAATACACAACACATTGCACTGCACCTTGTTTTTGGATGTTAATTGTTCACTATTGAATATTGCTATATGTAAGAAGCAGTTATCTTGCATATGAAATGAAAGGTACACAGTCTTAAATCTCTTTTGCTTTTGATTAGACTGTAACTGTCAGAGAGTTGGTTTATAAACTGATATCAATGGCTATTCTTTAAAATTCATATTCATTTGTTTTTACAGTGGCCTTAAACTTCCAGACACCAGGAATACCAATGGAACTGCAAAATGGGAAATTCTTAGACAATGGTGGCTGTGGATATGTTCTGAAACCAGAATTCCTGAGAAATCGCAATTCAACATTCAACCCACACAACGTGGGAAGATACAGTAAACCAATATCTCTGTCAATAAGGGTAAGCTTAGTTAGCTGTAATTTGCTTGATAAAACATAAAAACAAACTACTGCTACATGTTCCAGACCAATTGGTAATCTATTATTTTCTAATGTCATTCTCATTCCTGGTTGTTAGAAAGTTTATTGTTGTTTCCACCAACACATCACTCTCATATAGATTTTATTGCTGCTCGGTTGGTTTCCCATCTGTAGTTCACTTATGTTTACTAAAAATATCTAGACGTTCAGAGTTGATGAATTTGTAAAAACACATGATTTCCACAGTGTTCTGTACACTAATCTAAATGTACCTTGCATTGTGTGTGTCACAGGTGTAGTTGACCAAAGAATGCCAGTTATGACTGTGCAGACTGAAATCAGAAAGCTTTCAGAAATCAAATGTACACTATTTATTTGTATTATTTTCTTTAAGAATTAGCAATGTCACATACACTAAAGTAATTGCAAATGTTTTAAGATGTGCTAGGAGGCTTTATGCTTCATTTAAGTTTCATTATCTCCCTATGCATACATAAAATATTACTTATCATCTTGAAATCGCATAAATAACTGTAAAAAGGAAGATGACTCAGTAAGCCTTTGAATTATTTCTACTTCTCCCAAATTCAAATCTGATTTAATTCTGAGAAATATTTTAAATAAAAGTCATTTAAAAATAATGAAAAATAAAACTCCTTCTTTTGAGGTCAAGTAGATGTTTTTAATTCCATGCTAGTTGGAAAACTACCTTTTCCCAATGAAAATGTGCTATTTCCGATTGTACAGTATACTGCTTGCATAAATGCTTTTAAATTAGCATAAAATTAGTGCATAATTGATATTTCTTTCAGAAAAATAAATAGTGGAGATAAAATATTAGCTAATAACAATTACAAAATGCTTACATAATGTGTGCACCTAATCAAGAACATTTTGGTGTCTTAACAGTGAGCATACCAATTACAAACAGACATGACTGGATGATTTGAAGCACCCATGCGTATACATCTGTTACTTTAGTCCTTGATTATATAAAGCTGGAGTTAATTAAGATGAGGAAAACTTCCTGACTGTAATCCAGGAGACAGACAATGGAAAGGAAATGTCTGAGTTTGGAAGAAGCTGGAACAGAGAAAGGCGGGATTTTAGACTGGTGGCACTGACTGGGATGACAGACTGGATAGCAGCAGCAACAGCATCACACCAGCTGTGTGTGGGGCTGTGGAGCTCCTGCAGAGAAGCAGAAAATGGGAAATGGTAGTTGAAGACTAAAAAATATCTGGAGCAGAGTTAAAGGGAAAACAGTTTCTGCTAAAGATTTACTAACTTGATGAATTGAGAAATAACAGTTATCGGGCAGAGATATAAGACATCTGAGGTAAAAGTCTCTCAGGCTGGCTGATTAAATTTAGAAAACAGAAGTGAAGACAAAAGTCATACAGAACTTGATTTTATTTAATTCAGTACCCTTCGTTACCTGATGTGCCACAGTTCCCATCAGGAGAAAGATTGTATGTAGCTGTTGAAGAAGAAATACAATTACGCAAGGTGTTTTATACAGAAATTTCTAAACCTATCATGCTGTCTTCTCTCTGTATGTCTGTTTCACCTTGGATCTCACAGATGGATTGAGTTTAAGGATTTGAGCGATAGGAGGCTCTAACCAGAACCATTTTTTCCCACTCTGTCAGAGACATAGGCTGGGCCTGGCAACAGGGTCAGGATGGGGAGAAGGGCAGCTGGATTTTAGTAAGGACATTCAGGACATGCCAGAGGCCCTCCCCTGGTTCTAAATGGGCAGTCTGTCCATGCTTGCATTGTACAAAGCTTTTCACTGAGGGTAATTCTCTAGGAAGGAAACTGCAAGTACCTGGGTCTGCTAAGCAACTGCCAATCAGTGTTTCAGGCTAGTACTTTTCTTGGACCAAGGTGTTACAGAAGGTACCTAAGCAAAATGTACAGTTCGTGCTTTTTGACTTTTTGGTGAGTGGCAGGGGAGAAAGAATCTGTATCATGAGTTTTGACGTTTTCTCCTGAGATCTGGACCATAAGCGTCATGTCTCTCAGCTAGGCTTGCAAGTTTGTATCTCTCTTGATACACTGCAGCATTAATTGCGAAAAAACAGATACTGTACAGATAGTTATTCCCTCCTTGGTGTCCTGAAACACAAATAGACAGTAGAAAAAGTTGTGACTTTCATAAATCCTTCCTTAGGCTGGGTGCCAGATTGTAAAACAGTCTGAGGCAAAATTTCCAGGTAGCTAACTAAATTAAGGACAATAACATCCGGGAGCCTGCTAAAGGGTGAGTTTTTATATGTTCCTGTGAAAGAACAGGAACGCACCCTACATACCTTACAACACTGTGTTGGTGTCACCCTAAGTGTTAGTGCCAGCCCAGTAGGCACAGCTTTGACAGAAAATTATGGGCTTGATCTCAGGTAAATCAACAATAATCAGATTGATTCCTCCAACATTTTTTTTTATGAGAAGTATAAATTAAAAAGCTTAAATCTGAAATTCTTATGAGCCAAGAATTAAATTAAATGGGAAGCACCATATTCTTAACTTACTTCATTGTGTTTAATGGATATTTTGGTAACAGTCCCTTTATGGCTGGTAAGTGTAGTTTCTTATGGAATTGTTTTTGCTATGATGGCTACTCTACAGCTATTAGGTAAAGTCAGTTCTTGCAGACATTTCGATTCATTGCAACTTTAATTTTCCAGCTCATCAGTGGTCATCAGTTACCACCAAGTAACCTGTCGAAGAGTAACAAAGCTGACCCTTTAGTGCAGATAGAAATTTACGGTGTGCCAGAAGATCAAGCAAAAAGAAAATCTAGTGTCATAAAAAGCAATGGTGAGCACCAGTCTTAGTCTCTTAACCATGAACAAAAGACAGTAATGTTTTATATGGAATGGCCATCTTTCCTTTCCAAGAAGCTGTTATGTACTTACAGAGACTGCAATTATTTCTGGCTAGAGTAGATCTTCTGGTACGAAATCTCTAGCAGAAGTTTAAACTACGTACCATTTTTGTTGAATTGCAGATTAAGGAAGGATAAACTCTCTGATAGTAGCACTCTCTTGAGGGAAGGTGGAATATGCTTGATGTTTACTCACTGTTGTGGTTTGGCCCCAGGAGGCAGCTAAGCACTACACAGATGCTCCCTCACCTTCCCCTCTCCTTGCACACAATGGGATGTGAGAAAGAATTGGAGAGGTAAAATCTGTGGGTTGAAATGGTTTGATAGGTAAAGCGAAGCTGTGCATGCAAGCAAAACTAATAAAGAAATTTATTCAGTCCTTCCCATTAGCAGGCAGATGTTCAGCCATTTCCAGGAAAGCAGGGCTTCTACATTCATGACAATTATTTGGGAAGACAAATGCCATAACTCTGAATGTCCTGCCCTTTCCTGCTTCTTTATGTCACCTTGGGGTTACTTAATTCAACTTCATTACAACATCATGTGCTATGGGATATTCCTTTGGTTACTTAGGGTCACGTATCCTGGACGTATCCCCTCCCAACCTCTTTTTCACTCCCAGTCTCCTTGATGGTGGGGCAATGTGAGAAACAAGAACATCCTTGATTCTCTGTAAGCACTGCTCAGCAACAACACAAACACCGGTGTGTCATCAACACTGTTTGGGTCACAAGTCCAAAACATAGCAACATATGAGATGCTATGAAGAAAACGAAATCTATATGAGCACAAACCAGCACAGTCGTGTAAATTCTGGGGGCTTTTTTTGTGAAAAAAATGTCTTCAGCTTCATCATTTAACTCATATGATGTTTCTAGCAGGTTACATCTGTATACTGCTGGAGAGATAGTGTGTACTCTCAGTATTTGTCTTCAAGCACTCCCTTATCTTTATCCTATAGATTGTCTTGATGCTTCAGCTTAAAGGTTCTCTGTGATCTCTTCTCTGCCACTCTCTTCTATTCTTCCTTTCTCCTCTTTGTAGATAGCCTCTACATTTCTTTTCCCTCTGTATAGATGTCAGACAGGACGAACACCATCCCTCCTGTTCTACATCCCTTTTTGTATTTTGCTTTTAGTCACGTGATCACTTTTTCCACCAAAATTTATTCAGCTCCTGCCTCATTTCCAACACTGTTAAAAAGAGAAAACTTGGGAAAAACATGAAATTGGTATGAATGTTGGAAAGTTTAAGTTGATCAGAAATTCTGAACCTGGATTTTGCTCTTTTTGAAGGGAGAATGGCAACTTTCTTAGGCGTCTGACTAACACTGTTATGTACCCAATATATGACAAACCCATAGAAGGGGATGGTATACATACTGTAGGCAAATCATGGGCTGTCTGCTTCATCTTGAGCACTCCCTTCTCACAGTTTTTATTTCCTAATCCACACAAAAGATGTGACCTATATCACTGCAGTCAGTTGGAGTCCTGTCATTTATTTAAATTGGCACAAAAGTCTAGAAAAAAAGAAAGAATTTTACCAGGAAGCACTACTGATAGCAAACACAACTTGGACATTAAATGTAATGAGTGGTATTTTGATACTACGTATTTTCTCTTTTCATTAGCTCTGAGTCCTAGATGGGATGAAACTTTCTCTTTTACCGTCCAAGTTCCAGAACTAGCACTGATACGCTTCTGTGTACAAGATGAGATCTCTCTGGTTGCAAATGATTTCCTTGGTCAATACACATTACCACTGCTGAGTCTAAGTAAAGGTAATATCTTTTTAAGTGAGCCACCAATAACACCTCAAAGTTATCTACAACAATCCATGTTTCTATCATTAATGTGGTATTGATGTAGCACAGCATTATGTGTATTTCCTAGAGGAAAACTGAGTAACAATAGATTAAAAGTTGAACTCTATATTTTTAAATCTTTGTGGTCTCTGAATTAGTCTACAGTGTAGAAATCAAAACACTATTAATGATTGTTAATAATTCCTAGTAGAGCATTCATTTCAAAACAGAAATTTTTCAGATGGTATTTTAACTTGTTCTGATAGAAAAATAAAAGAAGAGTAATTAGTCAGAACTGCATTTTCTACTCAGGCTCCAAACCCCAACTAGCTGAATTAAAACAAAGCAAAAAAGCCACGAACCTCTCAACTTATCTGCCCATTACTCTTCAGAGTGCAGAATGAAGAATATATATTAAGCAAAAATACGTGTAATATTTTTTCTTAATAGTATTTCTTCTCTTGTACCAGTTTAGTTCCTGGAATCTTATGTGATTGATAGGCTGCACATAAGGAACAGACACAGAAGTCAGTAGGCCAAGGAGAAAGGCTTTTATACAATGACTGTTTACTGTACTGGATTTCCAAATGCATTTCTGACAAAGCAAACAGAATCAACTTTTGTTAGTAAATGAAGACATGAAGGCAAAAAATTGGAGCTGGCAGTGGGCACTGTGCCTTTTTTATTTAAATAAAGCTTAGCAAGGTTTTTAATGGCTATTTCTTTCCAAGTTCTGAAATCATAACGCTGCTTGTGATTATTAGTTGAGGCTTAGGAGTTACACAAGAACAGACATTTCTCCTAAGGAATATTTGCTTTTCTTCAACAGCTTTATGCTTTCTACTATAAGACTTTCTACTATATGCGTACTTCAGAAAAATGAAAAAAAAAGCACCCTATATCTATAAATAGAAGATGCTAAAGCTTACATGTGGTTTTAAATCATTAATACTTGTGAATTCATTTATTTATTTTAATAGAATCACAGTGTGTAACTCCTCAGCAGCAGCTTCACCACACAGCTATGGGTCGCACTGGAGAAGAGCACTTGCTGCTCACCTGTAGCTGTATGCAATTTTTCATGTAGTGATTAAGTAGTTATACTTAACTGTATAACTGTTATGGGACTGAAGATGGGAATCTCCCTCTAGCTGGGAGGTTAAAGGCTAGAGGAATGAGTCCTGGGTTACAGCCCCTCTGTCTCAGTCCAGTACAAGACAGGAATTCAATTGTCCCACATCCTAGCTCGCTCTCACTGCATCAGTTAACGGCTGATGATTTCGTACAAATGGGACCAATTTCAGTAACAGCATTTTACTTCTCTCAGGACATTTGGGAGAATATTCTGTAGCTATGGGCTAAGAACACAGTCCTCAGAAATGAGTCTTAATCCTTGAAGTAAGCCACCAGATAGGAAACAAATCAAGTCTTCCACATACTGGTGTGCTCTAAACATTGATGACAAATGTATGTTTACAAGGTTCCAATTTAATGTCTGTTGCTCAGAAGCTGAACCTTGAGTGTAAAATGAACTTTCACACTGGATAAAAGAATCAAGAAAATCCAAACCCAAAGGAGGGTCCTGAAGATTGTGTCCATGTCCAGACACAAGTAAAGAAGAGTTTTGAGAACTGCAGTTCTCAACTGAACTTTTAGTAACAGCAGATACTAAAATAACTGCAGTTATATAGACAGGGAAAAAAAAAAACCCAGAACATTTTTTATCAGATGTGACATTTCTATGAAATAATATATGTTACATTCTTATGAAGCAATATAGCCTTTGGGTTTGGAAGAGGGTATATTTTGTTTTCAGAGCAGGTAAGACAATTTTCAAGTTAAGAACTGCACCTTCTTCAAATAATGAACGTGCAGTTTCCAAGGGATGCCTCACCTCTGATACTGGGAATCACTCATATATAGAAGGTGATCCTTAACAGGCTTAAGATTTCATGATAGAAGATCTTACTTTTTTTTTTTTTTTTTTTCTTTCTTTTTTTTTCTTATCTGGACAGCATATTACTGCTGTAACACCATTCTTCTCTGTAAAGCACTATCACTATTGAATCACAAGTTGTTTAATTTGCTATAAGAAGAATGTGTGAAGCACAGTTCCTTGAACATTAGAATGCATGATTTCTTCATATTTAAAGCATTGATGTTTTTTTAGTCCAGTCTTCAGCTTCAAAACTCGAAAAGGTATAAAAAGATTCTACCCTTACTCTTTTACTCTGTGTCCCAAGTGCCAAATTCAAAATGTTGTATATGTAGAGGAGAAAACCAGTAGAAATGGGGGTCTGGTTCTATATCATTTCACTTTATTTTAAAGACTTATTCCAAAGTTCATTGTTACGTTATATTTGCATAGTAGATCATAAAAAAACACTGTAGTATTTTCAGTTGTGATTAATACTATTAAGTAATCAAGTGTCATTATATTTACAGGTTACTGTACGGTTCCCCTGTTTTCCAAACGTGGTTGCAAACTTGAACCTGCATCTCTGTTTGTGTATGTCTGGTACTACTAATAATGCTCCGCAATAGTTGTCATTCTGGTGACTCACACCCCACTCAATAAATCAACATCACTTGGCTCGCAACAACCCAGTAGTCTGATTTCCAGACTGAAGTAAGTTAGCCCTACCAAAAATTCATACAGAGTGAACCGTTTTGGACATTTTGTTGAATTCAATTAATAATTTCACTTGCGGTGAGTTGCAAAATTATGATTAATAACTGAGGATAATAATTTAACATTTATGATCTTTTATACTACAAAATTATGAACTTATTAACCTGCAAATTTTTATTTGTGATGACAAAGAGCAATCATAGTTCCAAGGGAAGAGAAAAAAATGACACATTCAATTTAAAGTCTTTTTTAATGTATAGCAATGGCAGTTTCTGCTTGAGCTATATCCCTTTAATGTCTAATGTAATTTTGCCACCTGGAGAAACAGTTCTGAGAAAAAGTAGCTCTTAAAATGATAAAAACTGAAGATGCTAATATTGGCACCTTTTCTCAGCCTAATCCTGAACCTCCTGCTGCTAAAGAAAGACAAATAATTCACAGACTGATTTGTAAAGGGCTGTGTTCCTCATAGCAGCAGGAAGCTCAGGATACCTCTTACTGACTGAACTCAGGGAATAGGAAGCACGATGCTTTGAGGTGGATTTGAAGAAGTTTAGGGAAGGTAAGTGTTGATTGTATGATTTAAGTTTTCTGAGGGCATTTTTTTTTTTTGCCTAACAGAGCTATCAGTACCAATCTCATCCATAAATCACAGTTTTTCCAACTTCCTTGGAAAACTGAAGTATTGCTGAGCTTCCAGAGGACTGTATCCACACTAATTGCAGATCTGTTACTCAAATGTGCATTTTTTTAAAGGATGTTTTATTGACAGATTTCTTTCTTTAATACCAACACTATTGCTTATGTTTGCAGACAGTTCTGATAATATTCTATTTTTAATGCTAATTTTATTTAAAGCCATTTTAATACTATTTTATTTAATGTTGCCCTGAGATGGAAAATCACAGTATGCTCTAAGCAATGATTAGAAAATGTCACTGAAAATAACACTGTTAGAAAATAGCATTACAGTTGTAATAAGGAAACCAAGGGAGTAGACTAAGAATCTAAAATCAATATTGAACTGTAAGGTCACGTAATTTGATAACATTGTAAGCCGGGCACAATGTGTTTTCTGTTCTTGAGTGACAAGTCACTTGATTCTTTACTCAGGAAATCCTATGATTTAAAATGTTAGACTTACTGAGCTTTGTAGTGATCATATCTGTATGCTAGGCAGTATCTTTTTCATGTGATAAATATTTTATAGGTTTCTTCAGAATTCTAATAATAATAATACTCAGTATGCAAGCAGAGTTCCCCCTACCTCCCTTTACTGAGGGGGAATTTAATTTCACAAGGCAATCTGGTGTATCTATTCTCAGACACAAGCTGACCAAGTGACATGGCCAATTGGTTTGATGCTGAGAAAACCTCCAGCTTATTTAGATTCCTAAACAGCACTCCTAGTCCCACTTCAGGAGCTTTATACAACATTACCTTCTGAAGTCTGATATGTGAGAGCCCTTTGGGAGAAGAAGGCAATTATCTTCAGCTTCTGGAGTTATTATCCCTCTGTTGACCACTTTTCTACCTGGTAGAACAAATGTCAGATCTACTCAGTATGGTACCTTAAAATTTTACAGCAGATCAGATCACAAATCAACGTGTCTCCCGTGCCTTAAAATGTGCCCTTGCTTCTGGAAAGGTTTATATACATGCTCAGCTCTGCGTGTGTGTAACAGGCTGGCAGTAATGGACAGTTCATTAGAGTTGCTCACATGCTAAATGTTCAAAGATGTGCTTAAGTGCTTCCTTGCTTTAGGTAAAAATGCTTTGAAGAACAGAGCCCACAGTCACCCTCAGTCAACTCAAAGGTAGAACTCACATTCATTATATACATGTATATATAGCCCTAAGGTCAATGCATGTATTGACTTGGCTCCCTTATACAGAATAGGAATGCAACGGGGTAGGACAAGCGAACAGAGATTCTTTATAATATGATCTTAAATAAATACAACACTGAAAGCTCATATTCAATATGTTTTATTTATTTGTGAAGACTAGCTCCACATTCCTCCTTTCTTCTCACAATCGACCGGTTGTATCTGCTTCTTGGATGTCAGAATAAAAGAAATGTTGAAATAACTTTTTCACAAATGAGTATCCTAAATTTAAAGTTGCATTATATAAACACCAGCGTATACTGCACAAAATGTCTTCCGTGCAAAGTTGTTCTCGATTGATAGTTGGTATGCTTGTTTTAAAATGTTTGGATTTGCATAAGATGTAACATGAAATCTGCTAGACATCTGAAATGCATTGGCACCCCGGGAATCCTCCCATGGATCTCTCTGCTGAATCATCACATGCAGTGGGTCATGGTGGACAATGATAAATTACACCATCATCAGCGTTGTTTCAACACCGTCAGTGGAATTAGCAGGCAAAGAATTAGGCTCTGACCTGCACTTTGATGTGTACTAAATTCAGGGTTTTTACAGTACTATTTCACTTGAACAAAAGTCTTGATTGCCGTCATAAGAATGCCTGCATGCTCCTACATGCCAGAATGAGATTTCTTAAACTGACACTAACGGGAATCTGTTGCAAGAAGATGGTAGCAATTTTAAGACAATAGCCTTATGATTAGAAATGTTGAGATCAGCAGATGACTGCATATTCTCAAGGGCAACCGAGACAAAATGTACCACGGAAAATGGAATAAAGAAACATTAGTGGATAAATAATTGAATTGTCTTAGACCACATTTAAATTACACTGTTTCCCAGTGGATACCATTTTTCTTCATTTAACTGGACTCTACTCAGTTGAATGTTAACAGCTCCCACAAATGTTCCTTTGCTTTTCACAACAAGCTTCAGTATACGGCCTTCAAGTTGCATAACTTTGTTGTACACAACCTGAAACAACATAAAGTGCACAGGAAAATGAATATGAATCTGGGAATTTATTTGTCAAGCAAAACACATCAGTACAACCTTCCGGATGATGACGATAACTTTACAATAATTACTGTAAGATGTCCCCCAGAATTCTAAGCTACTAATTATGAGCCAAATTCAAGTTAGTGGATTCAGCTCAGATCTACATTTGATTGATGCAGTTTATATAAAGGAGGTTCTGCCAGTTAAGGCTTGTGAAATCTGATTACCAAGCATTTGTAAATAAATTTGAAAATTTGAATGCAACTTTGTGTTGCAATACTTGATAAAAAAAAATATGAATGCGTGATTTGCCATGTGAAAACTGGAACTAAGGCAGAGTTTTGAACTCAAATGTGAAGATGTATCAGATCTCCACAGATCTCTCCAGGGCAGAATGCAACTGTTGGTTTTCCAGAGGAGAGAATAAGATGAAGGGTACTTCTCATGGACAGAAGTGTGAAATGGTAATTATGAAAAAGTGTAGATCAACATAACTTTTAAATATCTATCCATATCAGTTGCTTTGAAAAACGCTGTTTCTGTTCTGGGAAAAAACAACAACAACCAACCAACCAACCAACCAAGCAAAAGCCCCAAACAACCCCGTTATCATGTCTCTTTTTTCATTTTTCTTTTATTTATAAGTTGGTATATTATTATATTTTTCACATGTTGCTTAGTAGTGCCTCAAAGCAGCTTTATGTTCCAGCCACATGTCTCATGTAAGTATATCAAACAATGCACAGGTCTGCAGAATACTGTTATCAGCACTGTAACATGATTAAATCTCATGCTAAATTATCTTCTAACCAAGACTTCCATAATATTCCATAACTGCTCTAGATCAGAAATCCGCATCAGAAAAAAGAGAATAATTTTCCTTTGAAACTTGTATACGTTTCACTATTTCAATAAAAATAGCTGTATATGTGATCCTGGTTGTTAACCGTATCTAAATGTGCCCACTGTAAAAAGACATTTGCATTTTTTAAGGGACTTATGGAGTTGTTAACGTGATAGAAAGCTCAGCCTACTCAGTAGATGCTGTGGGTGTGGAACATGCCTGAGATTGGCCCCAATTTAGCAAGTGGAAACAACTAAATCTGGATGTTTCTGTTAGTCGAGAAATGCTGCTAATGCTTCTCAAATTAAATGACACAGTTTGCTTAGCATCTCTTTAGAAAATTATTAAAGCCTATAGTTTCAAAACAGTATCTTTGAAATTACCTTGGTGCTGTGAGAACACAGATTAATTATGAAATGATAACACAGTGGTTTCTGAATTAAAAAATAAATCTGGAGTGATAGGCTAACAAGAATGAGCTGCATTCCGAATAGACTCCTACCTTTCAGTCTCTGCATTAATCAAAAACTGCTGAGTGAACCACGTACAGCTTGATAGAATGTGAAAGAATGCTGTCAGCCAGATCCAGGCCTCAAAGGAAGGCTTTGTTAGAGAAGTGCATTTAATCTAAAATTTGTATGGATGGAAGTCTTTCCAATGTTTTTGCTATTTTAGTTGCAATGGAAAATGCTTAAAATTTTAATCTCACCATGCAGCTTAAAAAGCAAATGCAGTAACATACTGCCACTTCACGAGAATGGGAAAGTGAAACTGCCCACAGCGAGTTTGCCATGCAGCATGCTTGGATTTACTGCGCAATCTGGATGCAGCCTGTATGAAGAGGAAAGTCAGACTGAGCCACCCAGCCCAGCCTGGGTCTCTGCGGGCTGGACTGCAGAGTACTCCCTGTACTGCCAGCTGTGAGGAACAGCAGTGGTCATCAGTGACACACTTCAGCCAGAGATGACTCTATAAAGGCTCAGCCCCAGCAGTGTTCCTCTTTCACAGGGCAGCAAAAGGGTGAACTTCACAGGCGTACCCAGGAGGTGTGAGATTGCTGGTTCTCCATCCTAACAGGGCCGGGCTGTCCTTGTGAGACCACAGAGCACTCTGGTCCATGGCAGGTGGGACACTAGAACAAGCTCCCTGGTGTAGTGGGTTGGTTGATGTAGCAAGAGTGAACAGCCACAGAACTGGTGATGATAGAAAAGTTGTACCATCATTCTTTTTTACTGGCTTTTACTAGAAAGGTCTTATCAGGCTGCAGTCTGGTAAGCCTAACGTGTCAATTTGGAAACCTTAGAAAATCATAGTTTAGAACAGTTGTCACGACAGTGGTGCCAGGTGCCTTTCAGTTTTTTGTTTACTGACTGCATACTTAACCAAACTGTATATGAATACAAAAATCCAGCTTTCCTGTCCTTTGATAACATCTACCACCAATATAAAAATGACCTTAAAAGGCGATGTTGGTGGCTTTCAACTAATCCCAAAAGTTGTTTCTAAAATGATGCTACAGCTGAGTTCCCATTATCATCAGGATGTGGGGACAGAAGAAAGACTGTAGACAGATGAATTATATGTGGACAAAAGAAATATTTCCCCAGTCAGAATTTCACAATCAGGACAGTTAAACCCTGAAATCATTGGTTAGTAACAATATTTGCCTCCTAGTTAGATCAAATGGAGGTGTGTAATGCGCAGCCATGTAGCACATCAGTGGGACAGCTAGGACTGGAATTCAAGTATTTTTGGTTCCAAAAAGAAAAGCACATTGTCTAATGGCATTTTAATCACAAATGAGGGACAGTTGCTTCCCCTTAGGTAGCCATGCCAAACTTTCTAGATCCGCCCTTAACTGTCCAAATCAGCTCTGAAGCACAGTGCTGCAGGTAGCTGCTGTGGCTCTGGGCACAGGTCCCCTCCTCCTCTGTTAGGCCTGGGCTATTAGTCCTGCTGCATGCCAGCAGCTCCCCGCTCTGAAGGCAGCAGCAATAGCACTCAAGGGCTGATGCAGCCCAGGTGTTTGTTTATGTTTGCCCTTCCACTCCATGCACAGGATGGAGGGAATTCCCTCTTGTTCTGGCTTCCCTGTAGCAAAGCACACTTGCTCTTGCTATGGAGGTTCACTCATTTTAGAAGTGTGTACCTCCAAGTGCTTCAGAGACAGAGGACAACAAGAGCGAGGACTTGCAGCGTATCTCGTAGCAAACATGACACATGAGAAAGACCCCACTGCCATTGGTTCAGCGCATTGATCCTTTTCTTGGTGAGAATTTAAACTTAAGTAATTCAGACTTTTCTAACTTTTCTTTGTTTCCACTAAACTAATCTGGAATCTCCCAGATGATTCCTATTTATTGCCAATGGCCTAACAGCTGGCATATTATTCTGTTTCTCCTTACTTTGCATCCCATTTTTCTGAGATAATCATTTTTTAATTCAATTTTACACCAATATGAGTGCAACAAACTGAAATCCAAATGCAGGAACAAGAAAAAAGGTGCGCTTGTTAAAAGCAACTCCAAAGCATTCAGCAGGGTTCGTTCTATTGCCGGTCCTCCTGGACCTTTGCATCTGTACTCTCAGATATGAGTAGAAATCAAAAATAAAATGCACTTTTGCAAGGTTGATAATTTGCTGTAGGCAGTCACAAGCAATAAAAGTACAAAACTAAAACCAAAAATACCCAAGAGAAGCACATTTCAGAATTTTCTCAGTCTTGAACATGGAGAGAAATTAATCTACAGTTTCCTTCCAGCCATTTGGCTTTAATAAAAACTTATGAACTCATAAAAAAAGGCTAGCACATTTCTGTACACAGCATTTTGGACAGTAACTAACTTAAAAGACAGCTGACTTATATTTTTAGCTGTTTTCCTTCCCTGGGGCTTCTTCTGCCTCAGTCTACCAGCCTTGGACAGAAAATGCATACAGAATGATATCACATATGGAGGAGCAGAGCTGCTAACAGTACAAGCTTCGGGTTTGAAATGCCCAAGTTCAGCAGAGCCATATGTCCCTACTGCGATTAGCAGCTCCTGGTGAAAAAGACTGAGCATCTGTGAAGAAGGCTGTAAGTTTTGAGTAAAGGATATTTAAGTGTGCACGGATTTTCTCTTAACGGCAGAAGGATGATCCTTAACCACAATTAAATCCCCTCCCAGCACATACTGTCTGACTGCACCTAGAATTTTGGACTTTATGGCATTCAAACTGGCCTAACAATGATTAGAAACAAAATTGTTTAACATTGTTATTGGAGGCTTCTTGACCATACCACATTTTGGAAATTTTTAAAGGAATGTTAATGTAGAAACAATTCTATTTATTTCTTCTCTTTAAATAACCTTCAAACATAAATAACTTTTGCTAGGTCAATTAGCCTCATTCCACTCCTTCATTAAAAAAAAATATATATATACGGAAAAAACATAGTGGAAAAATAAAATCTAGTTCCTCTTTATTCCTCTGCAACAACACAGGGAGAAGGAAAAGCAGTAAAGGAGCCTCCTTACAGCAGTGCTGGAAGCCATCAATGTAAGTAGGTAGCTTTCTAATCAGTGAGAAGTGGGAAAAGGAAAATAAATAAATAAATAAAAGTCTCAGGAGGGGGTAACTAGAAGATAAGGACTCAGTCTCAGCTAACTTAATTTTAATTGTATCTTATCTGTGAAAAAGGATAGAGTGTCAATACTTTCCATGAAGCTTGCTCAAACTATGTTTGTAAATTGCCTTGAGATCCTTAGGAGATTTGCTTTACGTAAAACTTATCATCTCCAATCCCACCTACTGTTTGAATCTCATCTCCTCTTACAAAAGAATAGAGTATATGCTGCTTTCCATTTTGTGGTAAACGTTTCTCCATCCAAATGTTTCTTTTCACCCCAGAGGCACGAGCACTTCAGTGGTAAGTGAAATAATTATATATGGCTGTGAACTGCTGGCGTCTTGATATAAAAAGGACTGGGCTATTTATTATTGTGTTATCATTTAGGACAGTGACAACCAATTTGGTTGCCCATTTTCAAATGTGATTTTGAGAAACAGCATCCATTCAATTAGTGCTTTTCATGCTATTACATAAATCTGAATTAAAAACTGTTTAGGTTTTGGTGCAGTGATACTGGGGCTCATCTGGATATCATATAACAGTGATTACAGTACAAGACCAAACCGAGTGAATAATCCAACCACTTTCCCAAGGAGAAACACATAAAGAGACTGTCTCACTGCTGAGAAAGAAGCAAAAGAAAGGATTCTTCCCATTTATAGTTCAGCTTATGATATATTCCTTCTGCTTGATCATACTTGTAACAGCTTTTAGAACTGCACTGTACTATTTCAAGAGAAGATAACAAAAATAAAAGGCATAAGAAATGATGGAAGAAAGTGAAGAGTACTCACAATTTCATTGTAAGTAGGGTTGGTGGTTTTTGGAACTGTTCTTGTTTTCCTTCGATTGACCTCATCAGGATCCGGCAGAAGATAAAATTCAGCATGTACACTTGGGGCAGAGCCATCTGGGAGGCGCTGAAAAGCAAAATGGTCATAAATATGAATGCCCGTGTTCTAGCAAAGAAAACAAATAAAGAAGTACCAAATGAAATCTGGACTTTATGCAGACACAGAAACATATCACATCCTCATTGTTCTCTTGGCTGAATCAGAGTGCTAATGCAGCAAACAACAGATACTCTTAGAATTCAGCTTTATATTGAATCAGGAAAAATCAATGAAATCATACAAGAACTATGTGAAGTTGCCTATCTTTAATATTTTATTTTCTGATTGAAACATCCTTAAGCCTCAATCTGTCTTAACTCAGTTTACACCGAAAAAAGTCTACGCCTTCCATTTTCTAGAGTAATGTATACAAACTGGATTCTAGCTAACAAGTTCCTATCGATTGTAACCCTTAAGTAGCAGGACTGACACTGAGGAGAACTGACTGTTTCCAAGGGCATTTCATAACACATACGAATATAGAGGAGCCAAAAACACTTCCTGCAGCAATATGGGCAGAACAGCATTCTTATAACAGCCTGCCCCATCTCTCCCATCACGCAGCTGCAAATTCACTTTAATTTTCTAGTTCAAATTACTTCATGGTATTCCAGATACTCCAGTTTATGGGAGCTACTCCAGATCAGAGCCAACCCATTAACCGGCTCAGTCGTAAGTTATTGCTGGTGGGTGGACAGCTTCTGGATAACCTCTGGACAGCTGTAATCTTATTACTAAAGCAACATTATTGTCACTTAGAATACATATTGGTAGTATAAGAGGCTTTAAAAGAACACGCAACGCGTATAATGATGAATAACTATGGAAAAGGTATCTTCCCAGCATATGCCTTAGTGCTTAGCTTATAATTAAGCAGATATCTTTGTGTTGGTAAAATAGTAGTATACAAACAGAAAACACGAACAGAGGCATAAACACATGGGTGTTCATCAGAATGTCAGTAATTTCAGTAGTATCATTGGTATTTTAGGCATCAAGCTGACCTGACAGCTCCCAGGCAATCCAGCGCCAGGATGCAAATGAATGTGCAAATGAAAGAAGAGATCTTAAGATATCTGGAGAACATGAACCCAGAGCATAAGCCAAACATTGCATTTATATTTCCCACTGTAGCTTTCCCTGGCTCAGAATAAAGTGGTTTCTCAGATTTTGATTATTCACAGTATGTGACTAGAAATATGGGACTTTCCACAGACATCATCAACAACATCTTCTTGTGATAGGAGACACCGCTGGTGTCCTAGCAAAACATAACTCTCTGCTAGGAAGAAAAACAGTGCTTGTATGTGAGAGCAACCAGTTCTTGAACAACAAATCTCCGTTTTTTTTTATCTGAAATGATCCTTCAAGGCAGATGATGTGGTCAACAGGAAAGACTAATATTGCTATACAGCATCAAGGGATGTACTGCTCAAACCACCACATAGCGTCAGCACTATATGAATGATTAATGTTACTGTCACTAAGCTCTGCAAAGTATATCTGATGTAAAATATATGTGGGATTAAGTTAGCTGGGATTCAGCTACCAAAATAAGAATGCCATTAAATGGCATTTTCCCAGAACAGAGTACCATATTTTTAACACAGGATTTATAACTTACACTATCAATTTAAAAGCCTATCTATATTGATCTGGGACCATATTAAAACTTCAGCCAAGATTGACAAATAACAGTAAATTGAATGGCCTCTTAAAAATCAGGAAAGAGAAAACAATGTAGCCTAGTACTACTCTAAGTAACCAGGATCCTATCTGTAATAAAGCTCTTCCTTTCTCAACAAATAGATGAGTATCACTATGACTAACTTGAGGGTTAATGGATTTTGGTCATTTCAGACACAAAAAAGAATAACATTTAAAAAAGAAGTTATTGCCAGCTCAACTGCTGCAGCCCAGCATAAGGATCTTTACCATCTCGAGCATGGAAATGCTATAAAAATGGGATAGTCTTGTAAAATGTCAGGCTTTATAAATCATACCAGTGCTGTATTGCCTAACCAGGGGCCATGTCAAAGCTAATATTGAAAGCAGAGGTAAGGAGCAGCTGAAAAGGGCGCTGGGCTGAGAAGCCCAGCTGGTAGGCAGGAGGCTACAAAGGTAACAGAGAGGACAAACGCCTCTACCCAGTTCCACTTCTCTTTCAGCTGCTGAGACAGGTCTGCTCTGTGCCCACTGCTCACCTGCAACAGCACTGTCACAGATCATGGCAGCACATTCTGCATTTCAAAGAGGCTCAGCCTGACAGTCACCTGCCAGGGAAAGAAACCAAGCTAATTGCTGTGTGATGGTTTAACAGAACCTGTGTACCATAAGCACACACAATGGGTAGAAAGAGAGTCAGATAAAATTTCCTCTGTGCCTTACAGTTGCTCATTGTCTCCTGGCTCATTATCAAGCCTTCAGCCAACTCACTTTCCTCCATCAGCAAACTTCTCCCAGAATCACAGAATCACAGAATGGATTGGGTTGAAAGGGACATTAAAATCCATGCAGCCCCCAACCCCCTGCTGTGGGCAGGGCTGCCACCCAGCAGCTCAGACTGCCCAGGCCGCATCCAACTTGGCCCTGAATGCCTCCAGGGATGGGGCACCCACACCTTCTCTGGGAAGCCTGTGCCAGCGCCTCATTGCCCTCTGAGTAAAGAATTTCCTCCTGACATCTAATCTGAATCCTCTTTTTAGTTTAAATCCAAGGAAGACACTTTGCAGTAGCACTGTGCCTTATGAAACATGGAGATAAAACTACTTCCACACTACTCCTTTGAAAGCAGTTAAAGATATGTTGAAAGAGGTGAGTAGGAGGAGAGGGTCAAGACAGAATATCAAAAGAGAGAATATTTTAGTAATTCACTGAAGAAAACTCAGGGCAGAGCAGTTGCCCTGGGATCTTTCAGAACTAAAAACAAAGCCACTTTTCATGAATAGCAGCAATCAGCCGCCAAACTCTTAGAGGTAATTTAAAAGGCAGACACCTGAATTCCAACTAAAGATCCTCGTTTTCATTGTTGGTTTGATTTTTTTTTTCTTCCCACTTCTCAGATGTTTTCCCACTTTTTCTTTCTCTCCTGAGAAGGCAGGGGAAAGACAAGCTCCAGACTCTGCAGTTGTCCTAGTTCTCCCTCTGCAGGGGCAGTGTTATGCCATCAAGTAATCAAGGAGCTTCAGCTGAGCACTGTTCAAGCCAGATCATATACTCCACTACTCAACTGCCCTCCCCAGAATCCTAATATGACACAAAACATCTCACAAAACTCTCTCACTGTCCCAGAGAAGACTTCATCCCATTGCAAACTCACCATTCTAAACTTTAAGAGGATGAGCATGATCAGCCATGGCTTTGCAGGAGCAGACTCTGGATATTGCATGCAATGAGTTTGTTGGCTTCTCACTGGCACAACAGCGGAATCATTTCTTATGAATAACTTCCTTCACTAAAAGATTTAGGGGAGAGAAGGGGATTTAGGGATTTAGGGGAGAAGGGGATGTCTTTTCTAGACTGTCTCCAACAGGAACGAAGTGAGGTATTGGTGGAATCATAGTTTGAAAACAAGAGTGAGATTAATATGCTAGAGTTATCTTTTAAAAATCTAAAATAAGTGAAATTATTTGAAGTAAATTGCTTTAAAACTCAGAAACTTTTGGGAAAACTAGGTCTTTCTCAGTCTTTCATATATGAGTTGAACATTTGTTTCAACAAGGGAAAAGGGAGAAAATATCAGAACTGCTTTCTTGCTAGAGATGATGTCTTCTATCATATTCCAGAATGTCACATTTAGTGAACAGATATGCTGGATTATCCTTTCCCCTCCAACACACTGCATTAGAAGATTTATAAATTTAGATAAACATGAAGAATATCTGACCTGAATACCACCCTCATTTACTCCAAACAGTATCTTTTCTGCAATGGGTCCATTATAAGCATGGAATAAGATTTCTAGCTGCTTCATGGGTGAATTCTGAAATCCAGCCAAATAACCCTTTTGTTACCAGTGGATCAAAAGTGACTCACATCTGTTCACAGTCCAAGCCAGAAGAGAAATCAAACAGTACCACAGGAATGCCATTTTCACTTCAGCTACTTTGCAAAGCCCTTACAGCTTGAATATATTTGTAATCAAGCAAGAAGAAGAAAAAAAACCACCAAACAGCTTAATACTGAATTCTATATATGTTTAATTCTCTAATAATTTCATTAACTCAAACGTAATGTAAATTTACTTCCATCAAACAAAGTTACTTCCAATTTTAATTACGATCTTACTTCTTCGACTATGTTTTCTTGTAAACAAGTTCCAGCAGTAAAAATCTGTAAGGCTGCAAAGGTTTAAAAGCAAACTCAACAGAAATGCCATAGCTCTTCTTGACATGCGTATGGACAAAAAAAAAAAACACCTAACAAACAAATACAATCCCCAACACCACAGTGGTTTTGTTCTGTCAATAAAACAAATGACTTGAATTTGTAGGCAGACTCCCAGTAATTTCTCCATATACAAACAAGGCTCTGCTGTAAAATTTTCTCAGAGACTGACCTGTTTACTTGACCCTGCTAATGACTAAAGGAGGAACTCAGTTATAACACTCTGCACATGTTTTTAAAAAATCAGTTTCTTTTTGAGATGTTGTTTTCTACTAAAGTTACAAAGAAAGTAATGAAAATATTGAAAAGAAAGGGAGACAGAAAGAAAAGGAATAATACTCTGAATCTACTTCTCTCCACATCTGTAATTCAATACTGAAAAACTAATACAGACATGTCTCTGTTATGTCTGTGTTCCATTTTTCACTCCAACTTTATTTTCTGAAACCAAAAGGTATTGATATTTACTTACAGAAACCCACATAGATAGGTTATGTCCCATGTAATTTAATTTTAAATATGCTAGCTGTAGCTGGGAAATAATAGATGAAATTCAATTAATTTTTCCATGAGAATCACATTATCTTAATGACTTTTCTCCCTCAGTCATTACTAACCATCCTCAACTCTTCTTAACAATGGATTCTTTGTTAACATGATGAAAGGGCCATCTACTTCAAAATTTACCATATTTAAACTATGCGGTTTAGCGTGACAACATGAATACTGGGCTTCACTCCTATGAATTTTAAGGAAAATTTTATGATGTTAAAATAGTAGACTTTGGGGATAATCTATTGTAATTTTACTTTATTTATTTATTTATTTATTTAAAACATCTCTTCATAAGAGACATCAAATGTAGTTTTTCAGTGACTACTGCCTCAAACTTACATTATTTCACCTGTTTCTCCCAGTGTTAGACATGCAGATATTTTCTTCCACCTTTTGTCCCAGAGTGAAACAGACTGATGGCTCCTGAAGATTTGATAGCTTCAGATGCTGTTCTCTTTTCTCATTTTTCACCTTCAACTATCTTGACAAAAAGAAATGATCAAAGGTAACTTGCATTAACTAACGCCACCTTTCCACCTCTATAAATAACATCCTTTCTTCCTCCAAAATTAATTTCCTGGACATTTTCAAATCTCAATTGCACTCTTCCCCTTCTTCAGTAAAAAAAAAAAAGAAAAAGAAAAAGAAAAAAAGAAAGAAAAAAAAGAAGAAATAATTCAGGCTTTAGAAATGTTTCCATCTCAGCTTCTTCCCCAAATAAAAAGAAAGGAAACAAATTCTTCCTTTTTGTCCAGCAGCTCTGACTCAGTTTTCTCAGTTTTCCTATCTATTATCTTTATCTGTTGTTCTTCTCTTACATGCGCTGCCATCAGATTTTATCTTTTATATGGTGAAGAAAGTACTCATAATATTCCTTAACATTTAACATGAAGATATCCTTACATCTTAAATAAAACCATGTTACCACAGCAAATGGTTAGAAAAAAAACTTCGAAACTCTAAAGCAAAATATTTATATATTAAATGTAGACATGAGGTAAACTTGATTATTTTCCAATCAAGGAGGAAAAAAGGAGGATTATTTTCCAATCAAGGACTAAAAAGAAAAACTGCAGAAGAATTAGTCTTGTACCCCAGCAACTTGCATGAAACATGAGTTGATGAGATCAAAACTAGTAAGAAATGCAGAAGAACCATCATGATTGCTGCACTGTCTTTCACTTTCTCTGAGTGACAGAGCAGAAGTCGGTATGCAACTTTCCAAGGAAAAGCTAAACTTTTGCAAGCTGCACCTTTAATAGCAACTACCGCCTCTGCTTCAGAAAAACATAACATGCGCTTTGGCTAACTCCAAATTTACAGATCTGAGAAAATAATCAGCACTAAAATAATGCTACTACAAAGCAACAAGATACTTCAAAATAAAACAATGCTATATACACCTTGAGGACAAACTAAGTGAATGTGAGGTTCTGTTCTTACTTTCTAAATTTTAACATGGGACTGAAGTCCCTTTCTTCTTTTTCCTTTGAGATTTTCATATTTTAAAGCACTGAACAGCTGTAGTCTACTCTGCTTCTACACTTCTCATTTTCCCACACAAAATATTTATACATTATTTCAAAGAACACTAAGACAAAAACAATATTTTCAATAACTAACAAATAAATACAAAAGGAGACAATCCACTATACTGCTATGGTGCACCCTACATGCTCTACTATTGGCAAAACAAAACAGAAAATCAATCAGACAAACTAATTACACAGATAAGTTTTTGTTTTTGTTTTTTTTTTTCACAATCCTCTTTTTTTTTTCACCCCAAATTTCAAAATATTTAATTGCTGCTTTGCAAGGGAAGTTTTATTTTATTATATTTTCTGGTGCCAAATTTCTTGACTACCTCTCTGTTAGAAACCTCATTCCTATTCCTGACTTAACTCTTACCTCATGCACATATGCAGGTATGTGCATAAACAGAGACACTGTGACAGAGGACACTGGCATGGAGGTCACTGACAAAGCAACAACAACAACAAAAGGAAATGAAACTGCTCTCAATTTAGCATATCTTTGCATCATTTCAGAAGAACATAGACATTGTTTCAGGGGAATTCTGGAAGACAGTTATTGAGCACATATTTTCTGCTTTTCAGAAATCTTCTAGTGGTGTCAGTGAAGCAAGCCTCCAGATGGCTTTGTCATTTACTATGATAAAAATGCAAAGGTGCTATATCCTTGTCTCTGACTTGAATCTCCAAATATATCCTGAGCACATTGTGCAGCTCAATACCTTCAGCATCCCCCTCAACCTGCCTGCTCTGCAAGCAGCCTGTCAGTGCACCAAGTGGGTAAAATATGCCAAATGCAGGTGCTGTTAGTTTAAGGAAAAAAAGTGATTTTGTTACTGTGGTTTGTTCCAGCCCTCTCTCCCTCAAGTGAAATAAGGTATTTTGGCAAAAAAACAAGGTGCAGTTTTTCCAGTTCAGCTTTGATTGTAGTAGAGCAGAAGGGAAATGGACTCATGCAGCCTAGCTCTTAATAAAAGATGATGTGCTGTATTTCTAAGAGGGAGAACTACAGCCACTCTGGCAAAAATAGGGTCTTGAGCTGTCGTGAGTCACAAATTCTCTGAAGAATGAACCAGCCATCCAGCCAGCACTCTCCAAGGTCTCCCAGCTGTCAAATGGGAAAAAATAACCCTCGGTCACTGATGCAGAAGGAAAGGTTCACAACTACAGCTCTGTGATGAAGACACCATTTCTGGGCAAAGAAGTTGAAATGTTGACATTACCCTAGTGTATATGTGAGCTATGATTGTAAGTACTCAGTAAAGTCTACGTAGCTTTTTGTAATGCTGTCAAGGAGGTAGCCAAGAAGCAGATTAATCTTTTCCAGGCTGGCTTGGTTAAATCACCCACACTTTGGTATATAGCTTCACTTGAGAAAAAGATGTTTTAGGTATCTGCACAAAGGAGCAGACATGACAGAGGCCCCGTATGAGGTCCTCCCCATTCACAGTGTTATCTGGGAGCTTAATGGGACTTGGTACGTCATCTCCTGTATGTTCAGGAAAATGAATTGCACACTAAATCTCCAAGGAGCAAGATGGAAGTATAGGTTTTTATCTAGATTAGTTTCTAAAATACTGGTGCCTTGCGTCACCTCAGATGCCAGAAGGTATATATGGAGGGGGGTATGTGACAGAGGCTTCATGGAAAACTGGCACTCTTCTGGAGCAGACACTGGAGGACAAGGAAGATACTTTATGGTGTTCACAATATTCACAGTCAGACAAATGAACTCCATCATATCATAAACGTATGTGTCTTAATTTCAAACTGAATCCAAATCCTAATTGGCACCCAGGCAGTGGTATTTTTAAAAAGAATAAGTATTTGTTCAATATTTAACAAAAAGAGTTCTTTTCTTGCAAGGAGGAAAACAGATTCGGAGAATCAGGCTGATTCCCAAATGATTCAAAGCTTCCTAAGAACTATGTAAAATGCTTCTGATCTGCTTCAGTCATTTGAGAGGAAAACACATCTAACTCTGTTAACTCTGCTTAGAATTAAATAAAGAAAACTGTGATATCCAGAAGGTCACAAGGGTATCCTCAGCTTCTAAGCCTTTATTACTATAAAGCTCAGAAGCCAGAACCAAACTGTTTCAGAAAGATGAAGAAAAGAACAGAGATGTAGCTGTCGTTCAGTTTGAAAATAATGACTTCTTGATAATCCAAAAGGAGCTGTGTATTAGGATAGACACAATTCCAAATGAAATGGGAAAGAGTCTGCATGGACATACAACTGTAGCTGTGAAGTAAAATGGACCACTGTCTTTTACTGTCTGCAGCCAGTAGCAGAGAAGTAGGGTTAAGTTATCTCCAGTAAGACATGATATGGCTTTGTGTGCATTTACTATTGTTTCTGAATTAACAGAAAGGAAAATTACGAGTGTCTCTATCTATCTTACTCAAAGTGTAAGTCTAGCTTCTGAGGCTCTGAGGCCCCTGTAATACTTCACCAATGCTCAGCACAAGATTACTGGATGGTCACTAGTACCACATGGATATCAAAAACTTGCCAATACTGCAAAAAATAAAAATAAAAGAAGGTGACTGCATAACCATGTAGTGCAAATGTATTCAGTATCTTTACTCACAGTAACAGATTTGAGCAATAATCACTAAAAAGTTGTTTTTTTTCTTTCTCCTGAAAGAAAGAAGTGATATGCTCTAGATTCTAAAATCCCATGCTGCACCACTATCTTCAGGTCATTTAAAGTCTTTTTTTTTTTTTCCACATAGTTGCAAAAATATCAAAATTCAATCATGTCTTAAGATTATATAATTCATGTACAAGCAATGTTGATACAGGATGAAGAATGCAGAGAATAGGTTTCATGGAAAGATCTCTCTCTGAAGCTTTTGATCTAGAATTGCTAGACTGCATTCCTTTGCATTTTCTTCTTCGCACCCTGTATTATTGTTGCACTTGGAATAACTAATTTCCCAATTAATATTTAGCTAAAGAGTCTATAAGATTGGCTGAGATACAGTGATTTACTTTGGACCCTTAGAAATACAGATCCCAGAATTTCGTAACTGTTGTTTCTTAGAGAGTATAAAAGAAATTAGCGTTTGAGAAAAACACATGTAAATGCTATCGTTCAGTTTCTTTTTGTCACATCGGTATTATTTTCTATCCTTGTCTAGGCAGAGATGAATGTAAAATGCATAAAGAAATGGCAACTGCATTATGTGCCTACATCCTTTAGCTTCTTAATTAGTAAAAGAAATCTTTAAGTGCCTGAACCAGACTACTTTTAATTTCTGAGACTGTACAGAGCCCCCTCCACTTTTCTTTGGGAAATTATTCTACAGCTTGCACCCTCCTTCTGTAAGAAACCATTTTGTTATATGATGCATGCAATTTCTGCTCCTTAATTATTTCTCATTACCTCTACTTAAAGTCTTGCTCAATATCCTAAATAATTCCTCTTGAACTTTGCTGTATTCTCCATTAAATATCTGCACAATTGAGTTGTGTCCTCGTTAGTCAGTTCTCAACTAAGTTAAGTTTTAGTAACAATATATCACTCCCGGAGTATAAATCATTCCCAAGCAATCCTACTGAGAACTGTTTTTGAACTTGAATTCTAGTTATTAAAAAGCTTCCTGAGAGCAATATTCTAGCACCAATGCTTTATAAAGATAAACTACTTAATTTCTGCATCTTAACACCAGGATCTTACCTTTCTCATTGGCATCTCTCCTAGCAACCTTGTGTCCCACCACTTGCTTGTTTTATTTCACATTACTACAGGAAATAGATGCGTATCTCCCTGAAGGAATAGTTTTCATTTGCCCAAGCTACTTGTGGTGTTCTGTAAATTACTTTTATTCACTTGATCTTGCTCCATCTCTACCATTATTTGCAATGTTTTCTTCATTTGCACCCAATGGCAAATTTAATTTACGTTTGCCTTCATCTCCTGGATCGCACATATTGTTAAACAAAACTCATTCTTTTTATTTGATTCAAAACAGATTAGCTGTACAGGGAATTACTGAAAAACTAGAAATGGGAATTTAGAATTAAGGCAGTGCAGTGTTTGTGACAGATGAAAGGGTTTAGCAAGAAATGATAACATAACTAACTTTCCATACCACATATTTGTCAAAAACATTCTATGATAAATATGTTGGAATCCAAAATTGATTTCTGCACCACAAAATCGTATCTCAACTCTTGCCTATTTCAACTACTGCTGAGTAATAGGCTTTGTTTATAGATATTCTGCTAATTTTCAGTCCATAAGAGAACATGTTTGCCTAAACTAATTTGCATTCATTTTTAAAGTACTTTCTATGAATACAAAATTAACTCCAATTACTTTATAAGCTGAAGTTAGAAAAGGAACTTCCTTTTCATGGCCTTTTTGTTTTTCTGCAAAAATCACTGGAGAGCACCATGTGTATGTCTTACTTTCCCATATCTGCCAAATTTCTGATTTCATTCTGTTACCAATACATTCTGAATAAGTTTTGTTCATCTCAGAGGGATTTTTTTCCACCTGTCTTCCATTGGTGGATGGCTGGTCAGGCTTTGCTTACCTGTGAAACATATTCCCTATCCCTGATGGCTAATCTGTGGGCTTCAGCAAAGAAAGTGGGAGATATTCATAATATTGTGAAAGGGGTGTATGTAATGTTGCTTTTTATTTAATTGGCAGGCATTGCATTGCTGGTATGTGATATATTATTTTCCATTTTAATCTACAAGGGCTGCCCTAAAACTAATGATGTCTCTTATTGTATAATGTTGACAGACACCATCAGAGGTGGATGTTGGTGATATGGCAGAAGACACTGAACCTTCAACCAGTATCCCGCTATATGTTGTTGCTGTGTAACAGATGGCAGCAGACAAAATGCATATGGTGATCTAACAAAGTGACATCTGACACGGAAGTGTGTATGAAGCAAGGGTGTGCCACTGAATTCCTCCTTATGGAAAAAAAATGGCACCCACTGATGCTTGCTGGACGTTTACGTAGACAAAAAAATGGATGTGAGCACAGCAAGGCAGCGGGTGATGAGTTTCATCAGCAGTGACAGGGATGTGAAAGACAATCCGTGTTAGGAATGGGTGAATATTGATTTTAATGCACTGGAAATGATGTTAGCAATGTTGGATCACAGATTTTTGTGCCAGGTGGATCCTGTGAATTCTCTCACAAAACCAGAAAGAAAACCGTATGCAAATTTCTCAGACCTACTGAACCAATACAAGGCAGAAGATGATGGTTTCCTGCGTTGCATCATTACTGGTGATGAGATTTGATGTCAATACTATGAGCCAGAGTCAAAAAAAACAGTCTGTGGTGTGGTTACATGAGAATTCCACATTGAATAAAAAGTTCAAGGTACAATCCTCAGTGGGTAAAGTGATGTGCTCTGTCTTTTGGGATAGGAAAGGGGTGATCCTTCTGGATTTCCTAGAATATGGACAAACCATCGACTCTGACCATCACATCAGAATACTGACAAAGATGAAGGCTTGAACTTCTAGAGTCAGGCCAGTGAAGAAAACAAACCTTTTTCTTGCAAGATGATAATCTCAGGCCCCCATACAAGTTTGAAGATCGTGAAGTACATTGTCAATCTTAGTTGGACTGTTCTACCACACCCACCATATTGTCCAGATTTAGCACCTTCTAACTTCCATCTGTTTGGGCCAATGAAAGATGGGCTGTGTGAGCAACATTTTCCTAACACTGATGCCATCACAGCAGCTGTGAAACAGTGGGTTAGACCTACTTTTAGATGCAGACTTTTACAAGCATGGCAAAAATGCATAGTTAATGGTAGTGAATTGAAAAACTGCATTTTGGAGCTGAAAATTTGCTCTGTCAATTAGTGTTATCGTGCACTTTGTATCTGTTGTAGTTTCCATGGAAATAAATAGGAGGCATTACTTTTGATGGGACCAGTGTAGCAGCAAGACAAGTGTCTCATTCCCCAGTCTGTACCTATAGCCAGGGTTGCCCCTTCCCAGCTGCAGAATTTGGCACTTGTTCAACTCTTGTTCAACTTCATGCTGTTGGCAATTACTCAGCTCTCTAATTTGTCTAGCTCCTCCCAGTTTGGTATCATCAGCAAACTTGCTCATAAAGTGTAAATATTAGTGGGTCCAAAGAGCAATTATGGGAATCAAAATTGATGGAAAAAAAGTTCCTGTTCCTCACCGAGCTCAAGCTGAAGCCAAAGCACAGCAAAGGCAATGAAGCATCTACTTGTGCTGTCTTTGGGAACTTCCCTATAGCTCTACACCTGCAGGTTCAGAAATTGGTTTCATTCCCCTCACTTAGGGAAAGCTTGGCTCTCACATTTCTTCTCATAGCACTTCAACTATTGTGTTTCAGAAATGTTTTTGGAAGCAATTTGCACTTGGATAGCATAGGACGCAAAGTGGAAAGAGGCCTGATGTCTGTTAAAGCTTAAAGCTGATTACTAATTCATCAGCCATATATCAGCTATCCCAGAATCATTAATCACCAGGAACAGTTCATGACAGCCTCACAACTTCTAAAGAAGGAATGCTGGAAGTAGTTTTGGAAAGTACTGCAGGAATTTATTTTAATTCCAGAAAATGTTCTCTCTGTAAAATTGGTTCTGAATTCACCATTCATACACGCTTTCCTAAATTCTGGTAACATTTTACACTTATTGGCATGAAGTTCACGACATGTTGGCTTTGTTTCTCCTCCCCACTATCCCTGAGGAGTTTTTCTGTCCACAAGAAATAGTGGGCAAAAATGTTTAGCTGCTTATCTGGAAAAACAGGGCATGCCTGAAGTCATGGCAATGAAATCAACAGACAACACACACTTCCTTATGAGCCAATGCTCAACCAATGTTCCCTTCAGGATCTCTATGAAGTACAAAAAGAAATATATTAAACAAACCTTCTCTGAATTTCAGAAACTGCTACTTCTTTTCCTCTTGTGTCCTTCTTTTTTTTTTTTTTTTTTTTTGGAATAAACAAGCAAGCCCAGCAGCATAGCAGCAGTTAGCCTGGCTGTTTCTGGCTTAGGCAGTACTAAGCTAGCCCATACTCTGCTCTAAGTTCTGTTATAATCCTGATATTCCCCATTTTCTGTGCTGGTTAATGTACATAAATGGAAGTGGACGGTTCATGATCAACACCTGCGTACCTCCAGTGTTCATAAATCTACCTCCACAGCTTCTCTGCAGATGTGGGAGGCCATGCCTTTCATGCTGCCTCATTCTTCCTAGTACTCTCCCAGTGCTCCTGCTCTTGACTGCTGCCATTCTTTGGGTATGGGCCTGCCACAGTTGGATTGTTCTCACTCCTAGAAGACAAACCTCACCCTGGATCCTGTATCTTCTCCCTTAGTCTACTTAGAGCATTGTGCAAGGTACTGTATTATTGCGTTTGTATAAGAAGCTAACCTTGTTTCATCCATTTCTGCTGCCACATCCTCTAAGACTCAGAGGCAAAATCTCCCAGTATCTCCATATAGCATCTCCAGGTCATTGCTACACCACTGTTTCCTTCCAACTCAGCTTGATTTTATTGAAACAATACTGCCTCCATAGCCTATACATAAAGTAGAGTGTTGCATGGTCTGCATTTCACGCATGCAAGTAATGGTCCAAGAGGCTGAATTAAAATTACGTAATAAACATGTTTGGAAAATTGTATTATTGTATCATCATGGCTTTTCTGTATTTGAAAATTGTGACCATTCTATTCCATTGTTGGTCTTCAAAGTATTTTTAAATGAGTTTTCATCAAGGACTGTCTTTCGTAACATCTGACTGTAATGTTGGCATGAGTCAGAAGAGGATGCTTGGAGGCAGACCTAGGGATGGATAACTTGTAGATATGCAGCAAATCCAGCATACGTGGATGCATCAGACTAAGAGTCCCTGCTCTATGGAAAACACATATGCACCTACATTAGACTGTCCCTGGCATGTCTACACCAGACCAATGCTCTCTCAAGTGCATTGGCATTTTCTTTCCTACATGAATGGGGATAGCTTCATGAAAAATCCTGCAAAGCACACTTCTGACTTCCTCCTTTAAAGAACCTATGTGATACTTGAAAATGGCTACAAACAACACCAGCTCCTTAGGGATTATCTTGTGCATCATATGTTAATATAGAATTAGCACAACAGGATCTATAGCTATTAAAATCTGTAGAACTATCCATCAATAAATAATAAATGAAACGTTTTTACATGGATCAGAATTCTGCATCACAACTCCTTGTCAGTTCTGTGAGGCTGTATTTGGGATTAATTTGGCCCATTGGAATAATTTTCACATCTGAACACATCATAAAACCTCTATAAAGTGGTAAGTAAATGAAGAAGAGACACTCAAATTATTTACTATAAATACCAAAACAAAACAAGATTGAAAAGATGAACCACTAAAAATAATTAATGAGAGTCTGCAAAAGACTGAATGTACCTGAAATCAGTTTAACATGTCTTGAATAAGATATGATCTTGGCAGACTTTTAAAATCCTTGATCAGTTAGGAAAAAAAAAAAAAAAAAATTAAGGAAAAAGAAAAGCGAGTGTGTCAGAGAGATTGATCTACACAACCAGAAAGCTGTGAAGATAACAAATGGGATAAAGAACCCAGTAACCTTTCCTTAATAAGCTGCTAGTTTGAAGGCAGTCCAGTATCACAGTACCTGAAAGCATCACAGTGGTGGTGGAAGCAGGATGGAAGGAAGGAATCAGAAGCCCAGGATTTAAAAACATGATTGCCTAAGTTAGGCTGCTAAAACAGTCACCTTGTTTTCAAGCCATGAATCATTGCTGGTCTTACTGAATTGGACTCCTACCAGTTCTCCGCAAACTCACTGAAATGGATTTAATTTACATCAACTACCTCCAAAAGCCAAAAGCCAATTTAAATTTGTATTGTTCCTTTCACTAAAGTGGCCTGAACCCTGGATTTCAGTTTTGCTATGCACAGCCATCTACACTATAATTTATTCTAATTTAATTAAATGACTGAAACTTTCGAAGTTAAAGAACACAGGAGCCAGAAACAAGCAGAACGACTGCTTCCAACATCTGTAGCTCTGCTTGCATACATCCCCAAATGTCTGAACTCATGGTAACATGAACACAACTCCTTCCATCAACTAGAAGCCTATCAATCACTGTTAGAAAGTGTTAGAAAGTGCAAAAGAAAAAAATAATGGAGGCTTTAAGCTATACCCAAAAGGTAAAGCTCATATAAACTGGACCAGCAGAAGCTGATCTTACCTGTCAAGGTGGCACGTGGGAAACAAAAAAGTCTCTCAAGATTGAAAACTTACTGGATGTTTTATAGACCAAAATGAATATGTTTGAATTGCAGATCAGAAGCTGGAGTGGCAAATGGAGAACAGTTGAAGCTACATAAACCTCATGTGACTGCATGCATCAGTACATGCTGGGGGCTGACCTGCTGGAAAGGAGCTCTGCAGAGAAGCACCTGCGTGTCCTGGTGGATAATAGGTTGTCTGTGAGCCAGCAGTGTTCCCTTGCGGCCAAGAAGGCCAATGGTATCCTGGCGTGCATTAAAAAGAGTAAGGTCAGCAGGTCAAGGGAGGTGATTCTCCCTCTCTACTCTGCCTTGGTAAGGCCACATCTGGAGTACTGTGCCCAGTTCTGGGCTCCTCAGTTCAAGAAAGAGAGGCAACTTCTCAGAGTCCTGTGGAGGGCCAAAATGATGAGGGGCCTGGAACATCTCCCTTATGGGGAAAGGCTGAGAGATCTGGGGCTGTTCAGCTTGGAGAAGACTCAGAGAGTATCTTTTGAAGACTTACAGATAATGAGTGGGAATGACGTGGATGAGGACAGATTCTTTTCAGCAGTGCCAAGTGACAGGAGAAGGGGCAATGGGCATAGACTAGTATAAAGGAAGTTCCATATGAATGTGAGGAAAAATTTGTTTACTGTGAGGATGACAGAGAGCTGGCACAGACTACCCAGAGAGGTTCCTTCTCTGGAGATATTCAAGACCCACCTGGATGCTTCTTGTGTAAGCTACTATAGGGAAACTGCTTTAACAGAGGTGTTAGACTAGATGATATTCCAACCCCTACAGTTCTGTCATTCTGTGACTCATATAACCAATTATTCAGCCCTATTTTATTATCATCTAGTCCCACATACATTCCTTAGTTTGGCCTCACTTAAGAAAAGCAATTGCAATCCAGTCTGAGATGGAGGCAGCATAGATGTATGCAATAAGAGCCTGCAACTATTCAAAAACACTTTAAGGTTCCAGCTAGACAAAGATAGATAGTGAACGATCTCTTTGCTATTGCCATTACTTGAAACTTCAGCAACCAGGAATTTCGGAGTACATCCAGGTGGCTGAACTCATGACAAAATGGCAGACACACTGCTTCAGCTGAGAGATCCAGCTAGATCTCTCATGATATTCTCATCAAACAGTTTCACCTGCCTTGTGTTAAGGCTTTCTCCTTGCATACCCTGGCTCCAAGAATATGCAGTATTTCTCACTTAACCTCAAGACACTGTGTTATAGAGATGAGCAACACAGCATCAGAAGACATTGCTTCTTAAAGTACTCCACTACTTCCTGCTGACCTCTTCCCTGTTTGTAGACCAGTTCTTTGAGGCTTGAAATAAGTGCATGGATAATCAATAGCAGCAAGATGATGGGCTGTGATGCTGCATGATGTCACATACCTAACTCATGTCAAAATGTGTCAGCTGAAAGGGCCAACAGGCATCAGAATTGGTTTTGTATATGGCCTGGAAAAGGTCATTGCTGGCCATTAGGCAAACATGGTTTCTACACAGGTCCCATACTTACAACAACACTGAGCAAGATCTAAGGAAGACTGTGTTAAACAATGATAAAGAAGTATCATCATAATTATGAGTTAAAGTTATTCATATTGGAAATTGTGTTTGAGGATTAATGTTTTCACAGTACTGTGAAAAAGTCAAAGGGTTAAGAGCTATAGATTATGATGAAAATACTTACAATGTTCCTCATGTGTTTCAACATCACTGTCAGACGAGTGCCCTCGTATGATATGACTAACTGTACTCCAGGTGTATCATCAGTTGACTGAGGACCTAAAACCAAACAGTTTGATTTTTTAGTAAACAGTTTTGTGGAAGCAGATGTTTAACATATCACAGAATTTATGAAATAGTACATACAACAAACCACTGCCTGCTTAAATTAGCACTGAAATTAGAAAACACTGTCAGGGAGTGGGATCAAGAGAATGATCTGACATGCAGTGCTCATCTTCTTGCTTCTTTATACATTGACAGTGGGATTTTTGCTTTCTAACAGCCACCAATCTGAATTTTGGTGGGAAATTTATTTTTGTGCTAAAATTAATTATGGATTTTATTATTATTATTATACTAATAAGTACTGTTGCAATTTTTCCATCTGCTTTTTTGTTTTTTTTCTGTTCCCAGCAGAAAAAAAAAATAATAAAACAAAAAACCCACACAAATGCAAGTTTCCAGACCAGTATCAAAACGATTGCAGATTTACAGTAACAACTTCTGTATCTCACAGATTTAAATTCTCCCTTCCTTATTCTTTATTTCTCTTGTTCCAGGCTGGTTTTCAAGTAACCCACTCCTTGCATAGAATTTCTACTAACATTAATTTACAGAGTTTAACTCAATTTCCACTGAGAAAAGCATTTTCCAGCTTCCATGCAAGAAGGATCAGGCTCATAATATGGAATAAATGACTAAGCATATCCTGTTCTTTCTTTCTGTTGGAAGCATTAAGCCAGCTGTCTTCACTGCCAAAAAGGTGTGTTCTTAAACTGGGACATGTTGCTTACCCACCCCATGAAGACAAAGCAGAAAATAAAGATGGTTTTTACCGCAGTAAACTAGGTAACAGTGAACACAGTAGCTGCTTGTTGGTATATCTCTGACCATCTTATTCTGCAGTGCTAATGCTGAGCGTGGGGGACATGAGCCACTTTGCAGCGCTTGGTCTGAAGCCCAGGGCTCTCCCACACTATGGCAGCCCAAACATGGCCTGTATGAACTGGCCTGTTTCTACTTGCACAAACAGGGATTCATTTAATTAGACCAAGACTCTGTTGCATTCAGTATTTTATGTTTACTTCAGATGGAAAAATAAAAACTTAATCCTGCTAACTTTACAATGAAACAGTGATCTCCAAGGAGCTGGGCTCTCCTCTGCTTTCAACCCTATTAATAATGTACCTGACCTGAAGACCTCAAACATAAAGTGCTGCTCCCCTGCTCATGCCTTGGGATCAGCTAAGCCATCAAGCACCAGCCTTGAACTCACCAAAAGGCAAGATTATAAGACAAAACAATCAGCAGCAATTAATTCTTATCTTACCAAAAGTGAAGGGAATGAGAAAGGAAGGTGAGCATGAAAGAACTGCCATCACACACTAAGGTTATGCACCTGCAAAAAGAGGTGTTTAGAGAGCACCAGGACTGTTCGTCCTCAGTAGCAGACAGGATTCTCATATCTGCCTTTCAATCTCAGCAGACACCTGTGCACTCCTTTGCACTCTCCGTCTCTCTTTTCCACACGTGCACCAGAGCTGTTACAGCCAGGGTCGTTGAGGGCAAGAAATGAAAACCTCTTTTCTCAGCCTTCACTCTGTTGTTCAGCAGAGGAAGCAGCAGAGGGGAAGTTGTGAAAAATAAGCCACATTGAGAATAAACTAAATGTGTAACCTCTGGAGTGAACAGAGGCTAAAATAACTGCTAAGCAGATAGAATTACAGTGCTGTAACGTACTATTGACAGCCAGGGAGCAAGTGCAACTGCCATTTATCCTACGGAAAGGAATGCAAATTAATTAAAAATAACAGTGGGTACATACAATTGCCATAGTATATTTTTTTTCCAGGAGGTCTGGATATCAACACTTCTGAGTTTCTGATCTTTCGACTGGAATTTTAGAATAGGAAACCATCTCCAGATTCTTCCCTTTGGAGACTGCAAAAATACATTTTTAATCACAGCCTAATTAGAGAAGGGCCTGAAACAGACTTACGAAGAATTGAAACGTTACGAAGAAATCACTGAGCTAGGACTTAGAAAACTGAGGTGCAGCCCTTCATTTGTTATTCTCCCCTAAGAGCTGTGACAAATCACTTAACTACACTGCACCTTATTTCATTTGCTGTATGCAAAGCAGGACAGTGAGGCATAAGGAAAGTGAGGAAAACTGCGCAAAACAGAAAATGATGTGGGTTTTTTTTTTGTTTTTTTTTTTTGTTTGTTTGTTTGTTTGTTTTTCCTCCAGGGTAACAAAAAGCCCACAAAAATCATTCCTCACCCCCAGCCCCTGCCATGCTATGTTGTGTTGTGTCACCATTTTTAAAAGAAGTTCTGTGGAATTCTGCCATTAAGCTGCAATACGAAACTTAGAATCTTAGGTCAATAAAGAGTGTAATGCAAGGAAGTTGTGCTTTAATCTAAGGGTACAATTCTCTTGAGGGGCTCTGTTAATTTTGTGAATTGCTGTGGGTCATCCTGAGCAGCTCAGCAAGAGCAACAGAGCTCAGAGGCTGAATTATGTCATTTGAATTCAGTGGTACATTTTGCCTTTTCTCTTCTACCAGTGCAACCACAGCTGAGTGTTTATACCCAGCAAAGGATCTCTTCTATGGCAGCTGGCAATTTCACTTAGGAAAAAACAAATGTAAATAATTTCTAACCAAGCTGAAAATAATGAAAAGCATGAGCAATGAAAATGCATCTCTAGTTGACTATGTAAAACAGACAGTATGGTTATGGATATTACCAAAATACTTCTTGCTCTGCAATAATTTGAGCATTAACAAAAAACCCACCAAATTCATCAGCCCTACATTGAAGAAAATGAGTGAAAAAAACCCAAAATGCAAGAAAACTGATAAACACAGAAAAAACATCTACAACTTATATTTCATAATAGACAACAGCTTCTGTTAGCAAGGCTCAGATGTAGTAGTTTATGTTTTCCTACTTCCAGTGGTAAATTGTAGCTTTTTTGAAGTCTAGGTGGTTTTAGCTTCAAACGATAATAAAAAACACATACAATAATTACTTCCAGTCTGTCCAGCTTTGGCAGACGGACTTGAGCTGAAACTTGCATTTTTAGGAACCGTCACGCTCTACTTGCACTCCATTATATGCAAGGACCAAATGCCAGTCTGCTGTAGATACAGGATAAAGCTTCACTGACTTCAGCTGAAGCAAGATTTTCCTCCCAGGGACTGATTCTTCACTCACAGGTGTCAGTGGAAAACTTGTCACATATCAAATGAGGACCCTGAAGCTGGACTGCCAACAGAGCTGGGTTTGTAACATTTTTTTACATCACTGGTGTCGGCATGCCCCAGTACTCAGGAGTGCCAGCTGTCAATCCCCACTGCAGAGAAACTCAAACACTCTGCCAGTTTATAATGTCTTTCATCACAGAACATAAACTCTGGAAAACGGTGGTCTTCTTCTTCTTTTTGGATGAAAAAATTAAGGAAATCAGTGTTCAAAGTTTATCTCTATTGAAACTGGAATGATCTTCAGAATAATCAGTTGTGTAGTTCTTCTCTTCAACTAAGCAGTTTTTTTCTAGAACAATGGAGAACTTGCTCTAAATATTTCGTGCAATGTTTCCATTAGAAGCATTTTTAAACAATATCTGCATTAGACTTCGCACACTGTATGAGAAATAGAAGCAGTGAGGAAGACGTTACACAGAAAACAGATGAAATCAATAGGGAAATGATAATTTAATACATTGCATTTCATTTGTGGACTGCAAAGAAAATGGCAATGCTAATTAACAAAATGTCACAGCTTTCATCCTCTAGGCCAACAAGGGGTGCTTATGGCCAGCAAACCAGCCTATATCCAGCTAAAATAGGAATGCAACTTGTGGCAAAAGCTTTACGCTGAGAACGAGAAACTGCAGCAGATTAGAAAACTGTATAGGATGAACATAATAGGCTACTCTCCTGAGAGAGCATTCGCAAGGACTAGGAATTTCCATGGAGAGCCATATGGTATATTTGATTTTTTAAAAGCTTGGATCCTGCTTTGGAAGAAAACAAAGCCGTTTCTCTACTGCACTTATGTGGACAGAAACCTTCTGATGTACATACAACACTGATTGCACCTACCAGAACTGGACCTGGGTTGTGAATTGTTACAACCAATAGCAAAAACTTCTTAATTTCATAACTTTGGCAAAATAATCTCAATTACCCATATTTTCAGGAGATAAAAATTCTAGAGAAGAAAAATAAGAAACATAGTTTGACACACACACACAAAAAAAAAAGACAAATTTTGTTTCTTCCTTTTCCATTTTTTAAATAGACATATTAAAAATGTATGTCTGTGAAATCATTCCTGATATCTGCTCTCACTCCCATGCAGTGTGCTTGGTATAATGAAATGCTGACAATATTCAGTGCAATTCAGAATCTGCTCCATTGGGAATACTGAATCAGTATTCATGTCACAGTAAATTTAGCACTGATTTTTAATCTCTTCATTGCTAGGAGCACAGTACAAATTCATAAATTATAATTTTTATTTTACTTTAGTAAGTGTAATTACCTACAACATTTGTAAATTAAAGCTGTATAAAAGAAGGATGCTATCCTGATCAAAATTCATAACCCACTTCTGCTGGGCACTGGCTTTGTTATACATTGATCCTAACTAAAAGACTAATTGTTTGCCCATGTAAAGGTTGAGAGAGAAATCAGCAGGCTCGTCCGCTGCCTGTACTAAAGCCATATTAAACCTGAGGTTTTCTTCAAAATAGGTAAAAATGAAGGTGCTTATGAGCTCATAAAGCAACAAAATCTCTGGGTGAAGGATGCACTGTTTTCATGGAGATTGCCCTTTTCCTGAAGGCTCAATGAAATTATTCCCCACCCCAGCTCAACTAATACCATTTCTATAGGGTTTTCTTTCAGACCGAGTGTTTCAGGGTAATCTTAGCAAACAAGAGCCCCTAGGGCCAACCGTTTCCTTCTCAGCAACTCCTTTTATGGTATATGGCAGCTTGGCTTAATCACTAACCTCCTGCATGAGATGCACTCCTATCTTCTGTTACTCCAAAGATGGAATGTAATAGCGTATTGAATGTCATACAGTATAGGTCTAAGTCATCCAGCTAGCTGGGGTAATGCAGCAATGTAACTCCAGGGACAAGGGGCAAAGTGTAGAGTAACATGTGTGAAATGTTTTCAAATGGCTAATTAGCAGTGCATGGCTGGTGGTCTCATTGCTGACCTAACTCATACACAGCTGAGCTCATCCCTTTCCACAGTTCAGTTCACGCCAGTTGTACTCAGCTCTGCACTAAGTGCAGTCCCTTCCTTGCTGACTAGAAGCGGTGCCGTACACAAAGCAACTCAGCCCCAAATTCTTGATCTTTGTTTCTACAGAATTTCAACTGATTGGGCCCTGGTTTGGACTTTCTACACTACTAGCATTCTATTAATAAATGTCAGCAACCCATTCATAGTCCAAAGGGAGATTTTTTTTTCTGTTAAACAATGGTTTTGTCCTGAATTTAGAATGAATGAGTCCAAACTTTAAAAGGCGGAGTTTCCGAGCAGGAATAAAATGCCTCTGTAGCTAGACTGCATTAATCTCTTCTGACCGTGTAGCGACCTTTACCTAACAGGGCCACTGAGTTCATAGTGAATCAGCAGATCGGGTTATCTGTCATGTAGCTTTCGTCAAACACTCACTAATCATGCTCTTACCTTTGTTTCTTTATTCTGTTCTCTGATTCTGATGCCATTGTTAACCAAAAAAAGGGCTCACCTTTTGGACTATATTGTCTCAGAACACCACTGTTAAGATGCATGATACTTATTTATTTTGCAACCTTATTGAAGACTAAGTTCATGCTTTTGCACAAAATACTTACACCCAGATTCTCTGTAGTAATTAGGAACTAAATCTTACTGAAATGTCAAAATCCCTCTAAAGACCTCAGACTTAAACTCCTCTATGCTCCAGTTCATTCCTACATGCCTGCAACTTTGGTTAAAGAGTCTACCAAGAACAGTAGCCTATAGACTCAGATTTCATGTTACATTTGAATTCTGGTCTGGATTTTCTGATCCAAAATAAGATTCAGCTATGAGATTCATCTCTGTATATTCCTAACACCTAGGCCATCTTCTCATTATCCTCTCATTCTTTTGTACAAGTTAGAACAATCATTAGTAATTTCCAGTAGTTATGATGGATTTAATATGATAATGGCATATCCTAATCAAATAAACTCTACACAAGGGAAGTCTTCCAAAGACTGAGAAGATAGGATAGGAATTATTTTGTTCTGATGAATTAAAAAAAAAAAAAGGTCACAGCAAAGGAGTTAATAAAGCCCCTGTCTTCAGAGAGAATAAATTAACATGTAAACTAAATATGCTGAGCTGCTTTCTGAAAAGTGGGTAACTGGTCATCTTGGAAACTTTCCGTCACTTGGAGCACAAAGCAGCTGAATCGTGAGATTTTATTTTGCCTGCAAATTGATTGCTGAAGTTTATTTTCAGTGCAGAACTAGTACAGTGTAAGAGAAAAAACATTCACAGTTTACTCTATATGGCCTATGCTTTGTCTCTTAAAGCCCTACTGCCAGAGATTAGATTAAATTAGGTGCTGCACAGGAGAGAGAAATAGGTTAAGCATTACGGGAACAATGCAGAATGTCACTTAGTAAGAAGTGGATTACCACAATCATTAATAATGTATGTCTAGGCATTAACATAATGTTTTGTTATTCATCTGCTCCACTCATTCTGAAAATGACTTTTGAAGTCTCCACTAATTTTCTTTTGCTGTCCAAGTACACACTGTGCTTTGTCATGACTCAAATCCTTTCCTCTGGAACCTACTCTGAAACTTCTGTTTTGTAAAACAAGAAGCCTGCCACAGTCTGTCTAAATAGATGTTTACTTTGCATATAGGCATACTTATTCAAAAAGAATTGAAGTGAGGCTGAGCAGAATATGCCCAAGTGAAAGCAAGCTACAGGTTACATCACTAAAACATTTTCAGAGACTTTGAGAAGTCAGGAAACATTTGTTGATTATCTGTACATCTTAAAAAAATATTGCCACATTAAACACTACTCACCTCTGCATTACTGTGTTCAATATTACTCATGAATTCATTCTTAGAAAACAGATAAAACTGGTAATCCACATACCTGATGTCACAGATGACGCTGTTTCTGCCAAGGTATGTTTGGACCAATTCAGGAAGAAGCTGAGTACAAGCTCATTCTGAAAGACAATAAAAATACTTTGGGGAATATCGTATGCACGCTGTTCCCTGAATTAGTTATCTCAGAGCAGATTGCTGGTAGGCTTTTAAAGTATATACTGAAACCAGCCATGAAGGGCAGCCTTTCCCCTCTGATCATAGGTGGGAACACCAGGGAATGACTTCTGCACAGGCACTGGGAATATAATTGTGCCCCTTACCACTGTCTCAGGAAGGCTGTTTTGGTGCCTACCTCACCCCTTTCTATCAACACACTTCCAAAGAATTATGTGCAATGTAGGCCATATATTTGCATTCTTACTCTACCTTCAGTGTCTCCATATGTGCATTAGCAGCTGCAACTACATTCATAGTACCCCATCTGCAAAACAACTGCAGAAGAACATCTTTTCCAAATATTGCACAGACAGTGCAAATCTTGTCCTTGGCGCAGGACCAGCCCCAAGCACCTGACCTAACCTGTACCCGCTTTGGATACTGTGCATACCTCATTTGGAGACTTAATGGATGCTCACAGTGAAAAGGTCCACACAGAGTTAATTCCTACCAGAAACCAAAGCAGATTGGAAAGCATGCTCATATTTCATCATCCTGTTTCAAAGAATAATCCACCCTATGTACTGCACTATAACTTGTACTTTTACGTACTGCCCTGTACTGTGTTAGTGAACATATATAACAGGTAGTTACATTCAGCTTTAGAGAATTAAAACAATAAACCAAATCTCCAGGCTTGAGTACTGTGCAATGCAATAAAAAATGTGAATTCTAATATGAACTGTAAGGATTCTGAATCAAAGGTGGACAGTAATTACATTTTATTACCTTGTTTATAAACCGTATTTCAGAATGGCCATTCTTTAAGACTGTTACAATTGCAACGTTCATATTGATGCGACTTGGACTGACACTAACAAATGGGCTGAACAAGAAACTTTCCAGATTCTAGTATTAAAATGTCACCATTGTTTTTTTCCTGGCCATGGAAAATGTGTCTCTTATCGACAAGATGTATTTCATGTAACATTTGTCTTGTTTCAATTTGACAAGATGTGGCACGACTTGTGCAAGGAAAATAAAAAAAGGAAGAGTTTAGTGACAAATGCAGATAGTGAGGAGTTAACATGTGGGGTCAGCAGACGGAAAAACAAGAAGTGTATGTGCAGCATGGAGAGAGAATTAGACAACTTGGATTTATTTTAGCAGTTGTCTTTTATTTTAATTTCACTGTTCGGAATTCTTCCTCCCACATTGATTATTTTTTTTTTTCTTGAAAATTAAAAAAAGAAAAAGAAAAGAAAAAGAAAAGAAAAAGATAAGCTAACAAAATTATTTTTCTTGAATTGAAAGACAAATCACTAAGATATTAGCAGTAGGCTGCCAATATACCTGTCTGTTCTAAGCATGAGTAATTATTCTCTCATCTCATGAGGACAGCTTACAGCAGAAAGTCCATGCACCTGCTTCAGCTTTTAACAGCTCTAAACAGCCAAGTTATTCCTTGCAAGACCTCCATTTGCTCTTTCAGCAAGAGTCCCAGGGGCTGGAAATCTCAAGGGTTGAAAGAGCATATTTTTGGCAGCTCAGTGTTTATTTGACAGCATGAAAATAAGCAGGGAAACTTAAGCAGCCCTTTGAGCTGAAAGATTTTGAGAGAAGTGGGCAGGAGGTGGATGGAAGGATAGACTGACTTAAAAGAGAAATAAAAAGTTCCACAGTGAGCAGCCTGGTGTTCTGCCTCCTTTTCACTTACTCCTTCAGCAATAAGTGAACATATATTGAATAGTGGTCTGTAAACAGGAGGTGGGAAGACTGGTTCGGGTGAGAGTTCCAAATTGTCATTCCTAAAGGAAAGAACACTCTGAAACAAATGACATTTGGTTTAGAAACATTAAGTGGAATTGGTGCAGATCATATATCAGGCATGAACATGATAGGCACATAAACTGCAGTGCCACAGCACTAAGTTCAAAGCATTCCCTTCCTGAGTGTCCATCTTACTCAATGGGCACTGAAGCATGTGGACAAGCAGCAAGGCTAATGTTGGCAAAAGAAAAGGAAAGCTACTGAACTTCCAGATGATTCCTAAATCCCACTGAAGTCAATGGGATGTCAATCAACTAGACACCAGTCCAAGACTGAAGCACATGCCTGGAGTTAAGTAAACATCTGAATACATTGCTAAGCAAGACAAGTCCCATCGGAGCTTTGAAGTGCACGCCATATTTAGGCAGACACAGTCTGCTTCTGAACAAACAATTGTTGTTACAAAGGCATGTGACCATAGATGGGAATCTTAAGAGACCATGTGACAGTCCTTCTAGACTGAAGAAGACCATAACAACTCATCTACCTTTTTCTTTCCCCCTTGGAATTATTAGACTGACATCAACAAATGAAAATTCCCTAAGATGCCAACCACATGGGGATTTTTTAGGTAAGCCTCCTATCAGTTGTCTAACCATTCTTACCCTGTTAGATAATTATTTAAAAGATAATGTTGATATTCTTCCAGATCACCCAAAACAGGGAGCAGCCAAGTATATATAGGTGCATCAGTGCTGGTCTGGTTATGACCTTTATTCAGCCATTAGCTTAAAAGGGACAAATTCTGCCTCCACTTACACTAGGATACAGCTGAAATAAGCAATTTCAATGGCATCGGGGGAGCTGACACATCCTTGCACCACTGTAGCACAGTAGAATCTGTCACTGCTCTCCATTAGAGCCTAACAAGAAAAGCACTCTGCTGTTAGTGAAACACAGCCAGATTTCAAGCCAGATTTAATTTTGTTAAGAAGAGCAGTCTCTCTGCTTTCAGCTTTATTTTCAGCTGTGTTAGAGTAGATTTGGGGTCAGAGAACACCCATGCACCTGTTATACTTTAACAGGATGGAAGAGCAGCAGGAAAGAAAGAAACGGGTAAAAGCTGACCTTGCAGCAGCTATTATTACTTCAGGAGAGGACAGGGGAAAAGAGAAGACTTTAAACTTTCCCCATTTTGCTTCTGCTTGATATCTGCCTGCAGGAATAAAGGAGTGGTGGGAGTTTAAGGGACCCACAAACCTTAGGTGCACTTTGTATTACCACGTTATATAATTCCATACGGGCACCACTGGAGCTGTCTTCTCAGCTCTGTACATCTCAAGTAGCTTCAGCAAATAAAATACAAATGAAATATGGGAAGCTCTTACCAAACTTTGTTACTTTTATTGTGGCTGTTAAAACATTACTCACTCTAGAACCACACCATGGGCCTGGTTTTCAATGTATGTTTGAAAATAAGTGAATGTAACCATTTCTGTTTCCATTTATATCCACGACATGCCTTCTCACATAGCCTTCAACTCTCCATAATAATTTTTATAGAATCTATTCATACCTTATACACTGTAACTGCTTACCTTCTTGCACTGGTTTATCTCTGTCCCAAAGTTTATAGATGATACTGAATACTTAAACGGAAAATTTTTATAGGGGCAAAACCCAACATGCCTCATCTCTTTGTACCAATTAGCATCCTGCTCACCCACACTTGCTACATTTCTTTTCCATCAACAATACCCACTGTGATAAACAGCCCCCCTCAAACATCCCTGTCCACCACACACACACAAAACATTTTTCACAATGTGAAAAATACAGGACAAATAGAATATGCTCATTTACAGAATCACACACAGAATCACAGAATTATCAAGGTTGGAAAAGACCTAGAAGATCATCTAGTCCAACCATTACCAATACTTCCCAGCTAAATCATATCCCTCAATGTAGTTTTGTAAGATCAGTATATCTATCTAGTGTCTGAGCTGTGCTATCAATAACAATATCCACAAATTAAATGCCACCTCTTTTAAATAATGAGAGACGGGGAAATTATCCATAGAAAGTTACTAGCTGTCTGGTGGTACCAAATGCACAGCATTGCTACACTGAACATTGCTTTAGATTCGGTTTTATATTTCTATTTTTAATTCCCAAGCCAGGTGCAAGTTGTCCTTTAAAGATAAGTAAGCTTAGTCAATATCTAATATGCTGCTGCTTGACACTAGAGCCAAGAGCAGACTCAACGGAGACTTACCTTGCTTTTGTGTCCATAGTGAGCCGGCAACCTCCTACAATATTGTATAAAAATGACAAGCCATAAGGGCAGCCCTAATTTATGTATGTTGAGATTTGGGCTGCAATCTCCACTCAGCCCATCACTCAATTGGAGTTAAGAGTGAAACAGAGAAAAATGTAAATGTGCAAAGCAGCAGCCGACTTTTGCAATAGATTTTACTTATACTGTAAATATGTATTTCTGTCATCCTCCACATTACTCACCTTCAATTTATTTTTCCTCGATGTTTCACCTATTGTTTGTGGCAAAACTTGGTTGTTTTGCCATTTAATGAAGTAAAACTCTGAGTCTCTGAACAGTGCTGAATATGTAGCCTTGCTTATCCTGATCCAAAATACCCAAACATTTTAGCTGCATCAGTCAGCCAGCAACAGTGCAGCTAGTACAAAACTAAATATTCTGATGATGTGAGCACATATATTACCATTGATTTGAGGGGAGTAGAAGGAAACTTAAAAAGATGCTGAAACACGTTTTTGATCCTGCCCCAAATGACTCAATATGAAAATTGACTTTTGCATTTTAGTGGTTGATGTTATGAATATAGCTTATTGTTCATGTACATAGTCTGGTGGTGCAGTTATTTATAACTGAGTTTTAACCTGAATTTAAAAAAAGCACTCCTATTCTAGGAAAGCCTTCAACAAATGTCTAAGAAGAAATCAGTGAATGAGGCTTATAATCAAAATAAACCACAGACTTGATAAAATTCTTCAGATAGAAATGGGCATAAGCACACATTTACACATTTAAACTAACCTATCACCAAATATCTTTGCCAGCTGATGTTTCAGCACTTATTGGATTTAACACTATCATTCAGGGACAGAGAACTGTGGCTTGGTGCTTTTGTTCTTTAAAGAGGACTTTGAAGAAACATTTAATTCCATTTGAGCTACAGTACAAATGAGAAGGCAGCTGTTTCCTACATATCCTCCTTTGTTCAATCCATTTAGCAGAAAAGGTGTCAGTCTGATTTACTTTTCATCATAACCCAATTGTCATAATCAAAACTTAGACTGGACTGAAAAGCATGCACTTAAGGCATGGCTGAGGAATTAATTTGGATATAATCCAATTCTTTTTTATTTCTAGGATTTTAAATTACTTAATTGGCAGACCTGAGTGTGCAGTTGGTCCTGTGTAGACTTGACTAAACTCCTCAATGCTGAAAAAAGTTGGTCACTGGTGTCCAGTCAATCAGAGTAACGTGTTTACAGTGATACAGTGATAGGAAGACTATTTAATAATGAAATGGAAACTCTTCCCTTTTTGGCTTAGTACCATCCCAGATAATACTTTAGAATACTATAGAGCTGAAGTACAACTCAGCAGAAAGAACTGACCATTTTGAGAAAGTACAGGGAACTTCGTTCTACAGGCATCTAATCTTACAAGATTTCTTCTACAATTTCTGAATTAATTATTAATTCTTACACAGTTTTACTCTTTCATAGGAACGACAGTTTGGTAATGCTTGAGAATAGACATTTCCCTAAATGGTTTTGGTCAGGCTCCCTAGACATCTAAGAAAAAGGACGAATTTAACAGTAAAGTGGTCCTAGGCATGGGGAGAGACAAAATAATTGTGCTTATTTTAATCAAGAAAGCCTCCTAGCTTGGCTTTCTGCTCAGAGCAAAATGAAGAAGTCACAGTGACACTTTAAAAAAAATCATACCAAAGGGGAAAGTGAGAAAGAAGCCCTCAGCTGGGAGTACAAAGGAAATTACCAACTGACTGGTCTCCTTTTTCTATGTGGGTCAGAATACATCAGTCTTTTCTAAATTTCTCACATCTCCCAGCAGGAGAAGCATACTGAAATAAAAATAATGATTCAGTGTTTATAGAGTATCAATAATTCTAACAGTTATCATCTAGAACTGCAGGCTAAATGTATGTGGTTAGCAAGCTGATTTCCAGCATGCAACAGCACTTCATAGACCGAAACAATCTGCTTATTACACCATTTATTATCATGCGCCCTCCAAGGACTGCATACCAGCAGCTATACAGTCTTCTTAGGCACATAATTGTTTTATTCTTCTCACGGTTTATAGGTTGTACCAGACTTGAATGGCTTTCAGCAGCTGAACAGTCCAGCATGTCTGTATAGATCCACTGGACCAGTTTAGAGCCACACCAGCAATTGCTCTCAAACAGATCTGCTCACAGTTCCCTACAAATACCATTTTCATGGTAGTGTCCTAGTGTTTCAGCAGCAACACTGGAAAAATTCACCCAGCTCTGCAATGATAAAGGGAGGAGATGAGGAATTAGGAAGCCCATTCCAAGGCAGCATGCTCTAACTGATTATTAGACTTCACAGACCATGGCACAGGAGGGAGAGAAGAGCATCTGGGCATGACTGGGAAATGTTTTTATTACTATCCCACGGCTTTAAACAGTTTAATTTTTCAACCACTGATCAGGCTTCAAGACAGCACTGCTTGGTTCAAGTTGAAAATTCATGCACCTTACAGCAGCCCAGAACACAGCAGAAGATAGAGAACTGTCCATTTCTAGGTCACTGGCTTATCTGTGTTTTCCCTCAGCTGCGACCAAAAAGTGCTAATGTAAAACAAACCCATGAGTCTACCTTGAGTGACAGAAATTACGCAACAATTAAACTCAATCTGTGCAGTTTATTTAGCAAAGTCAGTTACGGGAGTCAAACACCCAAGTCAGCTGTCTGTGTTAAATTAGGTGCAACTCTGTGAAACACATAAGACCTATCACTGGAAAATCTTCTCAGTTTCAGCTCAGCACAGAACTTTTATTAATACTAATAAAACTCATGTTTGCTTTCCGTATGGACAATTTCCTTTTAAATCCCCACTACACAGACACATCTGGGAAAGTTTACATAGGTAGGCAGTAAGCATTTTTTCCCTCCTACAACATGCTTGAGCATTTGAAGAAAAAAATATCCCACCATATCCCCCTTTTGGTACTCTAGACTGTTGATGCTATTAAACCAAACCAGACTGAGTTTGTGCTGTAGCCCTGAGGCCATGGGAGATGACGAGGCCCATCTGGCAGAGACCCAAGCTCTACTAGAGAACATGTTACCAGTGAAATAGCAAGGAGATCATGCCTTGGCTCCATTAATTTACCAGCCTCTATGTAACCCCAGGGTCTAACAAAAATCATTGCTTTTTCCTCTCCACCCAATAGTTTTCCTGACTACTGCTGGTCAAAGGAAGACACTCTTCTCTCAGACTCTGGTGTTGCTGTCAGTAATTGGCAACTCAACTTCTGAAGTGATGCAACAAAATTGTTTAACACTGTGCTGAGGTACAAGAGACCTCTGTGATGCTCTAGGTCCTGGCTTTCACAATGTTGAGGTGCGTAAAGGAGACAATGAAGAGTCAGTTTTTGTCACTATTGAGACTTTCCATTTTGAAACAGGAGGAAAACATGACATCTCAGAAAGCAAGAATAAATAAAAACCTGACAAGTTTAATGGACATAATGTATCATTTTGATAATAATGAAATATCCTGATTTCCATTTGTTTGTAAAACTATTTCTTAGATACGTTACTTAAATTTTGAAATGAAGAGTGTTCATGGTCTGAAAGAATGAAAATTCTCATTTTAAAACTGTCAAAATTGGACTTCTTCAATATTTCAAAATGTACTCCTCTTTTAGACATTACATTCCTCAGAACCTACTCCTTACTGTCAAAAATACAGTGAATCATTACTTTTGGATGGCAGCAAAGGAAGAGAAGTTATTTTGAAAAATATCCTGCCTGAAAAATAAAACCATTTTTCAGTCACTTTTGTTTTGTCTTAAGCTCTGCAGAATGTTACAATGCCTTCATCTCAAAATGACTGCATTAGAAGTGTCATCTATGGCATTTATTTTTTCAAATGAGGCAATGGAAAGCTTCCTGATTCTTTTCATTCAATGCTACTGAAAGTTACATGCAAATAAAACAAGTATTGGAAGTGCTCACATTTGCCAGTTTTCTGGATCCACTTAACAGCTGCTTCAGGTAGAGATTCAAATCCTTCACTCTCTTATGTTCAAGATCTGTAAAAGGTATATGCCATGAGTGGGGAAACCTGCAAGAGAAGAATATTTGTATTTATTACTCTTGTACCCTATTTTCTGAAAATATTTCCAGCTCTATTTAACAGAACAATGATGTTAAATCTTTCAAAGATATTTTGCAGGTAGGTGAAGGGATCAGTACAGTTTCCACAGGATTGTTTACCCTCTGATTCTCATTCTTTTCTGATGATAATTTGACGATATTCTTTTTCATACTGTAATCTTTTTCTGTCTAAATAAATGTATTCTAAATATGTATGTTAAAAAAACACTATAAGGCAATTACTTGTGTATTCTTGTATCTAAATACTTCTAAAAGTTTGTCCTTTGTGATGCTAGGAAAACATTTTGCATAGTGCATAGCACAACAGATCTCTGATCTCAGCTCAAGGCTCATGCTATGCAAAGCCTTGCATTACAATACCAAATGCCAAAACCTTACAGCAACAATATGACATTTTATATTACTGCTTGTTTTTTTCACCTTAGTAATTTGAATGTAATAAGTTTTTCAGAGCAGGTACCTGATCCCATATGCAGTTTCAGGCATGACCACAATAAAAGTAATATATGAAAACAAACTATCATTACAATAACAAAATCAATCCCAACAAAAGCAATAACAGTAATAATAGCCATGTTCCATAGAATTTTTATTAAGATGAATTTCATTTCAATTTTTGAAATAAACTATGTAGGCCCAGAGTGGTCTTAGGTCAGTTTTCAAATGTTGTGAGGGAAAATGTCAAAATGCAACATTTTTTTCACTTGAATCATCTTTGTGTTTTAGAAAAAACACATGTTAGATGAGTCAAAATGTTAGATTTTTAGCAGTCATAGAATCACAGAATGGCCTGGGTTGGAAGGGACCTTAAAGCCCACCCAGTTCCTATCCCCTGCTATGGGCAGGGCTGCCACCCAGCAGATCAGGCTGCCCTGGGTCCCATCCAACCTGGCCTTGAGTACCTCCAGGGATGGGGCATCCACAGCTTCTCTGGACAGCAGTACACTTATCAATTTACATTGACATTGCCCTGACAAGGGCTATTTCTTACAGGTTGAAGAAGCATTTGAAAAGCAATCTGCGCTAAATTGCATGTAATGGGTTTTATGATATAGATTACTAATACTGGGATTGTTAAACTAATATTCTGCTTTATGCCCACTAATCTATGCGATACAGAATAGTAGAAGCTTTGATCTGGTCATATTTCATCGCCACTGTAAATACTTAACAGTGTATTGCTTACAAGCATCTTTTTCCTGGTACAACCTGATTTATCCAGCAGATCTCAAGAGATATCTGAAGGCTTCAGACAAATGACTAAAGAGTCAGCTAGCAGCAAAATACGTTGCAAAGAGACACTTGGCCGGCCTTCTGAAAGACAGCTGGTCAGCTCCTACTTTGAACGGGTTTTACACAATTCCACAGCTCAGTGATAAGATGTCATCAGCTTTTCAAAAGCCAGCCAAATAGTAACACATGGAGCAGTGGATTCCCATCCCCAGAGAGGAACACTGGCCAGCACTGCAAACCACCCAGCTGTAAAAATGGCACAGCAGCCTCACCTACTGAAGATAAAATGACCAAAGATGATTAACCTACACATTTTCCTCACCATGAGAATCAATGTAATTAGATTTCATGAATTGTAATTAGACCTGTTGGGTTGGGTTTTTATTTATTTATTTATTTATTAAAAATTCTTTTTTTAAAGCTTCTTTTGTAACAGAAGGCCTTTTCTGAAGAGAACACTTATTAAAATCTTCACATATCTTGTGTAATACTTGTGAAGAAGAACTCAGTGCTGCCATAACTTAGTCTGTAATTAAAATGGGAAAGGGCCAGGATGATAGCAGCATATTGTATGTATGGCCTTTTCATTATTATTTTCGTATAGCATGGAAAGTTCAGGGCTTAGTTAGGCACTGTACGAATTAATAATGAGAGTCAGTTCTTGTCTCAAGAAATTACAATGATAGGATACAATGGGGCAGGCAATGTGCCATGACCCAGGACCCTCATGTATGTGAACTGTACAGATAAAAATAGAACACAGGTCATTTGACACACATAGATAGCCTGTGAATGTTCTGGGCTCCTCCGTGGCAGAGAAAGGATTTCTTTCAAGAGATGGTAGTGAAGATCTGTTAGGAAGCAGCATAAAATAAATTAGGTTGTATGACACAAAGAGAGGACTCTGGCTGTAAAATGTTGACCCTCAGAAGATGCAGCCTAAGCACAGTGGCCAAAATGAGGACAGATGCATGCATTATCTGTAACTTCAGAGACACTGCTGATTGATGGCACCCATAACTCTCTGCTGCAGTGCAGGACAATATGAACCTTGTAGTAGAACTGAACACTTACTTCTTTAAAGCTCCTTCATGCTTTTGCTGAATTGTGCCTGCGGCTGAAACTGATCTTGTATTTGTGAACATACTTGTATTTGAAAAGTATGTTCCAAGTAGGTTTTCAGCTTTGCATCTACTTTAAGGAGATAAAAAAAATATAAACTTCTGCACTTCTGCCATTTTGAGACATCTTGGGTACCAGATCCCACATCTTACTGAAGGAAGAAAGCCTGAAGAGCATTTCTGTGTATAAACTATATCACTTAAATGATTTGTTGAGTGAAAAGAGTTTTGGCCTTAAAAAAAGCTCCACAACAACACTATTAATATTCTGCCTAAAACCAAATAAGAGAGATGGTGTTAGAGTACAAGCATTTGTTTGGGGCAGCTGTGCTTTGGATTATAAATATAGGATGACTGTTTATATACAATACCAGGATTTCAGATGTTGAGAACTCTGAGCTTTTGCCATTGTTTTATTGAGACATAGCCAGTATTTAGAACCTCTGTGAGGCAGACTCATATTGTGATATTTCCTCTTAATGAAACATAAACATATACAATTTCATGAATCAATACAAAGCAGTAACCAAGTCCTTTCTGCTAGCAGTTCCAATTAGTTGGTAATATCAGACATTTTATTTTTCAATCATACATTTTCAAATTGCCTTTGTGGTTACATTATGAAACAAGGCTTTTGCCTTCCATTGAAGCCTCTGGCACTGGCTAGTGCTGGAGGCTTGCATCACACAAAGTAATGGCCTCATACAGTATACCAGTTCCAGTGGTAACTTCCTATAAAGAAGTAGCTTAGTTTTTATTATAAAAATAAAATCTGGAGTACATTAGAAGTCTCCAACTGACAACGATACATTAAAAAACAAATCAAAGCATTAACTTTAAAGAACATTCATACAAAGAAACATCATAAAATGTAGCAATTTAGCAGAGTCTTGGGGAAAGATCACTGAGTGACAGTTTACTGCTGGGACTGAATTTTGGCAATAAAAAGGTCTTTAGGTCTTAGACAGAGCCTCAGTGTATGTAGATTAACCTCCTCTGTGTTTGGGAACTCACATTTGCATTGAAAATATAAGTGATTTTAATAAAGGTAGATGTACGTGAAAAATAGCTAGTACTGCTTTTGAAACTCACTACAGGGTTTCTTAAATCTATGCATTTCTAAAAAGAAATACATCTTCCTTCAAAGAGATATGCTCACTATAAAAAAAAAAAAAGAAAGAAAGAAAGAAAGAAAGAAACCCTTAAATTGCTACTTGTTAAATATTTTATCTCACAAACTAATAATTAGCATGCACATGGCTCTAAATCAAGACTGTGAATCAAGCACTTTTGGAATGCAGTGAAATTCCAATTCCCACCAAATGCTTCAGCCAGTTAATATGGGCAGTCATAATGCGTCAAACTGGAGCCAAGCAAAACTCCCTCAGGTAGGGAAAAGATGCGCCAGAATTAACCAATCTAAAGCCATTTAACTGAATGACTCTCACAAACTTGGGAATACCAAATTTGGATCTAAAATTCATTGAATTTATCTTTAAAGTCAAAATCATTTTGATTGTGGATATTTACTTCAAGTTGAACATCAAAGACTCTTATTTTTTCAGGTATATCATTGGAATCTCAGCTTGGCACAGGTAAACTGTGCATCTTTTTATTCAGTCTTTTGTTTTTATCATAGATTGAGCTTGAAGTAGGTCTTGTATTAGGTGAGCCAGCATGACTGTCTAGGAGACAACTTTGTTCTCAATAGTGTATACTGTATAATAATACATACGATACTTGTAGAAAACATTTTTACCAAAGCCACAGAAAATTGTTTTATAAGGAAAAGATTTTTTATGTAAGATAGAAATAAGAAGCTGTGAAGACATACACTTCAGAATATTCAAACCGAGAATGAACACATACGCCAATAAAAAGGAATAACCATAATTATTGAAATTAATGACAGCTTGTTTTTCAAGAAATGTTAAACTGTCATTATTATTGAGTGATGCAAACCATGAAGTATTGTTTTGAGGGGCAGGGAGAGCAAATAAGGTTACTGCATATTTCTCAGCTGGGGCACAAGCACATCTTATTTTAAAAAGGTAATAGTTCCTGTCAGTATCATTAATCTGCATATTTCCGTTCTGTGCCTGTGTGGACATTCCTACACTGATTTCCTATACTGATTTTTCTAGGAATTCTGACCTGCATCATGAAGAAAATAAATATTATTAAATGCCTTACCACATCTTTAATTTAATAAGTACCACTTACCCTTTTATTTCAGAAATACCTGTGTCAAGACCAAACTGCTCCACTGTCCTCTTTACATTAAAGAAAAAAAAAAGAACAAGATATATAAAATTGGGCTGTCACAATATTCTATGATTCAGTTTCTCCTAGGTTGAATAGAAGACTTGACAGAATATGTCTCATTGCCTTTGTGATAACTTCGATAATTCTGTGATTCTGTGATTCTGTGTGATTCTAGAAATATGCCTGCCATATATTTTCTTACATTTTTATCTGGGCACAGAGAGAACCATTTAACAGCAGAATAACATTCACTAATACGCTGCCTTACTCTGGGAGTGCATGTGATGGAAACTGCTTCTGGAGATTGCTGTGAAGTTCTGAGAACTGGTCAAATGATTTCTCCACAAAAGTGACCACACTGCAGGTTTGTACCACCTGGACTAGATATAGCTGCATTGGGGAAAAAGGAGAGGCAGAAAAGACAAATGATCAGAAGGGCACATTAAAAAGTATTGTACAAGAAAATAGAGGGTAATTTTTACAAAGCAAAAATTTTCTTTTGTGTAGCGCCAGGAGCCAGAGAATTCAGTTTGTAATTTATATCTTTGCTGCATAGAAGGAGAAACTTGCCAGGATAGCATACAACTCAAACACTGAAAGATCACTGCAGTGCGTGAAAACTAATAATGTGCCATTAAAGCATCATATAACAGTCTGCAATTTCTATTAGGCTTCCTAATTTTGTGCCATGCTTTCCTTCTGGATACTTTAATTAGCTCTTGATTTATTTTTCACTATTGGGCAGGAACCTTTCTCCTTAATGGCTCCCTGCTAATAGCTGTCTGCCTGGTGTTCTTTCTCTCTGCTACCTCATTGCTTATGGCACTCCTATGATCTTTTCAATGTGGTACAGGCAGATCTTCTATAAAAGAGCAGAGAGAGTGTATAAACTCACAGACAAATCATTAAAGATAAATAAAGAACATGACACATACATAGTCAGGCTTTTTGTTGAACCCCAAAATGGTGGCTCTTGCAATTGACTTCTCTGCATTCAGCATCATCCATTCTTGAGGGACAGTCTCTTGAGATGGAAGCTTTGCAGAGCCCGTCAGTGACATGTGTGCAAGCGTGTGGATCAAGTTATTGAGCTTGACAGGAAAACACTCCAAACTTTCCTTTATTTTCCTGAAGAACAAAAAGAAGACACTGTATTTATATGTCTGTTTAGCTCCTATTGACACTTGGTTTTATAGATACAAGCACCAAAAAAACCCAACACCTAAAACCTGCCTCACATGAATATATACCCATATACATACGAACTCACCACTATTTGCAGCAATACATTGGCAGCCTCACCACTCAGAAGATCATTTGTGCTGTAGCCTCTCTCATGACTCACCATGGGGTAGTTACATTTCACAAGCAGGATTCCACCATGCAACAGAGACAGTCTTGTGTGTTTTGAGGGATTCCAGGGTAGAACAACATCTGCCCTTAGCATTTACTTCTTCACTGCACTAATCTCACACAGACTTAAATGTGTTTGCACAAGGCTAAGCATCTTTTGCATCCAATTTGTAATTTAGCTGTGCAAGATGTCATGCGAAATCCCCTACCCAGTTCTTAAAAGATCACTATTAATACAAGAGGAGTTACTTAAAATATTCAAAAAAAATGAAATAAAATAAATCTGATTTCCTAACATTTTGAGAACTTTCATCAGAAAAGACACAATGGATAAAAAAAATAATCCTAGATACACACGTAGATATGTCATGTAAACTTGTTTTAACATCAAAGTGAACTCAGTTTGAGAAATGACATTGTGAGATAACCACTGCTCTTTGAAGAATAATATGCTGTGCTCAACAGAAAGCACCCTTCTGAATTCAATTGCTGCTTAAAATCTATTGAAAATATGTTTTTTTTTTTTAAATATATTTTTTTCTATTTCACTGCTTAGTTCCACAGCTCTCTGAAGATAATCTGGGTGGGTTCTGATGTTATAGAACAAGTTTCAGGCCATTTAGCAGGAAACCTCTATCAAAATTTCAGCATTTTGTCTTACTTTCTCCTACTTTGGACTACTGCTAACTATCTTACAAGAGTTGACATTACTCTTAACTGCCTTCATCATCATCTCTTTCAAGCTGAGCAGCTTCACCTGTCATTTAAAATTAAATTCTTATTCATGGGCTTCAGTGTGTGGGAGGGACTGCACACTGCAATCAATTGAAATCAACTCTATTCATTGCATTAGCCCGATTTTCACGATCTCAGATGTTTTGGTTAAAGATTGTAGCTTCACAGAGGCCATCATACCAAAAAGAATATCCTACCTGTAGATAGCTCCCCAGCCTGTTCAAGCTAACCAGAGATGCCATTCAAAATACCGTGAATTTATCATACACCAATTAGGGTTACTAAACTAAGGAAATGAGATGTATATATTTTTCTTAATGTAATAAAACGGAAAGTATCTCTGAATTGATTTAGTTAATCACCTTATTAACTACATTCTTAAGAAACAGATACATAAAGACTATTTAATAAATGACAAAAATTAACACTCAAATGGAAAACAAGAAAATAAATCTCATTTCAAAATATTAGTACAAAATCAATTCAGTTCTGACTTGTTAAGCTGCGCCAGAGATGAACATTTATTTTTTTTTAAACTTTTATGCATTTAATTTAATCCACAGTTCAAACGCTTGATAAATCACTGTGACATTATTTAGGTATACAATTTGTAACTTGGCCGTATTGTAGCAGAGCAGACAGGGAATTTGCAATGTTATTAAGAGTCAAGTTTACTTTCCAAATAAAAATAGTTCATTTCCATTCACACAAAAAAGGCCTTTGCTTATAAATTAATTCAGAAATCACTTCTATCACTAATATCAGAATACTGCTGTTTAAACAGTTCAGTATTTTAATTGTTTGTTGTTCCTTCCATGAGTACACTGAGCTTCTAAAATGCTTTAACACCAAGATTGTTAATAACATACCTTATCCAAACCTAAACAGAGGCTTCTGTTGTTACTGCTGCAACTTTACTCAGTGAGTTATTGTATATGCTTACATTTAAAATAAAATAAAAATACATGCAGTTTTTTACCCTCTGAATATTCTTTCTCTGTATACAGTCTTCCCTCTTATAACAGAAAGCATGAAGCAGGCCATAGGTCACGCTATGAACAATGAAGTCTCTCTGCAATTTTGGTGACATTTCAGTGTCTTCACAGCATGGCAGAACTCCAGTTACAGCTGTCTGCATTTTCTTTCAAGGGTTAACCGGCCTAAGGAGACTCATCCTGTAGACCCCAAAAGCTGATTCTTATTTATGGAACACTGGGATACATCAAACACATATGCCATCTTTTTAAATTTTGCAGCTCTTGGTGTGGATTAGATCACTGACTCAGTTTACTACATTGTAGTAATCTGATTTCCCTCTCTGACAGGATTTTTTTTTTTAAGTTCATGCTAAGAATCTGTGCTAGAACTTGCTCCTTGAACTCTCTTAGATGTCATCTCTTTTCTTCAGCCACATTATCTTTAGCCACAGGTAAAGAATTTGGTGAGGTCCAGGGTATCCTCTTGCTCACTAGGTCATTACCATCTTTCCTGCAGCCAAAGCTAGCTCTGCCTTCACAAAGACATAAAAAAGTATGTTTCTAAGTTACTTCAGAATTCTGGTAGTCAAAGCAAGAATTAGGGCTTAAAGGTCTATAGATAGTAAAGTTGAAGTTACCTACATAAAAAGTATTGAATTCACAGATCCATCAGAAAAACAAACGAAACAGGAAACTCATTAAATAGAGTAAGACTAATTGTGGTTCATAATATTCCTAACACTTAACTCTTAGGCAGCAACGTGATTTCTTTTCCTGCATGATAATATATTCTTTTGTCATGCAGATAGGTGTCTGATCTATTTCTCAAAAGAAATGAGTTAAATATCTGGGATTTTTCAAAGGTAATGCATTCTGCTTTTTTCACCTGCTTGAACGGACTTTGACTTTCAGATTTGGATCATGCTCTTTCTACAGAACTATCAGGTTATGATCAGGTGAAACATGCAAAGACAGCTCGGTCGCTTGTGAAAACAGAAATGAATGAAAACTTTGGTTAACTTTTCCAAGAGTATCTAGTAATAGCTCATACCTTGATTTTCAGGTAGTAGCCATTTCTTATCAGAGAGGTGTTCTGGGGTCTGATGCTTAGATCTTTCTGGACACACCAGACTTTCTTCACAGCCTTTCAAGACTACACACACTCCTGATTACTTATCCAGATCTCAGTTTTGGTAGGTATAATAATAAATACTCCCAGTAATCTTCATAATCATTTTTTTTTTAATCACTCGCCATCACTTTTACATCTAGACCTGAATATAGCTTGGAGTTCAATGAGTAAAATTTACCTTTATATTCTCAGATGTTAATGAACGTGGCATTTCATTTCCTCCATGAACTTAACAGACTCCATTTTAAAACAAATCAGGAAGTATGCCCCCAGCAGCTCTTTACAGACTTTTTCAGAACCTTACTGCTTTCAGGGATAGACCTTTTCTGATTTTTACCAACACATGTTCATGGACAATAGATAATCTTTTTGTGCTGGTTTTGTGTTTTGTGATAACTCTCTAGTTTAACATCTTATTTCCCACTGTGATAGTATACAGGCAGTAATTAAGTTCTCTTTACAAACTGCTTGAGTGCAGCTGTGAGAAAGTTTAGTAAGGTATTTTCATCTCTGTCCTATTAGAGAAGTCATCAGCTGTCACTGGTGTTTCAGCAATTTGGAATATTTCTTGCTGGAGTATCTGCAGCCACCTCAGAAACAGGGATTGTCTGATCAATTTGAGATTAATGTCATATTTTCAAAGGAGTTTCTCTGAATTGTCTGGTTTTGCAACAGCTGGCATTTGCAGCTTGGAGTGGATATGTCTGACCTGGACAATGACAGGTAGTGAATAAAAGATAAATAAATAGTAAAGATGGCAGCTCTCCCAAGCAGAACCCTTCCTTCAATCAGGTGGCTGAAGATATGCAGTGGTGCTTTGATGGTAATAGTCAGATTTACAGTGCCTCTCTTATTCATAGGTTTCTGTGAGTGAGTTAGATTGTATATTGCAGTCAGTTGAAATCAGCTCTGTTTATTGCATTAGGCTAACTTTAATCCCTTAAAAATAATTTTGGATACATACTGCTTCACAGGCACATAAAAAATGTCAGGCAGCAGATGACACCATGCTGACATTTGAAGACATCTGCAGAAAACCAAAGAGGAAGTCTATATCCAGAAGTGAAATGGCTTTCTTCTTTTCCTTGGTAAAACTGAGTTTCAGGGAAAGAGGAGAGAAGGGAGGGGAAAGGATCAAATTGAGTTTCAAGGATCAAACTGAGTTCAGGGCAGATGCTGGAGAGACAACAATGTTTCATTTGGCACTAGGTGCACAGAAATGACAAGCAAACACAGAAACTCTTGTTTAACTCTCAATCAGTGCACTGTTTATTCATGATTCGACAGTGCGACCTTCCAGAAGGCTGCAATCTGTGAGGTTTAACACTGCTGCTCATCAGCTTATAATAGTGAACTGACTCAATGTGAGAAGAGAACAGTACACAGAAACAGGATAAGATTACTGAACATGTTTGAAGTCAAGAATGAGGGAAAAAGAATTTGGTAAAACAGAGTATTTTGCAATTCTGGAAGGATCTGGGCATTGAAGTTCAAACTCCGATCTTATTATTCTGTTGGCTAAAAAGGTGAAGGACGCAGAACAAATTAGCATTGTTTTGCAAGGAATAGTTTTGACATCAGCCATCATATCATGCTGTTTTTAAGAAACAACGGAGGTAATGTTAGTATTATTGCTCAAATCAAACTCAGGCAATTGCTAAAAGCAACCTATTTCCATGGAAATAGAGAAATATTCTTCTCATATTTCCACTAGCAAAAGTTTGTGGTTTTGAACAGATATGCTATATGATAGAATCTAAAAGATTACAATAAATATCATATACTTAGAACACACACTGACTCTCTGTTGGCAGTTTTTAACATTCCAATGACCACACTCCTTATCTAGAAAGGAATTTTTCAAAGCAATAAAATGTTCTGAAAGTAATTATTGAGAAAAAGCAGTTATGAATTAGAAAGGATTTGAAGGCTACTGGAAGTTATGTTAATAAACAGCATTTCCAATTTCACTTACTTTCTAAAGACAACTAGAAAAATAGATTCAGGAATAAAGTACAGAGAGACCTTGAGAAGTGTGAGATTGGATTTTTTCTCACCTGGATCTCTGTACAAAAGGAAAGTAGGAAACATTTTTTTTTGTGAGGGATAGGATAAAGTCAACATAGGTAATGGTAACATTCCTGGGGGTAGGTCAGAAAATGCTTATACAGAGGGTAAGTCTTGAATGGATCTGGATATTAAGCCAACCCAAAGACTGCTTGGAAACACTTTTCAGAAATTAAAATACAACTCAACATGAAACCTGGTGTTTTGCCCATGTTTAAACATGTACAAATATACAAATGTTAGTCAATGCATGCTTTGAATTAACACGCATAATGTTAAAAAATGAATAGAAATTAGAATAAACCAAGAAAAAACATGAAGTAAAAGGAAAAAAGGAAATCCATAAAAATTCATGAGCTGATGATAAGAGACCTTGTACTTACAAATGAGCGTATATAATACAAACATACACTAAGAGTATTGAAGAAGAAAACATCTGAATTTTCTGCATGATATAATGTTCTCTTTGGCCAGTAACAAATTGAAAGAAACTGGAACAACAGCCCTAGAGTGTTCACTATGACCAGTAATAAATTGAACAAAATGAGAACAACAGCCTCAGTGTGTTCACCATAAGCATTTTAGCAGAAAATACAGTTTCAAATAAGATATGAATCAACAGCACTGCACAGATCTGCAGCATGATGCCAGTTTTACTGGTAAGCAGATTTTGAGTGTCAGGTACAACTCTGAAGTCCTTCACTTCCTCCAGCCAAAACATCACAACCACCTCGCTAACTTCCAAGAAAGTGTGTGGAGATACAGACTTGTCCTGAATCCAGCCCTCACTTTTTATCTTCCAGCTAAGCAAGACTGCAGTGAATTTAATCCTAACCATAACCTTATCCCTACCAGACTGAAAAGTATGCTGATCCTTTCTACTTCCAAAAGAGTGCTGGGCACTAGCTCTGAGAGACACAAATGCAATTTTCACTCTGAAGACTCACATTTGGTTAAGTATAACCTAGTCCTTTTTCTCTAATTAAGAGAAAAAGTATTTCTAGCCATGAGAGACAAAACCAGCTACCCAGATTATGGCAGAATCAAGACTTTTACATTTTAATTAGAAGCTGCACATTTCCTATTTGAAGTGGAAATGTAAGTCTGTAATTGGAAAAAGTGAAATTTTAAAGGAAAGGATAAGGTAGGAGTTACCAGTAAATGTGAAGCTGTAATTAAATTTTAAAATAAAACAATCTTGTTAAGGTGCAAGAGGGAAAGCATCTGGGGGAAAAAAAAAAAAAAAACACAAAACAAACAAACAAACAAACAAACAAAAAAGGAGTTAAAGGAGAAAATTTTCAGTGTTCTTCTGCCTGTAAAGTAATGGAATGGCAGTTTTGAGAAGCGTCCTCCTTTCTATTCAAAGGATTTTCTCTAAACTCAGGTCTCTGCTTCAGCCTTCTCCAAATCTGCAGCCATGGTTTTGGATTCCAATAGATGTAAAGCACACGGAGAAACAGTGCAATTCAGACTGGCCAAAATCTTCAGATGAGCATCTGTAATGGTAATGAGAGTGGCTCAGCTGCTCCAGCTGAAGCTTTCATCCTATTTATTCATTGCAGTGTGCTCTGTGGCTGTACTGAAGGGTAGAGTGATTGCCCTTGCCTCTAGGCGGTTTGTGCAGCACAGAGAGCTGTGCTGCTTTATGAGTGTGTCCTTTAGTGCTCTGAATTTGAAAGGACTCAGAGCCCAGTGCTGTGAACTTGACATGCCCTGCACTTGTGCAGGAAGAGGTTGGAAGGGTAGGACTTGCTGTGCATGTGTATGTTCTGTCCAGGATGCTGTGAATTCATATTGTCCTTTGGAAACCATAGTGCTGTATAGGACAGGCTCTGACAGACTTTCTCATACTATGCCTAGCATGGGAAAGTGAGTTTCTAAATGCATTCAGTCTCCATTGGCTTCATCTAGAGTATCATCACATAAACAGTTGGAATTATATGTAATGCAGAGAACTGTTCCAGAAGATCACAACTGCAGGATTCAAACTGATTACATATAGGTCATCTGCAGCTCCTCATCAATAATCCCCTGCTATTAACACGAACAAGTAAAAGGTTTCATTATCCTAATACAAATGAAGCATTAAATATACTTACACTCACACACAATGCTTTTCTATTATAGATCTGTTAAGTGCTTAGAAGGAAGAATCGTTACATTTTTACAGATGGAGAAACTAGCTACCAGGAAAAGTAACTTGCCTGAAGCAACACAAAACATCAAAAGAAGATCAGAAAAGGAATATAATGCGGGAATTCTAAATTCTCACTCAAGTCAAATGTTTTTATGGGAAAATTTTACTAAACATTCAGCAAACATTATACAGATCTATTCATTCAAAGTGTCTGCATTCCCAACAGTGTTGCATGGAGCAAGTACACCTAAAAGCAGAGAGAAAAGCTGTCTGCAAATAAGCCAGGGTGGTTTCACCATGCCAGATAAATAAAAACTGTAGACACTGAATAAGCAATTTCTTATATGTGTACCACAAGTGCACAACTGTGTGAGAAACTTGAGGAGGCTGGTTTTAAAATGAATAAGGAGTAGAGCAGTTCTTTTTAAGAGCAATCATGTGAAGACCTAGTATCCTTTTGTGTAATTTCACTGATTACAACCTCTTAACATAACAGCTTCACTTTCTGCCTGAAGGAATAAACTTTCAGTGTTACATTCTGTCTTTACCTGGTAAAGTAGCTGGTAGCCTGGAGGTCTGAGTCCTGAGGACGGAGGTTATCATACACGTATTTCAGATCCTGAATGCTGTTCAGCTCAGGCAATCCTGCCTGCAGCATCTTTACAAGAAAAAAAAAACCAACAACAACAAAAAAACACCATTACTCTGTTGTACTATTTAAAATAAATTCAAAGTAAATGAGGCTAACTAAGAATAGGAAGGATTTACACTGGAAGGACTTCTAAAACACAAGGTTTTGCTGATCTTTAAAGTGGTTTTGAAGCTATAGCAATGCCTGGAACACTAAGGTGAACAAATTGCATTGCAAATCTTCACACTGAGATACCAGAAGGAGTCACTGATCAAAATCACTAGTCTACTTTAGTAATTTATTTTCTCTTCAGATTGGATAATCTCAATACATGCATTGCTAATCTTTCTTCATAGCCTTTTAATGATATTAAAGGGAAGGCAACAAAATGCTGGGCAAAACCAGCCACCTGAATAGAAACCACACTGTTTTATGCTCACTATATTATCAAAATCCTAACGCAATTTAGTGCAACATCACCTTCTCATCTATAATTACTGCTTCCATTATCACCAGTCTAGACTCCTCCTGTAAAAGGATTGTATATTCCATATATGACCTTTCAAGTCAATGGAGGAGAAAGGCTCCCATACACATTGACTCAAAACAGGAGCCTTGACCTCGGTATTCAGAACTGCCATCCGAAGATGCGCATCATGCCCTGTGCATGATGATTGGAATTGTTCTAGTTAGTTGGCCAGGTTTAGTTCAGAAGATAAATAATCCAAATATTTCCCTTGCAAAGTTACAACACAATCGGTAGTGTAGACAACTGAGTGTATTCAATTGCCCATACATCTCTCTCCATGCATTGTAAAATGTCAACAGCTAAAATCATTTCGACTCAATTCAAAACCAACTTATTTCTCTCAATGATTGCAGTAAGATTCACATTACTCAGAAGGAAACGTATGTGAATTTGCAGTCAATGCTGTGCATTCTTGATATTTATTTCTGATGCAGGTAGAAAGTCCCACTGAGTTTTTTGTATAACAGCAAAGAAAAAAAGGGAACACTGCTTTTATTTTAAGGTTTGGTTGAAAGAAATAGAGGAAAGGGGAAAATGATTTTTTTGGGGGTCCTTTTACTTACTCCTTCTAATCTTCTCAACATTTAAAAGTCAAAATTCAATATTCTGTACATATTCTTTTTCTGCCATTATGAGAAAAATCTTGCTTCCTATCAGGCCCAGCCAATAATATCACTTGGCAGTTAGATTACAGTCTCACTGATCAGCAAGGAGCAGAATGTTCAATGAAGTGAACATAAGCAGCTTATTTTTTTGACTAGGTAAAACTTGGTAAGTGTATTGAGAACAGGGACAATAACAACATTCAGCACTTAGGGACACATATGACTACTTACGTCTCCAACTCATTTATAAAAGATAACTTCTGTCCCCTTTTTAAAACAGTTGTTGCATAGACAAATTAAGCTTCTTTCACTGCATTAGAAAAGGGAATAATTCCAGACATGAATATAATTGGAATAATCTTTACACATTTGCTAAAGCAAGAATTGTCTTCAGCTGGACAGTAACTACATAGTGCTTTGCTGGCTGCTTTGTCCTTCTTGCTCCACGTGGCATATCTTGTTTCCAGTCTCTTCGTGGAAGAGACTTCTGAAAACTGGCTAGTGATACTAGACACTAATTAGACAAGGCATAAAATAACTGTTCAGAAAACAACTACAGGTTGCTTAGGGAAACTCAAATATCACCAGCTGCCTAAGTTTAACTGTCTGCAATGATCCCCTCACTTGGTCACACATACATCTTTACCTAATATGCTTGATCTTCTCAGGCCTTCGTACCCACTGAGTGGAGCTGCCTATGCTTTGTTTAGGTCTGAATTCAGAGCTGGTTTATGAATCTTAGCTCACCATTCCATTAAAAATGAATAGTCTTGGTACGCACTTCCCACAAGCAGATCTCCAATACAAGGATGTTTCCTGATCTCTCCTCTCCTCTCCTCTCCTCTCCTCTCCTCTCCTCTCCTCTCCTCTCCTCTCCTCTCCTCTCCTCTCCTCTCCTCTCCTCTCCTCTCTTCTCCTCTCCTCTCCTCTCCTCTCCTCTCCTCTCCTCTCTCCTCCCCTCCCCTCCCCTCCCCTCTCTGCCCAGCCTGTATTTGTGTTTGGGATTGCCCTGACCCAGGTGCAGGACCTTGTACTTGTCCTTGTTGAACTTCATTAGGTTGGCATGCGTCGACCTCTCAAGCCTGTCCAGGTCCCTCTGGACATCATCCCTTCCTTCTGATGCATCAACTGCACCACACAGATTGGTGTCATCTGCAAACTTGCTGAGGGTGCAGTCAATTCCACTGCCCATGTCACCTGCAAAGATGTTAAACAACACCGGTCTCAATACCGATCCCTGAGGAATGCCACTCATCACTGGTCTCCACTTGGACACTGAGCTTTTAACCACAACTCTCTGAGTGCAACCATGCAGCCAGTTCCTTATTCAATGAGTGATCTGTCCATCAAATATATATATTTTTTTCCACTTGGCAACAGGATGTCATGCGGGATGGTGTTAAATGCTTTGCACTCGTCCAGGCAGATGACATCAGTTGGTCTTCCTTTATCCACTGAAGTTGTAACTCCATCATGAATGGCCACCAAATCTGACAAGCACAATTTGCTCCTGGTGAAGCCATCTTTTTTTACCGTGTGCCTTAGTAGGTCCTTCTGCTCCACAATCTTGCTTAGCACAGATGTGAGACTGACTGGCCCCAGCATTCTTCATATCCCTTCTGACCAGGTCTCCAGTTTTCTTCCAGAGAGGGCCCACGTCTTCCCCAGCCTTCTTCTTGTCACTGTTATACCTGTAGGCTTTCTTCATGTTCGCTTTATGTCTCTGGCTGGATGTAATTCTTTCTGGGTTTTAGCTTTCTTGATCGGATCCCTGGCTGCTCAGACAACTCCTTTGTAGCCCTCCCAGGTAACTCATTCCTGCTTCCACTTCCATAGACTTTCTTTTTGTGCTAAAGTGAGTCCAGGAGCTGATCCATGGAAGCCTGCTAATATTCTTGCCTGCCTTCCCCTTTCTCAAGATGCACTGTTTCTGGTTTTCAAGAAAAACTGTTTCTGGTTGGCAACCCTGCCCATGGCAAGGGGGTTGAAACTAGATGACCATTATGGTCCTTTTCAACCTAGGTCACTATATGATTCTGTGATTCTATGATTCAGTGGTCCTATGAAAAGAAATGCGTCTAGCAGTGCAAGGGAGGTGATTCTGTCCTTTTGCTCTGCACTGGTGAAACCTCACTTGGAATACTGCATCCAGACATGGAGTCCTCAGTACAGGAGAGGCATGGACCTGTTGGAGTGCATCCAGAGGAGGGCCACAAAAATGATCCCCCCTGTGAGGACAGGCTGAGAGAGCTGGGGCTGTTCAGCCTGGGTAAGGCTCTGGGGAGTCTATAGAGGCCTTTCAGGTACCTAAAATGGGGCTATAAGAAAGAAGGGACAGACTCTTTGTCAGGGTCTGTTGCGAAAGGACAAGGGTAAATGGTTTCAAACTGAAACAGGGGAGATTAAGACTAAGTATAAGGAAAAGGTTTTTTAAGATAAGGGTGGTGAGGCTCTGGAACAGGTTGGAACAGGTGTGCTTATGGCCTGTCCTTGGAGCTCTGAGCAACTTGATCTAGCTATGGGAGTCCCTGCACACTGCAGGGGGGTTGGACAGATGACCTTTAAAGGTCCCTTCCATCTCAAACAGTTCTATGATTCTATGAATCTGATTCTATGACTATTACTTCTCAAAAATCATGAGAAACTGAAGAAGATGCAACATGCCCTGAATACAGAGAAACCTAAGTTTTCTTCAGGAAAAGTTAGCTAGTCATTTCAGAGCTCCTGCTGGGAACATTTTCTTTCTATTATCCCAGAGTAATCTAACAGCAACATCTCTGCAGATTGCAGAAGGGACTGACTGCACTGAGGACCAGGAGGTGGGCAGATCATGTAGCTGTATTTGCAGACTGCAGTTTTAGACAATTTATCCAGAAATGCAAACTGCTGTGGATGAGAGTGAATGGGTGCTCCTGAGTTTTCCTGAGGCTCTTTCACTCTAACCTAAGCAGTATTTCCCAGACTGTTTTCTGCACTGCTTGCAGCTAATAGGGTTGCGAAGGAGGGTTAAGTGTTTTGGGGCAGTCTCCTACCCCGTAGAGGGCAATCGCTCAGTGTACCACTGCATGAGAATCCATGAACAAAGCAGAGTGATTATGAAATTCCTGCTGTTTCTCCCTGCTCTGTTGCAGAAACTGGAGATGATAGAACCGTGTTAACAGAGCAAAATCTTGGCTATGCCCCAGCCTCATCAAGGATTCCATTCATAACCTTGAATAGAATTTTTCATGCACAAGGCAGTTACCTAGGTTTTGCATTAGATCCTGGTCATAACCTAGGTTTTGCATTAGATCCTGGTCATAACTCTTGGATTAATATTCTTAGTAAGCATCTAAACAAATATTAATTAATTTAATATTTTAATTCTACCCATGAGAGAGGAAAATGATTAACCTTTCATACACAAGTAAATAGCAACATAAAGAAGTTATGGAATCTGATTCAGCATGTGAATCAGTATGAATACTTAAGGAACAAAAATACCCAAAGATCTTAAATACCTATACAAAAAGATTTTAATATCTGTTTTAGTATGGGTCATTCTCTTTCTTTCCTGTATTTGCCATCCTAAGAAGGGAGTATGGAACTGTGCATAAAACCATTTCAGTGTCATCACTGTTAGCTTCAGTACTGCTATATATTCTTACATCAGCCAGTTAGTAAAATATTTACTGCACTTTGTCTCACTGTAACAAGATTAGTAAACAACTGCTTGAAAAGCTCAAAAAAAAAAGGAAAAAAAAGAAAAAAAGAAAAAAAAAAGTGATATTTCTGAATCTCAAACCTGCACCCAGGTTCTTTCCCAGTTTTCTGCTATTTTGTAAAAAAAAGAATGCATTAAAAGAAGGAAAGGAGGGGGAGAAGGGAGAGCTAGGCAGCTTAGCTTTCCTTTTCTCAGAAATTAGCACATGAAATCGCACAGTTTCTTTGCTTAGGAAATGCCAGCACTAACATTTTGTGGAGCAGCTGATACTGCTTCAGCTCACGGTGTTACGGGAGGCAGCAGAGAAGTATTAAAAGGGAAGAAGACACCAGAGGAAATTGATTTTTGGTTTCATCCTCAAACTTCTTACCATCTCCAGCAGGTTCAAGAATAACTGGCTGTGTTTCCTGACTATATTATATGCTCGACAACAAAGCTCCACAAACTCTTGAAAACGCTGTGGGTTTTTTCCACCTTCTGTGATGAAATACTCCATCTCTGATGTGAAGATGAAGGGAGCTCGGTCCCTGGAAAAAGAGAACAATTACATACAAAATTTCACTTAAAACAGCAAATCATGCAAGGCAGTTAATACTTGTAACTCTTTATTCACATTTGTTTTTCCAGTATTACTCCCTCACTATTTCACCTCTTCTTTCCTCAGGTGTAGACAGGTCTATTTCTCTGTTTGGCATCCCTGACTAATTAGGGCAGAGACAGGTCACACAGCAAGAACTTGCTAGTAAGAAAGACAACAACTTAAAAGTTTGGGGCATACTTATTTTTCCTTAGGCTTTATATATATATTTCTTTATTTATTCATTTATTTACATATTTTTAAGTCTCATTGCTTCAATTTCTTGACTACTGCCTGAAAGTGAATCTGCAAACATGTTCTCTCCAAGTGTTGAAATTCTTAAAGGTTGTTCTCAAACAGGATGGGATATAAATATCAACTCCCTACTCGGCAAGAAGTGTATTTTAAAAAAAAGATACAAAGCCACAATCCAAAACCAACAAAAGTATATAACATATGATGCTATCTATCTTTAAATACACACCATTCTGAAGGGATGTTTCTGACTTGAGTTACAGCAGAAGAAACTCAAATGCATTCTCTTGTTTCTTGTACGCTTACTCCATATTCACCCTAGAGTAAATGAGGTGCTGAATCTGAAACTGTGTCTTGCTTTTTTTCTTATCACTAGCAATGTTTGTGACTACGGCATACTATTGAAGTAAAAAGCCTATTAGCCAGGCTTCTGCTAACAATCCTATCATTTTATAGTTTCAGAAAAGACTGATATACTGCATCCTAGCACGGATAAAACTGCTGCAATGATTTGCTCACCACAACTATGTATACAGATATATGAAAACAGATTAAAGGTCTATATCCCAAGGAAATATATGCAATGAGCTTGTCCTTAAATCAAAATAAACTTGAGTTAAGGAAATACTGGGAATTTGAATACAGAAACAGAGTGCAAAATGTTTGTTTCTTGCTAAATGTGAGCTGAGACTTCTCTGCTTAATGGTTCATTCCTAACAGAGACAAAGAAGCTTTCCTAGGAGATTTCTTCATTTTCCCACAAAACTGTTTGCTTTGTATTACTGTAGAAAGTTCAGGTGCCATTAGATTCTAGGCTGCAGCTGGAAGGGTCATTTAGAAGAAATGCTCAGGTGACCTTCCCTTTCTTTCTGGATATTTTTTTTTTTGGATATTTACATATAGGCCAACTTTGAAAACAGACCTCCTAAAAGTGTTTTCCATGGCAAAGCTGTCTAGCTCATCATCATCTGAGATATTACTCCATTTCAGTTCATTAGTATTAAGAAACATGAAGATCCACTATTTTCATTCTTATGTGTCCACATTTTTTTTGTATACTGTAAGAGGTGAGTTCATAGCATGACAGTTATACTTACTAAGACTGTTTTGTGTGGTTTTGTTCTGTAGCTCTCAAAGAATTACAGAACTGATTCTATTACTGATTTCAGAGAGCATGATTTTCCCAGAACCCCACATTTTCCCAGATGTTTTGAAAACAAATCTCAGTTTCTTATTTATGATCTTTGGGCTAAAATATCCCAAAACAAAACTATTGCTCTAAATGTTCAGTAGTCTTCAGAATTCGTATGTGATTTTTGCTGTCCAACTGTATCAAGAGACACAATTACACTATGAAGTCATAGTCCTTTCTGAGCTAGTTCAAGTATCCTGCATTAATCTACTCAAGCTGAAAGCAAGACAGTGCAATCAGAAATTACTCTACTGGAAGAAATATGGTCTTTAACATTGTTGGGTTGGGCTTCAGGCCAACATCCCAATAATGTAATGACTGCAACATTAGTCAATTTCCTTCACATTATTGCTAAAAGATCTATTTGAACACATAACTGATAGGTATTTATATTATTTACAGATTATTTTTGCTTGTGAGATAATTTTAAGCAGTTTTACAACACTATTAATTTCTTTAGTATTAAGACATTTGTTTCTAAGGTGGTAGGCTTGTCCTCCTATTTTAACCTGTAAAATATGATTGATTCAGAAATTTGCTTTCCATAGTAGAGTATTTAAGCCTGATTTTGCTCAGGGCCTTGTGATATAAGAGCCTCTCCCATAAGGTAAGCCCTGCAATAAGACAGACACTGAAGTTCCATGCCTGCATGTCTCTAATTAAGTTGTCTGCTCAGATAGGCAGCACTATGCAATTGAAATAAAAATCGTATCAGTTTAGTGTTGAGGACAAAATCCACTAGAAGGAACAAAAGAGTCATTTCTCATGGTAATATTTAAAAGCAAAGTTGCAGTGGGAAGAGATGCTTATTCACTGAACATTAAGGATCATGAAAATACAATCAACAGGCTGAATGTCTGTATAAAGAGGCAAAATGTTCTTTGCTGTTCTCACAGACTCCTTTGGAATATAAAATTATGAAAGGGAGTACTCTAAAAATTACTCCAGAAAAATTGCAAACAGTCAAGTGCAAGTCACTATCCATTTTGCATAGGAAAATTTGCATCAGCAAACAATAGAGGCTGCTTTACCTTCAGTAAAAAAAAAGCAATGGCTGCCCTGGTTTTGCATGAGTAGTCTAATTTATCACAGATAAACATGCAGATGAACCTCATCCAGGTGTACAGTCTGTGTTTCTATGTTTAACCCATCTCTAACCAACATCCTTCTCTATGGTTTATAGCTTAGATGGTATTGCAGGTGACATTTACTGAGAAGATTCGCAAAGCAACCAAAAGTTTGGTAATAATAACCATGAAAGTCATCACTCATTTGGACACATATCTACTACATAATTTGTTTATATGAAATTACCTAAAAGATCTAAAAATGAAATACTTTATACCCCAAAATGTACTCAAGATTGCAGCTAAGCCCTATAATACCTTACATCCATAGGATGCTCAGAGCAATGACTCCGTACTACTGCCAATGGGACAATAACCCTTTGGCCTAAAATATGAATCTGTTACAATTTTGTATTTCCATGAAATTAATGAAATGGTTGGCTTAAGTTTAACAAAAAAAAAAAAAAAAAAAAAAAAAAAAAGGCCTTACAGAGAGAATTAGTATGACTTGAGGTATACTACAGATGTACAGTGTAAAATGTCTCCAAGATGATTTAATCAATCATATCTTTCTCTCTTTTCTCCCCCTCCTTCCACTAAAGACCTAGAAAAGATTAATGAGCCCTTTGGTTTTACATAATAAATCAGCCAAAAGAGGCAACATCTCAATTTATAACAGAGCCAGATTGCAGGTCTAGACATTAAAGAGTTTTAATTTACTACAGCTATGACTAAAGAGTTTACTCAAGTCACTCAGGAAAAAGTAAGGTTAGTTTTACATTTTAGTTGATTTTTTTTTTTTTTCTTTGTGTACTGCTTTCAAAGATTTAAGATTTTCATGGGAAAATGAAATGTTATGCTTCCTCTGGAGATGAAGAATGTTTGGATAATATGTCATAAGAGAGAGGAAAGAAGGGAAACCTCAAGATCACTTTGAATAAACAAAGTTAGTTTGGGGTGATGGGAAAACTTATTGCGACTTCACTGTAGGCTAGAAATATGTTGTATTCTTAGAAGATCAGCAAGATCATCAGGGTTTATTATGAAACAGTAGATGTTACCTGATTAATGAAGCTCATAAGATAAACAATGGCTTCAGTCTTCCCTATTATGAATCTTACAGTGTATGACGTTTAAAAAAGACACACTGACTTCATTTAATATTAAGTAGCAAAAATATATGAGATAATCAACAACAAATGACCTATGTTCCAATCCAATCCAAACTTTCTAGTAGTGTTGTTATTGCTGTTTAAAACACAGTAAAACAATTAGATCAAAACAGATGAGTATTTAGATGTAGTTCACATTGTCATCACATAGACTACACAAAGTGAGAAACCATACAGAACTGTTTGCAGTTTAAAAATCAGCTGCTCAGTAGCACATACCACATATATATTCCCTGTCTACTTTAAGACTTCATAGGCTGAATCCAGAGTGATTTATAATATTCAGCACAACTATGTGGAATTTTGATGTATCCATTAAAATAGGAGGAGCTTTTAGGAAATGTTTGAATGTTGACATCTGCTCTGCAGCAAAAGCTGAAAATTTATGGAAGAAAATGCACACACACAATCAATAAGACTGCTTATTTCTCTAAGCTAAATGGAGATACTTAATCACAGTAGTTGTATACATACATACATGTATATATATGTATATATTTGTAAACATGGAATAAACAGGAGTAAAATTGTCCCATATATATATTACCGAATGAAAAAGTAAACAATTGCACGGTACAATTTATCTTCAGCAAGCTTCAGGAAGCATACAGAGAGTCATAAAAAATATGCCTAGAAGGGTGACCAAAAGAGATACTCGATCTTCCTGCTTACCAGGACAAGATCAGCCATAAACATGCTTCTGAGATATCTTACTCTCAGAGTTCTTCTACAATCTCCCTACCAGATTTCTGTTCCAGTATCTCCCTCACAGAACTTTTGTCTCAATGTCTAGTGTAACGTTGCTGCACTTTAATCCCATTAATTCTTGCTCCTTCCTAAGGGAACATGAAGTTCTTGTCTTCTTAACAGCAGCCTCTAATGTATTCACAGATTTTTATTATGTCTGTCTTCAATCTTCTGCAGAGAATTGTTTCAACCTTTTCTCATATGTTTTGTTTTCCAGTTGTCTGGTAATTTTAATTACCTTTGTCTGGACTCCTTGTAATTGGACCATATCTTTTGGAAAGTAAAATGCTGAAAATATTCCAGTTTTACCAGTGTCACATGAAGCAATATGATTACTTCACATTTCATGCTTTACAATTCAATATTCTGTCATCAACTCTTATTTAACTTTGTATAACTCTAAGATACATTTCTGAAAAACTATCTATCACTGCTAACTAACTTTTAGCACAGTCAAAAGATCTTATATAGGTATCTCCTGAACAGTCAACAACCTTATTATCTATCCTAGCATACTGGTTAGAAAAGAAAATACTGCAAGATGTCAATCACCTCACAAACTTTATAGAATCATAGAATCATATAGTGACCTAGGTTGAAAAGGACCACAATGATCATCTAGTTTCAAACTCCTTGCCATGGGCAGGGTTGCCAACCACTAGACCAGGTTGCCCAGAGCCACATCCAGCCTGGCTTTGAATGCCTCCTCGGATGAGGCATCCACAACCCCCTTGGGCAACCTGTTCCAATGCGTCACTACCCTCTGTGTGAAAAATTTCCTCCTAATATCTAACCTAAACCTCCCCCGTCTCATTTTAAGACCATTCCCCCTTGTCCTATCACTATCCACCCTCATAAACAGCCATTGCCCCTCCTGTTTATACGCTTCCCTTCAAGTACTGGAAGGCCACAATGAGGTCTCCCCTGAGCCTTCTCTTCTCCAAGCTAAACAAGCCCAGTTCCCTCAAGCTTTCCTCATAGCAGAGGTGTTCTAGCCCTCTGATCATCTTAGTGGTCCTCCTCTGGACTCTTTTCAAGAGCTCTGTATCTTTCTTGTACTGTGTGCTCCTGGCCTGGATGCAGTAGATGGCATGTTACTTGGTGTATGTGGTGTACTACGGTATATTACTTTGTGTATCCTCCCATCTTGACAATGAAACACAGGCAGATAATTTCCCTGAATGGTTGTTAAAGCAGTTCTGCACTTTTAACAAAACATAAATACTTTAGTGGCTGGGCATGGCAGCATTTTTCCCGCTGACTCCAGTTATGGTTGCTGTCACTTACAGTATCACTGGCTTCTATTGCAAATCTATGTTCAGATTTGTTTAGAAAACTTTTCTAGTTTCTGTTTATTTTACTGAAGAAATATTGCAAACTGTTCCACAGATAGGTGTCTGCTCCTGAAAAGAGTAAAAAAAAAACTATTGCTGAGACTTTATTTCTCAGATCATCAAAAACTGACTTATAAAATCCACATCTAAACAAAACAGCAGCCTAAATTTTAATTGCCAAAGTAATTGCAATGCTTTAGAATGGAACAGAAGAGATAAGTGAATTAGCAAATTTTAAACAGTTCCGCACCCTGTTCCCTCAAACAAACAAACAAAGAAACAAACAAAAAACCCACATCACCACCACCACAAAAAAAAAAAAAGCAAAAACAACAAAAATCACCACAAATCAATAAAAGCAGAATGTATTTTTCCTGAGAGATTTACCCTGAATTTTGTTTTTGATAGCTTTTATTTCCAGTAACAAACAGACAGAGACTCACTTGGCTCAACAGGGATCTCATGACTAAGCTTCAAGGCAAAAAGATATAGGAAGTTGAAGCAGGGAACAAAATACATAAACTCTACCTGGGCATGCAGAAATGGTGTTAGGAAAACCAAAGCTCAACTAGAATTAAAACTGACAGTGAACATGAAGGGAAAGAAAAACAACTGATACGTCAATAGCAAAATAATGATCAGGCTGAGGGAAGTAAGCTTGTTTATCTACGGAAAGAGAAGGCTTTCAGGAGACCAAACAGCAATATTTAAATGTCTGTAGGAGGCTATGAAAATAATGGAGCCAGGCAAGAATAAGGGACAAAGGTCTTAAATTGAAACAGCTGAGGTTCTGACTGACCATAATGGAAAGAAACAACTCCTCACTATGAGGATAATTAAATATTGAAACAGGTTGTCCAGAGAGATTGTCCTGGGAGGTTTTCAGGATTCAACTGGACAAGATCATAGGTAAACAGGACTGAATTCGGTGTCTGAGCATTCTTAGTTCAGGTAAACAACATGTATATAATATTTTTTACCATTCTTCAACCAAATGAATAGAAATCTATAACTGACAGGCAAGTTTTAACTCTATTTTCTGTTATTTCTACTGCTGTTCAAGATATCTACTGGATTAAAAGTTCTACTTGCAAATTTGTAACCTCCCTTCTGAGTATAGTTTCATACATCTCATTTTTATATGATTATCTGTTTTTAGAGGCAGAAATATTGATGTGGAAGAGATCTCCTACAATTCTTAGGCAACTGAGGACAGTACATAAACCACTATGACCTTATTTATTTATTACATTTCTTCTTAATATCAACTTTGCTATTATATTTATTTTTGATTATTAGCATCTAGATGTGAGCTTCCCAGTAAAATCACTATATTAGACATATCTTACTATTTTGATCAATAGTAAATGTAAGATTTCACACATTGAACTGGCCTATTCTAGAAGATTTATCTGTGCCTGTAAGTAATTGAATTGGTTACATGGAGATTAAATCATGCTTAACCGATGCGGTGGAAAACAAGCTGTAATCCTTGCTTAAGGTAAGAGCTCTGATTTATCATTCTGTTAACATCCAGTTTCCCCATCTAATCTGAGACATGGTAACTGTGCCCCTTTGCCTGTCCAAAGTGCAAAGAATGTCACTCAACTAAAAAGTCTTTCGCAGTGGGCCAAGTGAAGTTACTGAAGTGGAAATCTGAGTACATCCATTCCCATAGGATTACTATGCAAAGTGACAGTATAGGTAAGACAAATATGGACAGTTAAGGTTAGACATGGTCACAGTTCTCAATGTAGACCTAACATTTGCAGCATGTATTGCCACCAGGGACTCATTTAGAACCTTACCTTGTAACAAGAAAACTGGCAAAAGACTCATGATGAGAAAGCAGAAACTAGTTTGGGTCATCTGATGGTGGTTTTCACGCTGACTGCATTTTCCCAGTCTCCACTGTGATCAGTAGTTATTCTGAAATTTGACTACAGAATTTATTCATGCACATCAGAATTTCAACCTTGTACAGTCAGATACTTCGGAAGAATCCCAAAACAGATTCTCCCTACAAGATGTACTCAAAGAACATACGTGTCCTGGCTGCAACTCTTCATCTCTTATGGACTAATTTAAAAGCACTACTGTGTCCAGGACTACTGTGTTCAGGACTACTGTGTCCAGGCACATTCCGGGGCTTCAAGTCAGGGTCCTTATCTTGAGAGACACATACGAAGCAGCTTCTACTCCAAGTCACTAGCAACCAGACTGCATAACAATTTTAAGGTGTATTTAAGTCCTTTATTTACTTTACATTCAGTGCCAGTATTGAAAAATGTTTAGTACAGCTTTCCTGATGGCTTTATATCATTTTCTATGACTATCACATTTTCCAGATTTGTTAGGAATTTATTACTAACCATATGGATAGAATAGTTGAGAGTTAATTCACAAGAAGATTGTAACAGTTCCTCTGGTTAATGGAGATTGCTGCCCAACTTCTTTGTGTGTTCTGACTACTTCTCAGCAGTGAAAAAAAAAATGGGGGGGAGGGAGGGAGGGAGGGAGAGGGATCTTAAATCTCAAGACCTGAAAGATGCCTTAAAACAAATCTCTGGTTTATACCTCACACTGACTAATTAATCAGCTAACAGATCTTTTCTGTAGGAGATGACTATTTGCGAAAGATAGTAGTAGATGTCTGATGGAGTTTTGTATTCCAAAAACTGAAGAATAAATCAGTGATGAAGAAGCTCAAATTTCTTAGAGCAGGGGATGAAATCCTACATGAATTAAATATGTCAGTATGCTTTCCACTTAAGGATGAAGGACAAAGAGGTAATATGCAGAACAAGCAGAAATAGATACCACGACCAAGCTACAGAGATTAATTTAAAAGTGCTTGATACACACAGACTGTGTGCGAGAGCAGCTCTCGCTGAATATAAATAGGTATGTAGAATACTTTTGGAGAAACAAATGCTACAATAAAATGTTTCTGAGAGAGGAGGAAAGAGGAAATGTCTCTGTAAAGAGTTATACTTTGGAAAGAATAACAAATAAAATCATTTAATCAAAGTGAACATCACATCCTTTTTATTTCTGTTTTATTGTTAAACTTCCTGTTTAGAGTAATGATTTAAAGAAATTAATGGAAGTAGCTGAGAAAAAAAAGAGGAGAGAGAGGAAAATGAAATCTCTAAAATGGGAAGGTCATAGAGAGTCACCGAAATAACTTGTGTGATAAATCTTGAAAAGTAAAAGGAATTCCACTGGTGGTTCTGAAGGCATCAAATAGTTTATTTAGCCCAAATAACTGTTGCCAAGACCATGGTAGCTCTTTCAGGAAAGCAGCTATTCCTAAAGATTAGAAAGTAGCTAATGCTGTGGCTCAGAAGAATGAAAAGCCAGGATGGACACTGGGAATAACGACAGATGATAACTGGGTTCCAGGGAACTCAATAGAGCAGAAGAACAGTGCACTCAGATGAACAGAACTGGACAGGGTCAAATCAGTACAGGGATGGCATGGGAAAAACAAACAAACGAACAAACAAACATGCCCTCCCAAAAGTCTTTTCAAAGTCTTGGTACTTTGAAAAAGATAACAAATTGAATCAAGAATACCAAGTGGACAGGGAATATAATTTACTCATAAAGGTTTAACTGAATGCTCTCCACAAGAGGCTATTACTGAAAACAAACACCCACTATTCAGGATTGACAATTAGAGAATGCAGCAAAACAGCAACAATAAATGCCACTGTTCAAAGTAGACAAAGAGAACAGAAATGCATCCAAAACTCAGAACTGCAAATTGTACTGCTAGGTCTTGATTTGTGCTGTTGGTGTTTAACTTATGGCAATTAGAGGTGTCTAACTTCAGAAGTGATGGACTTCTTGCCTCATAAATTCAAGCCTCTTTAGGCCTTTTCACCTTTCAGGTGCCACCATTTCACCTTTATGTCTTTTATGCATATTTCACCTTTTGGTCTTTATGCAAAGACTTATGTGTATGACTAACTTTAAACACCACTATAATCTTATTAAGACCACTGGGGATACTAATACTTTAAGTCATGAAATTGAAATTAAATCTTTCCAGGATTTCTCTCAGAGATTTCTGAAGGGTAACATAGAGGAAGTGCTGAAAGCTGAAAGCTAACTCCAGATTGATGATACTGGAATAATGAATTTAACCTGCAGAAAATAAACTATTAAACAGGCGCTTTCACATTCAAGGCTTTACCTTTAAGGAGTACCACTTAAAATATATATGTATTTCAAATGCTTCTCCTCCTTCTTCCATTCTTCTCCTAAAAGTAGGAAAAGCAATCGCATAGATACAACTTTTTCTTTTTTTCTTTTTTTGCCTTTTTTTTTTCCTCTGAATGGATTCCAACTTCGACATTTTAGAAAGAAATGACTTAAAAAAAAAGCATTTCTTCAAATAAACTCTTCCAGGAAAACTAAAATCAGTTTTATTTACACTAAGAATGAAATGTGTTACTTATTAAAATAAGAAGAGATAATTTTCTATATGCTCAGACTTTCTTAAGTGCTTTTCAGTATAGGAAATTTACTGATGTAAGAAGAAAAGTGTGGGAAACATCATTTTCCCATATTTTTGAAACTTCCTTCAAAAAACCCAGTGGAATAGTTAGGCTGCCTCCAGTAATTAACTTTGCAGAAGAAAACCAACTTAGCAGATGCAACTTCTGGGAAAACCCCGCCAACATGAAGGATTAGTTTGGCAAAAAGATGAGTGTCTCTGTGATTCATATCAGGGAAAACAAAGATCTGTGATTAGTTATTTAAAACAAAAATAATAGACACAAGTTATCACAGTGTGAATATATAGCATGTCATGACCTCTACTACTATCTTGCCATCAGCTTTCAGACTACATATCATTGACTAAAAACATATAGTAGTTCTGGAAGTGACTGGTAGGGGAAAGGATGAGACTGGTAAAGATTGGACTCATTCATTTATTACAGGATTCAAATAAATATCTTACTGCCTAATTCACCAATTAAAGAATGTTTAAAAAGAAGTGGTCAGCAATGAAAAGAAGAAAAAAAAAAAATCAAAGAAAGTGTAGCAAGTACAGCCATGAGCCTGACACCTTTCTCCATGCCATCCGATGACTGCCTTACTCCCATATGATTACCTGGATAATAGTACATCTGTTTCACTCAGAGTGGGTCTTGGAAGGTGGTTGCCATGGAATAGCCAGTAGAGAAAGAATAGGACAGTTAAATTAAATGACTGAAGTTTCTTCATGCATTTTGAAGTGAACCTGAACAATTAAGTACTTTAGGGTAACACAGGGTCAAACACAGTGGCTTGATTAGAAAATGAAAGAAGTGGAATTTTATTAGCACTAACAAAATGCGTTGTTTAGTATGATTAAAAATAAATAAATAAATAAATAAAGGTTCACTTTCAAAAGGAAAGTTTCCTGGTGGGAATTCGGGAATAACTCCTCTGCCAAGCTCTCTCATGATGCTTTTGGTTAGATATGTCTCCCTCCAACACTCTTCCAAAACATTAGTTCCCAGACCCACATAAAGATAGGTTGTTATTACTATTTAAGATATTTGCCTCTGTGAAGATGGGGAACTAGAAAAGACAAAATAATCCTGATTAGTCTTCCCTCTGAAAACAGTAAGTGCTGAACCACTGTCTTCTGCCTTGAACTCAAAACTGGGCAGGTTTATTGGACACCTTTTAATAATGAGGGGAGGAAACTGAAAAATTCACTAAGCTCTTGCAAGGATGTTATGCAATCATGAATGCAAAAATGAGCATGACTGCATGAATTATATAATCCTCGAAGGATACTCTGAAGACTCACATTGGATTTCATAGAATGAACCACATCCCATGCATGACAGCGTGGGATTCTCAAAGCTACTGTGTATACCTTTATTTACATCAGATTTAATGCTCCATGTTCAGAATGCTGGAGAAGACCTATTCTCAGGAAAGTTTACGAGAAATAAGATTTTGTTACTGTCAAAAAGAACTCACTGAAAACAGATTGGATAGCTGTTACAAGAAAGATATCTTCCTAAATTTCGAAAGGAGTGTGCATTTTTTATCATTATAGTAAGCTATACAAATTTATTCATTTGCATAGCTTTTTGTTGTTGTTATTTAATTTGTCTAGGGATTTGCATTAGACATTTCATTCTGTAAAGCTACCTACAGAACTTCACAAGTATGAATATAGCATCTACTGTATAAAAAGAAACAAAAAACCCAAGGATCAACACAAATAATTCCAAAGATCTGAAATTATTTTGTTACTGTTTTATCAATATTATTTTAGGAGCATAAAATCATTTGATAGTGCAAAGAATTCAAATAAAAATCTAATAAGAACTCAAATAAAAATTTAATATAGAGAAGTGTTAAAAGTAGAGACTAAAACTATCTCAGGATTTGCCCTGTGGGAATGGATGGATGCAAATAGCACTGAGCGTTTTAAACTCAGAGTGAGCCTGAAATTTATGGGAAGTAGAAATGTCATATGTCTCTTTTTCTGTGTTACAAATAATGTTACATTTCTTGAAGGTGCATTCAGCTCATGAGAACCATAGTCGTTAATTTCATACCTGCTCAGCTGCACACAGGTTCAGGGAAGACCCATGATGTTCACAACCTACGGAAAGTATGAGCCTTTGTTTTGCTGAGGAATCATGAGGGAATTAAGTAGAGGTCCTAAAATGTCAATTATCATTTTATTTTATGGCGTAAAAGTAATATACTGCATAAAGAAACAGGAAAAAAATGGCTACTGTTGATGGATGTTACTACAAGTTATTTTTATAGTCTTATTTACACAGTGTATTAAGACTGAATTGTAAAACAATAAAATCAAAATCTACTTTTATTATTGTTATTACATAATTTCTGCTTAAATTTGATTGCTGTGTATCTCCTTATATTTTGTTGGTCCTACCTTTCACTCCCACTAAATAATTCTTTGCTCATGGGAAAATACTACTCAAGAAAATTTCTGATGGGCTCTAAAAGAAGGTTTGCTTGAGTGAGGGATGCAACATTTAACTGAGTGTTCCTGAGTATCTTTTTTTATGGCTCTGTTCTGTTTTATTATTTCCCTAGCAAGTAAGTAGGATTAAAAGAACATATCTTGAATGACTGATGATAATTCTGATCATTGCAGCTAAATCTTTTGACTGTCTAGCTCAGGGAGTACTTATTAGCCTCATCAGCTTCCCTCATATCAATATTCCCACAGTAATTTCTGTCTCACACACAGAGATAGTGTAAAATAGTCAAAGGCGAGCTTAAAAAAGAAAGAAAGAAAGAAAGAAAACAAAAGAAAAGAAAGGAATGATCAACTCAAACTATTAATTCTAGTACTAGTTCTGGAAACTATTAGGAAACATGGAGAAAAGTCATTCTCCCCACTTATCTTGTCATTATTAAGTATCATTCATCCATTCCCTATTTAACAGTTTCTTTGTGTACTGTACTGTAGAATGATCCTACTTATTTTTATTAATATTATTTATTATTATATTAATCCCCCTATGGCATGTCCACAGCAGGAACTAGAATACATGATCACACTGTTTTATTTATACTTATCATCGTATAGGCATCAGAGAGAGATACAAAAAGAAAAGCCACAGTCTTGTCTAAGTAAAACAAGATAATTGCAAAATAGAAACTGACCTTCATAATCTTTGAAAGATGATGAAAAGATTGCAGTTTCACCCACAGAGGCATAATTCAATCACTTTTCATGTCTAATTGGAAAATTTGGGTTATTCTCTCAATATGGAAAAGGAGTTGTCAATTAGACACACCTATGGTTTGGCATTACAGAAACACTGTTAGAAAAAAAATGGAAAGCAGAATCTTTTTGACGTAGGCCAGTCTATTATTCTGTTCACTACCCAGGTTAATCCAACTCAAATTTCTGACCAGACAAGGATTTAGGGCTTTTTGCTAGTTTGTTTGTGTTTAAAACTGAAAGGGGAACTCCAACATCTCATTTTAACTACCTTTCTAGTCATTCCTATATTTTTGGATGTTTTGTGAAAAATTGAAAGAAAAAAAGCATGATCTTATTTGTACTTTTTTTTAATGGGTACTCAGAACATCTTTTTAATGTCTATTTATTATATGTATTACTATGTATACTAACCTTCTTATACTTCCAAATGTCTGTGCGTGACCTAAAAATCTTCCAAAATCAATGTGAAACATGTGTCCAGCATTCGTCAACATTATGTTGTCATTGTGTCGGTCACAAACTCCTAGAATGAAGGTGACAACACACCAGCCAGCACAGGAATGAAAGAAATTCCTTATTGCCTAGTTAATTAAACAAAAGCACTTATTAGAAATATAGAGACACTTTTTCTTCTTTTTCTTTTCTTCTACTTTTTTTTTTTTTTTTTTTTTAAGTGTTCTTAGGATAGGTTGAACAATTAATAAAGAAATTTCAAAGTTACAATGCAACAACAATTTTATGCATGAAGTTTTCAACTAGTGGTTCACAGATTCTTGGAATTCTGTGGAAAACTTACAAGGTGAAAGGTACCTAAGAAAAACAAGATAGATGTTAGGAAGCTTAGATCTTCTGTGCGGTAGTCTGCATCTCTATTGTAAAATAAATTGGTTAGAAGTGAGATCTATTAATTTTACAAATTGTGCTGTAAAGAAGTGGGTTATTTTACACAATTGTTCTGTACCTACATAGGTCTTTTCTCTCTACATTTCAACTGCATTAAATCACAATGAATCAAGTCTCACACTATCCCAGCCCAAATCATTCAACTCAATTTTACAGAAGTGATCTGAGATAACAAAGGCTAAATCAAAAATGTGTCTACAGCTGACATAGGAAAAAGTGCAAGCTGCTGATCTGCTTAGCAGACACCCTTAGGTGGGTTCTGTTTTCTACTAAGTTCCATGAGAAGTATTTAACAACTGCAGACTGCTCCTATTAGAAGAATCTACCCAACCACTTTCACAACATACACATTCAGCATCCTCTCTGTGGGGAGAGTTCTTTCTGATTAAAATCATGATCAGTTTTTCTACCCCAAAGCAAAAGGAATAGTTCTCAACTTTTTTTATTTTTTTTAATTTTTTTTTAAAATCTTATCAATAACAATTTAGCAATTCTTATTCAAAAGTCTTAATCTCTTACGGGCATCAATCACAATGAATTTCATTTACATAGAAACCCAAAAAATCCTTACTTGTGATCATCACGTTTTTGGACAAAACCTACATCAGGCAAGGTAAATCATTATTCAGGCATTCAGGATTTCCAAGAGATTGAGGGTGACATCTGCAGTGGCTGATATGGTGGATGACAACACTGTGGAAGACTTCAGGCCACAGCACGAGACTCTGGTGTCTATACACTTTATGTCTAACTGTACTACTTACCCACTTAGATGACCTTGGATAAAACACCTAAGCTTCCTGCGATTCTGTTCACTCAACTGTAAAATGAGGATATTAAAGCTTATTCTGCATAAGCTTTTTGAGCACCCCAAGTACAGTATCGTATGAGTAAAAAATTACTAAGTAAAAGAGAAAGGTTAATTCATCAGCAAGTGTAAGGTGAATATATAGCAGTAATTTTGTGCATGCCCAATGCCAAAAAGAGTGCACTGCATTTTACATGTTTAGAAAAATCAAAAGAAAATGGGTAGAAATTGGTTTTATAAAATTTCATGTTAACTGTACTTTTTTACAAAGAGTAGCAGCGGTAAGAAAACAGGTTTTCAGTCAATAACAAATAGCTAACTAACTTTTCAATCAAAATGTTGGCTGCACATCTACCATAATACTGTAAACATATAAACTTTTTTTTTTTTTTTTAATTTACATTTCTGAATGGATTGATCCTGTTTAACTGAATCTATTTGATATACTAGGAATTTGAATGTTCTTATTGAAAATATGGATGAACAAAGACTTATTGAAATAACTATAAAACACTAATGATTATCAAACACATTTATCCTATATATCTGTCTACTAATGAACTTTCAAAAAAGCACTTCATTTACCAAATGATAACACTCAAAGCCTCCCTATAAAATTTGTTTAAAATGTTGGCAGCTTATCTACTGCTGGCATGAAGAAGGAATCAAAAATTGAACCAGCAACACAAATAGTAAATACTTTTTGATGGGCCTTAGAATATGCTCAACCAACAAAGAATGAATAGAAGTTCCTTTTAAGAGGAATTCTCTGCTTTTGTAAATAAAACTGGTTTCTTGGTGCATTCAGAATTCTTGGTTTACATGGGATCCCACAGTGTGAAGTGAAAAGCTTGATCTTATATATCATACAACTAGGCAGTTTCTATAACACAGCTTTACAGAACTTGGTATTGACATGGCTAGTTTCAAATACAGAAAACCCACTATGATTTCACACTGTTTATGTAAAATCAAGTATTTCAAGACAAGATTATTGACAAGATTATGTCAAGATTTGACATTATGACAAGAGCTGAACCTAAAAAAAATATATATTTTGGAGCTCAAAATTTAATACTTCAGATTCTCTTCACTTTACTGTTTCTATTTCAAAACATCTCTATGATGTGTTTTTATAGGCAAAGCATTACAAAGCGGCTGATCCAGAGCAATATCTCTTTAGAAAGAGAATGGCAATTTAAATCAATTCCCTGGTTTCTATGCCTGTTACTTGTTTGCCTTGAATGTGAGTCATCTGTTTTTGCCACATACTGTCATTATGCTTTCTTGTTTCACATGACATAGGATGAAATATATAATAAGGTTCATTATGATGTTACCTCTTGGTAACTGGATTCCAGACGATGGTGATGACGGAACCATTTTTTAATTGTGTTTTCTTTCAGTGGTCCTATCAGTCCGGATTCCCTGTGGATCTTGGCTAGTGTGGTAGCATCTGGCACCATCTGTACAAGTCCTAATCAGATACAAAAGAGGTCACATGAGAGATAAGCACGCAACTTTAAAAAAACCATGAAGACGGCCAATGCATTTTCATATTTTTGGATCATTTCATGAGGAAAAAATACATGCTTAGAAGCTTACAAAACAATGAATTCAATCAAGAAGATAGATAGACAAAGATTTATTTTTTCCTTTGTCTTAAGAGGTAATAAAACAAAAGACAGGTAGTGAAAAAATGGCAGTTCCATGAAGAATAAAATCACCAGTAACAACTGTGCATGCATAACTGTTTCAAGGTACCAACAAGGCCAGCAAGATTCAAAGTGGGTATAATATGTGTGCAAATAAAAATCTGTTAAAAAAAAAAAAAGTGCATCAGATATTTACTATGGAACAGAAAGTTCTTTCATATGCATTTATTGTCAAGAGTACTACAGACGTTTTTTCCTCCAGTATATAATACTGATCACAGCTGGAGACAGTATACTACCAGATAGGGCAGAGATTAGTCTGATCCAAGGTGACATTTTTTGAAGACAAGATCTTCAAAATGCAAAAGAAGCCAAGCATTTTGCAATGCTTCACTTGAATCTTATGTCCCTACTGTTTGTACTTAATTCCTTCTTTGGAACTGAGAGCTGGCTTGCCAGCCTTCTGTTGCTGTTCCTGTATATGGTCCCCTGGCACCTCACTCTGCAACGCTGCATTACAGGAAGGACTTCTAATGAATTCAGTTGGTGACAGGCTTCTCTACAATGCCATACCTGGAAAGTGGTATCCTCAGAGTGCTTTATCTGCTTTACGCTTATCTGCGTTTGCTAGAGTTTCAAGTGATTCCTGTGTTCCCATGACTACATAGTGATCATGCCATATCCCCCTTGAGTAGAAAAGCTGGTCCACAAAGCAAGATGTCAGCCCAGGACTTGGAGGATCTGAGTAAACAAGTGTACTTTTGCACATGTTCTTTATGACCACAGGCATGTCACTTGGTCCTTTCATCCTTGATCATCAACTGTAAATCAGTTACATTAACACTTCTATTATTCTTAAGGAAAGACACTGTGGGGAAAGTCTGAGATGTTGAGAGGTTTTCTGCTACAATGGTACTGAAAGGAAGAGAACATCAGACAGAATATCAGTTGCAGATGTTATCTACATCTTTCTTGGCAAAAATCAAATTAAGTGTTAGTGTATCAGAGAGCCTCCAACACTACGTTCAGAAGTAATATTCTTTGTGTTATTTGCCTTTGAAGTGGAAGATTTCAGGCTTTGAATCCAACCTCTACAAAGAAGGCAGTAGTCTTTTTCAGTTCACCTTAAGCACCTACCATGTGTGTGAAGTTATCTGTACTCCCTCATATCCCTTCAGATTATTCATCCTCTCTCATTTTCTCTCTGTGGCTCACAGAAAAAATGAGTATTTTTTTATGATTACTATTTTTTTTTTGGGGGGGGGGGATTAGGGTTGATTTTCTACAGAAGATAATCTGAATACATCAGTCTTCTGTTGTGAAAGGAATATTTTCAGAAAACATTTAGACAGTCAATGAAAAATAGTAAGCTTTTTGCTGTCAGTAATTTTTTGTAGCAGGCAATTGGCATCCCTGCTACAGCTCTACTGTAACAAGCATAAAAGAGAGAAATAAAGCTTTCAGATGAGTCAGGTCTGCCCTAAGCAGCATAAAATGCAAGAGCTATATTTCAAATTCAACATAGGAAAGCTGTCATCACTTGTCTACAGGTACCTTCAGTAGCCACAAGCTTCTAGGTTCATTTAAGCATCTTTGCGGGATCATACTAGATTAAAACTTTAGTAGCTGCAGCAAATTTTCTCCAAGGCCCTCTTTTTGATATGTGAAGTTACTTTTAAGAATATGGTGAAAGCCGGTGGTGTTGAAGCTTTTGCAAACTTTTAGCCTAGGTGGCTATAAAATCAAATTAATTTGGTTGTACTTCTGGAAAGCAATGAACGTTCAGGATTATACAGGCATATGATCTAAGGCCTGAATAAATGAAGTTCTGATCTTTTTTTTTTTTTTTTTAAACAAGAAAAGATAAACAGGACACTCATGAAAATAAAAGTTGAGATGAGGATATTTCTGTACCATTGTTTACATGAGATATGAATAATGTGATTGGAGTAATCTTTGTAAACTGAAACTGACCTTGGCCTTTTCCTGTAGATAAACATCTATAAATTATCATTTGCATATCCAGACCTTCTTGGAGCCATATGTTGTCCATCACTCGAATAATCTGCAGAACCAGCATATCTTGACGTAGATCATCGCCTATCTGTCAAAATAGCCTATCTGTTAAAAAGTTTCTCCTTCGATTCCACACAGTTTCATAATTAATTTGGACTTTTTCCTATGCAAAAATAGCTACATTTATTTTACAGTAACCCCCTCTTGCTTTTCTTCAAATTTGCTAGTTAACTTTCTGTGTCAGAAATAGAACAGAATAGATGGCACAAGTAGGCAGCCATAGAAATGGTAGCAAATGCTCTCTGATTAACAGCCTTTCTGCTTATTATTCCTATGCATTTATTAAGGTTTGAAAATTTAATCCGGAGGTAGGATCCTAATTTAGCTGCATTTTAAAGTCTACCTAATGCTAGATCCCTTTTCAAAAATGACAGCATTTGACCTAATGTTAAGCTTCACAACTTGGAGTTTGCAGCAGGCTGAGGGGAAATTTATAATCAATTTACATTTTGTCTAAGACATAATTCATATTCAGTTTCAAACAGTGGTGCCTGCTCTCCCCATGGAGTCTGTTAAACAACAATCTTAGTGAAACGGGGTTGTAATTGTAGCCACAAGAGGTAATGAAGAGATTATCTTCAACCATTGCTGGATAGCTGGATAAATTGCCTGTGAAAACAAAAGGCCTGCTTTTATTTGTATCTACTCCCTACCCCCAACCTCATCTAAAATACATGTGACTTTTGCTGATATTATTAAATGTTTTGCTCTTTTGTTTTGTTCTTTTTATAAACACATTCCAATCCACAGACATTTACAGTCATTAAATGAGTACTTGAGGAGACAACTTTATCTTTAAAAATAAAAAATCCAAATTTATCTTTCCTTCACTTCAAGGTAATCTTGACTCCAATTAATTCTTCACAGCACCTAGGCCTGAGAAACATATTCTTTCCACTTACTTGCCCTCTTACCCTCACACATACAGTTCCTAGAAAATTAAGTACAATATCAATGCTTATTATTTCATATATGCACTGTACATCATGAATGAATACTTGAATAACAGTAAAAATAAACAATACCTTTGTACAAGGGGTTGCTCACAGGAAAAAGTTATGTCTATCTATCTGCTCATACAGCAGATAGAAAATTGGTGGTTCTTGAACATTACCAGGCAGGGGAAATTCTGCATAGGTGGAACTAGCTCAAATGTTTAAATGCCTTATGGCAAAGCATTTGCACAAGAAATTAGGAAGTTTTGTGTCTCACATAGATTCTCAGGTGAAATAATACCCTAAGAAGCAGCTTTCTAAATATTCAGAAAACAAAACATTGCTAGCCTCCCCTAGAATGCCTGGAGAGCATATTTCTATTCCTGAGAATCACACTCTGTATTATTTATTTATCTATTTATATCAATTGTTATGCTTTGGGATTGGAACGTGATATCGCCAGAAATCAAGGAATAATGTCTTTCTGTGGCAACATCAACTGCTTTGCATGCATCAGCCATTTTATGACCTTCAGTGTTCCTTTAAAACCAGCACCCATTGTTATGGAAGACACACACTTTTGAAAGAGAAACAGCTCTAGATTGCAAGTATTGTCTTTTTCTTATGGACATAGCACTGTCCCAACTACAAAGCTTTGAAGGTGATAACTGCAAAATAGACTAGAGTACTAGTCAGTTCCTCCAACTAACTACTGAGACAGAGCCCCTCTGCAGTACCCTCTGCCTCTCCTTCCTCAGTCCACTCCCCCACAGTGGCTGGTAGGGTTGGAATTAAACACTGCAGCACTCTGATTTGCGAGAGACGTATGGACACGGTTACGGGAGTCAGTCATACTGAACAATCTCTTCTTAGGACGTGACCTCTGACTTTGTGTGGTTAACAAACCAGTTTGAGAAAATAAGCTTTATATTTGAGCCTGGTTTTCTCCACTAAGGAAAAGGGATGCACGAAATAATTTGATTCTCAATAAAAAAGCTCAGTACTTCAGTGTATTTCTTCTGCATATTCCAATGAAAGTTCTAGTATCAAAAATAACTGCAAAAAGTGAAGAACAGAGCCAAGTAAAACATTTTCAGGTTCTACATTTAAAACATAAATCAGGTGAAGTTAAAATCAGCCTTTTGCATACAAAAGGAAGTGAAGATTAGAAAAGTAACGTACCTTAAAAATAATATTGATATTTCCACTTGGGACATTTGCATTGACGAAGGAGATTTTTAATGGAAAAGCATTGGATGTAAAATATGAACACGACTTCAGGAAAAAAGAAAGCAAGACGACAGCAGTAACACACAAAACAACAGGTTAGAACAATAATGCCAAAAAAAGGTACCATCTTTCATAGTGCTCAGTATCTCAGATAACAAAAACAAAGAATTATTGATATTACTGGC